>OZ023319.1:9717511-10327511 GCA_964007375.1 Ophion obscuratus
AAAAACGCGTTTGAAGTTTTGTAATGTGTTTACACAAATGTGTTTATAATTACCGCTAATCGGCAATGCCTGGTCCATAGAGGCATCCCTCCTCTCCTTCTAGCTGCTCATGTTGAGACGCTTACATCTCCCGCTGCTCAATCCGGGAAAAAGTCTCCCTTAAATCAATACTCATAGGAGTTCACGGGTGTCCAATTTCTGCCGAGTCACCCGATGGACACGCGGGTATGATGCTTCGCGTGTATCGTAATATGGAGAAGCGCGAAGAGGGGAGGGTTCGCATCAGAGTGTTTTCATTCGAGACATAAATACGGGAAAGTCTTTACGAGGATATTAGGAAAAATTTAAGGGTCGGAAGCACGCTCCGTGTATGGGCGCGAGATTAAGTGGCAAAATCGTATACATTGGCTGTGTCGCGCTCGTAGGCCGGGAATTCGCGATTGCCGTGGCAAATTAATACTTTTGACGGTTAAGGGAGATGCGACTGTAACGCGCTTCTAGTGTACGTGCAACTGGCGTTTATACCGGACATAAATTTTTTAACGCCTCACCCCCTCCCCCCTGCCCCTTGCCATATCCAACGAAGAGCACGCGCGCACGTCCAACATTCTTTTCTATTATTCTCTTGTTGCCTTTTTTCGTTTTGTTTTTTGGTTTTTCGCTTTTTTTTTTGCATTCTTTCGCAAACTTACGGAATTCCACGGAACTGTAATGAAAATTGCTGAACGCCGGGATTAATGGCGCGGTACCATTTTTGCAAACGCCACCCTCGCTCTTCTTAAATGGGCCCGCCACTTGCGGTGAGAAACTAGGCATTTTTGTCTCGGAATTTACGTGGTCACCGGAACGGCAGAGTTCAATGTGCGAAAAAGAAAACATTCGTTGGCAATACTCGAAAATAATTGAAGGGGCTACACCGAACCAGACGCCTGAAAAAAGGGCTACATTCCGATTTTTTTTAATTCCGAAATTTTTTTTGGGAAACAGTTGATGAATGATTATTTTTCGACACAAAGCCTTTAAAAAAATCACCAAAAAATACAGAAAAACAACAAAGACATGGCCACCGGCAGATGAAGACATTTTTTTCGCGCCGTTTTGTGGTGGACAGTCTCGAGCTTAAACGGGCCGTCCGAAATCTAAAAACCAAACGGATTATTCGAGCTAACGATAAATACGAGTCAATGACGATCGGCGATAGTTAAAATCCTTTTTTTTTAACAACGTGGTGATGAATTGAAACTCAAGCATATAAAATCTATGAAAAAAGTCATTTTTACGTAACTATTAAAAAATGAAGATCGATTTTCAAAAAGTGAAATCGTCAACGACCTTTAACTCTTTCACACCTGACGGGACATATGCTGTCCTGTCAGGTTTTTGGATGTTATGCGTCACATTATGGGCGGGGTAAAGTATTAAATATTTTTTTTTTCATTTTTTTTTTATTTTAAATGAATGCATAATATATCAAGAAAATTGTGTTAAAATTTCAAGTCGATCGGAGTAAAATTGACGAAGTTATGAGTATTTGAGCGTCTATTGCTCCATGCCGTTCTCTTCTCTTCTGCGTTTTTCAAACCGTTTTTCTGAGACTTGTCATAATTGAAGTCCGTGCGCACGATAACTCAAAATCTACTGGACCAATCGCTTTGAAATTTTGCACAGTACTTCTTCACATAATTCACCAGGTATTGTCGAGAGCTTTTTTGTTTTTTTTTAATAATTACTAATTTTTCAACAACAAATTAGCCGATTTTTTTAGCGAAAATCGGGTTTTTGGCTCCCAAGTGCTACGAAAAATCGAAAAATCGAAAAAAAAATCCTCCCGTCATTACCTCAAGAAACATCTCCTTTAACAAATGCATTTTGATTTTTTTGTTTCAAATGATTCTGTTGCGAATTATGGTGCACACCGCAAACCAACTTTTTTTCGAGGCGCCTCCGGGGTTTAATTTTCACTCGCTCAATTTTGAATATTAGGAGAATGTTGTTCAAATGTTACTTTATTATATGTAAATTTTTCAATAAACGATCACTATTCGTTACGCCAAAAAAAAATCTTAAAAACATGCCTTTTTTCGCCGAATTAACTTTACCCCGCCGTTGTGGGATGTTATGCGTCGTTATGGGATTGTTTATGCTGTATTGAAAGGGTTACGCCCTTTCGCCGTATTGAAAGATTTGAACGCCTTACTAAGATTTAAACGCCGTATTGAGAGGCTTAAGGGGTATTCTCACTTTAGACGCTAAAAAAAGGCCATTTCCATGATAGGTTTATGATAGGTGACAGGTGTGTCATCCTTCACATTAGATGAAGTGCAGGCTCTCGTCATTTTGTGAAATATAAGGAAGATGAAGAATCGTCATATCGCCCGCGACTAGATACCAGTGCGAACGCTGAAAATTTGGGTGATTTTCGGGATTTCTTTAGAAGAAAAGTACTCAAATAAATGTTTCGGAAAATTAAGAATATTTTCGGCTATATTTGACCTATATTACATAATTTTTTCATAGGAAATATTGAGATCCAAGGGACTGATGCGCTGCCTTCGGCGCCAAAAAAAAGGTTCCTCCGCTGCTGACATGATTCCAGCCGATTGAGTGGCTGAAACCGAAAAAGGAAAAAATGTCGTTAAACTGGCCGGTATTTCCTGTACAATGAGCGTAGAATTTTCGAAAAAGATCAAAATCTAACAAAATGGCGTAGTTTTGAAAAAAAGTCAGTTTTCTTGCCTATAAAATAGTCCTTTTTTTCAAATGCCAAATCGTCAATTTTCATCCAATCAAGAATATCCTACGTCATTGTAGAGTAAATATATTCAAGAGTACTCAGTTCAAATTTCAAGTAAATCGGATTATTGCTCTTTAAGTTACAAGGTCAGCAAATTTGAAAAATCTCATTTCGAACAAAATGCGTTTAAAGATTTACCTATCGATTTTTGCAAGATAAAATAATATTGATATAAATGATATAAATGATATAAATGATAATGATATTCTTGAAAATATAAACTAACGGAAAACGCAAAAAAAATCGATTTTTTTAAGTGTCACGATGGTATAGCCCCTTAATGTAAGTATCAATATTCTAGAAAAAAAACAACTTTATATCAAGAAAAACGAAACGAAAACTTTAAACGCTTTTTTCTCGAAACTGCTTTTTTCGACCTTGTCCCAGCGAATACTCAAAAACTTATCAACGGATTGTCAATTGATTTTCAACATCTTCGTAGCCGTTTTTTTTTAATTTAAATAATTACCATTTTTAAAGACTGCTTCGATACAAAAAAAGGGCCTTGAAAATAGAAAGAAAATGTTCAAATTGTCGGCATTTTGGAAAACAAAACAGCAACGTTTAACGACTAAAAGGTAATACTATCGAATAAAAATGTTTTTGGAAAAAGCAATTTTTTACGCACCAAGGTGCGCCCGTTGAATTATTTCCGCAGTTGGAGAAAAATTTCTCGCTCCGCTGACTTTTACCGCCGTTCTCGGTGTCGAGTATTGGGTAGGGAAAAATCTGAGACTCGTCCGTTTTTCAGCACTTGGAGAACAATGGTAATGAGACTGAGAGCTCCGGAAGTCAGAATGGTACAGGGGATTTGCTAATCGCGAAGGATTACTAAGAGAATGAAAGAGAAAGAGAGACGAGCGCACAATGTGTCACGTATGAATGAGCGAATGGGACCCCGATGTATGGCTTCGATGAAAATGCCCCGACGGAACCTTTTTAAATGAACTACATATTTCGTATTGCGGATTATCCGTTATTGTGCATCGTTTTTCTTTTTTTTTTTTTCATTTTTTTTTGTGAAGGAAAAAGCTACCTCGCACAGTACGAATTTTTCGCATTGCCGAGAGTGGGGCTTTGTAATACTTCCGAGATGTAGCAAACCACGAGTCATTTTTCTTGGTGAACGAAAAAAGTTAATTGTAAAACTCGGCAAAAATTATTCTGCCTCGGAATCAAGGAATTTATTTTGTACCAAGAGAGACAGAATCTCGTGTTCGTGGAATAATTTTATTTATTTTTTTTATTAATTTATTATTGAGATTATTATTAAAAATCGATCATTTCAGCATCTGGATATTTTAATTTTTTACTATTATGAACTAGAACTTTTGTGGCGTATTCTAGAGAAAAATTAGAACTTTTCTAGAGGATAAATTAGACGATGTCGTGCCTCTTCATTTTTATCCCACTCCTGGCACTTGATGTTTTTCAACCTGTGAGAGGCTCCCCAGAATGTTGCCCATGCGTTTTCTATTGCACTACTGTATCGCATCCGCACGAGGGCACAGGGAAACTGTGGAAAACCTGTACTGACACAGGCGGATGAGTGGGGTCACCCATCCGAGTAGTGGCCTAGGCCAATGCTACTTGACTACTAGTACTTGACGACCTCTGTCCCCAGAAAATTAAGATTCCAGGGGATCTGACATTACGCAGTTAGCAGGAAAAAAGTATATTTTTTTCGTATTGGAGGCTGGCGGGAAAATTTCAGGAGCCGAGCGCAACTTCATTTTACGGAGTTGCTTCTCCCCCTGACTCTCTCTCTCACACACACACATACACACATTCTCCCTCGCTGTTTCTACAGTATGGAAGACCACGGGAGAGACCACAGGATGTGCCAAGACTAATCTCAGGAGGTCCGCGGTTTCTTCGAGACAGCCTTATTCACCGTGATCTACTCACCTATCTCAATCTATGCAAATTATTCTATTTAATTGCTGGTGAACGTGAAAAAATCTTTAAATGCCTTCTCTCTCTCTCTCTCTTTCTCATTTTTTATTTTCAAGCCTAGCCGAATCTGCAGAATAAAATTCGATTAGGAAGCAAATCAACTTTCGAATGCATCATCTCGGTTCTCTCCCTTTTTTCAAACGTTTAAAAATTTGCTTATTAACGTTTCTCCAGGAAATTGTTTAACGTTTCTCCAGCGTATTTAAAAAAAATTCTCCAGGACTGTTTAAAACTTTCCACCAGCAAAATTTTGAACTTTTCTCCATGACAATTTTGAACTGTTCTCCAGCAAAATTTTGAACTTTTCTCCATGACAATTTTGAACTGTTCTCCAGGAAAATCTTGGACTTTTCTCCAGGACAATGTTCGATCATTTCTCCAGGAAAATTTGGAACTTTTCTCGCAAAACTCAACTTTTCTCCAGGAACTTTTTCAACCTTCCTCCAGGTTTTCTACAATGTTCTTCAGTCTCTTATCGACGTCTTAACACCTCCGCCAGAAGCTTGACGTTCAATGTTACTTTTCGATTTAAATCAAGGGACTTTTCCAGAATATAAAAAAATATTTCTCTCTCTCTCTCTCTCTCTCTCTCTCTGTCTCTCTCGCTGCGCTTCCGCATTTTTCCATATTTTTGTTAATAAGACGTGCTCGCTCAAAGGAAACGAGAGAATCTCAGCCGTGCCACAATTCGCCATTTACGGCGACGAGAATTTGTGACAAAAGTTTTCCGGACACTTTCCAGTAACCAAATTTCTTCTCAGCCGGAAAATTTCAGCGTTTCATCAGCACGTTTTCGTCCGTGTATATATCTACACGTTGAACCACTGGTCTCTAGAAGTCAAAGTTTTACTTCAGATATCCAAATCACGAGGAGAGCGCGACCGAAGTCTGCCGAAAAAGAGGGAGGGCGGGAGAGAGAGAGGGGGAGAGAGAGAGAGAGAGAAAGTTAGAGAAAGTAAGAAAAATAAAAATCGAACGTTGGAATAAATCACTAGAAAAGACAGTTCATTAGATGTGCCACGACCAAAACTTGCGGTCGCTTTGGTCGGAACAGCACACCGCGTGTAATTCATCAAAACTTGAAGCATACGAATATTTATTATTCTAAGACGTAAATGTATTTATCGACAATCGGAAAGATATACATCATGGACAACATGATGACATGTTACCATAATATAAATAATCGCTTCAATTGATTTCCTCAAATATTTCCAGTTCCTCAAAGACCCTCAGGGGTGTTGCCCACAGCCACTTGTTGCCCAACGCACGAGGGCACAGGGAAACTGGGAAAAACCTGCGTCAATACTGACGGCCATATTTTCACCGAGTTTTAATTGTGTTACCATCGGCAACTCGGCAAAAGTGTGCCAGTGAAAAAATTTGTCGGTCACCCATCCGAGTATTGGGTGCCAACACTGCTTAAGGCGGTCCGTTCACTGACGTCGCTTCTAATATTCTTATTTGAATCCCTTCGAGGCTCTATCAATTGAAGAATCAAAACGCAGCTGGGTTCACCCTTCTGAACAACGACGTTGGAGTTTGCATCGTTGGGAAGCAACGAAAATTAATTTATTCATCATTTTTCAAATTTTGGTTGGTCGATTCAGGCTGTGAAAATCACTCGAACGTATTTTGCGTATTCTTATTAGAGATTTACGGCCTCAATTTGCAAAAAAGGCTTCGGATAATGATAAAAATAAAGGAATGAAAAATGGAGATAAAAATTGTTGCATTCCTGAATAACCAAGAGATCCACGAGAAATATTTCGCTGTTTCCCTCGATCTCAAGTCACAATGTCTATTACACTTCGAAGCTTCGTCTCATGACATTGAAGTTTGCATCGTTGGAATGCAACGAAAATGAATATTTTGAATGGACTACATCTACCAAGAGATCCGAAAAAAATAGCCAAATTCCGATTTTTTTTTCTGGAACACGGTTGATGGGAAATAGACACATTTTTTTAACACCAAGGTAAATATATTGAGAGCCTTTGAAAAAAAAATCGCCAAAAAAATACAGAAAAACAACAAAAACATGACCGCCAGCAAATGCTGAAATTTTTTCGCGACGTTTGGCGGTGGACACTCTTCAGCTCAAACGGTCCATCTGAAATCTGGAAACCAAACGGGTTTTTCGAGTCAACAATAAATACAAGTCGTTGACGATCGTCGATTTTGAAAATCATTTTTGTTAACAAAGTGGCGACGATTTGAAACTCGCGGATCGCAAATTTATGAAGAAAGGTCGCCGTTTTTACGTAACTATTAAAAAATACGATCGATTTTTTTAAAAGTCAGATCGTCAACGACCTTCAAATGTTTCTCATCGTATCTCCTGTAAATTTGGAAACAATCCATCGAGTAGTTCTTGAGATATCACGTCCACCGACTTTGAAAACCGTATCATCTGCCAGCGGACATGTTTTTGTTATTTTTCTGTTTGATGATTTTTTTCAAAGGCCCACAATATATGTATCTTCAAAAATATGAATTTGTTTTTCATCAACCGTTTCCCAGAGAAAAAAGTCCGAAATGGCAATTTTTTCGGACCCCTGGGTAGATGTAGCCCCTTAAATTTCCAAATTTCCTTTAGTCGACCTAAGTCACAGGGATCAGAAAGACACTTTTTAGGATCTTTATATGGCGATCCACAACCTAAATCTGCAACAGACGGTTTTAGATAATAATAAAAATGAGAAATAAAAAAGCATTTTCGTCGGTTTCCAACGATGCAAAAATCAACCCCATTTCGTTTTACGAGTACGAAACGAAACCGTCTCATTGAAATTCCGTGTAATTCCATACGAATGTAATCGAAATAGCGTCAGGATTAAGTTTAACGCGAGAGCGATTTGCGAAATTGAACAAATCGATTCGGGAGTCGTGCAATTTTTGCATCAATCACAATTCAGCAATGAAAAAAAATTCATTGCTGCGACATAATGTACGGAAGACGATAAAAATCGTCGCACATTGAAGAACGAGAGGCACGCGTGAAATACGACGCCAAGGGAGGAATAACTTTCCGCCGGTTGTCGACGTTTCCACCATACATGTACACACAGGGTGGCCCGAAAAATAACGTCCAAAAGGAAAATCTAGATGTCTCGAAACTATCCAAATTACCCCCACGTATATTCTACGATTTTTTTTATTTTCCGAGAGGAAATAATTTTTCATTTTTCTCTTTAGTGTATGTACTGCCCTCGCAATTTTTTACTATCGTGTTATCTTTATGAGGTGCACTGTTAACGCGTTACCCCCACTTGTAGCGCAAAAAAAGGCCTTTTTCATGATTTTTTTTAAAGAAAACCACAAAACTTTTTAATCGATCAATATACCATCTTAAAGAACACATCTTGAAGAACTTTCAGTAATTTTTTTATTGAAAAATATTACATTGTTTAGTGGCAAATGGCCGTCAATGAAATAATGTTTTTATATACACGGTTTGCGGTGACCAACATTGCGGCGAAGTGGATCATCTGAAAAAAAAATGCGGATGGATTTAGTCAAATATAAGTATAAACTAGTCTTTGATCGAAGGATTTTTAAAAATATTCATTTTTCACAAAATGGCGGACAGTCAAAGTTAATGGTTCGATTTTAACGAAAAAAAAAACGGCCGTTTTTTGGCTATAAAACGGCCATTTTTTCGAAAAAAAAAATCGAACGATCAAAGACTACATTTTTATGTATTAAATAAGCCTGCAAAATTTCAAGAAGATGGGTTCATTAGTGTTCGAGTAATCTTCGTCACCGACTTCAGAAATGCCATTTTGAGAAAAACGCGTTTAAAGTTTCAATTTCCGGTCGTTTACACAACGGATTCTTCTCTTTCAACGCTCATATCTCAGTTAATTTTGCTCGGATCGACTTGAAATTTTCAGGACATATTCTCAGATACTTATACTTCAAAAAAATGCAATAAAAAAATCGATTTTTTTCAAAATCGCAAGTGGGGGTAACCCCTTAAGGGAAGACACCATAGTGATGGACCGAATGAAGTTTTTTACGATTTTTTTTTGTCTACTAAATTATTTATTTGGAATTTGGAAAAAAGATATGTTATTAAGTATACATTGAACTTACTTCGTGTAAATTTTTGTTGAAAACAAAAAAAATTAACAACCTAATTGAGGTATAATATAGCCTCTGTATGAAAAAAATGGTCCTACGCCCGGATCAATAACTTGACAATGGTTGGTCTGGAAAATAAAAATAAAAAGTTTTTATAATCTATATAAATGTAGTTCTCGTTCTACCTGCTGCCACTAAATCGTCTGTAATTTGATCAATTTTCAAACATTTCAACTTGAATTTTTTTCCACATATTCTTGAATACGTTTACTCTTAAAAAATGCAAAAAATCGATGTTTTTCACTCGTCACAGTAGCTTTATGTAATAAATCAATGACCAACTCAACACTACGAAAAGGGTCTTAGATTTCGGGCAAAAGTTTTGAATATAGATCTGAGAGAATCCGGCACTAAAGTTCAGATGATAACAAAAATACTCACACTAGGGTAAATAACTCTCAATTGCTTTTAAGAGGTTACGAGGGTTTTGCAGCCAAAAAAAGCATATTATCTCAATTTTTTGTAAATATGATATATAAATTATTTTATTCAAAATGTTAAGCACATAAAAGAACAATTCATAAACATTTCAACATATCAACATCAACAATATAAACATTTCAACCATTTTTTTTATTTCACCCAAAAATTTCGGATATTCAGCCGGTGGGAGCTGGTTTCCGAAGACCCCAAAAAATGTCCTCGTGGTGGTCAGGATAACTCTTATCTGAAATTTTATCTGAAATTGAAAAACCAAATTTATCTGTTAGTTGACAAGTATAGCTCGTGATTGAATGAAGGATTTTTAATGGGCTATACCAGTGTGACACTTTCAAAAAATCGCTTTTTTGGTGATTTCTTCGACAGTTTATACTTTCAAGAATATCATTATCATTTATATCAATATCATTTTATCTTAAAGAAATCGATAGTTAAATCTTTAGACGCGTTTTTCTCGAAATGAGATTTTTCAAAATTTGCTGACATTGTAACTCAAAGAGCAATTATCCGATTAACTTGAAATTTAAACTGAGTTCTTTTAAATATATTTACTCTACAATGACGTAGGATATTTTTGATTGGATGAAAATTGACAAATTGGCATAGAAAAAAAAACGAACATTTCATAGGCAAGAAAATACTTTTTTGCACAACTACGCCATTTTGTTAGATTTTGATATTTTTCGAAAATCCTACGTCATTATGCAGGAAATACCTTCCAGTTTAAGGACATTTTTTCCTTTTTCGGTTTCAGCTATTCAATCGGCCGGAATAATGTCAGCCGTGGAGGCATTTTTTTTAATGGAGATTTTGAAATTTTCGAACCCACTTAACCTTTTAAAATTTGCACAAAAAATCAATCAAAACCCATGCCATAGAAAACGTCGAAAAAAAAACATTGTAATTATTTTTTCCTCGAAAACTAAAAAGATCGTAGAACATCCATGGGAATAATTCGGATAGGTATCGATACGAGGCATCTAGATTTTCCTTTTTCACGTCACTTTTCGAGCCACCCTGTATACCCACATATACAGCGAGAAGAGAAATGGCACAATGATTTATGTACCCCTTATCATCCGTCACGATAACGCCACAGGAAGCAAGAAACGTATAACTGTAAATCCTCGCGCAAAAGCGCCAGGAGTACAACGACTCCTTAAAATCAAAGTGAGAAGCTTTCCCACGAGATAATGCGCGAAAAAGGCGAAGAGAAAAATCCGAATAAAAAGCAAGCAAGGGAGAGAGAAAGTAAAAACTTTTTTGCCGTTCTTGTTGGACGGTAAAAACACCAGGAGCAAATGCGAAAAATATAACCGCGCGTGAAAAAAAGATTGCGACGAGAGATCGAGCATTATCTCATTGGCTGTTGGGATTCAAAACTTTCTCGCTTCTCTCGTATATATCCGCGAAGAAGGATTTTTATGATCATCGTCGAGTCACTAAATTTTCCAGAGGGATCGCGACCATTCGCGATCAACGAAATTTTCCGCCCATTTCTTGCTTTTTCATGAGCTTGCGCGGCGGGACGAGAGCGCGGACAATGGCGAAAGTAGATTAAGAAAACTTTCATCGTAAATCATATTTTTTCGCGTTGATAAATACGATGTATGTACAACGGACACTGGTAGATAGGCGGTCGGAGTTCGGCTCCGGCGGTACTTCGAGTTAAGCAGCGTTATGCACTGCCGATACTCGGAGCGGTGACCGCTCAGCTATGCACCGGCTGGCGCATCAGCCAGTCACCGGAAGCCCGGAAGGAAGATATAATTGTAATAATATATCTGAAATGTCAATGACCTATATTGAAAATATATATTGCATATATGTGCAAAATTCTAATTTTCATAACGTTTTTATATAAAAACGTTATGAAAATTAGAATTTTGCATATTCATCGCATATACATCTCATATATATGAGATGTATATGCGTGGTATTACTGTATATCAATGTATCATATATCAATGATATATGCAGCATTTACCCTGCATATATACCACATATATTTAGCATATATGTTGCATATACACTGCATACATACCACATATATACTGCATAAATGGTACATATATGCCACATATATACAGATATGCTACGCATATCTGTATATAGCGTTTATATGTAATAGTGTACTTTAACTGTAAGTTAAGTTTTTTTAAGTTTTATTAAGTTTAACTGTAATATTGTTTATACACAGCATATATTTCTTGTCAGGAATATGTATCAAAAATGTATGCGTCATATATGACGCATAAATGACACATATATGAGTCATATATGACGCATACATTTTTGATATATTTTACTGACAAAAAAATTAATTGAAAATATATCGAAAATATATGCGTCGTATATGCCTCATATATGCATCATATACAGTGTTTGTACGTAGCATATATTTTTTTGGTCAGAAAAATATATCGAAAATATATGGGTCATATATGCATAATATATTTGGTGCATATATACTCAGTATATACGTATTATTCTATTTTTCGTCACTATATATGCGACCGATATATATACAGGGTGTACCAGAACTCAACGTTAAGCCGACACGGGGTGACAGGATTGATTGTAACCATCATGAAAAAAATCAGAAAAAAAATCTATCCCATGCAGTTTGAAAATTATGGGCATTTAAGAAAAACCTAGAAATTTGGTCAAACTGTAACCATTTTTCGGTTATTGTGAAACAAACCCAAACAAACCCAAACAAACACAAGTTACCTAGAATTAAGACTATTTGTTAAACTATGAATTTAAAATTTTTAAAATTTGTCTACTTTGAAAGGCCCTGCTTTATTTTTTTTTGCTTTATTTTTTTTCTGATTTATTTTTTTTCTGATTTTTCTCATGATGGTTACAATCAATCCTGTCACCCCGTGTCGGCTCAACGTTGAGTTCTGGGACACCCTGTATATATATATATATATATGTAGCATATATTTTCTGCATATATTTTACATACATACATTTCCATGAGGGTCGAGTAGAAACGTCTGTGCACCAGAAAACCAGAAGAATATGGGGCCATCTATTCTGGTACGGGTTTTCCACAGTTGCCCCGTACCCTCGGCAAATGCGGTATGAAATTGCTGATATTCATGATTTTTTTAAAGGTCTTAGGCCACAGTAACGGGTATAAAATCATGTGCGAATTTAACAATTTTTTTTCGTCTGAAAAAGTGATTCACTCATAAAATTAATTACACATCTATTTAGTATGAATATTAAGCTGTTAGAAAATATAGATTTTTTTTTTCGATGTACAAAACAGCCGACTACTAAAATTTTCTTTTGTTATCTTTTTTTAGACGCTCCACGGCGTGACATTTAGCATCCACAATTTTTTACCTAGAACAAAAAACAAAAATTCTCGTCAATCTACATTAAAATACCTAGAGAAGGATGTATGGAATTTAAAAAATATTGTTTTATTCAAAAGTTGTAGGTATTTGAACTTAAGAAATGAATTTTCAGTGAAAAATTTCGTTATACCTGCTAATAAACTGCTCATGAAATGAAAAGTTTTCGATTGATCAGAAATTCCGTGCGTACTTCTCTGCGAAATGCAATTAGGAACATAACTTTTAAATATGAAGTAAGTCGAGTGAAAATTGTTGAAGTTATTTGTCACGCCAATTGGAAAAAAGGTGTTTCGAGAAGTTTCGAGTAGTCGGCCATTTTGTGAATCGAAAAAAAAATATATATATTTTCTAACAGCTTGATATTCATACTAAATAGACGTGTAAATAATTAGATGAGTGAATCACTTTTTCATACGAAAAAAAAATTGTTAAATTCGCACATGATTTTCTACCCGTTACTGTGGCCTAAGGCCTTAAAGGGAAGACTTCTTCACCATGTTTGAGCCTCAGGGTAAGTTTTGTTACTACTTTTTTTATTTTTGTTAATCTTAAAAAATGGCGGTGGTGTGGCATGGTGTTTTAAACGGGCTGCGGCGGAATTTGTCAGACGGCGTGACACGCAGCGTCGACGGGATTAATCTGAAAAAAACCAACGAAGATTATTCTTTCATTAACATTTATACGCTGAATATGAACCAAGAAAAAGTGAGAAATGTTGAAAATCAATGAAATAATACGCTTCGTAAAAAAAAGATCGAATTTTCCGAAATACATGGCTACATTTCGCAATAAAAAAAAACTTTTTTATTTTTGAAGATTTGTACAAAATTTCTTCATAATCGGTCGATTCGTTTTTCAGCTATACGTCACGGCAGTTTTGAAAATGCAGTTTAGAAGACCGTGTCATAAACCCACCATTTTTAAAGATTGATTCAAAAAATACCATGCGACAGCCAAAAGTATTAATAAAACATATTCTAAGCCTTAAAAATAGTAGAAAAATCTTTCCTTAAAAAAAACCATGAAAATCGACTAATGTTTTCTTCGCCTAAAGGTGTCTTCCCCTTTAAGACGGCTGTCGACGCGACGGATGATAGGTCGGATTATCGAAGTACGGGTAGGGAGTGATACGAAAGGGCTCAATTGGGAAGGGCAATACGTAGAAAACCGGCAAGGGTGAAAGTTGGAATTCAGAAAATAAAAATATATATATACGTGGTAAATCGCTTAAAACTAACGAGTCTGAAGTTTGCATCGTTGAAATGCAACGAAAATTATTATTTCTGAATATCTTCAATTTCGTTGGGCATACTTTGCCTACAAAAATTCTTCAACCATTTTTTAAGATATTTATTTAGCGATCTACAATATGGATCTATAAAATAAGATCTATGATAATAAAAATATGGATAATAAATTGTAAAATAAACTTTCGTTGCGTTCCAACGATGCAAACTTCAACACAATCGAAAATAGGCAAAATTCGGAGCAATAATTCGAAGCGGTCTTTCAAGATCTGCATTTCTGTCGGCGTCTTTCTTTTAAGTCAAGACGTCAAACTCACATCAAGGTCAGCCTCATTTTAGAAAAATCAAACGGTGATAAAAAATAAATGGATATCACTATTTGAAAAATGAAGATAACCATTTTTTTAAATAAAAAAATCATGATTGTTTAAATAACATTCAAGATTTTAAACCTCCGTTTCTACTTTTTTTCCACAACGAAATCAACAACATTTCGGTACCTCCGAGATGACCTGGAGGTACCAGAGAAATCAATAAAAAGCGAATTAACTGGAGGCGGGTGATGAACCCGATATTTCCGGAAGGAAATAATTTTTTTTATTTCAATAATGTGTCCAAAATGTTTCCTCATAACCGCAAGACATTTTTTATATGATGTTTTAATGATACCTGGATCCTCTGATAACCTCTCGTTTTTAGTACCTAATTTCTAGCCAATTTCTAGTCCATATACATCAATGTATCTAAGGGGATGAAAAGAACCAGCGTTATTCGAGTCCATTTCTGTATGATGTTGAAGTTTGCACCATTGGAAGGTTTAATTTCTTTTTCAATTGCTCACATTTTCCGGCTGTTTCTTGATCTGCAAACAAAATTCTATAGCAATGCCAATATAAAAATAAACATTTTAAAAAGAACTTTCGTTGCATTTTAATCATGCAAACTTCAACGCCATATTTTATCGAAATATCTCATTTTTTGTCAGCATTCAACATATGCAATACATTGTCATCATGTACCGTGAAACGGAGTTAAATTGACATCAAGTGTAACTTTGACAGTTTTTGGGGCTACTTTAACAGAGCGCCAAAATACGGATTAAGGGGTTAGGCTACTCTAGAGGCCGAAAAAATAGGCTTTTTGGGCACCTTTTTCAGAAAAACTACAAAATAAATCGAGATTGCAAAAAAGGGTGTTTGTCATACATATCAGTCACTGCATACAATAATTTTTTTGACGCGATTAGTTTCAAAATGGCGGCTGTGCAGCATTTATCTCAAAATTGCGATTTTTAAGTTGGCCGGAAACATAACTCAGACAATTTTCAACCGATTCACTTGAAATGTCGAATCTTGAAAAATACCTTGTCTATGGAAGTACGTAGGATTTTTTTTATATTGCATAGTTTATTTGTTATTAACAGTTATCTGACGATTTTTTTGGCAAATTTTTGGACAGTGAAAAATTTGCCTAAAAACCATCAGATAATCGTTAATAACAAATTAACTATGCAATATAAAAAAACCTACGTACTTCCATAGACAATGTATCTTTCAAGATATATTCACCATTACAAGTAAATTGTGAATCCGGTTGAAAATTGTCTGAGTTTTGCTTCCGGCCAACTTCAATAATGCAGTTTTGAGACAAACGCTGCACCGCCGCCATTTTCAAATTAATCGCTTCGAAAAAATTATTGTATACAGTCACTGATATGTATGATAAACACCTTTTTTTGTAATCTCGATGTATTTGTAGTTTTTCCGAAAAAAAATCGCCAAAAAGCCTATTTTTTCAGCCTCTGGAGTGGCCTAAGGCCTTAAATGTTCACACAGACTGATTCTTTTTTAACATTTTTTTCTATTCCTCAAATTTGTCGTTCAAGTTTATTACAATATTGCTCAAGTTGATTTTAATCTCAAAGATAATAATAAGACTGATTGAGTGCCTATAAGAGTACCCTAGGTACATAATATTTTTGTATAAAATGTTTCCTTACTGAAGATGAGAATCTGATTATAAAAAATCGTTATTTTTCATTCAATTCCATGTATAATGCGTAATATATTATTTTTTTCAATCAAAACGATGCCAAAGTAACCCTAAATCTTTGACACAAGTTGCATTTCAATGCCTTGTCACAGAAACCGCACACTCGAAGTTACTTTGACGCTTTAAAAAATAAATATAAATAGTGGGGGGGTTATAAATATATAACTTTCTTATATATTTGTTATAAATTTATAAATTTATAAAGTTATAAAGTTATAAATATATAACTTTCTTATATATTTGATAGCCAAAGAACACATGGTTTTATTGGAGCAAAAAAAGTTGAAATTTGGGATGTTAAAAAAAAGTTACCCACAAAAAGCGTCCAATCTATGTTCAAAGTAGCCCTATTTTACGGTATACGTCAGCGATGTCTACTAATGTGTTTTTTGTGTCATTGTTTTTTTTTTTTTGTTAAAAAAAACTACAGTTATTCATGATCGATAACTGCGCGGATGACTGGCGAATAGCGATGACCTGGCAACGAATATCTCAGATATCATTGGAACTGGGAATCTGCGCGCTCCACCCGATACCCGGTGAATATTATTTCCTGTGGACGACCAAATTGGCGAACAAGGGAGGTGACGTCGGCTCGCAATGGGTACCCTACGACGTGACCCTCTCGCTACCCATGTTTTTAAGGCTGTATCTCATCTGTCGGGTGATGCTGTTGCACTCGAAATTATTCACCGACGCCTCGTCGAGGAGCATAGGGGCCTTGAATCGTATAAATTTCAACACGAGATTCGTGCTCAAAACACTAATGACCATTTGCCCCGGCACGGTGTTGCTCGTCTTCATGGTGTCGCTTTGGATCATTGCCTCGTGGACGTTGCGACAGTGCGAAAGGTGAGTCTACATTGTATTATTCGTTTTGTGTCGTTCGTTCTTTGAATACCGGTGGGAAAAAAAGTTACATTCATCAAACAGTATTTAATTGCTCGATTAGGTTCGTTAGGTGGTCACGATTTTTCGACCCGGATTTGCGGGCATAAGGGGACTTACGCAAAGTACGAAAATGTTGGTTTTTTTCAAAATTGAAAATCGATCGATTATGGCTAGAGCTATGATGCCAGCTAGGTCGATAACAGTCGTTTTGAAAAAAAAAAAAAAAAAAACACGATTGTTAGTTTTAGTATACCTAAATCGTTGCGCTAACTGCTCTCATTAAACCGTCTGTAACTTTGTCCATTTTCAATATTTGAAATCAAGGATTTTTTCACATATTCTTGAATATGTATAGG
Source organism: Ophion obscuratus (assembly GCA_964007375.1). Taxonomy (NCBI): domain Eukaryota; kingdom Metazoa; phylum Arthropoda; class Insecta; order Hymenoptera; family Ichneumonidae; genus Ophion; species Ophion obscuratus. The sequence continues at coordinate 9,734,769 of OZ023319.1, forward strand.
TACTTTGAAAAAATGCACAAAAAATCGCAAGGAATACCGGAAAAGAAAAATGGCTAAAGAACAGTGGGCGATCCGAACCTTCATAAAAATCGTCATAGTTCGGTCGACTAAGACCCGGGACTACAAAATAATGCAATAAAAAGCCTGTTTTTAATTCCAAGTGTATGCAGCCCCCTACACATGATCAGATTTCGAATATCTGTTACTCCATACAGAAATACAGATTTTCGCTTAAGGGCTCTTCTCACTTTGGACGCTAAAAAAGGCTATGTTCATGAATTTTTATGATAGGTTTATATTATAGATACTGATATGAAAGTTGTTACACTCAATAAATACCCTTGCGAAATGCATTTTGAAAAAAAATTCTCCAAGTCACTATAAACGAAAATGGTAGGTAAAAAAAAATCCTTAAAAAATTGTAGGTCTGCGCTGTTGATGAAATCTCGGAGATGGATCATCCGAAACATAAAAATCAAACGGTTTTAGATTCAGTATGTTAATGGCTATAGCGCATATCATACGATTTTTGATATATGCAAAAATAACAAAATTGCTGACGTTTTAAAAAAAACAAAAAAACGTGTTTATCACCATTTTTTGCAAAAAAAAATTAAATATCAAAGTTTCAAAAAATCCTTGATTCGCTCTATAGCTATAGCTGTAAAGGATATGTGGCCAAAATTTCATAAGCTCAGTTCAGTAGTTTCGAAGATTTTATCAGCAAGCCGTCGAAAAACGTTGTTTCGAGAAAAACGCATTTAAAGTTTGTTTGGGTTACATAAACACATTTTTTTTAAATGTAATGTATTTCGAAAGGGTATTTATTAAGTGTAACAACTTTTATATCAAAACCTATAAAATAAACCTATCAAAAATATTCATGAAAATAGCCTTTTTAGCGTCCAAAGTGTGAAGACCCCTTAACCCTTCTCGACACACTTGTATTTGGCCACGATTTTCACACAATGGGTCAATTTGACCCAGATGGTACTTAAAAAATTCCTTAAGGAGTGAGGTCTAGTTGAAATGTTAAAAAAAGGCCGTTTTTCCGATCTTTTTTCGGCCAAACGATAAAATAATTTACAACAAAAGTTCTTCCGTTTAAAAGATATATATTTAATGTAAACATCATAATTTTTTTAAAGAAATATGTTTCAAAATAAGCCGATACGGATCAATGGCCGAGGACGCTGCAAAAAAAAACAGGTTTTGCGGTGATCACTCTCACGCTGTGAGGGATTATCTGAAACCAACAAAACAGGGGGGAATCTTTAGTTAATGCTATAATGCTCCGGTTGAACGAAGGGTTTTGAAAAATTTCCATTTTTCACAAAATGGCCGACGTTGAAAGTCAAAAGTGTTGTTTTGACCAAAATTTCACTTACAAAAATTGACTGTAAAAAAAAAACAATTGTCCAAAAAAAAATCCTTCGTTCATCCGGAGGAAAACTATGTATAGAAGAAGTGATATAAATTTCAACCCGATCGGTAAAGCCGTTCTCGAGTTACATTGATCACCGACTTCGAAAACATGGTTTTGAGAAAAAACGAGTTTAAAGTTTTGAGTTTACTTTATATGGCTCAAACACGGCGTCCTTCAAAGTTATGTATTTCGGCGAATAATGGTCTGATTTACATTCAATTAGTCGGAAAATACTCGTACGATATTATACTTTTAGAAAATGAAAAAAAAATCGATTTTTTGAAAATTCTCACTAGACCTCCCTCCTTAATATGTCTGTATAAAATTCGGCAAATATCAAATTTAATTGTTAAACAAATTATATTGAAAAATCAGTTTCGGAGAGGCGAGCATTTTACTAAAAATTCATCCACCTCGCAATGACCCAGTGTGTCAACGTAGGGTTAAAAAAACCACATCCCGTAACCGTGATAAATTTTTATTATAATCACTTCCAATTCAATTATACATTAAATGATACATCGTTATTTTCCTTTTTCATCCAGAAAACCAAACTTTCCTTTCCAAACGAAACGTTCCCTACAGCATCGTACGCCGATAGAAAAAAAAAGCCCATAAAAAAATCGCCGCCCAATTTCTCGCCGGTCTGCCGAATATTCGCCCCATTTCGCAGCGAGTGAATCATCGATTTATTCAAACCTCATGCCATATTCGTCCCGCGGGATGAGATACGCAAAAAAAAATGCATCGATATCGTATTCGCAGCGAACAAATCGAAGGAACATTTCGTTTTACTGTTATCCCGTCTTTTTTCACACTCCCGCGTATCCTTCGCCCGATGAAATCGTTCTCTGTCCAGAAATGCATGTATGTGTGTGCCGGCGCGTATGTATAGGGTGTCTCAAAATGACCTGACATTTTTATTTATCATTAGGTGTAGAACTCAGTTCGGTCCGTTTTCAAAAGATGGCTCTAGGTGCTACAAATGGTTGACGGCAACAGCTGATTTTTGCTGTATCGTGAAGTATCAACATCTCTTAACCAAATATCGTTTACAGACTTTTGAGTTTGTTGTACGAATACGACGAGAACCGTAGGGTGGGTTAGGACGTATTCCAACATTGAAGCAGCGGGGGAGGACAAAACAAAAAAAAATTTCTTACAAATAAAGATATTTATTTTTACGTCAAGAAAAAATAAATTCAATTTAACGGAATTGGAAAAATAAATGATATATGTATTTGTAGGTACGAAAATAAACCGATTATATATCTACGAGCTAACTGCGTTTAAGGGGAAGAGAGAGGGAAAGGAAATCTGCCACCTTTCGGCGGTCAGAAGGGGGGTTGCCACCTTACGGCGGTCAGGAGGGGATTACCACCTTTCGGCGGTCAGAAGGCAGCTCGGAAAGAACTGCTCTCGAGGCCAGCCGCGCTCCCCGTCTTATAGGCCAACGCGTACCATGAGGAGAATCGGGCGCCTCGAGCGCGTCGGCGAGAGTCCGAAGCTTCGAAAAGTCGAAGCGGAACTCTCGGTATACTGTGGTGCGTGGGTTTCCCACCGCGGCGCTGGAGCCGCCCGTCCCTCTGGACCACGGTCTTACATACAGGTCTGACAACGGCGGTAGTGGGGGTAGGCACCTTTAGATGTTTTGCTTTTTATTCCGATTTCTGCCGCTTGGTGCGTGACGGCAAGGGAAAGTAGTGGTGCTACGAAGAGAGAAATAGCTCTTGTGTCCTTTTCCCTCCTGACCGCAACGCATGCGCCGTTGGCTGCGTGACGTAAACACCTTTGGCCCATTCGCCGGTAAGAGGTAAGGGAGAAACTACTTCCCCTTGCTAGTAGCGGCGCGTAGCGGCGCCTAGTGAATCGAAAATTAAAACATATAAGAGTGCCTACCCCCACCACGAAAATTTAGCTTCGTTGCAAGACCTGTATGTAAGACCGTGCTCTGGACAAACTCACAACTCGCGGCGCGCCCGTCGTGGCGCTGTAGTCGCATGAATTTCGGGTATAAAAATAACACGAGGTGTCGATTCGTGTACCGCTTGTTTACATCGTCGCGTTTGACAGCTCGTCATCTCGAAGTTTTATAAAGTGTTTAATTATGATTTAAATTAATTATTATCGCGAAAGTTTAGGTTTTATTTTGTTTAGATAAAGAAGGTGCAGGGACGAAGACGACGGCCAAAAATTTGGGCGTACGCCAAAGTGGCGTACAACAAGTTTTGCGCATCAAGTCTAACTGCGTTGAAAATGTCAAATTTCGTGCCAAATAAGTACAATTTGCGGGCAGTGTTTATTTTCCGTTTCAATTGGAAGAAAAGTGCAGCTGAAGCCCACCGAATGCTTGTGGGACTATCACGAGAGACTTCCACAGGCAACAATTGATCCGTTTAATGCGAGCTATAGCCGAAAAACGTCCAGAATATGCGACCAGACACGAGTCCATAATCTTTCAACATGACAACGCTCGGCCTCACGTTGCTATTGTGGTTAAAAACTATTTGGAAAATAGCGGGTGGGAAATTCTGGCTCACCCGCCTTATAGCCCAGACCTTGCCTCTTCCGACTACCATTTGTTTCGATCGATGCAGAACGCTTTGACTGCAATACGCTTCACGTTACAGCAGGGTATCAAAAATTGGCCCAATTCATTCTCGGCTTCAAAAGATGAACGCTTCTTTCGCGACGGAATTCATAAATTACCAGAAAGATGGGGAAAAGTCGTGGCTAGCGATGGACAATATTTTGATTAATGTATTAATTCATTTTATCATTAAAATAAGCGCGTATGTTAAGCAAAAAAACGGACCGCATTAAGTTGTACACTCAATAATAAAACGTATTATTCATTCGAAAAGTACGAATATTTTTATTTCGATATAAGGTACAAACATGGAGGTTATGTGTGGAACACAATATCCGATAAATGGCCGCCTCGTCCCTGTTTGCAAACGTTCACTCTTGTGACGAAATTTTCGATAACATTTTCGCATAATTTCGGATTAATTTCATTAATGGTGCGTCCAATTGCTTCCTTGAGCTCCGGAATGATCTGTGGATCATTGGCATACCCTTTCGGAAAATCCCAAAGAAAGAAGTCAAAATGGCGTCAAATCGCACGATCTTGGTGGCCAATTCGAATCGCCGCGGCGCGAGATAACACGACCATGAAACTTTGTCTGCAATAACTGTGCAGTAACAATGCAGCAATAACAATTTCTATGCGTTGCTCGATCGTGTAATTCTCCATGACATAACCTCAGTACTTCCCGACGCCAGTTGTCTAAGATTAGTACTCTGTGTTCGCCACGAAATAAAATGGCGCGCAATTTAAAATGTCAGGTCATTTTGAGACACCCTTTATATACGTACACTTTATAAATACGAGTGCACCTCGCACCTGAGCGTTGGAGGATCAAGATCGCATGGTCGTTGAACAGCGAGAAAATCGGTACCAACGATTCTACGGGTGAAGAGCAACCACATGCTACGCGCGTGGAAATCGTGTACTTGAAATCGATATTTCACGTAAATGGGCATTTCCTCTGGAATTCTCGTTCCCTCGATCTCCGAATTTTCCAACTTTCTCTCTCTCTCTCTCTCCCCCCCCCTCCCCCAGTGCAGAAATTGCCGTATGGATCCAATTGGATTCCCATACTCGTTTCCAGTTCCTCATACGGATCCAATGGCCCATCGCATTGGATCCCTATACTGAAACTTCACGTTAGTACATTGGATTCTAATCAGCATTCCGCATTGGAATCCAATTTGATACCCAAGGGATTCCCACATTACCGAACAGGATCCGTTACGATTCTTGACGGATCCCATCGCATTCTGTACGGTGAATTTTCTAAACAAACTATATAGATATGCAACGCGAGTGGATCTTGAAAAAGTATAAATCTTAAGGCGGTTGGAGCGGTTAATGAATTTTTTGTCTATAAATCTCAAAAAATGCATACGAGGCATAGATTCATTCTGTAGATGCTAATTTTACATCAAATGTATTATTAAAGGGCAAAATTGTGCGCTTTTATATTTTTATTACGTGACAAAGAAAAACTTTCGTGTCACGTAATAAAAAACTTAGTTTAAGTAAAGAACTTAGTTTATTTTTAAGTGCCAACTTAAAAACACTATCGATGATTATTATGAAAAAAAACTGCGTCAATGAATGTTTTATAGAACTCAAAATGAAATTTTCGGTAATTTATACTTATGTCAGGAGATTATTCATTATTACTATTAATAAATATTAAGTGTTGTCGACATACTAAGGGGCCGTCCATATATTACGTCATTCTAAATTTGGGGGGGGAGGTTCGTCTGCGGATGACGATAAATGATGGATGAGGGGGGGGGGGGGGGCGTTTCGAAATTGACGTCATTCTTGTGATACCAGTGACTTCAAAATGTACAATAGTATATTGTACAAGTAGAGTGGTTTCCCCGCATGAGTGATGAAAAATATTTTGCAAGTACCTAATGGTATTAATTATTGAACTCATTATTTATTTATTTATTACATAAGGTTTGTCTACATTATATTCGAGAACTTCAAACAACAGCGTACCTATGAAAATAGTTCGATCGAGCCAAAATGAATATGGGGAGGATACGGAGATATTACCCGTGATCCAAGATTTGCAAGAATGGGTGAAAACTCCGTGGGAGCTATCCAAAGAAAACTAAAAAATAGGGAAGAATAATATTAGTATATTAATGAAAATTGCCAAAGTACAAAATAATAAAAGATGATTCTATAACAAAATGTGGGAGCTATCCAAAGAAAACTAAAGAATAGGGAAGAATAATATTATTATATTAATAAACATTGCCAAAGTACAAAATAATAAAAGATGATTCTATAACAAAATGTTTTAATGTTACCCAATTTTTCTCAAATCCGCAAATGTTTTAATTTTGCCAAACTGGTAATGACGTCAATTTTGCGAGAGGGGGGGGGGGTCATTAGAAAATGACGATAGGATTATTGTAGGGGGGGGGGTCGAAAATCAGCAAAAATCGATGACGTAATATAGGGACGGCCCCTAATATATAAACGTATGTATTATATACGTATATATATTAGAATTTGTATATATATATATATTATGAAGCCCATCTGAAGGAAACAGTCCAACTGAAATCTGAAAACCAAACGGGTTTTCAGATTTCCATATACCTGTACTATACATATTAGGGTGGCCGTTATTTTGGCTTCGGTAAGAAAATTTTAACGTCTAGCAAAAAAAAACTAATCAAGATATGAAGAAAAAAAATCTGTGTAAAATTTGGACGCGCTGGGATAAGGAGAACACGTGCTACCGAGCAGTTTAATTTTCAAAAATACATGAATTTTTTTAATCATCGCACTGAAATATTTATTAGTCTCATAATATTAATGAAAAAATCTAGAATTGGGTACACTGATTATACATATTAAGAGTTACAAAATACATTAATTACTGATTTTTTGCCATCAATCACGTACCGCAAATTCGTACCTTTAGATGAAATATTACATAATAGCAGTTCATCTATGAAATGATTGAAGTAGAGTACATTTGTTTACGTTAGGAATTTTTTTTTTATATTCGGCGCCAACTTGAAGAATAAATTGTTTTTAATCTTCATCATAAGTCAATCGATTGTTATAATCGGTGATAAGTTTGATACCTCGCTCCGCTATATCATTACCGACTCTTGTTTTTTTTAACAATTGCGCGCCCATTTGATGACTCTCGTTCGAGTCCAAACAGATACATCGGTGTCGAGAAAAGTACAATCAATTTTAAAGCGTTCAAAAAACCCCATAGATTCTGCACTAATAAATAAATCAATGTCTTTATCGAGCAGAAAAGTAAAGTGTGACGGGAAAACCTGATACCGTTTGGAACCGCATCGTAAAATCGAAATAAATTTGCAGAAACGTAAAGATTTCACGTGTTATATTTTTTTTCTATGTCCAACAATGGCAAACCAACTCGGTTGGTAATGCTCGGGAGGTAAAAATGAGCGGACGAAGCGCCACGATCAAATTTCGAAATATTTGTCTGCACTATATTTTGTATTATCGCCACTACAGTTGGAAAATCTTCTTGCAGGATCAAGAAAAAAAATCATTTTGAAGCATTCAATACACGATTATTATATTATTATTTGCATAAAAAATCCGCTGCGATAATTAATTCACTGCTTCGTTTTCCCGCCACAATGTGGCCAAACCGCCACGTCCGTTTTCAAATTTTCTATTAATTTTTCAATCTACTCACGACTGTACATAATTGATGGAAAAAAATCAGTAAATAATATATTTTGTACCTCTTAATGTGTATAATCAATGTACCCAATGCCAGATTTTTAATTAATATTATGAGACTAATGAATATTTTAGTGCGGGCATCAAAAAAATGCATGTATTTTCGAAAATTAAGCTGCTCGGTGGCACGTGTTCCCCTTATCCCAGCGCATCCAAATTTTACACAGATTTTTTTTCACATCTTGATTAGTTTTTTTGCTAGACGTTAAATTTTTTCTACCGACGCCAAAATAACGGCCACCCTAATATATATAGTTTATATATACCTATACGTATATATTTAAAACCAAACTGGAGAATAACATATATATTTTTTTTAAACCTGGATTGCAACGCTCCAACCTCCTGAAAAAAGTATAAATTGTTTCAAAAAATCTTCAAAATCGATATGGATCACATCACTGAAAATCGACTGTAATTATAATCGGTGTCTCAAAACTACCTGACATTTTAATTTATGAATAAAACGTATTATTTATTTGGAAAGTACGAGTATTTTCATTTTAGTATAAGGTACAAACATGGAGGTTAGGTGTGAAACGCACGTGTCAATGTCATCCACATAGTCTTGTGTCAATTGGATCTTGTAAGCATGCATATGCACATTTGTCGTAAAAATGCGCTGCACAGAACATCTTTAAATGTCAAGTTGCTGAGCACGATGACGAATCGAGGTTTGGAGGACTTTCGTCAACACTCGCACTGAGTGCGGCTATGTTTTCACTTGACCGACCGGTACGAGGACGGCCACTGCTTTTCGCGGTCAAAATTGAACCACTAACCTCAAACTTTGCGATTGAATTCACCACAGTGTTGCGAGATGGTGCGTTGTGATGATCAAAAATCTCTGAAAAATGTTCACCATCTTTGTCGTGAATTTTCACATTTTCTATGTGTTGCTCGATCGTGTAGCTCTCCATGACAAAACCTCAATACTTTCTGATGCCATTTGTCAAAGATTAGTACTCTAAGTTCGCCACCAGAAAAATGGCGCGCAATTTGAAATGTCACGTCATTTTGAAATAACAAATATGGTTTTCGATGAGCAAGATAGACTTTTTTCTAAATGTTTACAAAGGTTGAGATTACGTTAATCCACTGCTAGAAATCGTCCATCTTGTTGCCAAATAGCCAAAAGAATTACATCACCCATAGCGTGAACGCCTTGTCCATCTAACATCACGTAAAATTACATACATTAAACTATTTTTTTTTTCCGGTGTTTTGTGGTGAAAAAATTTCAAAAAAATCATCAACACTCAGTATAGTCTAGAGAATAACATATAAACTTTTTTATTATTGGATTGTAACTTTTCAATCTCCTTGAATAAAGTATAAATCGTTCTAAAAAATCTTAAAAATCGATATTGATCACATTACTGAAAATCGACTATAACTATAACTTGTTATTTATTTTACTGCACTTTGACATAATATTACGACACACGTACACACTCAGGAAGCGGGCATGTTATGTTTCAACATGCCCAGTTTTTTCTCGTGACTTTTCACATATTTTCGATTCCAACTTGGTAAAAATTCTCAACTGGTATTCATCGGGGAACAGTGCAGAATCCAATTGTATCTCAATGAGGACCTACCTATGTGCGGTGTCCCTAACAAATCCCTAAAGGGATGTGGTAGGATCTGGGGACTTCCCAACAAATTTCTGCACCGCTCTCCCTTCTCTCTCTCTCTCTCTCTCTCTCTTAACTTTTATTTTATTTTAGTTTATTTCTTGTTACTAATACCATTATTATCATGATAACACCCACCATTGTTGCTATTATTATTGTTACTATTAGTATTTTTATTTTTTATTTTAGAATCATTTACACTATGTTTATTCTTACATTTAACAAAACGATTTTCAACGAACTGTACATACCATGTATCATATTGTCTCAAAGTTCAAAACCAAGGCACAAATATATATATATATATATATATATATATATTTGTGCCTTGGTTTCTCCCTCTCTCTCTCTCTCTCTCTCTTCATTCCCCATACGCGCGATGATAACCGCAATTGAGCTTTTCTCTGGATTTTCCCAGTACACGTGAAAATGATGGGGATGCTCCAGACTGCTCAGTTGAACTTTAACTTAACGGGTGGATGTTTGTGCGGGCACAAAGCTCCTCGATTGCATAATATATTGGGTTGCCCGCCTATCGACACGCTCGTACAAAAATGTTACCTCCCTATCGTTCGTTTTTCATTGCACTCTGTTCATTGCACTCTAATGGATAAAAGTACAGGCGTTCTCGTTCGAATCGTTTTCCAGCTACATTTTATCAACCGGGCATTTTTTTTAGGAATACAGCTCGATTACATTGGAATTCGTTCAAAAACGTCAAAGACATTATTAATATTGGGAATACTGTAATTAATTTCAGCAATAATGATAATAATAATAATAAAAATAGTAACTATAATCATTATTGTTGTTATTTTTATTAATTTATAATAGAAAAAGAATAAAACTGGAAAGTAACAAATAAGTTTATTTTTTTATTCATTTCAAGTTTCCGCAAAATTACAACGAAAAAGAATAATTATTTAACTCCCTCAAGAGGACAAAAGGAAATTGTTTTCTTTAGTTTGACAGAAATGACTTTATTTTCATTTTTTTATCTGACGATTGTTCGTGTAAAGAAAGAAATGTTATTTTTCAGGTTTCACGACGAGGAACACGCGAACCTTCTCAACGCAATGTGGCTCATAGCAATCACATTTCTCAGTGTCGGATTCGGCGACATAGTGCCCAACACTTACTGCGGTCGGGGGATCGCCGTGTCAACGGGAATTATGGTATAAATAATTATTGACGAATAAAATCACCGACGTACATTTTTTTAGGAAATATCGATAAATAATCGACGAAAAAAAAGTCGGTATCGAAGAATAATTGTTTAGCAATAAATATTCTAATGTTTAGTAGATATTCGAGAATTACAGAGAATATTCTAATATCCGAATGAATAAAAATACATAGAGTCGTCTAGTTATATGCATTTTTATTCGTTAATGAAAATGCTCATAGTTCGCCTAGTGAGTTTTTATTAAGGGGGGGGTACCTTTAGGCAAGGAAAAAATTGCCGATTTTCATGGTTTTTTTTTCTTAAAGAATGTTTTATTCGCCATTTTTTAGATTCAGGATAAGTTTTATTGCTACTCTTGACTGTTGCATGGTATAATTTTTTAAAGTAATCTCTGAAAATGGCGGAGGTATGGCACGGCCTTCTAAACGGGATGCGGCGGATGTTGTCAGACGGCGTGACACAAAGCGTCGGCGGGATTAATCTGAAAAAAAACTAACCAAGATTTTTCTTTCATTAACACTAACACGCAGAATATGAACCAAGAAAAAGTGAGAAATGTTGAAAATCGATGAAATGGTACACTTTGAAACGAAAACATCGAATTTTCCGAAAAAAAATCGCTACTTTTTGCAATAAATAAATACATTTTTTTTATTTTCACAAACATTTAGGATCATGTAAAAAAATTCACGACATTTTGCAATAAATAAATATCTTTTTTTTTATTTTTCAAAAACATTTAGGATCTCAATAAGGTTAGAAATATTTATACCCAATTTCATCAAAATCGGTCGATTAGTTTTTTGGCTGTACGTCACGCCAGTTTTGAAAATACAGTTTAGAAAACCAGGCCATACCTCCGCAATTTTTGAAGATTAAAAAAAACAATGTAACAGCCAAAAATCGTAAGTCTCAAAAATGGTAAAGAAATCTTTTCTTTAAAAAAAAAAATTATGAAAATCAGCAAAATTTTTTTTCTCGTTATTGGTATTGATTTATTTATTAACAATCTCTTCTGGACAAAAGGTTGTAAAGATTGTTCACTCGGAATTTGCGGTATTTTCTTTTTTTTTTTCGTTAAATTAAATTGGAAGGAAATTGCGTCTTGAAACGCGGTAAGACTGAAGATTGAATTCTCGTAGGCGGAAGAACGTAAGCGCGCAAACAATGCGACCCTGTAATTTCGCCCTAGGGAGATTCGAATATAATGTGTGATCCTTTGAGAGCGTGAAACATTTGCACGCTCTGCTCCCTACGTCAGATTCCTTTTTAATTAATCGACGATGTCGCTTTGTGTTAACAATATTATTTCGGGATTTTCAGGGCGCAGGCTGCACGGCTTTACTCGTGGCAGTCGTTTCCAGAAAACTCGAATTAACCCGGGCCGAGAAACACGTCCACAACTTCATGATGGACACGCAGTTGACGAAGAGGGTAAGATCTACGAAGCCTGTGGCATATTTGGCACATTTTTATTTTTAACGAGACATTCCTTCGAATCAGTAAAAAAAATTGAAAAAAGAAACAACACAATTGAATGTGACTTTTTTCGCAAAGATTGCGATGAAGGATGAAACAATTTGATTAATATTTTATAAAGCTTTTAATCAGGGAAAAGGAATATTTGCAAAAATTATTATCAGCCGTATCAAAATGTTATAAATTAATTGAACTTTTGGCCCAGGAAAATGAATAAAAAAATTGTTATCACCTTTTGGTCCAGGAAAATGAATAAAAAATTGTTATCAGCGATATCAATATTTCATAAAGTACATTGGTTGAGCTTTTGATCCGGGAAAAAAAATCGTAAAAATATTTATCAGTGATATCAATATTTATATTGATATCACTGATAAATATTTTTACGATTTTTTTTCCCGGATCACAAGGTCAACCAATGTACTTTATGAAATATTAATATCGCTGATAACAATTTTTTTATTCATTATTTTATTCATTATTTTATTTTATTCATTCATTTATTTATTCATTTATTCATTCATTCATTCATTTATTTATTTATTCATTATTTTATTTATTATTATGAATTCATTCATTGACTTTTAAATCCAGAAAGTGAATAAAAAATTTATTATCAGCGATATCAATATTTCATAAATAAATTGACCTTTTTGATCCAGGAAAATGAATTGAAAAATTGTTATCAGCGACATCAATATTTTATAAGGTACCTTTGTTGACCTTTTTATCCGAAAAAATAAATATTCGTAAAAATTCTTATCAGCAACTCGATTATTCGCGAATATTCTTTTCGGTCAATCTGAAAAATAAAATCATCATTAAAATCGAGGAAATAAACGTTTATGATGATGATGAATAGCGAATGAATAGCCTCCATTTAATGATAATGAATTAATAGTTAATGACAATGATGAATTAATAGTTTATGAATGATGATGAACCATTTAATAATGATGAACCATTTAATGATGATGAATTAATAGTTTATGATGATGATGATGATGATGATGATGATGAATCAATAGACTCATAAAATTGATACGTATTCGATTAAATTTCAAGCGGCCTTTGTCGTTTTCCAGTTGAAAAATGCGGCTGCTAACGTTCTGAGGGAAACGTGGCTCATCTACAAGCACACGAGGCTTGTGAAACGCGTCAATTCCGGTCGCGTGAGGACCCATCAGAGAAAATTTCTGCTCGCAATTTACGCGTGAGTCCATTTATCTCATTCCCCTCTTGGCGAGCTTCATCAAAATAAAAATAAATATAAAATTACCTGGTTGCGATCCTTACCCATGACTCGGCAAAGACCTCGGACTTCTTTATCTTTTTTTCGGGCTATACTAACTTTTTTCGTTTTTTCTCCGCTCCTCACTTAGGCTCAGAAAAGTTAAAATGGACCAACGAAAGTTGATGGACAACGCGAATACGATAACGGACATGGCGAAGGTGAGCTCAAAAAAAAATACGAAGTATTTATTAATTGAATATACCTGTACTTCGGTTAATTGATGCCGATAATAATAATGATAATAATAATAATTCTTTTAAGAAAAATTATTATAGGACCAAAAAAAGTATCTTCTTTTAGCGATGTATTTTTTTAAATGTATTTTCAAAATTTATTTTATGATATATTTTTTTTGTATTATAAAATATACAATAGTATTAAATACTAAAAAATAGTAAATATACAAATATACAATATTAAATATACAATAGTATTAAAATTTATTTATGATGTATTTTATAATGTATTTTTTTAAATGTATTTTTAAAATTTATTTAAAGTTCGATGTATTTTTTTTTTATTTTAGTTAAGAGCGGTTTAACTCGATCCAAAAAGTAAATGAGTTGATTTTTCTGACGAAAATCATACCCTATTGATTTTTGAACACATTTTGTAACTATCATTTTCATTCGAGTGGTGAAAAACATATGATTTTAAGCCGAAGTGCATAAAAATACCTAAAAATAGCCTGCAATGCTTTTTGCGATAGACCGATATGGCATACTTATCCCTGGCATTGTTTTCACCCTACGCGAATTTTTTTTTGCTGTCGCCCCGAAAGAAAAAAAATTACGTTTTTTTTGTTTTGGTTTTACCCTAATATGATTATTATCATTATTCTCATTGTGTTCTCATCTACTTAATAACTATTACTTAATATTACAAACAATTCTTAAAAGTAATTAATAACTCAAAGAAACGGAACAAAGTAAAGCAGCAATATTGAGAAAAAAATGACATATTTCGATTATAATTATCATCATAATAATGATAACAGCAGTAATAATACGATTAATAATAACAATTCCCCCCCCCCCCTAAGAAACATAACATAACATAACAAACACCCCAACATTATAATGATTATTATCATTATTATTAACTACTATTCAATAATAATAATAGTGCTTAAACGCAATTCGTTTATTTATATAAGAAAAAATATTTTATTGTTATTATTATTGTGAACCACTATCTAATGATAGTGCTTAAAAGTTATTTATTTATTTATGTGCAGAGAAAAACATTATTGTTATCGTTATAGTCATCATCTCAATAATTATTGTGGTTATTGTCACTACTAAAATTCGCAATATTTTTCTCAATACTAAGGTAAATGTCCCAATTATTGAACAGCTAAGGATCTGGGGGATTGAATTCGGTCAGAAAAAAATATAAAATCAAGAAAAAACCATCGCTTTCAAGTTCAAATGATACTTTGATATATTTACTTACGAAAAATCACCCTTTAAATTATTTTTAAATGATTTCAAATGAAAAAAAAAGAATAAGAATGTGACGAATGCAAATGTCCCAATTATTGAACACTGGAAGTGCCTATGTCCCTAATATTGAACAGGCATGTCCCAGTTATTGAACACTCTCGAGAATTCATTTTCCGTTCTAAAAATATTATGTTGGGTACAATATTAAGAAATAAAAGCAAAATCAAACACTTAAATAAACTTTTGTTAATCATGTAAAAATACAAAAATATATATTTAGTCTCTTTTGACAGATTTTTGGTTCATTCGCATTTGGTTTATTTTTGCTTTTCAACTCGAGCTTTATTTTATTTTTATTTTCAGCTTCCTCGTTTTTATGTTCTGTTTTTGTTTGATTTTGTCGCAGCTTGGCTCCCTGAAATATCGGAGAGCAAAAAATATTGAACAGTACATTCGTATTTTTAGGTTACATTTAGGTTATACTCTCTTTTTACTTTCCTTTATATGTTTATTGCACGAAAATACAAATAAAAAATATATTTGACGATCGTAGAGTTATTATTAAAAGAATAAAGGTAAGTTTATTCAGGAACTTACAGTTTTTGTTTGAATAAATCCGATTCACACGATCTGTCACACGTTAACTGTCTCGATGTTTTGATGGGTTTAATGACGCCAACTTGGAGAATTCGAGTGTTCAATAATTGGGACACACTGCATTTTCTATGTCCCAATGATCGAACACCGTATTTTTTAACAAATAATTAAATAAATTTTTTTCATAAAAATTGTTATTTGTAAGAAATTTTCTGAGGAACCTGAAACGCCTTTACTTTTTGAGATGCGACAGTTTTTGAATTTTTTATGCCCTTACGCATGAAGCGTAAGGGCATAATCGGTCAAATCGGGTCACCGTTGCTGATTAAATAATTTTTTTCTCTATTAATTAAAGATTTTTTGCACAAGTGAGGTAACATTTCGATAGCTAAAAGTTCCATATATGTAATGAAATTTTATAAATAAGTAAATGCATGCAGGTGAATGAGAAATAATAAAAATACAAGATAGTGTTCAATAATTGGGACCTGTTCAATAATTGGGACATTTACCTTACAGTCGTCATTTTTTTATTTTTTTTATTTTTATCCTCCCACGCGGGACATCTTTCCCCTCCATTAGAATCCTCGCGAGGCTTACAACGTTAAGGGGGGAGATTGCCCTTTAGACAACCGAAAATAAGCGAATTTTCAAGATTTTTTTGTTTCAAAACTATTTATCCTACATAGTTAAAATTCTATGTACATATTATAAAGTGTTTGATTTTACCAAAAGAAAAAATATTTTTAAATATTTGATTTGATTTGCTTCAAAGACGGTTGCCGCCTGAGTTGTTCCACGGCGTAACACCTAGTTTCCAATGCATTGATCCAAAACATCAGAGCCAAGGAGTTTTAGATTTCAAAGATTCACACGCTTTATGTGAACCTGAAAAATCCAAAGAAAAGTCAAATTTGAAAAAATGATACGTGTTTATTTTTAGTTTTACAAAATTACTTTTTTAATCCACATTTTACAGAAATGTTGTGTGAAATGTTGTTTTTTTTTTTAAATAAATGCGTGCAATTTTTTCAAATTCGAATTTTCTTCATTTTAATTGCCGTCACATAGAAACTATACATGTTCTAACTGAAAAAATGTTTGAACTTTTTTGCAAATCAAAGTCTACGGGAAGCTAGACTGCACGCCGATTCGCAACTCCCGCGGCGACCTTGTCGTAACACTCTGCCACAGCTCCGGCATTTTGATGATGAATTAATATGAAAAAAATTGTTTTGTATACATAAATATACTATTAAAGTATACCTAAAGTTTGACAATTGTAGAATAATTATTTCTTGGTTTAAAAAATCCCTCAATGTTGCTTATTTTCTTCCTGTCTAAATGTATATCCCGTCTTAAGGGGTAAGGTCACAGTAGAATTTTCAAAAAATCGATTTTTTTTCTCGCTAAAACGGTGCTTTATCGTCATAAGTATACGTTACTATTCGATTTATAACGAGAAACCGTTTTTTCGCTGACTTTGAGCGTATAACGCAAGCCCACCCCTGGCACAGCCATAGAGTGCCTAAAACTTTAAACGCATTTTTCTCGAAACAGCTTATTTCCAATTGGCGTGACAAATAACTTCAACAATTTTCACGTGATTTACTTCAAATTTAAAAGTTATGTTTCTAACTGCATTTCGCAGAGACGTACGTACGGAATTTCTGATTAATCGAAAACTTTTCATTTGATGAGCAGTTTATGAGCAGTTATAACGAAATTTTTCACTGAAAATTCATTTCTTAAGTTCAAATCCCTACAACTTGTGAATAAAATAATATTTTTTAAATTCCGTACGTGCTTCCCTAGGTATTCTATCCGTAATGTAGATTGACGAGAATTTTAGTTTTTTGTTCCAGCTAAAAAATTGTGGTTGCTAAATGTCACGCCGCAGAGCGCCTAAAAAAAAGATAAAAAACAAAATATTAGTAGTCGGCCATTTTGTGCATCGAAAAAAAAACACATATATTTTCCAACAGCTTGATTTTCATACTAAATAGATATGTGATTACTGTCATGAGTGAATAACTTTTTCATACGAAAAAAAATTGTTAAATTCGCACACGATTTTATACCCGTTACTGTGGCCTAACCCCTTAACATTTCGAATAACATAATTCATATACAGGGTGATTTTTTTATCTTGAGACTGCTGAATATCTAGAAAAATAAGCCTTATACGACAAAAATGTCCCAAAGAAACCTTCAATAGTTTCCAAGGGGCAATTCAATCCCGAAGAAATGAACCGTCTGCCGCCCCTCCTGGGGTTGGGGCGGGGGGGGGGGGACTTTGAAATCTTAAATGGGAACCCCTACTTTTCATTACAGATTCAGATTATACATAAAAAACACGTAACTTTTGTCTGAACTTTTTTTTTAATTCGGGATAGATGGCGCTGGATTGGTAGATGCGGAACGATACATTGGCCTGCCAGATCGCCAGACCTTACGTCGCCAGATTTTTTGTTGTTGGGTCTCTTAAAATCTGTAGTTTATCAACAAGTGCCAACAACTCGTGAAAACACGATTGGACGAATCAGAAATGCTTGCGCAAACATCAAAGCGAACAAACTTTTGAGTTGTGTACAATCATTCGAAGTACGGATCAATAAATGCATCGAAGTTGAAGGTCATCAGTTTGAACACTTATTGAATTAAATGGTGAGAGGCAAGGGGACTCACGATAATCAAACACCCCGAATGTGAGAGGCAAGGGGACTCACAATAATGAAGCACCCCAGAGGGGTTAAATTTCCGTCAGGTCAACGTCCTTAATCCTGGGTAAAGCTAAAAACAGATACAAAATTATAGTAGATATTTACGATAATTAAAAAAAACATGTTTCCGATAAAAGTTACTTTTCTTCGACGTAGCTCCATTATGCAATAAAACATAGGGGATTTCCCTTGAAGAAAAGGAAGGTTGCCCAATCTTCACCGAGTGCAGCGCCATCTATCCCGAATTAAAAAAAAGTTCAGACAAAAATTACGTATTTTTTTTATGTATAATTCGAATCTGTAATGAAAAGTAGGGGTTCCCATTTAAGATTTCAAAGTTCCCCCCGCCCCACCCCCAGGGGGGCCGGCAGGCGGTTCATTTCTGTAGGATTAAATTGCCCCTTGGAAACTATCGAAGGTTTATTTGGAACATTTTTATCGTATAAGGCTTTTTCGAGATATTTAGCAGTCTCAAGACAAAAAAATCATCCTGTATCATATTTAAAAAAGAGAAAATACGGTTCAATGGCTTCGAAAGCCACTTGATGTTCAGCCCCAAGCTCTCT
This sequence comes from Ophion obscuratus, assembly GCA_964007375.1. Classification (NCBI taxonomy): domain Eukaryota; kingdom Metazoa; phylum Arthropoda; class Insecta; order Hymenoptera; family Ichneumonidae; genus Ophion; species Ophion obscuratus. The sequence goes on from OZ023319.1 coordinate 9,753,453, forward strand.
ACCTTTCAATCTCCCTCGAACCCCGGTGTGTAGACTTATGCCCACGAGGTTTAAGGGAGACTTTGTCCTTGGAGTGCCATATTTCAGGTGTTTACATTTTATTTTTTTTAAAGGAAACGAGTAAAGCTTTTTGAGTGCAGTTTTTTTCTTGCTTTTATTCATGATATGCAGAACGTTAAAAAAAATTTTTTGAAAAAAAAAACCAAAATGGCAGCCGTTGCAGCTCCGCGAAAACAGGTCCTCAAATCGCGGGAGGTAAACGGCTGACATCACTGCCCCCTCTTTGTTGATCTGAAACACAAATTCAAAGCATATTATCAATCTGTGACCCTTTGGTCATGGAATGACGGATGGGTTTTTCGTTTGGTACAAATTTCGGAAAATGGCGGCAATGTAAAAAAAATCGAATTTTCGCGTTTTTTTCGCATAAAAAGATAAATAATAAATTCAAAAATGTGTCTATCGAAAAAACGATCCGTCATTCCGTGAAGACGTATTTTCTGAGTACGCTCTCCAAATTTCAGATCGATATGTTAATTACAGCGGTCAGGAGAATGTCAGCCATTTTTAAAAACGTGTTTTCGAGAAAAACGCGTTTAAAGTTTTGCAACGTGTTGACACAAATGTATTTATAATTACCGCTAATCGGCAATGCCTGGTCCATAGAGGCATCCCTCCTCTCCTTCTAGCTGCTCATGTTGAGCCGCTAGCATCTCCCGCTGCTCAATCCGGGACAAAGTCTCCCTTGAGCCACCGTGTAACCGTGACTCTTTGTGTGTCCTTAGACGCAGAACACGGTTTACGAGATCGTGTCGGACATGTCAACGCGCCAGGACACGCTCGAGGAGCGTCTGGTGAGTCTGGACGAGAAGTTGACGTTGTTGCAGGAGCAATTGGACATGTTGCCGGAGGCATTGACGCGTTGCATGGCCCAGCACGCGGAGCGTCTAGAGCAGAGACGTAACTTCCTGCATCCGGACACGGCGGTTGCCTTGGGCACGCCATCCGGTGGATTGGGGGGCATGGGTGGCGGTGGTGGTGGCCTGATAGGTGGTGCAGGTGTTGGAATGTCAAGCGGGGCTCTCGGGCCGATGGTGAACGTCGCCAATAGCCTGGGTATTGGCATTTCCGGGAGCAGCATAGTATCGGCTCATCATCCGCTTGCGAGCCTATCCAATTCGCCACTTCTGCCCCACTCCCGTAGCGTACCAAACGCCCCGAGTACAATGTCCCTTCATCCGTGGCCGGCTAGTCCTGTCCTACCGCCGGTCTCCAGCAGAACGCCCCATCTCGTGCCGGAAACCGGCAAGCAGCAACAGCCCCAACAGCAAGCCCAACAGCAGCAGCAGCAACATCACGGCATCCTCCAACACGCGACGACCCTACCAACGAGCACGCAATCCGCAACGAGGCTTACCTCCCAAGCGGGCATGGGGGGACTCGGCAATAGCCAAGGCTCGGACACTTCCGCACACAGCTGAGTCACGTGCCTGCAGCCGCAGCACTCGTACTGAACATCACAACCCCGTTGATACGTACGAGACAAAGACGACAACGATCACCGTACCCCCACCTAGCAGGACTTCGATGAGGCTCGCGCGGCCATTCGGCGGTCTTCGTCAAAGTTTCGCCACCACACGCATCCTGTCCCGTACCTGCCAACTGTCAGCTGTCAGCTTCCTCCTACATCTCGATGTCACCCACGTCATCGTTCCCTTCGGTCACCGGGACCATCTGTAGTCCAGTCGAAATAGGATTTCACCTGGAATTGATTCCGGGCTTCGGTTTTCTTTTTTTATACTTAGGGGGGGGGGGTGGTTGGTAGTGTAAATCTCGATTTTCGGGAAAATCCCCCTGGTGCGTTTGCCGCCATCTTCATTTGAAGAGGGATTTTTTTGTTGTTTTTCAAATAACTCGCTTATTTTCAACCTTAGAGTGAAAATGATTGTATTCAAAGTTGTGGAAAATGTAATTCTCCACAAGTTTGCTGATTATAATCTTTACCCTAGGATCGATATTTATAGAGTTAGACTGCGAAAAGGGGTACAAAAACGTTTTTTTTAAACTTATCTCGTTTATTATCAAGTTTATTGTAAAAATGGTAATAAATAATCACGTAGGAAATTTTATTTCCTCCAACTTTGGTTATTAGCATTTTTACCCTCGGATCAATATTTTCGGACTTGTGCTTAATTTAGGGGTGAACTTTTTTTTTATGTTCAGTTATTTCGTTTATTTTCAAGTTTATTGTAAAAATGTCAAGGAGTAATCGGGCAAGAAATTTTATTTTCTTCAACTTTGGTCAGTACCATTTTTATACTTAATTTAGGGTTGAACTTGTTATCCCTATTTGCAGTGTAACTCTATAAATATCGATCCTAGGGTAAAAACTATAATCACGAACCTTGTGGGGAATTACATTTCCCACAACTTTTGATATGATCATTTTCACTCTAAGGTTGAAATTAAGCGAGTTATTCGAAAAACAAAAAATCCCTCTTTGAATCAAGATGGCGGCAAATGCACCAGGGGGATTTTCCCGAAAATCGAGATTTACACTACCAACAACCCCCCCCCCCCCCCCCCCCCCTAAGTATAAAAAAAGAAAATCGAAGCCCGGAATTAATTCCAGGTTAATCGAATTTTAGACCTATCTCGACTGGACTAGTGTGGCGCATCGCGCCTTACAACCGCACACATCAACCCTACACATGTTTATTATATATTTATATCTACGTTATAAATATGTACATATGTTTGTGTGGGTGGGGATATTAAGTGGGAACAAGGGTCTCGATTGACGTTACGCAGCCTCGTCGACGACGTTAAGGGGCTGTGCCAGTGTGAGGGCTGAACATTTGGGTGACTTTCGGGCATTTTTTGGTAGCAAAGCACTCAGTGAAATTTTTGGGGAAAATTAAGAATATATTTGGCTATATTTGATCTATATTACAGAATTTTTTCGTAAATATTGAGATCCAAGCTACTTGTGAGAGGCCTTCGGAGGCGCGAAGAAAAGTTCCTCCACTGCTGACGTGATTCCGGCCGATTGAGTAGCTGAAACGGAAAAAGGAAAAAATGTCGTTCAACCGGAAGGTATTTCCTGTAGAATGACGTAGGATTTTCGAAAAATATCGAAATCTAACGAAATGGCGTGGTTGTGGAAAAAACGTCTGTTTTTTTGCCTATAAAATGGTCGTTTTTTTTTCAATGCCAAATCGTCAATTTTCATCCAATCAAAAATATCCTACGTCATTGTGGAGCAAATATATTCAAGAGTACTCAGTTGAAATTTCAAGCAAATCGCATAATTGCTCTTTGAGTTACGATGTCAGCAAATTTGAAAAATCTCATTTCGAGAAAAACGCTTTTAAGGTGGTACGAGCGCGCAATCTTGTTTTCTATAGATTTTGTTCAAATTTTCACCAGACATTGTTCATATCATACAAGTTTGAGTGAAATTTCACAACAGTGGACTATTTAGATTGGGAGATAATGCGTTTTAAAATTGCAACTTTTGACACTGCAGGGCCTGCATTGAAATTTAGACAGAATAATTTTCCGAAAAAAAATGTTTGTCCCCTGTAATGAGAAGACATATGCCAACACCACAGAACAGTATTGTTCAATATTTCGATAAAAAAAATTATTATCGTGTTCCTAAGGTCAAAAATGTTGTCGTAAAAAAATATTTGCATTATAAATATTAATATTTTATAATGTTTATGTTATCTTCATTAACAAATAAAAGTGTTGGTTCAATCATAACTAATTGAAAACTTTGATCGATTAAAAATGACTTCCAAAAAAAAAATTGTGTTGCAGTATTATTTTAAATATGCCGCGCAAATTTAAAATAATACTGTAATAATAATAATACTCAAACAAATTTAAAATAATACCGTAATAATAATAATACTTTAAATTTCAATGCAGACCCTGCAGTGTTAAAAGTTGCAATTTTAAAACCCGTTATCTCCCAGTCTAAATAGTCGACTGTTCTGAAATTTCACTCAAACATGCATAATGATGTGAACAATGTCTGGTTAAAATTTGAATAAAATCTATAGAAATCAAGATTGCTCGTACTACCTTAAAGATTTAACTATCGATTTTTGCAAGATAAAATGATGATACGGCCTTGACATTTCTACAGGATATTCTTGAAAGCATAAACTGTCGAAAAAGGCAAAAAAAATCGATTTTTTGTAAAGCGTCACACTGGTAAAGCCCCTTAACGCGGCCACGGGAATTCGCTATCTATATCGCCGGAGCGAATACACATACGTATGATGCATTGCCCGGGCGCATTGTCGATTGCCTATACTTCCGATCAAGAGATCTCAAGGCCACACGCGGCGCGTCAAGGTCGACGCGTCGAACGACGGAAATTTGTTCAGTTTTGGTCTCAGCTGTCAAATCCGCAAAACGCGGTTCTTTTTCTCCGCCCTCGTCCGGCGTGGAGAACATTAGGGAACGGAAGTCGTATTCACTTATGTTTGGATAGGCAGGCTGATTGAGGGAGGACACTGCTGTGGCGGGCCGAAAAAAGGTTTTCCGATTTTTTTTTTCGTCTACTACATTATTTGTTTGAGATTTGGAAAAATTGTCTGTCATTGAGCATACGTTGATGTTAAGTCGTGAGATTTTTATTTTTTGCAAAAATTGACATCAGCAACGTTATTGAGGTATAATGCCTCTGTATGAAAAATTTGGTGCGACGGCCGGAACGATAACGTGACAATGGTTGGTCTGAAAAATAAAAATAAAATAGTTTTATAGTCTATATGAAGGTAGTTCTCGTTGTACGCAGCCGTTCTTCGAAAAAAAAATCATCGAATGGCGGGCGTTCGAACGAAAAGTGTAATTTTGGCGAAATTTTTATTCGTAGGGCTTATCCCCGAATATAATTGAATTTAGTATGCGCTGAATTTCTTTTTAGTTTTTACTAAAAACTAATACTAAATTTAGTAAATAGTAAATTTAGTATTTACTATATTTCTTTTTACTAAAAACTAATACTAAATTTAGTGTTAGTTTTTAGTAATACTGAAACTCGTGTTTAGTTTCTACTAAAAACTAATCGTGAATTTAGTATTTACTAAATTTGGTTAGTAAATACTAAATTTAGTATTAGTTTTTAGTAAAACCGAAAAAAATAGTTTCTTATAAACTAAATTCCTTTTTTCGTTTTTACTAAAAACTAAAACTCTTGTTTAGTTTCTACGAAAAACTAATAGTGAATTTAGTATTTACTAAATTTGGTTAGGGAATACTAAATTTAGTAAACAGTAAATGTAGTATTTACTAAATTTCTTTTTTTTTGTTTTTATTCAAAACTAATACTAAATTTAGTAAATAGTAAATTTAGTATTTACTAAATTTCTTTTTACTAAAAACTAATACTAAATTTAGTATTAGTTTTTAGTAAAACCAAAAAAAATAGTTTCTTATAAACTAAATTCCTTTTTTTCGTTTTTACTAAAAACTAAAACTCTTGTTTAGTTTATACGAAAAACTAATAGTGAATTTAGTATTTACTGAATTTGGTTAGTGAATACTAAATTTAGTATTAGTTTTTAGTAAAACCAAAAAAAAATAGTTTCTTATAAACTAAATTCCTTTTTTTCCGTTTTTACTGAAAACTAAAACTCTTGTTTAGTTTCTACTAAAAACTAATAGTGAATTTAGTATTTACTAAATTTGGTTAGTGAATACTAAATTTAGTGTTCGCTCAATTTAGTAAATACTAAATTTATCATGTGAATACTAAATTTGGTATTAAGTTTTAGTAAAAACTAAAAAAGTAATTTAGTAAATACTAAATAAAAAAAAACGACTACGCAAAACGATAGCTGCATCAAATGCGCAAATTTTAGTTTCTTTAAATTGAAAATCGGACAATTATAATTACAGTTATGAGTCCGGCCAGGTCTCCTACCTGCTCTCGCTAATTCGTCTGTAACCCGGTCAATTTTCAATATTATAACTTGAATTATTTTTTTTGCCAATTCTCAAAGCTGCTCACTTTGGAAAAATGCAAAAATGAAGATTTTTTTGCCCGTCACAGTGGTTTCCCGCCTTGATTCGGCCTCGTGACTGACGTCAGGTTCAATTCAAAACGTTCGTTCCATTTCCGGAAAAAAAATTCTCATGCTCGCGAACGTATTGTCAAACGTACGAGAGGGAAGTTTTTGAAGTACACGCGCGTGGCCTCATTGCAAAACGAGACGTGAACGATTCGAGAACAAAAAGAACAAAACTCGCTGCGGACTGCTCTTGCCCAAATTGCGTGCCTGAAAAACCATATTTCTTACATAATATAAATACTTATATACGAAAAGCCCTTTTCCAATAACACAGGGAACGAATAACGACGAAACTACAAAATGACAAGAGAACGAACAAAACGAACGAAAGGGAGAAAGAAAAAGGTTTTATTCTCGAATTAAAGAAACTTTTCTACGAATTATTGAAGACTTACGTGAGTTGAGTGACGTCACGAACGTATTACGATTCGCGACGAAGATAGAGAACACATTGATTGGAAATCAATCGCGTTGAACTATATATATATATATATATATATATATATATATATATATATATATGTCTCTCGCTTTCTCTCTGTCTCTCTCTCCCTCTCTCTCTCTCTCTCCACGTGAAGCCAAACTCAAGAGGCTCGATGAAAAAAAATCGAAAAACATATTCGGTTTTGATATTGTCCTTGTCCTTTAACTTCCCAAAATCTTTTTCTCTCTCCTCTCTCTCTCTCTCTCTCTCTCTCTCTCTCTCTCTCTCTCTCTCTCTCTCTTCTTCGCACTCTCTTCATCCCTTACGTAAATCCTGAAACAAATACACCACATCCGACATCGTACAAACACGTACAATTTTCAATCCATTGGACTGGTCATTTACTAATTATCGCGAATGAATTACGCAGTGACTTAAGCAAAACAAGACGGCCTTAAGAGGGCGCATTTTTCCTAAGCCGCCATGACGATGAAAATGACGATGTAAAAAAACCGAAGAAAACAGAAAAACAGAGGAGAAGTATCCTATGGAAAACCGTGTTCCTCGTTATATGCGATAATGATACAAGATGCAGTACGGTACGATAAAACTCGATTACGAATTCGATTCATTTGGTAATCCCAAATTTCAGTATTGTTATAATGAAATAATCTTTGTTTTTTTTACGTTGATGTTTGGTATTGGTTTTGCGAAATACATTTAGGTGCTTTTTTTTATTTAATCGCCCAAATATTACCAATTTGCACCAGCAGTGGGTGAAAAAAATCCATTGTCAATTAAAATGAATGCATTTTATTAACATTAATGTAGCGAATTTATATTCTGAACGAGCTATCTCGTCAAATGATCGGCAAAATATATTTTTTTTTCGGAAAGTTTTTTCATATAACCGAGCGATTAAAATATCGTTTTTTACCAACATTTTTTTGCTAACTAATATTTTTTTTTAAAGTAAAGGCAAGACATTTTTTTTCACTAACTTTACGTGGTTATATATATATATATATATATATATATATATATATATATATATATACACACACACACACACTTACACACATATCATTCCCCCTCGTTTAGAATTTCTTTAATAATTTCAGAAAACCGAGGGTACAAAATATTCTTTTTTTACTAATTTTGAATGCTAACCGAGATTATTTCAAAAACACCAAGGAGACGAAAAATCCTTCTGTCTACTAACTTTTTTTTACTTACATTGCTTACTTTTTTTACTTACTTACATATAAATGTATGTACACACATACATATATATAAATGTAAAGTTAGTAAAAAAAAAAAGTATTTTGTCCCCGTGACTTTCAGAAATAACTCTTCGAAAAAAAAAATCTATACAAATACAAAACACCGCCTTCTACTCGTTTACGATTGCGCTCACTTACGATTTCGTTCCAAAAGCTAAAAGAAAAAGTAATAAATAAACGACCGACCGACCAAAGCTGCAGCTAAAAAAAGAACACCGTGCTGCATCGGGTGCTCGAATATCGAAACTCAATATCTGGCGCTAGAATATAACCAACGATGAGAATCAGAAAAATTAGGATTACCGAGCCGTCCGCGAGATTTTGGCAGATCCACTTCTTCGGCAGAAAGCACACACGCACACACACATAGACACCCACGCACACGCACACACCGGGAAATTGCTTGCACCGGTGCCATTGAACAGAGTCGCGAACTTAATTAAAGAGCCTTAAAACGAAAGGGAAAGAATTTCGAGAGCAGGGAATAAAAGGGGGAAAAAAGAGAAGCTGAGAAAGAAGCGCAAAGTGATCTTATCCGCTTTAACGTCCGTAGATTATTATAGGATATCACTTTACTAGAGTGTGCGTGCGTGCGTGTGTGTGTGTGTATATAAATATGTAACGAACGCAGGGTGGGAGAGGGGAGCCACGTGGGTTTTCACACGAGAGATACGTTTTTTATCGATCGAAGAAAATAAAACAAATGAAAAAGGTAAAACAAAATACCTACGGCTAGCCAGGCACGTATATGCAATGTAGACTCTAAAAGTATCGATAATTACCGGTTCAAACGAGAATAAGAATGCGAGAAACGACGCATTTTTTTTTCGTACTAGGCGCAATCGCGTTGCCCGAGTCTCTATTCGTTTGGAATTTTTTTTAGCTTATTTTCGACACGATATTTCCGCCAGACTAAGCGACGAATCAACACGGCAACGATGATCGAAAAAGATCGCGGAGGATGAGAGGAAGTGGAAGAAAAAAAAATATGCCATTGAAGTTTGCATTGTTGGGATGCAACGATATTTTTTTTTTTTTTTCGTACTGCCTAATTTTTTTGCACCACATTTAGGCTACGAAAATCACTGACGAATTTTCGAACATCCCTTTTGGGGGTCCACAACCTGAAGGCGGAAAAAAGAGTTCCGGTGGTAGAAAAATGAAGAAATTAAAAAATAGAGAAGAATATCCGTTGCATTCCAACGATGCAAACTTGAATGGCATGAAAATGAAGAAAGGAAGAAAATTAAAATCGGCAAATTTGGGACCTACGTTGTCTTGACCCCAGTTTTATTTTACAAACTATTGTTTCGCCTGTGTCTGACATCGTGCGAAACGGGACCAAAAAAAAGACACAATCGTCACAAATCTCTCAATATATTTTTTTTCTCCCTATCTTTCTCTCTCTCTCTCTCTCCCTCTCTCTCTCTCTCTCTCTCTCTCTCTCTCTCTGTTTCTCTCTCGCTCTCTCTCTCTCTCAAGTCACAGCGCACTGGACACGACAATTAACACTATACATTTATAAATAATTCTGGAAAGTAGATTGCAGTGCCAACAAAAAAGACCACGTCATTTCGAAAGACGATCCGGAATTACGAAAAGGAAAAAAAGAACAGAAGGCACAGGAGACGCAGGAACGATAACACATAAAAATTTCGAATTTTTATTCAATTATCAAGCAGACCAAAAATAAAAACAATATTTTTACCTGCGTATCATTTTTGCATTTTTTGAATAACGTTCTCATGGAATGATTATCGAATCGAGAATCCCAAAAGATCGAAAGTTTCGAAGATTTTTCAAAAACCACGAATCGATGGAGGGGAGAGACGTATTCAGGACAAAATCGGCTATAATCGAATACACAAACCGATAGAACACAATTAATTTTCTTATTCTATACACACATTTTTTCTCTATGTTAAATAATAGAACAATAAAAAGGTAAAGAAGAAAAAATGACCCGTCGCTGCGCCAGTGTGCTAACAAACGTGCAACGAATATTCGAATGCTCGAATCAATGCCCAGCGTTTTTATTTTTCTTTTTTTTTCATGTCGAATTCATTTTTTTCCCGTTGATTATGGAGTCGGGAAAGAAAAATATAATTTTCCCTGCAAGTGACGAGGGATAGCAAACGCATGAAGCCTACATGAAATTGAATAAGACCACGGGGTACTACTTACAATTAAATTTAAGAAAGTCTCCGTTCAACGACACAATCTTCACGACTCCGAAAAAAAAAAACGAACGTGGGGAAACAAAATTAACGAGTCGAGGAAATCGAAGATAACACAAGAATTTATGTAAATATAGAGTTGGCCAAAAGTATTGAGAATCCCCCATCACAATCCCAGTGTCACTAAATTTTTCCATGGTAGAAAAACTGACACCATTGGGCCTTAACCCTTCGAGTGCACTTGACCCAAGGCGTTTTTCAAATCGTTGCAGTCTGGTAAATATGCATTTTTTTTTTTTTTGTAGAGACGTTTTTTGTCGTAAATTATCCATATTTCGTGGCCCTAAATTTATTTTTTGACGAAAACGAAAATTAAATGCCAAAACATTCGTTCAAAGTGAAAAATACTAAATACGTACGGTCAAAACGACCCAGTGTGCACTCGAAGGGTTAAAAAAAAACTTGTGAATTATCAATATTTTATGACGTTGAAGATCGTTGGAATCCAACGAAAATAGATTTTTTCTTAAAGGGGGATTAAAATGATGAAGAACTTTTTCCTTAAAAAAAAAATCATGAAAATCAGCAAAAAAATGCCTCGCCTAAAAGTATCTCCCCTCTAATCGTTCAATGTTTTACAGCCGTTTTAGGCTGTGAAAATCATTCGAACGTTTTCACTTATTCTCATTAGAGATTCGTGACCTCGGTTTGCAAAAGAAGCCTCGTATAATGATAAAAGTAACGAAATGAAAAATTAAGAAAATAAGATCGTTGCATTCCAACGATGCAAAACGTCAGCGTCGTATTTTGTAGTTCCTCCTTTTCCGGTGCGTAAAACAATTGTTTTTTAACTGGCAAAGATCTGACGACGTGATACTTTTGGCCGAATCAGATAGTCTAAAAAATCGAAAGCCTAGAAAATAATGCGGAAAATTGTATACCGATCTCGTTAAATCCTTTTTCTTACCTTCGCGATAATATTGATCGACGATTGATACGTTGATTGAGATCAATTATTACTCTCGAATAAAGCTCGTCATAATATCGACCAGGATTTATCCCTTCAAATACACACTCTCTCTCTCTCTCCCCCTCTCTCTCTCTCTCTCTCTCTCTTTCTCCCCCCCTCTCCCTCTGTCCGTTGAAAACACGAAAGGCCGATGGAAAAAGCTGCGAAAAAAAAGAAACAATATTAGTGTACAAACATCGAGTAAGTCGTCGATATTCGACGACAAGATGTGCATATGTGTGTGTGTGTGTGTGTGTGTGAATACGAAAAGATGAATGAAGATCACGATAAGGAGATACACATATATACGTCGAAACAGGCGTATTATTACGAGGGTGCATTTCCAAATTGCGCAAAAGTAGAAAATACGAGGCGAAATAAATAAGTAAATAAGAAGACACGGTTTATACGAAATTAACGGTTATATAACTACACTCTGTATAAACATTTATTATTATTGTTACTATATTATTGAACGAATCTTAGACTTTTACAGTTTTAACTTCTGAGCACTTTAATAAGAAGAAGAACAGAACAACTATACCGGCTATACATACATGTGTACGGTACCGGTCAAGAGTTTTCGATCACTTTGGATAATTGGAAAACTATATTAGAATAATATAATGTATTTACTTCACTTGCATTTTATTCTTCATTTTGTCGAGTATTTTCGTAAAATGAGAAATAAAATGAATTATCATCTTTTTCGTTGAGGAATCATCACGGTGTGACCGATCGAAAAATGGCTGATATTCGCGATTTTTTTTCTCGATGGTTAAAATAAGCTAAGTAGTCTGATTTTTTTGTGTCGAATCAAAGGAGTCGTGAAAAACAGAAAATGCATTTTTAAACGTTTATTTTTATTTTTTTTTACATTTTTATGACAGTTGAAAATGTATTCGAAAAAAAAAGTCCGCAAGGTGTACATGGCTGTGGCCGTAAATATTATATGAAAGAAAATTTGTAAAAACATTACTAATGAGTATGAAAGCCGCTATCTTGCTATGGGGTGGTTTTTAGATTTAGATGAGATTCTAGATTGAAAATAAAAGTATCAAATTTAGCCTAATTTTTCGACAGTTTTTCGTTCAAAAAAATATAAACATTTACAAAAAAAAAGCTTCCATAGCAAGATAAAGAATAGCTTGAAGACTCATGTGTCAAAATTTGAGACGGATAGCTTGAAAACTCTTCCTTTGAGAGTGTACACCGTGTTAAAAATCGACATTTCGAGAAAAACGCGTTTAAAGTTTCGAGAGCGGAATTTTCATATAAATTTCATATAAATATAAATATAAATTTTCATATAAATAACTTACGATCAATCGGCGATGCCAGGTTCAAATTTATAACCATCTATACTACCGGATGATGCAGAAAAAATCAATTTTTTGACAATTTTACACTGTTATGATTCCTTAAATGAATGAACATCTTCATTTCATGGAGAATCTTCGTAAAGTGAAAAATAAAACGATTCATTATCGTCTTCAAAAAAATAATGAATAGCTTCTCTATTTTATAGAGAATCTTCGTAAGATAAGATATGAAATGAATTATCATCTCCTTCATGAAAAGGACGAACATCTTCTTCATTTTGTAGAGAATGTTCGTAAAATAAGAAACACAATGAATTATATTATTCTGATATAATTTTGCAATTATCCAAATTGATCGAAAATTTTGCTATCATCCAAAGTGATTAAACTTTGTGCCGGTACTTTATATACGTGCATACACATATGTATACGCATACGTATATATACGAGTGTGTGCTTGTGTGGGATTCTGTATATATATATATATATATATATATATATATATATATATATATATATATATATATATATATATATATATATATAGGTACGCATATATATGCACACATGTGTATACATAATCCGTGCGACTATCGCTTAATTATTACGTAAAATGACCAAGAAAATTACCAATTGGTATATGTATGATATATGTATATATGTATATATATTTACAAGGTGACAATTATCCAGTAGCCATGCATTTTTTCGGACCTCGCAAACATTTTGCGACTGAAAAAAATATGATTTTGACTATTCGAATTGTTGTTGAAAAAAATACAACGTATTTTTGTGGTGAGTAGTATCTGCCAGAAAAAGTTGAACATTCGAGAAGAAAACCAAAAGTTAACTTTCATTGCAGCAAAATGAAGATAATTTAATTGCGAATACGAAACACTGGGGGCAAACTTCTTTTGTCCATCTGGGAAAAAAATGTGTCAAAGATCTATATTATAAAGTGGATAAATAGTTCCATCCGAAAAAAGTTTTTTCCAGGAATATTTCGTGTTTGGAATTTAATTATCTTCGTTCTGCCGAACTCAAAATGAGATTCGGATTTTTTTCCAAAACGCTTGATTTTTTGGCCAATACTACTCATCAGAAAAATACTACTCATCTTTACATTTTTTTTTTCGCAACGCAATCGAAAAATCGTGAGAGGAATAAAAAGCATAAACACGGCCGCCTTATAATTGTCACCCTGTGTATGTATACATATGTATAACACTCAAGTAAATACATACACATGTATATGCCGATTTAGATATATACATAGCAAAGCGAGAAAAAGAATGAAACAATAGGGAACCAGTATAAAATTAAAATTAAACGAAAAAAGAAAAAAAACACTACAATGACTCTCGACCTATAAGCAAACACACACAGACACACACACGGGGGAGGAACAACGTACTCTTTGGATAGAGAACATTTCTTTTTTCGAAATTCGAAAATTCATTCGCTGCGAAAGCACGAGAGAGGAGAATAATTCGATATTTTTGCAGTCCTTCGTATCGATGCGAAATATTAAAAAAAAAAAAGAAAAGTACGACGATTTACTGTATTTTTATTTTAAGCTTAAATTTAAAACATTGCACAATTACACTTGATACTATATATGCGGACAAATAAATCTTGTATATGTAGTTTTGAGTGGAGGGTAGAAAAAAGTAAAGAGGAAATAAAAAAATCCTAAATATGGCCATTGCCACAGCTGTATTCGGGGGCTCCATATCCGCTTCGGATCACTATATATATATATATATATATATATATATATATATATATATATATATATATATATATATATATATATATATATATATGGAGTAAAAAAGCTGTAAAATGTAAATTTAATTGTAAAAGGCAACGGCAAATATGAATATAGGCTCGAAGAGGTTATTCGTTAAAATAAAACAAACAGCAAACAAAAAAACTGAAGCGACTTAAAACAAAAATACAAATTTAAACGAAACGTAAACGATAAAAGCCCATCTTCATTAATGATTCGAAAATTCGTGCAAAAGACACGTTAAAAAAGAACCATCAAGCGAGAATACGTTCGAGAGCAAATGAGCAGAGAGAAATTGAAGAAAAAGCTGAAAAGAAGCCACGAAGATAGAAAAATGATATAATATAAGTTATCTTGGGCCATATCGTTGTGCCAATTCGTACTTACGAGTATTATATAGTGTCGTATCGAAAACTATCTTATTACGAATTAACGAACGAACAATTACACAACCGGGAATACGAAAAAAAAAGCAAGAATGAAAACTCGAAAAACAATAACGTCTTAACGAATCGAGAGTACGCTGTCGCTTGCTTATTACCTAAGAATAAAGAATTCTCGCGCAACGAATATTGAAAGTAGTCAATATCTAATCGATCTCGTATTAAAGACAAAAGGAAGGAGAACGCGCAATACTCTCGTGAATCGTAACGAAGCCAATATCAATTTTCGAATTTTTCTTCTTTTTTCCCCAGGACTATAAAAAAAAAAGTCACCTAATACGAGAAATTACGGAAAATGTGAATTTTTCGAAAAAAATTCGATATTCGAACATTCGTTTCCTCGTTGATCTCGAGCGATATTGTCTCTTTAGCGAATTTGAAAATTTCCCAAGCGTTGCGTAAAGAAAAATCAAATTCTGTCATAATTTTGCGATTGATCGAAAAAGAAAAAAAAACGAAAAAAAAATGTTCATACCAACATCTTCCAAATCCGGAGCCCAGAAATATTTGGAGAAATTTTGAAGCGAGAAAAAGCCCCTCTCGCCACTTCCCTGTAGATATCGACGATTTGCGTCCACCTTCGAAACATTCATCGTAGACGCGAAAAAAAAATACAAATAAAAAAAATATCCCGAGCGAGAAGAAGAAACATTTCTCACGATTATTCTCAATGTAGAAGGCAGAAGAAAACGAGACATTTCTCTGCAACGAAATTCCGTATCCGACGGAAAAGTCTCGAGAAAACGAGAGTGACAGGAGAGAGGAAAATCCACGAAAAAGTTGGAGGATCCCAACGGATCGAATTTCGAAAAGGCTTTATTGTATCGGGACCAGTCACGTGACCTCGTTTGTACTATTGAACCGAAAATTGACAGCAATCCTCCCTTCTCTCGGCCCTCACGACCGAGTTTTACCGGTTAATGTTGCGGGATACCGATTTTTTTTAGACGTAAACGAGTCTAAAGTGCCACTTCGAAATTTCTATAAAATCGGCTGGATCGTTTCTAGAGGAAAAAAAAAAAATTAATTTGGATAGGTCAACACTGTCTCTTGTGGAGAATCGCTAATTGAATTCGATCTTTATTTTCAATGGACGTATTAAGTACGCCAGGAAGAAATATCCACTGCAGCTAAATTGACGATTTTTCACGAGAAACTTTTCCATATTGTTCAAATTTCACATGATTTTAATCGAAAACACCGCAGTGGAATTCATCGAAGGTAAACTTCTATTGAATGGCTGCGGCTGAAAAACATCGGTATCCTTCAATATTCTTCGATGAAACGCTCGACCCCCTTAAGGGAGGAGTTACCTCCAGGCGAAAGAAAAATTGCTGATTTTCATGATTTTTTTCGAAGGAAATATTTCTTTACCATTTTTGAGACTTAGTTTTAATTTCTTTACCATTTTTATTATTTTTATTATTATTTAATATTTCTTTACCATCTTTAGAGACGTTTTATTACTACTTTTGGCTGTTACATGGTATTTTTTTTTAATCTCTAAAAATGGCGGCGGTATGGCACGATCTTCTAAACGGATTGCGGCGGATGTTGTCAAGCGGCGTGACACGCAGCGCCAGCGGGATTAATCTTAAAAAAAACCAACGAAGCTTTTTCTTTCATTAACACTCATGCGCAGAATATGAACCAAGAAACAATGAAAAATGTTGAAAATCGGTGAAATGGTACGCTTCGAAACGAAGAATTGGAATTTTCCGATAAAATGTCTACAGTTTACAATAAAAAAAGACTTTTCTCTTCAAAAGCATTTAAGTTCATGTTTCAGACAATGAGGTTAGAAAGATTTATGCCAAATTTCATCAGAATCGGTCGATTAATTTTTCAGCTTTACGTCACGCCAGTTTTGAAAATGCAGTTCAGAAGACCGTGCTGTACCTCCCCCAGTTTCAAAGATTAATAACTAAAATACCATGCAACAGTCAGAAGTCGTGATGAAACATACCCAAGTCTCAAAAATAGTGAAGAAATCATTCCTTTACAAAACAAATCACGAAAATCAGCAATTTTTTTCCTCGCCGAAATATATCTCCCCCCTTAAGCACGCGCGTTTGAACGCAGCGATTGCGAGAATTCGTGCAGTTCGAATCCATCTACACCGGTCCGTTGTACTCGCCGAAAGCGCCGCCGTGCGGTGGCGTCGGTGAACCATCTAACCGATCGCCGCCAGAGGTTCATCAACCTCAACAGTTTCCGCTCTCCGTTCCTGTTCCCCTTAAAAAAAAACTTAAGAATCGTAGAAGCGACACTTTTTAACATTGCACGTTCGATGCCTCGTTTGACTGGTTCGGCAAAGTCAAAGCTAACCTAAAAACCGGTAGGAATAATACCGAACGTCCGTTGGCGTGTAGATCTTTAATCTCGCAGAGTCCAAACGTACGATGCACCAATACCGCACAAACGTAACGAGGGTTATCATTAGACGGTTAATCTCAGGACGACGGGGGGGGGGAGTCCTTCGAATTACTATTTATAGATTAATCGTGCGATCGGTAAGAGCCGAAGCAAGTTCACCTACTTTTTTTCATCGCAGCGCATGATTTTATAGGTTAAAAAAATGAGGATTACGAACTGTCCGAAGACCTGCACAGCTAAAGTTTTCGTAAATAGCGCGCGAGCGGTCCTCAAGGAGGCTTTTTTCACGCCGGAAATCCCAAAGACGTGTGAAAAGTCAGAAGCCGAAGGAAGATCAGATTTTCACCCGCCACGGTCTATACTATAGCGTAAAAAAAAACTATTAAGATTCAATTCTCATACGCTCTCACGAATCAGGATATACATATATAAATAAATAAATAAATATAGAATATAGATTTATACAGAACTTCTCGAGATCATAACCCGTTGCGATCTTAAAATCCATAAAATAATGTTTGTAAGCTCTTAAAGAAGAAATGAACGAAAAGAAAAAAAAGAATGAAAAATACACCCACTCACACAATAAATTAAACTAAACCATATAGCACTAGACGCGAAATACCTAAATAAACAAATAAATAAATTAAAAGAAACCAATGAATAAAGTCTAGTCTGTTATTTAATAAATTATGATATAACCTCTTCTAGTCTATGCCTTCTGAAAGAAGTAATCTTGTAAATAAGTGTTGATGTAAAACATATTATGTTTGTATATATTTGTTAAGTAGTTTTAAGTGACGCGTAAAACAACAAAGAAATATAGTGTAATAAACGTTAAATTAACACGATAAAAAGAGAGAAAAAAGAAACATGCGATGTTTGATACTGATTTCCCTGTGTACGCTTCCTGGCAAAAATTATCATCGGTCGAGAAACGATAATTCCCAAACGCATGGTTACCCGTCGATCGGTGAGTACCAAAAAAAGTTGCACTCAAGGGATCATCACAGTGTAACGGGTCACTGATTTCACACGGGTCACAGTCTGATTTTTTTATGTCAAATCAAAGCACTCATGAAGAAAATAAAATAAATATTTAAACGAAGTAATAGTCGCGTCCAGACTGGCCGAGGCTGCCTCGCGAGGCAGGTACGTACGCTTCGGGCGCGGCAGCCTCAGGCTTGCGGTAAGTCGTCATGGGGCTTCCTCGCGCGGCAAGTACGATCCATAGAGCTGCGCGTCGACTTTGTGCTGCTGCCGCGTGCGTCATGTTCGTCCGCGGCAAATCTATTAAGGGGTCACACTATACCAGTGTGACACTTAAAAAATCGATTTTTTTTTGCCTTTTTCGCCAGTTTATACTTTATGCTTTACGTTTATACTTAGCAGTTTTTATGGTAAATATCATTTTATCTTGCAAAAATCGATAGTTAAATATTTAAACGCGTTTTTCTCGAAATGAGATTTTTCAAATTTGCTGACATTGTAACTCAAAGAGCAATTATCCGATTGACTTGAAATTCTAACTGAGTACTCTTGAATATATTTACTCTACAATGACGTAGGATATTTTTGATTCGATGAAAATTGACGATTTGGCATTGAAAAAAACGACCATTTTATAGGTCCGAAAACAGACGTTTTTTCATAACTACGCCATTTAGTTAGTTTTTGATATTTTTCGAAAATCCTACGTCATTGTACAGAAAATACCTTCCAGTTTCACGACATTCTTTCGTTTTTCGGTTTCAGCTACTCAATCGGCCGGAATCATGTCAGCAGTGGAGGAACTTTTTTTTTGTCTCATCTCAAAAATCTCAATATTTTTCTATGAAAAAATTAAGTAATGTAGGTCAAATATAGCCAAATATATTCTTAATTTTCCGAAACATTTAATTGAGTACTTTTTTCCAAAAAGAAATCCTGAAGGTCACCCAAATTTGCAGCGTTCACACTGATATAGCGCCTTAATTTGCCGCGCGAGACTTTTGACAGAGCGCGGCAACCGCGCGCGGCCGACGATGCAACTGCCACGCGCGGCCAAAGATCCAACTGACGCAATCAGTTCTCGATTAGCAACATGGACGTTTCACGTGCACGAGCAGCTGCCGCTTTCGTTGCAATGCATCACATCATCCACAAAAAAGCGAAACGAAAAGTGCGTTGGTGGATGAATATATTGTTCAGTAATAGAATGCAGTATGGTGTGAGACTGATGTAAGACATGAAATATGAAGCCATTGACGATACAATACATTTTTTTACAAGCATGACAACATTGGAATTCGAGCTCTTAAGGTAGTACTAGCGGATTGACCAGTCAACAGAAAATCTATAAATTATTGAATCTGAAAAAAGCAAAATATAATGTATTTAGGTATAATAATAAACATGATACAGAAAATAATTATTTGAGAAGTGCATGTAATAACTGTATGTATTATAGTTTGGTAAGTGAAGTAAAATCGCAATCAGATTTGACTTGAGTTGTCACAGGCCGCCATTTCATAATTCTGGCAATATCCGTGGCAACGCTGTATTCAGGTGCTTTCGATACATGTCAAGCATGTGTTTGTTTACCGTATGTGTAATCGTGTGTTGTAGTGTATGTGTAATGTGCATATTGTAGCAAGAGAGATGGCAGACGCGGCAAGCGAACGCAAAAATGAGTCGATTGAATCGATGATATCTGCTCGAAATGTCCCGTAACCTATATTTATTATGGAGCATACGTGACCGCGACAATTTTCGTGTTATATTCGTCGCTTTTCGCATAGCTCTGATCTGACCGGCAAATATTATTATTTCCGTTCCAAAGTTCGATCCGCACGGATTCCCTATATGGTGCGGGTTAAATGCGTTGATTTCGTGAATTAATTTCTATTGTATTTAGCCGCTAAGGTCTGCAGAGTTTTCGCGGATGTAATTTTTTATGTTTCTACTACAGCATAAAAAAAATCAACTTTTTTTCTAATGAGGAGGTTCGCGCACGTACTACCTTAAAATCATTAATTGAGCCATGTGGGATGGAAATTAACACTCAATTTTGTGTGTTTGCTACTCCACAAATAATCTTGGGCACCGTACATTTGTATTAAAAGTGACACTTTTCGTCATTCGTAGTACGTCGCGTCAATCATGTGCGAATTTAACCATTTTTTAAAATGAAAAACTGATTCACTCGTAAAATTAATTACACATCTATTTAGTATGAATATCAAGCTGTTAGAAAATACATATATTTTTTTTCGATGTACAAAACGGCCGGCTAATATTTTCTTTTATCATTTTTTTAGGCTCTCCGCGGCGTGACATTTAGCATCCACAATTTTTTAACTAGTATAAAAAACAAAAACTCTCGTCAATCTACTGTACCTGGAGAAGTACGTACGGAATTCAAAAAATATTATTTTATTCACAAGTTGTAGGTATTTGAACCAAAGAAATGAATTTTCAGTGAAAAATTTCGTTATAACTGCTTATAAACTGCTCATAAAATGAAAAGTTTCCGATTAATCAGAAATTCCGTACGTACCTCTCTGGGAAATGCAATTAGGAACATAACTTTTAAACTTGAAGTAAATCGAGTGAAAATTGTTGAATTTATTTGTCACGCCAATTGGAAAAAAGCTGTTTCGAGAAGTTTCGAGCAGTCGTCCATTTTGTACACCGAAAGAAAAAAAAATTCTACCTGCTTGATATACTAAATTGTAATTAATTTTGTTCATTAACTAATATGAATTGTAATTCATACCAAAGTGTAATTAATTTTATGAGTGAATCACTTTTTCATGCGAAAAAAAATTGTTAAATTCGCACATGATTTTATACCCGTTACTGTGGCCTAACCCCTCAAGCGCGGCTGCCACGCGCGACACTGTTCGCGGGTTTGCCGCGCGTAGTCGATACGCAGCTTACGAGCACGGTCTTACATACAGGTCTTGCAACGAAGCTAAATTTTCGTGGTGGGGGTAGGCACTCTTATATGTTTTAATTTTCGATTCACTAGGCGCCGCTACGCGTCGCTACTAGCGAGGGGAAGTAGTTTCCCCCCTACCTCTTACCGGCGAATGGGCCGATGGTGTTTACGTCACGCAGCCAACGGCGCATGCGTTGCGGTCAGGAGGGAAAAGGACACAAGAGCTATTTCTCTCTTCGTCGCACCACTACTTTCCCTTGCCATCACGCACCAAGCGGCAGAAATCGGAATAAAAAGCAAAACATCTAAAGGTGCCTACCCCCACTACCGCCGTTGTCAGACCTGTATGTAAGACCGTGCTTACGAGTCTCAGGTGCAGCGGTAGCCTTTTTTTGGTAATACGTCGAAATTTAACGAAGTGTAAGAAAAGAAAATGTAGCTGGATGAAGATATTATACAAAAATCCTATGGAATACGGAAACCGCATGTTACGAGAAACTGTCATCGACAACACGGTGGGCAATTTCACAAGGACGATGCTCGTGCTCCTAGCCCGTCCAGAGTGAGGCGAGCGAATCACGACCTAGACCCGAGCCACCGCCGACCACTCAGACCAAGGCTGCCGCGAGCGAGGCACGTCCACACAGTGCGAGGCGGTGCCGCGCGAAGCCGCCTCGGTTCTCGCCTCGGCCAGTCCAGACGCGGCTGTCGCTAAATTCTCACAGGTCGAAATTCAATCACCGTACGCGAGTACCCCGTTAAAAAGAGGATCGATATTTATTCGGAAATTCATACGAACTAAATTACAATTGCATATCCGTGGAAAATTCCTTTGCAGTCCACGACTTTCCCACACTCCCGCTCTCTGTCTTTCTATTTACAACATTCGAAGTATTCACCGTCGGATGAACGACGGAAACAAGGAAAATAACCAAGAAAAGAAATTCACAAAACTCGTTCGAAGATTCACGCGTTTCAAGTACATTCGAGTAGCTGTCGCGATGAAAAATCGACGTAATTCCATTTTGTAATCCTCTTCGCATTCTTCGCGAGTGCGTAAAATTCTCCTCGACACTGCCGTGGAATTTTCAGCTTCAATTTCGGAAGATAATCTCGATAGGATTGGTATTCGTTCGTGACGCGGGCTCGTTTCTTTTTGTTTTTTGCTCACGATTTTGTTTCTTCACCACGAGCAGCTCCGTTGATTGGACGATTTCGGCATCGAGCAGGAACTGCTTTGCGAGCGTCTCTTGCCGGAAACCGATCGTGACCTGGCCCTCGTTATCATGACCCTTGATCTGCTGCGTTTCCGTCGGCCTTTGCGATTCCTCGAGGTGTCCGCTGATCTCGATTTCGTCCGCGAGCGCTTGTTGCTCGAACGCCAGCGCCGCGAGCGCGAACTGCCGCGCGAACGCGAACTCGTTGACGATCGACCGCGCGCTCGCCGCGAGCGACTTCCGCTGCGACTGCCGCTGCTGCTGCGACGCCGCCTGCGCGCGCGTCTCCGCGACCTCGACCTCGATCTGGTGCGCGCCCCCGAGCGCGACTTCGAGCGGCCGCGCGTCCGCGAGCGCGACTTCGATCTGCCGCGCGTTCGCGACTTCGACCTGTCGCGCGTGCGCGAACGCGTCTTCGATCTGCCGCGCGAACGTGACTTGGACCTGGCGCGCGTGCGCGAGCGCGATTTGGATCTGGCGCGCGTGCGCGAGCGCGACTTGGATCTACCGCGCGTGCGCGAGCGCGACTTTGACCTGTCGCGCGTGCGCGAGCGCGAACTTCTGTCGTCGTAATCCGTCTCGTAATCGGAATAATCTTGACCCGCGAGATTCGCGAAGTACTTGTAATATTGCTCGTTGTAGATGTGAGGATTGAAGGTTCTCATAGCGCCGCGAATGTTGCCGCGCCGGAAGCCGTAACCCCTGCCTCGGCCGCGGTGAAAACGGTTCGGCATGCCGCCGCGCGGACCACCGCCGCGCCCCATGGACGAGTACAGCATCGGCAAGCCCGGGTCGTAGTACCAAGCTTGAGGAAATCGGGGGTACATCGCCGGAAAGCTCAGACCCGCATCGAGCGGAGGAGCTGCTGAAGAAGAGAAAAAGGCAGATTTTTCGTTATTCCACATAAAGGTAAATGTCCCAATTATTGAACAGGTCCCAATTATTGAACACTATGTTGTATTTTTATTATTTCTCATTCACCCGCATGCATTTACTTATTTATCAAAATTTCATTACATATATGGAACTTTTAGCTATCGAAATATTACCTTGTGCAAAAAAAGCTTTAATTGATAGAGAAAATGATTATTTAATCAGCAACGGTGACCCGATTTGACGTCTCGTGGTAACTGCTTATCGCTTTTGCTAAGACGCACCCCTTCATGCGTAAGGGCATAAAAAATTGAAAAACTGTCGCAACTCAAAAAGTAAAGGCGTTTCAGGTTCCTCAGAAAATTCCTTACAAATAACAATTTAAATTTTTTTAAAATTAATTATTTATTAAAAAAATACGGTGTTCGATCATTGGGAGATAGAAAATGCAGTGTGTCCCAATTATTGAACACTCGAATTCTCCAAGATGGCGTCATTAAACCCATCAAAACATCGAGACAGTTAACGTGTGACAGATCGTGTGAATCGGATTTATTCAAACAAAAACTGTAAGTTCCTGAATAAACTTACCTTTATTCTTTTAATAATAACTCTAAGATCGTCATATATACTTTTTATTTGTATTTTCGTGCAATAAACATAAAAAGAAAAGTAAAAGGAAAATATAACCTAAATGTAACCTAAAAATACGAATGTAAGAATCAACATTTTTTGCTCTCCGATGTTTCAGGGAGCCAAGCTGCGACAAAATCAAACAAAAACAGAACATAAAAACGAGGAAGCTGAAAAGAAATATAAAATAAAGTTCGAGTTGAAAAGTAAAAATAAACCAAATGCGAATGAACCAAAAACCTGTCAAAAGAGACTAAATATATATTTTTGTATTTTTACATGATTAATAAAAGATTATTCAAGTGTTTGATTTTGCTTTTATTTCTTAATATTGTACCCGAAATAATATTTTCAGAACGGAAAAAGAATTCTCGAGAGTGTTCAATAACTGGGACATGCCTGTTCAGTATTAGGGACATAGGCACTTCCAGTGTTCAATAATTGGGACATTTGCATGCTTCACATTGTTATTCTTTTTTTTCATTTGAAATCATTTAAAAATAATTTAAAGGGTGATTTTTCGAAAGTAAAAATATCAAAGTATGATTTGAACATGAAAGCGATGGTTTTTTCTTAATTTTATATTTTTTTCTCACCGAATTCAATCCCCCAGATCCTTAGCTGTTCAATAATTGGGACATTTATCTTACAGAACTGTATTTTTTTTCTCCCTTCATTTAAGTATTGCACGGTCGATATCGAGGTAAAGATAAGCACTATTCAAAATTCTCGAGTATATACAGGGTGTTCTGTATATACTCTAAATGGATAATTCTGTAACCGTCGATAGGTCAGATCATGCCCTACTATATGCTGGAATTTCAGTTTAGTAAACGAGCCACGGTTTTCGAGACAAAAATCATCTGCTTTTGGTTTTTCGCATGCCATTTCTACAAATGATAACTTTTTCTGACCCGGTTTTTTTTTAATACTCTTGATTATTTGTTTTATCTAGAAAAATCTTCTTTTTAATCTTAAATGTTGAGGAAACTTTATGAAAAAAGATCTTATGCAGAATTTTCATATAAACCAGTTCGAACATCTGACTTTGCGAGCCTGCAGTGTAAAAAAACATGTACTACGCATATCGTGACAATTACTTTAAAAAGTTGCTCAGTTATTGTAGATTCATATTATTTGTAGAAATGGCATGCGAAAAACCAAATTTTTTTTTTCAATAACATATTGCCCAAAATCTCGAAAACCGTGAGACTTTTACTAAACTGAAATTCCAGCATATAGTAGGACATGAATTGACCTATCGACAGTTGCAAGATTATCCATTCGTAACAGGACTTTTGTTTGAACACCAAAAAAATTCGCCATCATTTGAAAAGCTTTTTTGCTATGAAATTATACTTTAAACAATGATATTCCAAATTTACATTCATATAGAGCGTAATTATATAAACTATCACTTTATAAAATTATAAGTGTAAAACGTTTTGAGCTAGAATGTACACAAATTGCAAAAAAAGGTCGTTTCGAGAAAAACGCGTTAAAAAAAATTCAAGGCAGTAATGAATGATATATACTACTTTGGGGAACATATTATTGAATAGTTTCACTGACAATTTATGGAACTCAAAAAAATTCGATTATTTTCACTCATCTAAACTGGCTTGCTGCCTTAAGAAACAACTCGTTATTTTTTGTTTTAGATCAACCGGTTGGCCAAAATCAAGTACACCGTTGAGTCCCTCACGTTCAAAAGTCACGAGATTGTTTATAACTTCTTTAATTGTTGTTTTTTTTAGATTTGGTACACAACTTTGTTTATGTACATACGAATAAATGCCCAAGCGATTTTTCAACCATCTTACTTATTCCTTCAAAATTAATTTTTATAAATAACCCTGATTTTCAGGTCGTCGCATAACCCTTCAAATATCCATTGGAGTGTTTTTGTTTACTGATTGTTTCACTTGTACTTGTTAATATTTTCTTGAACCCCTTTAGAGTTTATACATAGTACACTTGCTAACCTGCGGAAGACGAAGGTTGTACGTGATTCACCGTCAGGACACTCTTAATTTTTTTCTTTGCCGTCTCGCTATCCGACTGATCTGTAGAACTTTCAGACTTCGTATCCTTTTCCTATTTTTTTTTTCCAAAAAGAATAAATACAAGAAGCATTTAGGCTACTGCGGTGACAAGGTCAACATGATTCAAAAGAACAGATTCGAACCTTTTTCTTTTTCTCCTTCTTCGATTTTTTCTTCTTCAACTTTTTGCTCTTCTTGTCGCTCTTCTTCTCGTTGTCCTTCTCGCTCGACTTGTGGGACTCTTGGTCGTTTGCTTTGTCGGCTTTTTTGTGACTGGCTTTTCCACCGGTTTCGTTTTTCACGCCGAGAACGATTTCCTTCTTCTCGACTTTTATCTGTAAACGAGGATCGACTTTGCTTCGTTTCGTTCTACGATATTGCTGAGAGTTACGTGACTTTTTCGTTCGTTACCTTTATCCGATCGAAGAGTTCGTCCAATAGCCTGATGCTCTCCAATTGCCGCTGCGCCTTGATCAACTTTTGTTCCTCACGCGCGATTTTCACGGAGACCTTGTCCTCCTCCTGCTTGCGGAAGACTCTGATCTTTCGCTTCTCCTCTCTCTTCTGCCTCTTCGCCTCTTTCTCTTGCATATCTGCCGCTTCCTTCTTCCTGCAATTTTCACGGCCCCGTTAGAATATATTTTTCACGGGGAAAAAATGAACAGGAGTACACGGTGCGCGTACTTGGTTTCTTCTTTTTTCTGGGCTTCGAGCTCCTCCTTTTTGCGCAATTTTTCCGCCGCCAGACTGTCCTGAGCTATGAGCCGCTTCCTCTCGAACGCCCGATGGGACACGGTGCTGTCGCTCATGTGCTTGGTTTTGTCGAAGTCAACCTGACGAACGAGATGATTTTTGTTTACGGAAGCCAGTGAAGAGCTGGTTTAGAGCGAGAAGCTCTACGCAGTGGGAGGACTAATACAATGGCGGACGTTACGAGAATTTTATTAGGTGTACAAATAAGTTCTGCGGCCTGGGAATAAAAACTCAGAAGCGCCGAAACTTCGAATTTATCAATGACGAACCGTTCCAATATCAATACATCAATCTTACGATATTCTGTAAGATAGTTCATACAAATTGTGAATACAAATATTTCGAAATTGATTTATGGCGAAAATAAATATAAGATTCAATATCATTAATCTTAGATAGATTTAATATAAGTTTACATTTTCGAATTCATTAAGGGAGACTTTGTCCTTGAAATTTTCAAAAAATCAGTTTTAGAAGAAGCTAAGAAGCTAGAAGAAGAGGAGGGATGCCTCTATGGACCAGGCATTGCCGATTAGCGGTAATTATAAACACATTTGCGTAAACACATTACAAAACTTTAAACGCGTTTTTCTCGAAAACACGTTTTTTAAAATAGCTGACATTCTCCTGACCGCTGTGAATTAACATATCGACCTGAAATTTGGAGAGCATACTCAGAAAATGTCTTCACGGAATGACGGATCGTTTTTTCAATAGATACATTTTTGCATTTATTATTTATCTTTTTATGCGAAAAAAACGCGAAAATTCGATTTTTTTTTGAATTGCCGCCATATTCCGAAATTTGTACTAAACGAAAAACCCATCCGTCATTCCATGACCAACGGGTCACAGATTGATAATATGCTTTGAATGTGTTTCAGGTCAACAAAGAAGGGGTAGTGATGTCAGCCGTTTACCTCCCGCGATTTGAGGACCTGTTTTCGCAGAGCTGCAACGGCAGCCATTTTGGTTTTTTTTTTTTTTTTTTAAACTTGTTTTAACGTTCTGTATATCATGAATAAAAGCAAGAAAAAACAGCACTCAAAAAGCTTTACTCGTTTCCTTTAAAAAAAATAACATGTAAGCACCTGAAATATGGCACTCCAAGGACAAAGTCTCCCTTAAAGCGAAGGGCCAAAAAGTGCATCAGTTAAAATAGCGATAGGCCGAAAAGGCGAACGGTCCGCATAGCGAAAACTTATGATCGAGCAATACGTTACTTGCGCTTCAGAGTGAAGCTGCCAGATGGCGCTGGTGGTCAGTCGCGTGAGGCAGTCATCCCATGTTCGCTATTTAGGCATTCCCTATTTTGGACCATCGATCATTTGCGTATCTAAGATCTACAGATTCAAAGTTCATATTCTCGATATATGGCTTTTGCTATAGATAGTATTACCAATATTAGATGCTCACTTTTTTCTATTTCGGAAATATGAATGTTGTAAATTGTTCGAATGTGTATTTCTATGACTCAAACTGCAGACTATCTGAATACACGTTCGCGAATAAATGAGCTCTCGAATGAATAATCCTTTGATGTAATAGTTATTCGATTTCGTCATTGGTCGAAGGATAAAATTTCGAATAATTTGACCTCCGTTATTTCGAGTCTATAATTCCGTCATTTCGAAATATTTGTCGTTCTATATTTGACCATTCGATGTTTTGGCCCCCACCCGCTGTATTGAATATTTGAAGGAAAGAATTTTCCCTCCAGGTCTAGTGTCATATAATACGACGGTATTGTATACAGGTCTTGTAACGAACGCGAATTTCAGTGGTGGGCGTAGGTACGCTTAGTGTCCAAGGCGCTGCCGTCGCAGGGTGTCCTTCCCCCGGCCCCTTAACCTCCCGCGCCCATGATTGTTAAACATAACCTATAACCTAACATAACCAAAACGTTATCGTCAAAAACGTGTTGGTGTATTATGCGTATCTAAATCACCCGAATAAAACATATAAAAAGAACAAAAATGATTTCTTCTAGATTCGAATCGCTCACGAGGTTTATAGACAAAAAAAATAACTAAGTGGGGATCGAACGCAAAAATATGACGGTTTCGAGTTCAGAACTGAGCCACTCTGCCAACTCGTCTTCTTTGGATTAGATCATAAATATCGTTCATATTTATCGAGGCCGTTTGGATTTTGAAATTTTACATGGTTAAGAGGCGGATGCGATTACCATTATTGGAAAAGTTTTCAAAAAATTTTTTAACATTTTCTTTCGTATCAAGCATATAAATACATAATTACGATTAATATATATATATAGTTACCACCCACGCCGCATGCGCCACGTTCGGGACAAAGAGACGAAATTGCCATATTCCTTCTCTGTCGCACACGACACCCCGACACTATGAGCGAACCTTGCGGCGTAAATCGGAATTTACGAACTTTGGACACTAATTGGGCCTACCTCTACCACCGTCGTTTCAAGTCCTGTATGTAACACCGTGTATAATACCAACCTACTAACTATGTTTTCGAACAGCCTAACATAACCTCAAAATATACATCGTGAGCACAGTGAGCAAAATGAGTCGCAATAACGAGCATGTTAGGCACTGTATGCTTTTCGTGTGCAAATTCAAAGACAAATACTTCCGAGACTAAGGAGATAATTTATCAGGCATTTGGAAAAGATTCCGTATCGATCAGTACCGTGAATAAGTCATTTCAAAGGTTTCGGAATGGAAATTCCGGCTCCGAGGATGGCGAGAGAGCGGGACGACCGAAAAAAATTGAAGACGAGGATTTGGAACAGTTGATGCACGAAGATCCTTGCCAAACGAAATCGGAGCTTGCAACTACATTAGGAGTTATCTAACAAGACATTTCCAGTCGTTTAAAAATGCTCGGCAAGATTAAAAACGCCCTTACACAGGCTTGACCTCCAGTCAATGTGCTGCGTGACCATGCCAGACCACACACCGCGAAAAGGACCAGGGACGCTTCAGATTCGGTGGGCTGGGAAGTTTTGCCACACCCGACGTATTCATCAGACTTGGCCACAACGGATTCTCACTTGTTCCAACCGCTACAACATCATTTGGCTGATAGTCACTTTGAAACGTTCGATGAACTAAAAAATTCCATTACCGACTTTATCGACTCAAAACCACCATCTCTTTACCACCAAAGAATTCGCAATCTGCCTGACAGGTGGGGGAAATGTGTATTACTTTCTTTTCAGGTGCGAGAAACGGAGATTACTTTCATGATTAAAATGTATTTCGATTTTAAGTATTGGGATCTTGAAGAAATTTTCGCTATTTTTTTCGTAAAAACTAATGCTATATTTTTTTAATGATATGAAGTTTGCATTGTCGGAATGTAACGAAAATTCATCTTCATAGTTTTATTTCCTTATTTCTTTTACGATACCGCATCTTTTTGGCAAATTTCAATTGCAGATCTCCCAATAAACATAATAAAAAGTAATCCAGGGATTTAGGTGGCTCAATCCGGTAAAAGAAATTTGAAAGAAAACAAAAATTTTGCTGCACTTCAACGATGCAAACTTCAGGCCCATGAAAAAAATAATTCCCAATGCTTTCAAACGTTTCCAAGCCGTGGTGTGATAAACACCTAATGATTCTGCAAATTCGGCTATCGTCTGACATGAGTCTTCATGAAGTAACGCCTCCAACTCAACACATCAAACTCATTATTGTTCAAGCGTCTAAATGATGTTGAAGTACGGCCTAAAGATTGACCATGAATTTTTTCAGATTTCTTTCATTGACAATTGTCGGTTTGGCAGTGTAAGAACGAAAACGACCCAGGTTCACGGGATTAAAGTGCCTCAAATGCCTTCACAGATGGAGAGTTAAACAACGTGCACGCAGTTCCGGTAACTCCATCGGTTGGAAAACAGCGATAACTTATACAACGTCCTAATAAATAAATCATTATTTTCCTGAATAAAAGGCCGAAGAACTTATTGGTACACTTGTAGCGACGACGTTGAAGTTTCCATCGTTGGCGTGCCACGAAATTCTTTTTAATTGCTCAAATGTTTTCTTGGCGATTTAGACTACGAAAATGACTCAAACGTTTTCACGTATTCTTAGTAGAAACATACGACCGTAATTTGCACAAAAAAAAACGCCTTGCGATAACGAAAAACATTAAGGTATAAAAAAAATGGAAAAAAGAAATCGTTGCATTCCAACGATGCAAACTTCACCGTCATATAGTAGGGGTTGAGCGGTCGGCGGTTCATCGTACAAGGAGCAGCTTCCAAACGAATGGAAATAACGTACGAGACTTACAAGTACACCGTAATAGCATCGAGATACCTTTATGAGCGCAGTGAGACAAGTTTTTGCCTCTTTCTTCAAAAGTTTCATTCCCCTCAGAGCGTCCATGGCTTTAACAAAGTCCATGTATTCTACGTACTGTACGTAAGCGTCGAAGAAAACGCCGTCGCCGAAGCTGAACTTCTGTATGTTATTGCTCAGTCTCATTCTGGGTCTGTAGACGTCGGAAGCGGGCACGTCGACCCTCCTCAGGGGTCCCCACTTCTTGAAGACCCTGGAGACAACTGCCTCGCTCGGGGCATTACCGCCGTCCTCGCTGAACCACTTCACAGGCAGACCCGTAACGTGTATCGTGTCAGGCCTCTCGCCCGGCTTGAGCTCGTTCATGTGTTTGGCGTCTCGGAAGTAAGAGTCCCACGAGTGCCTGGTGGGAAAGTCATCCTTGGCCTCGGCGACGCGTACTTTCAGTACGTTCGGAAATCCAGCGAGATTCAAACGCTGAGAATCCAATCGCGCCAACACTCTGTGCAGTCTGCATCTGTCGCTCAAATCTCCCTCGAGCCTGATGAACTCCAGCGTACTCTTGGCAACTTTGAGCGAGGTGAACTCGTCCGGCTGGACCAGGCCTCTTATCTTCTCCATTACTTCCCATATCGATATTGTTTTTCCTGTTTGATATTGGTAGCAATTTGCTGTGAAAACCCGACGCTACGAGGGTCGAACGTCGATTGGTCGAGCGTTGGGGATGAAATTAGTTTTTTTTTTTGTTTTCGTTCGTTAAGCGAGGGGGAGAAGCGAACGATAAACGTTTAGAGAACGACGGCATGGCCAATGCGAAAACTCCGACGAGCCTGTATACGATAGATCTTCCGGATAGTCGATTCGTTCGGTGGTAACTAGCGCGCAACATTGTCGGTAAAAAAGAAAACCTTGAGCGGTCGCACCACCGCGGCGAGCCGAAAACCGACCTGGGGAATTCGGAGCTGATTTTTTGTTCTTCAATGAACGATATTAAGAATTCACGATTGGTTCTTCAAATTACACAACGGTGGAGGACAAATTTTGACAATGTTCTTTTCCATGCAAATTACGAGGCCAAGCGAGGTCATATCTTCACCGGGACACTTGACACTGGGATTTTTTTTTCAATTTTCAGGATTAAACACGGAGCAAAATATCGAAATTATTCTTATTGTAGATATGCAACAGAAGAGAGACGAACCAAATATTTTAGGGAAATGTTGGAACATCTTTTTGCAATTAACATGCTTGTACATTATTTTCATTGCGAATATGCAGTGTTTCTCCAAAGATCGATAACTGAAGTTTGCAGCGTGGGAATACAACGAAAATCAATTCTGCTGAACTAGTCAAATTTATGATGGTTGATCTGGGCTGTGAAAATCGCTTAGAAGTGAAACGATTTTTTTCAATTTTTACGACTGCTCCGGGATCAGAATACCGAAGCGTTTCTTAATGTGGACATAAAATACTAGAGAAATAGGGGAATGGGAGAAATAAGCGTATTTGAACAAATCAGAGCAGGTATTGTAAGATGGCGTTAGGGGTGGACAGAACGACGCCAAATTATATATGGAGGAGAGAGCTAGGAGTGCTTACTATGGAATACAGTCCGACCTCCAAATAAGAAACCCGGTAATAAGAGACTTTCCCCAGTTTCTGACTCGAGCGCTTCCCCCACTCAGACTCGAACTCCGAGCTCGAGAATTTTGTGCGCAGAACCTCTGGTTAAGAAACCAGTCTGGGAGAGACTATTCGGGCAAAATAGAGTGAACGCGTAGTGTAAATTGATGTGTGCATGCGTGGGTGAATATGTGTGTGTGCGTGTGTGAATGTAACAAAAAATCGACAAGTTTATTAGAATTTTTTTGTATTCAATAAAAAAATACATATATGTGTTAACAAGATTTCATATAAAATAAAAACACAGATAAGGGGGTTTAAAGATTTTCATATAAAACAGCAAACGTTCCCGAGACGTAAAGAAAAGCGTTTTCGTCTTGTTGCGCATTATTTTGATCCGCAACGCACTCGACTGACGGTGGAATATTTTCGAGAGAGTCGAACTCTGCCATTGAAGATGAATCCTCAGAGATATTGACTTCTTCTTCTTTTATATAAATGGGATAAAACAATATGGACATAAAGCTCTTTGTTTAAATGATCACCTTGTGGCGCAGATTATGTAATATTTTCCTCGACTTGTATACTACAGTCTGATCTCTTACGCTTCTTTACAGTTTCGGTCATTTTATGACAGTTATTAGTAATTCAGATACAGTAGTACACAATAATATTCAATAGTATGTATATTAACGTGAAACAAAAATTCGCTAAATAAATGTCCACGCGCAGTCGAAAACGTTTTTGCATGGGCGATGTGAATACTAAGTTGCAACTCGTTCGAGCGAGTTTCTTGTTGAGAGGATCGCATGCGGAAAAGAGTGAGAGAGACAGACAGAGGTAGTGAGCGCGGAGCGCTCGCCTGGTGGGAGTATGCGATATATAAGAAAAACTCTTCCCCTTGGGGGCTTTTGGTTTCTTATTCGGAGGTCGGATTGTACGTGATAAGGGAAAGAGCATCGAGATATATTAGAGAAGTGATGAGAATGGATGAGACAAGGTGGCCAAAAATTTGCGTACTAGACGAAATTAGAGCGACAAAAAACGGTGACCCGTCAAAATGGGGGAAAAACCTGGTGAAGGTATTAAGAGATGTAGCGATAGAAGATATAATAACAATGATAAGGGAGCGAAAAGAAGTGAAAAAAATAGGCGAAAGGATAGTAGAGGGACTGGAAAACTTAAAAAACAGAATTTTAAGAAGGTAAGAGGAGAAAATCAGAAAATCGACGTATAACGATAAGTATAAATATATTATAGAAAAGGACGAGATGCCATGGAAATATTGGTCAGATGAGGGAGTAAAGGGTAGGGACAAGGAAATATGGGCGAGATGTGCCAACATAGGATAGGTGGGAAAGAAAAGGGAAAAGGATTGAAGGTGCAGGATATGTAAAGAAAAAAATTAGACATTGGAGCACCTGATAATATGTAAAAAAAAGGTAGGGTGTTAGTATCAGAGAAAGCAAGGAAGAAAGCAGAGGAGTGGATGGAAGGAATGGATGATTTGGCAGTAAAGGGGGAAATCATAAATATGCTGGGAGGAAACATTCAAATAGGGATATGCGAGTATTTTAGGGAAATAGAGGAAATATGCATAAAAATGAGTAAGGAACATGGGGGAGGAGAGGTGGACGAAGTGGGCGAATAAATGAAGAAAAGGAGAATGTGAAAATAAAAAGCTTTCAGAAAAACTTGTGCAAATAAAACTCGATACTACTACACTAGAAAAGTACCAAAGATTCTCGAATTCTATCGATTTTTATAATGTTGAAGTTTCCATTGGAACGCAACTATATTTGTTTATTACTTTTTATGTTTCTATCACTTTCCAAAGCCTGTTTTCGCAAATTTTGCTTGTAAATTTGCTTTGGATTTGGTAAAAACGCTTTGGGAAATTATAAAAATAAATGTAAGAATATCGTGGGGTTCCAACTAACGATGTTGAAGTCTGCAAATTTGGAATGCAACGAAATTTTTATTTTAGTTTTTTTCGTCTTAATTTTCGTTATTATCCAGAATGTTTTCTAACATATTTATGCTGAAAATATCTAATGAGGATCGTGAAAAACGTTTGAGCGATTTTGTAAGGCTAAGTGTGCCAAAAAAGGTTGGGCGACGAAAGTTTCGTTGCATTCCAACGAAGCAAGCTTCAATGTCATTTCCAACCATGTAAACTTCAACGTCATGAAAATTGATAAAGTCCGAAAATCCTTGGTACTTCTCGTGTGTTTTCTACCCCCATTAAGAAACGCTTTGGTATTCTGCTCCATCACCAATCCCAGGAACTGAAAAAATTCGTTTCAAGGGTTTAAAAAGCTTTCAGTAGAAAATTGCTGTGTACAGACCGCAATTGCACCGTCATTTCGCATTAAAATTTTTTTTTTAATTCTCCCTTGTTCGATCTTTGCGTTTATTAGCCAAACTGTCAATCAACCGGACTATTTTTTTGAAATCCTTTCCCGAAACACCCAACGTCGCTTGCCAGCCTAACACGGCGTTGTTACCCCTTAACTTTGTTCGTCCGCCGATCGACCTTGAAAACGAAATAAAACGGTAAAAGTGAGACACAATTTCCAGTCAAGTCACAATAGTGCAACATTGCAAAAAAGGGATGCTCCGAGCCGCGTGTCCGTGATATTAAAATTCTCAGAAATTAATTTCTGACGCGACGATGAAAAGATGAAACTTCGCACATCGTAAAACATTCCCTTCACCGCATGGTGAAAAAGTCGCTCCAGTGTGTAAAAAAAAAATAAACGAGCTTCCCAAGATATTTGAAATACGCGAGGAAGAAATCTTCGTTGAGAGTGTTCCGATCGTGTTGATACAGTGAAAATTGTTTGTTCTTCAAGAAACGACGCTCCGACGTTTTAGATTTACCTGGTGTCTTCAGTCGCGGAAGATTGACTGACACATTTATTTTCGCGATCGGTTTCAAATATAAACCCCTTGGCGTGTGAAGAGGTACAACGTCGGTCAGATCCCTACAGCTCCAAAACCCGTTATCAACCTCTCCACTGGAACTTTCACCTACCTTCTGTTTACCCTCGCTCATTTTTTAATATATTTTTTTTCAATTTATTTCGAAAAAAATCAAAGCGAAAAAATTAAAGGAAATTTGAGATTCAGCGAGTCAGCGTGTCGAGAATAAAAAAAAAAAAAAAAAAAAAAGAAAAAGTCTACGTGACAATTCTGAGAAGGCTAAGCGATCGTAAAGGAAAATTGAAAGCATTTCAGTAGAGAGGTTGTGTTTTCTTTCGGGTAGAATCGTTCGGAATTATATTTCTTTTTTATACGTGACGCGGCTCGAACGATATTCAAACAAAACGACGAATTCACCAATTCGATCTTCCTCGGGATGCTTTTCTCTTGCTCGCGCACGCACTGACGCAATTGTTCACTCTTCGTAGTGTACGTGATAAACACTCGGATCTAACGATACTGCGCGCTCATTGTAAATTCGCACTTTACGCTTCTTTCGAGATCACGTCGCTCGAGAACTCTCAACGTCCGAAGTAATTGAGGATTTATCAAGAAGCGCGTCAGTTTTGAGTTTGTTCAGAATTTCCTGGACCGTCCTGACACCGGGCCAGGTTACAGGGATCCCGAAGATGAGACGCCATTTTGCCATGCGCCAGGCGCCGTCTGGCGGGGCGCAGAGGCGGCGAGCGTAACTCCGTGAAGTCATTCACCGCGCAGTTCAACATTTATACAACTGAATGTTTATTTTGGCGGTCATTCTTTACCGCAGCTCTGACAAAGCGTTCAATTGATCGTATTGACCTAACAATCACCGACACTGCGATTATCGAAGAATTTTCGCGAAATCGCAGACTCCCGAACAATTTCGCCTCGGTTGCCGAAAAAAAGGATGTGTTGCCGAACGCGCTCGTAGCGTTCGAAAAAAAAACAAACGTCGATTATTATCGCATTATCGAACGAACATAACCTAGCTTCGTCGCATCTCCCGAAGCGAAAATACCAACGGACGTTTGGCGTCGGTGGGCCAAAAAGTCGCCGTTACGAAAACGACTCGGTACACCGTTAAACAATGGAGATACGAGTGAAAACGTGATTCTATTCGAAAAATAGCGAAAGAGAGCGTCCCCTCGGCGCGGAAATTCTTCGCGCGAGACTCATTTACAAGCAAAACGAGCTCGCGACCTAAAGAGCGAGAGAACGACAAAAAGCGCCGTACTTCGGCGAATAAAAAAGCGTAAAGGGTTAAATGCGGTTTCGAAGTTACGCGAAAAGTACGAAATACCGGACGGACGGCGAGCGTTATTCGCGAAATGAGACGAATTTGCGATAATTCCCATTTCGGAGCTTGAACGACCTCGCGAAACTTTTGACGAGTCTAACCTTTCTGCTGTGACGAAATCGAACGATGTCCGAGAGCGACAAAATGGGCCTGTTCGGCTCGAAGGACGAGAACAACGAGTCGACGAGCGATGAGAACAAGAACGCCGACCAATCGGACAAGGAACAAGCACCAGTGGCGGAAGGAAAGGGCCCGTCCGAACGTTACGCTCCGTACGACATCGACAGTGATTCGGAGACCTACGATACCGAAGCTCTCAGCATTATGGATATAAACGATATCATCGGCGTGCAAGCCGACACCGCCGGCGATTCCACGCTTGAAAGCGAATTTGCCGCCCTGTCGGAGATCATTACCGACTCCAAGGACGAGTACGGCACCCTGGAGGAAAAATCCGACGTCACCGGGAAACGCTCCAGCGACATAGACGATGTCAGACAAAAAGGATCTGGTAACGATTTTACGATAGAAGGTAAATCGTCCGAGCACTGTAAAATTGACAAAAAATGAGAATCCAGAGTTTTTTTTTGTATTTACTGTTTTGCGGTGACATTATTTTGCAATGATATTCATATCATTATGCATCTTTGAGTGAAATTTCAGAACAGTCAACAATTTACATTGGGAAATAATGGATTTTAAAGTTGCAATTTTTAAAACTGTAGGTTCTGCATTGAAATTTAGGCAGGATAATTTTTCGTAAAAAATATTTGTCCCCTATAAGACGACACACAGCAACACCGCGTCATTCCACGTATCCAATGACATGAGTTTGCGTGGCATATTTAAAATAATTATGCGACACAAATTTTTAATTGGAAGTAATTTTTAATCGAACAAAGTTTTTAATTAGTTAGGAATGAATCAACCCTTTTATTTGTTAATGAAGATAACATTAACAATATAAAATATTAATATTTATAATGCAAATACTCTTTTATGATAACATTTTTAACTTTAGGAGTACGATAATTATTTTTTTCTCGAAATATTGAACAATATTGTTCTGCGGTGTTGCCATATGTCTTCTTATTATAGAGGACAAGTATTTTTTGCGGAAAATTATTCCGTCTAAATTTCAATGCAGACCCTGCAGTGTTGAAAGTTGCAATTTTAAGGTTTCCTTTCACGAACCCAAATATTTCAAGCCAAGATACCGAACCTTTAACGAAAAATTACGGCCCTAAAAATCATCTCATTTGTATGGTGCTTTATGGACATGCCACGCTGGCCACATTTCTATTTAATAATTTATACCCTCAATAACTCTAGATGCCTGATATAAACTGCTAACAGGTGTAAAAAAGTCTAAAGATTCCGTAACGGCGATAAAAACAGAGGGTCACCGAACGTTTAAAGAAAATATTAATGTTAAAACTTGGAAAAATGTGACTAGCAAAACAATTTTCGTAGCCGTGACGTTTCAAATAAATGTAAAAATGTCTCAATCTACTAAATTTGCACGAAATTGTTTATTCTAGTTTATCGTTGTGTATAATAATCCATTGTGTCTTATTTTTTTATTAAGCGCAATTGTAATTTACCGACGATTCAGAAGGCCCTGCTTATGCCCCCATAAAATACGGCCCTCCGCGAAAGGAATACCTCAAAACCCATTATTTCCCAATCTAAATAGTCGACTGTTCTGAAATTTCACTCAAACATGCATGATGATATGAACAATGTCTGGTTAAAATTTGACCAAAATTTATACAAATCAACATTGCACACTCGTACTACCTTAAGTTTCCATTTTCACAATTTTTGTTTTTTCATGCCGACAATGCCGAAAAATACATGTTTGTGTGAAATTGCCATGCCACCATTCTGATTGAGGGGGAGAGATACCTTTATTCGCGGAAAAAGTTGCTAATTTTTATGATTTTTTTTTTTGTTAAAAAAAAGATATCTTCACCTTTTTAGCATTCCGTACCCAAAGGGCAAAGTGGAACCCTGTTGCTGTCCATCCGTCCGTGTGTCACGGGTCTCTAGCTTGTAAACGGAATGAGTTACAGACCTTAAACTTGGATATTTTGTGTAGAATGTTGACCCAAATCTGAATATTGAATGAGAAAGTAAATTAAATCATTTTTCATGAGGACCCCATTTATGAAAAAGGAACAGAAAAAAAACAAACATTTCTTACCCTGGCATTGTATAAAGCTCATTGAATAGGGTACAAATATATTTTTTTCTTTTTTATCTTCAAATATAAAGAAATTGGGCTGTCAAAGTTGTCAGTGTTAGACCATTTTTGTTACAGGGTCTATCTCGAAAACTAAACTAGTCAGGAATTTTGAATTTCTGTATATTATGTACCATATACTGTATTCAAACAACAAATACTGAAAACGCAGATTCATAATGTAGCATATGAGGCATTCCACGTGAATCTGATGGACTTTTTTCCTGACCCCTGCCAATTCGATTAATTTTTAAAAATCTGATTCCATTGACTCTAAAAGACACCCTGATTTTTTTACTTTTTTCGAAACAACGCTTAGTCGAAAAAAAAAAATTCTCAGAAAAACGCCCTGATTTCAAAATCTGAAAAAAATCCCAAAAATGCGTGATTATATGTAAAAATTTTCAAGCTATCACCCGCAGTGGAAGTATGAATTTTTCTGTGCATTCTGAGCGATTAACGTTTTACAAAAATCCGAAAAATTGACTGCTAACTGTTCAAGATTCGTGATTGTGATTTGGTTATTCAAAAATGGTCAATAAAATTCATTGTGGGTATCAAATTATTTAGGTATCCGCCCAAAGTAAGCGGTTCTTGAATTTAAAAAATTTTTTTTAACGTTAATCGCTCAGAAAGTACAGAAAAAATCATACTACCACTGCGGATTATAGCTTGAAAATGTTTACATATAATCACGCATTTTCAGGAATTTTTGCAGATTTTTAAATCGGGTCGTTTTTTTTCGAATAATTTTTTTTTTTTTTTTGACTAGGGGTTGTTTCGAAAAATGTAAAGAAAAAGCAGGATGTCTTTTAGAGTCAATGGAATCAGATTTAAAAAAAATCGAATTGGCAGGGGTCGAGGATGAAGTCCACCGGATTCACGTGGAATACCTCATATATAACCATTTATTGTAGGGTCAGAGGGGGATCAGTGGCTCATTTTTTTCAAAGGTCTAAGCTGCCTAACCGTTCACACAATCTCAATGAAACCTTGACTGAACGTGAGGTGTGTTCAATGGCTTCATTTTGTTAAAAGACACGGAACGGCCTAACCCAATAGATATTGAGATAATAACCATTTTTTTAAAATGGATTTGATCCACTGTGTACTTGGGGGTGTACACAGTGAAACATGCTTAATTTGACAGTCAAACAAAATTTCAAAATCAAGACAAATTTGAAGAAAATTACCCTGATCCACTGTACACTTATAGGTAATGGAGTGCTTTTTTCTATACAATGGGAAGTATTGTACAGTAAACTATTGAAAAATTAATTAAAAAAAAGACAGCATATTATGAGATCAATCACAATCATTTATTGAATATTAATCAACAATGAGTACCTACCTAATAAGGTAGTACCAGTACCTATCTAAATCACAACGCGAAAATATTCATATTACGACTTACCACTGTGTACCTCGAAAAATTGAGCCACTCTGTACCGACGCGCTCTTTTTTTCTAAAGCGGGTACTGACAAGTTTCTATTTTTGTTAGGTTAACAAACACAATGCTCAAATACCGCAATATAGCTGTATAGTGCGGGAGAACAATAACTTCGAACATAACTGCGATAGGTAAAGAAGGAAAAAACATACAAACTCAGCTGGTTTTTCAACTTTTGACACCAAAAATAATATAAAATCACCTCTCACAACCGAATTGCGCGGGAGCGACTCACAGACAGGTTCAAACCTATTGGCATCCGAGGGCGGTTCTAATGTGAAAGAGACACACATTTATACATGTCCACTTCTGACAAACAGAAAAGGTTCAGTGTACCCACTGTTCCCACTGTTCCCCCTTTGACCCTATACATAATACAAACGAAGATTCATAATGTAGTATACATAATTATTTATTGTATACATAATACAATCAAATAATGAAGATATATAAAATTTGTGTTAAGATATTTACAATACCAAATGACTTATTTTTGGAGTCGCTACCAGCTAAGAACGAGAGACTGACGTCACGGAAGAAACGAGATTGAAAGATTTAAAAAAAACTGTAGATCGTACATTTCATTACTTTTTCTTCGCCTTCTCTTTTTCTGTGAAAGATGTGACAACATTGCCAATTGTTCCTTCCCCCTTAAACTTTCCATTGAAGCAAGACGTTTATCTTTTGCCCCACCGCGTGTTGTCTTTCCAGGAGAGAGCAGAAGCGAGAGGGCAGACGAGAGGCAGAGTTCCTCCGGCACGGCGAGTATCAACAAGAGTCTCCAGCTGATCGGAGAAGCTTACATCTCGGAGGATTCCC
Source organism: Ophion obscuratus (assembly GCA_964007375.1). Classification (NCBI taxonomy): domain Eukaryota; kingdom Metazoa; phylum Arthropoda; class Insecta; order Hymenoptera; family Ichneumonidae; genus Ophion; species Ophion obscuratus. The sequence continues at coordinate 9,794,505 of OZ023319.1, forward strand.
GAGAGACGGAAGTTGACGACGTGGCGGAAGGCGACGAGAAGAAATCCGTAGGATCGAGCGAGCCAGCTGGAAGTTCCGAACCTCCGCAACAAATGGGACGGGACGATGAGGTTGGTGATCAAAATGGCGGGAAAAAGGTCACCGAGAGTGGGTCGGAGGCAACTGCAGCCGGAGACACCGCCGGAGTTGAGAAGACCGAAGTCTGCAGCGCCGCGGTTGGCGCGGAAGAACGTGAAAAGTCGCCGGAATGTTCAGGAGGCCCGGAAGTTGTCGAATCTACGGATTCGACGGATGCCGCAATTGTCACTGAGCCGGAAAAGCCGGAAGACAGAGAGACCGAGATGATGGATGTCGATTCGACAGTTTCGAGCGACCCGTTGGAGAAATTGGCGAACCCGGCGGAAAGTGTCGCAGAATTGAGCGAGAACAAAGAAAAAGACAATATTATTAAAGATGAGATCAAAGCTCCGGTTACCGAAGAGGCGAAGCCCGCAGCCGAGCCTGAAGTTGCGGATGAACCGATGGAAGTCGACGAGCCCAACGAGATTCTCGCGAACCTTCCAATCCCCGACTCGTCGCACAAAAATCTCGCGAGTGATCGAGAATCGTCTAATCCGGACGCAGCACCAACGTCACCGACTGTTCAGCCGGAAGTCAGTAAAAGAAGCCACGACGAAGATTCAGTCGACGTCGTCGAATCTTCCGCTGTGCCCGAGCACGTCAAAGAAGACTCGAGCGTCGGTCTGAAACCGGAAACAGCGCTGGAAGTAAAGCGCGAACTGAAACAACCGGATAGTCTAAAAAACGAGAAGATCGAGTCTGAACGATCAGACGACACTGAACATCGAGAACCAACCGTGGAAAAAAAGTCCAACACGGAAGAGGATGCACCTCTCGAAGAACCCATCGTAAAGGAGATTCAATCGAAAATTTCCGCCGAACCGATCGACGAATCGCGTGCTGCGTTCGTCCAAGAAGAATCTCCGATGCGGGACGACGGAACGGAATCGTCGTTGAGAAATCAAGAAGCTGACGTACAAGAAAATTCGGGAAGCTCCAAGGTCGTTGAAAAAATCGAAGATGCCACCGAGGCGATCGAGGAACCGGAAGCAGCGAACGAGCCCATGGAAATTGACGAGCCCGAACAGCGAGAAATCGAGACTCCCGTCGAACCCCTCCTATCGACAGCAGAAAATTCTCCCCAAAATGTCGAACCAGTCTCGGACCGCATCTCAGAAAATAAACTGGATGACGCCGGCGTTTGCGAAACGTTGGAGTCGACAACGAAGCCTGCGGAAACAAAGATACAGATTTCGGATTCCAATTCGGCAGAAAACTCGACCGCTAATTCCACCCCGGGTGTGAATGCGTCCGAAGAATCTTTGGAAGTCGCCGTGCCGGCTCGATCGATAATCGATACCACGGAATGCGTCGCCCCGGTCGACAAGGAGGAAAAAATGGAGGTGGACGGTTCGTCTAAAGGAAAAATCGCCAAGGAAGAAATGGAAATCTCTCAGCCCTGCACATCCCCCCGGAATATCGGAGAACCGATCGCGAAGGAAGAGATCAGTGCCGAAACGATCGACGACAAGCCAAGCATCGATACGGTGGACGATGCACCAATTGCGTCACCGAAAGTCGAACGGACCGAGCCGATTCCCGAAAAATCGGTTCCTTGCGAGAGTGACGACAATCGCGAAATCGTTCCTGCGAAGTGCTCCGACGAGATGGCCGAGAAAGACGACGTGAGCGGGATTAAGGCAGATGAGACGAGGGAAGAGAAAGAGAAGATTGTTGTCGAGGATACTGAAATCGCCGGATCTTTGAACGAGAATCAAGAAGAAAAAGAGACGGACATTGGCGGGGAACAAGAGAACATTACCGAGAAACAAAAGAACATTACCACGGAACAAGAGAACGTAACCGAGGAACAAGAAAACATTACCGAAAAACACAAGAACGTTACTGAGGAACAAGAGAACGTTTCCAAGGAACAAGAGAAAATGGTCGAGGGACAAGAGAACATTAACACGGAACAAGAGAACGTTACCGAGGAACAAGAAAACATTACCGAAAAACAAGAGAACGATACTGAGGAACAAGAGAACGTTACCAAGGAACAAGAGAAAATGGTCGAGGAACAACAGAACATTACCGAGGAACAAGAGAACATTAGCGAGGAACAAGAGCACATTACCGAGAAAAAAGAGAACATTACCGAGGAACAAGGGAACATTGCAGAGGAACACGAGACCGTTACCGAGGAGCAAGAGAACATTGCCGAGGAACAAGCGAACGTTACCGCGGAACAAGAGAGTGTTGCCGAGGAACAAGAAAACATTGCCGAAGAACAAGCGAACGTTACCGCGGAACAAGAGAGTATTTCCGAGGAACAAGGGAACGTTGGCACGGAAGAGGAGAATGTTGCCGAGGAACAAGAGAACATTACTACGAAACAAGAAAACGTTAACCAAGAACAAGAGAACATTACCGCGGAACATGAAAACGTTACCCAGGAACAAGAGAACATTACCGCGGAACAAGAAAACGTTGCTCAGGAACAAAAGAACGTTACCGCGGAACAAGAGAATGATGCCGAGAAACAAGAGAACATTGGCATGGAACAAGAGAACGTTGCCAAGAAACAAGAGAACATTACCGAGGAACAAGAGAACATTACCGCGGAACAAGAAAATGTTTCCCAGGAACAAGAGAATGTTACCGCGGAACAAGAGAACGTTGCCGAGGAACAAGAGAACATTGGCATGGAACAAGAGAACATTGTCGAGAAACAAGAGAACATTACCGAGGAACAAGAGAACATTACTGCGGAACAAGAAAACGTTACTCAGGAACAAGAGAACGTTACCGCGGAACAAGAGAATGTTGCCGAGGAACAAAAGAATATTGGCATGGAACAAGAGAACATTGTCGAGAAACAAGAGAACATTACCGAGGAACAAGAGAACATTACTGCGGAACAAGAAAACGTTACTCAGGAACAAGAGAACGTTACCGCGGAACAAGAGAATGTTGCCGAGGAACAAAAGAATATTGGCATGGAACAAGAGAACATTGTCGAGAAACAAGAGAACATTACCGCGGAACAAGAGAACGTTACCCAGGAACAAGAGAACATTGCCGAGAAAGAAGAAAACATTACTGCGAAACAAGAAAACGTTACCGACGAACAAGAGAACATAACCACGGAACAAGAGAATATTACCAAAGAAACACAGAATATTACCACAGAAATAGAAAACATTACCGAAGAAAAAGAAAACATCATCGAGGAAAGTGAAGACATTACCGACAAAAAAGAGGATGCAATACTGAACAAAGACGAAGCAAGGCCTCAAATCTCTATCCCAGCTTCTCAGCCTCCCACCAGCGAGAATTGCCCGCTCGAAAAAGCAGATTCGCCCGGTGATGATGCGCACAAGATGGAAGAAAGTCCAACAAACGAGGTAGAGGAGACTTCAAACTGTGTCGCAGAAATCAAATCTCCTCAAGAGACTCCGAAAATCGAGGTTGATTCGGAACCTGCCGCACAGGAGGAGGAAATTTTAACATCGAGCGAAAAGACGGAAAGCTCGGAGATGGAAACTCAAGATTGCGAATCGAAAAATCTGGTCAAGGAGCCGAATTTGGATCGGGAAGAGATTGAAATTCGTTTGCCTGATGAGACAGTGTCGAACAGTGAGAAAGAAGATTTATCATCGTCTGTGAATGCAGAATCTACGGCGGATGAGGAAATGGAGATCTGTCAAGAATCCGCTGAACTTCCGAACGAAGAACAAGAGGCCAATGTTATTAGTTCCAAGGAGACTGAGATTTGTTCCGAAGAGACTGAGATTCGTCCCGAAGAGGCTGAGATTCCTCCAGAAGAAAATGAGATTCGTTCCGAAGAGGCTGAGATTCCTCCAGAAGAAAATGAGATTCGTTCCGAAGAGGCTGAGATTCCTCCAGAAGAAAATGAGATTCGTTCCGAAGAGACTGAAGTTTGTTCCGAAAAGGCTGAGGAAGGTCAAAAAGAGACAACAAACGAGGAATGTGTATTTCAAATTTCCACTGAAAAGTCCAAATCGTTGGACGACGAATTGAAATTATCAGCTTCGCCTGAGGCGGCTGAAACTTTAAGCGAAGTAGAGGACGTAAACTCAATTCCTCTGGAAAAGACGCAACCTTCGAACAACCCAGAAAAGGCCACGTCCAGTCTTCCTTCCGAGGCTTCTCCGAGTGCAAAGGCAGAGGATTATGCTCTCGAGACAACTGACAGTCCGAATCACGAAGCGAGCGACGCCTCGATCATTCCAGACATGGAAGTTTCCAACCAAGAGAGTGAGGAGGCTGTGAATCCTCCAGAAAAAAGCAATACTCCGAACGAAGACCCAAGAGAAGTAATTCCTCCTGAGAAAGATGCACCGTCGCAGGACGAGAAAATGGACGATTCACCATCATCGCTGGAAAGGACAGAGCCTACGATAGAAGAAGAGAAATTGAGCGCGCCTGAATCCATGCACGACGAAGAAGAGCAGATTCCAAACTCACCGGAGGAAAAAGCTTCGCCCAAAGATGAGGAAAGCTTGCCATGTGCAGAAATATCAAAGTCTTCCAGTACGAAAATTGAACAAGTAGCAGCTTCCAAGACGACTGAGTCTCCCAGCGAAGAGGACGAAGAATCTCCGATTGCTGTGAAAAAGTCCGAACACCCGACCAAAGAGGATGAAGAAAATGTTTCTCCTGCGACGAACGAGAACGAAAGCGAAGTGGCAAAATCATCGGAACAAGTTGCGGGAAAAAAATGCGACGAAAGCGCGGAATCGAAGTCTTCGCTTTTCGTCGAGGGAACTGTGGACGAGAATGAAATCACCGAGCAGGAGGAAAAAGATCCTTCGAGTCGAAAAGCCTCCTCCTTTGAGACAAAGGATCAACGCGACGAGGAAGTGAAATTGCCCGTTCTCTCGGCAAGCCCGGAAAATCCTATCGTCGAAGATTCTCGCGCGAGAGAATCACCGGAGCGTATGTACGAGGATCAGGAGATGGAGACCGACAATAAGACTGAAACGATCGTTCCTTCGGACAGCGAGGAAAAGAACGACGAATCGAGTCTCGTCCAATTGGCCGAGTGTCTCGAGTCGTCGACGTACAAAACCGAAGAAGCTGGCGACGAAGTTACGGAGAAATGTATCGAGGATTCGGATGAGAATTTGAAGGATATTTTGTCGAGCAGCTCGGTGTGCGTGACGCAAATCTTTCAGGACGACGAGCAGTCGCAGAGCACTCAAGAAATGATGGAGAGCATACTGGAAACGGACAAGGGAAATATAAATACGATTCTCGACGATCAGGAGGTCGACGATTTGGAGGAATGTTCGGCGATGAACGGAATGGAAAGATTATCAAAGGAGTCCGACAACATGCTGAACAAAGCCCTCGAAGATCCCATGACGACGACGAACATCGATTCCCTCGACGGTCTGCTCGACCTCGATCTTATACCCGAGACGGACGAGGCCAATTTGAAATCGGTAGGGCCGATCGTCGATAAAGTCATGCAAGATGACTGCGACGATATCGAAACGATCGACAAAAACGTGGACGTTGCTTTGCTCATGGAGGAAAACGACGGCATTGAGAATGCCGACGTTGGCAACGTTTACGACACTCGCCTTGCCGCGAAAATCATGGACGATTCTCAAGAGATGACGACCTCCGTGGACGAACTGATGAACAAGTCCTCCATTGAGGATGATCGAGAATTGGAGGAAAATTCCGATCTCACGGAAAAAGACCTCGAGGCCTTCGATCTTGCCAGTGTAGTCACCAATCCTCTCGACAATGTCGATCCTTCGGAAGATACGAAAATCAATTTGGCCGAGGATCTGCTGCGCGAGATCGCCGTTGACGTCGAGAGTAAAATAGAGTTGACGGACAAACTCTTGTTGGATGATGACATGCAGGAACGAGGTAAGGAGACGTCAATGTTCACTTCACCCATCCAAGTATCGAACCCAGGCCAACACCGCTTGACATGGGAGATCGTTGAACGTGCAATATCCTTGCTTGGTGCTCATATTCGATCGTACTCGTATACATACAATTTACTACCGAGTCCTTTTCACAGCAAAAATCCCATTGGGGACGTCCATATATTCTCCATAAGTCCATATAAAAATGGTCATCGATTTTTGCTCATTTTTAATCAGGTCCTACTATATGCTGGAATTTGAGTTTAGTAAAAGTCTCACAGTTTTCGAGATGAAAATCATCTGCTTCTGGTTTTTCGCATGCCATTTCTACAAATGATAACTTTCGTAGGCCCGGTTTAAAAAAAAATCCCTTGGTTATTTGTTTTATCTATAAAAGTCTTCATTTAACCTTAAATGTTAAGGGGGGATATACACCTAGGAGCCGGAAAAAAGGTCTTTTTGTGAATTTTTTCAAGAAAAACTATTTAAAATTTCGGATTGGGGTTTTAATTATCTAAAAGTATATACATTCAAAAATATGTTTAATTTTCTTTATTTAAAAATATCAAAAATGTACAAGGATATAGTTTGATCCGTGGAGCGTCGTAAAAAAATCTGCGTATACGGTACCCACTGGCGTTCCTTAAAAAATCACCTGAAAAAAAAACCAAAAAGATTATTAAATTAGGTACTATAATCTAGTACTTGTCATAGCCGATTTTGAAAATATCGATTTATGACAAAATGGCGGACGTTTGAACATAAATAGTGATTTTTGGGCCAAAAATTAGTTATTATTTTGCCTATAAAACAAAAACTAAGTGACGGAAAAATAAATGCTATGACAAGTACTAGATAATGGTGTATAGAATAACTACAAAAAACCTCAAGGCAATCGGTTCATTGGTTTTCGAGAAACTTTGGGTACCGATTTGAAAAACGTGGTTTTGAGAAAAACGCGTTTGAAAATTTGGGAATGAATAAATCATGAAATTTGGGTGGGGGTAAAAATGTCGAATGACCAAATATAGAACGACAAAGATTTCGAAACGACAGAATTATGAACTCTCAAAATAACGAAGCCTAAATCATTCGAAAGTTTATCTTTCGACTGATAAAAAAATCGAATGACTATAAATCGAACCATTATTTATTGGAGAGGTAATTTATTCGAAAACGAAAATTCAGATTGTCTGCAATTCGGAACATAAAAATACAGAATCGAAAAATGTAGAACACCCATATTTCCGAAACAGAAAATAGCGAGTGCCTAATATGCGTAATACCGTCTATGGCGAAAAGCAATATATCAAAACGCAAAATGTCGATGGCCCGAAATGTCGAACGCCGAAAGGTCGAACGGCCAAAATGGCGAACGTGGTGGGGCCCGTCACGTGGGATGACTGTCTTACGATATTTTAGCCTACAGACCGCCAGCGCCATCTCGCAGCTTCACTCTAAGGCGCAAGTGACGTATTGCTCGATTCGTCATTCGGGCCGTTCTACATTTTGATCCTCCGCGATTTCAACCACTCGACTTTTCGGCCGTTCGCTTTAATGATTTTCTGCATTGTAAACCATCGCCATTTTTTTAATTCGGAGAATTGTCGTCTCGAATTATTTGGTGTTATGCATACAGGCCCATCGATTTTATGTTTTTCGATATTTTATTAAATCTGATTTTTGTTTTTCGCTACATATCAACTTCCGAGATGTTCATATTCGTAATTGTTATTTTCGACTTCACAGACTCTAGTAAGATTGATCTATCTATATTTGAACATTTTGGCCCTTCTACATATCGATCGTTCGACATTTGTCCTCCCACCCATGAAATTTGTCAACTTACATGGAATGATCGATACCAGGCCCATAGTGTAGGTCTTCTACGATCGACGGAATGTTCATAGCTTCTAAATCCTTGACCTCGACCATCTAGGTGTATATCTCTCCTTAAAGAAACTTTATGATAAAAGATCTTATGCAGAATTTTCATACAAACCAATTCGAACATCTGACTTTGATAGCCTGCGGTGTAAAAAAAAATGTACTACGCATATCGTGCCAATTACTTTAAAAAGTTGCTTAGTTATTGTCGATTCATATAATTTGTAGAAATGGCATGCGAAAAACCAAAAAAGATTTTTTTTTTTTAAATAACAAAAAAACCCAAAATCTCGAAAACCGTGGGTCTTTTACTAAACTAAAATTATGTAGCATTGCTATAGTATAATAGAAAGTAAGAAAGCATACAGTAGGACATGTCCCATTGACAGTTGTAGGTTTATTCATTCATAACAGGACACCCAGTATATTGAGGCTTTAATTTTTCTTCAGAAGACCTTTAATTCTATTAACGAAAAAATTTGTACACATTATGGTAGCTTTTAACTGTATTTTCACATTTTTTTATTTGTAAAAGAAATTATTTTCAAAGCTGCTATAGCTGATCTCCGAGAGCACATCTAAAAAAGGCGTCTTGCGGTGCGCACGATATCTCTGGACTGGATTATCTAAAATTGAAAAAACAAGAATATTTCGTTAATATAATGGATTATCTTGTAATTGATCGAAGGAATAAGCAGAATAATAATTTTTGACAAAATGGCGGCTTCTCAAAAAAAAATAATCGATTATTGCCAACCTTTAAGAATATTTAAACTTCAAGAATATTTATTGCTTAACTTCAAGAATTTTCGCCGGATTGAGTAAAAATTTCGTGTGTATGTACTTAAATATATGTACATTACGAAAAATATTAAAAATTCGATTTTTCCAAAATTTCAACTGTATATAACCCCTTAATGAAGCAATATCTAAATCAAAGAAACCCAACCCAAACAAACCCGAAGAGTAGAATTCAATTGTATTAATGGAGCAATATCGAAATCAAACAAACCAAACCCAAAGAGTAGTATTTAATTGTATTAAGGCCCTCTATACGCGATTTCGCCGATTTTCGAAGGTACTTTTCTAGACGCGGTTAAAAAAAAAGACGCATATATTGACAACATTTTTTCACAGATCATTTATCCACATGGTAAAGTATATGTAAAAAAAATCAGAAATATTAACAAATGGCGGAGATATAAATAAAGCAATGTTTTTTTTTTTGCGCGCGCGTTGGTGGTGAAAATTCTCACCATCGATGAGGGTATCTGAAGAAAATTGAACATATTTATAATTGCATAATGAATGTATCTTCAGTGTGAACCAACAATATTATTTAAACAAAATTATTATAATGAAAATTCGAAACTTAAATTTTTTTACTTAATTCTCTATCGGGATTTTATTTTTTATATTTTTTTGTGTCATTGAAATTTTCGTTTCTCTGATTTACACGATAGGTCATGATGCTAAGAATATGTTGTGAAAATTTCAAAGCGATCTGAACCTTCGTTCAAGAGTTAAAACTTTCATAAGGTTCAAAAAACTGAATCGTGGAAAAACGGCTTTGAAGTTGGCAGTCGGGCGCGCCGCGCGGTATCTATCATAAATACAATCTTACCTCATTTAATAGCTTTACAGAATTTGTCAATTCTGTAAAGCTTGAAATATTCCTAACCGTTCAGGCTAATGGAATCAAAAATTAAAAAAAAAGAAAGATTTTGAAATTTTTCGCGTATATAAGGTCTTGATGAAGCAACATCAAAATCAAATAAACCCAAACAAACTCATATACGTATTTCAATAGCATATACATTTGTTCTGACGCAACTCCGCGCCCTGTACAGTAATCAATTTTAATTGTTAGTTTCAAATCAAATACATGAAAAAGATTGAAAATTGATTAGTTTCTAATTGTGGAAAGTCACGATTAACAATTGGTGAATTGTTAATTGCGACTACAGCAGTTAACAATTGATTAATTGTTAATCGTGATAGACAATTAATTGTTAATCTTTAGTTACCCTAGCAATTACATTTTGCCCAACACTGGCTGTAGCTCGTTCAATTTTAGGAATATTTCAATGAAGTTTCCAGAGAATATAGCTAAAAGGTGATACTATAAAAAAAAAAACATATTTTCGGAAAACGCAATTTTTTCTCCACCTAAGTACAGTCCGACCTCCGAATAAGAAACCCGGCAATAAGAAACTTTCCCCAGTTTCTCACTCGAGCGCTTCCCCCACTTCGACTCGAACTCCGAGCTCGAGAATTTTGTGCGCGGAACCTCTGGTTAAGAAACCAGCCTGGGAGAGATTATTCGGACAAAATAGAGTGAACGTTGTACTGTAAATTGATGTGTGCATGCGTGCGTGAGTATGTGTGTGTGCGTGTGTGAATGTAACAAAAAATCTACAAGTTTATTAGAAATTTTTTGTATTCATTAAAAAGATACATGTGTTGACAAGATTTCATATAAAATAAAAACAAAGAAGGTCGTTTAGAGATTTTCATATAAAACAGCAAAAGTTTCCGAGACGTAGTGAAAAGCGTTTTCGTCTTGTTGCGTATTATTTTGATCCGCAACGCACTCAACCGACGGTGAAATATTTTCGAGAGAGTCGAACTCTGCCATTGAAGATGAATAATCAGAGATATTAACTTCTTCTTTTATATAAATGGGATAAAACAATATGAACATAAAGCTCTGTGTCTAAATAATCACCTTGTGGCGCAGATTCTGTAATATTTTCTTCGACTTGTATACTACAGTCTGATCTCTTACGCTTCTTTACAGTTTCGGTCATTTTATGACAGTTAACAGTAATTCAGATACAGTAGTACACAATGATATTCAATAGTATATATATTAACGTGAAACGAAAATTCGCTAAATAAATGTCCACGCGCAGTCGAAAACGTTTTTGCATGGGCGATGTGAATACTTAAGTTGCAACTCGTTCGAGCGAGTTTCTCGTTGAGAGGATCGCATGCGGAAAAGAGTGAGAGAGACAGACAGAGGTAGTGAGCGCGGAGCGCGCGCCTGGTGGGGGTATGCGATACATAAGAAAAACTCTTCCCCTTGGGGGCTTTTGGTTTCTTATTCGGAGGTCGGACTGTAGATAAAGTCCGTTAAATTGACTCTTCCGAATGTTCTTTTTTTCCGCCACAGATCTGTTGCTATCGACGACGGTCGAAGAGCCCGCGAAAATCGAGATATCCGACGAAGTCTTCCTTCCGGTCGAAAGTGAGCGAGACATGGAACTATCGGAGGACATCTCGTTGGACAGTACCGTGCGCGATCAAGTGCTGAGCGACGTGGCAGCCGAGATGGAAAGTTTGCCGCCGAATTCCGAGATCTCGGAGCTCGAATCAGCGGTGAAATTTTTGCAAGAGTCCGAGGAGCAGGATATCGACTCGCCGCTCGTACTGTCGCCGAAAATGGTCGAGGACGTGGTTGACGATATCGTCGAGAATGCGGGTATATTCGCCAGCGAGGCGAACATTTGCGAGGACCACTCGGAGCTCGTGGCCGAGCTCGAGAGCATAATACCCGACCCGATAGCCATATCGGAAGCCGAGATAATAAACGAGGCAGCGAAACTCGAGATCGAGCGGAAAACGAAATTGACCGAAGCATCGAAATTGTCGTCACCGAGTGCGGCGAAAGTCGAGCCGGTCGAGAACGAGATTGCGCGAGTGACGCCATCTCCCGTTGCTTCCACATTCGCTACGGTCACCGAGGAGCCTACATATACCGAGGTTTCTCCGGAGACTCCTCGCGAGGTGGTCGCGAAGAGCCCGGAAGTCGAGAAAATCGAACGCGAGCCGCTCAAGAAATCAGCGCCGATACCGAAAATATCGATACTCGAGGAGAGACTCAAGATACCACCGAAGATCGAGATACCGGTTGGCGAACCGCCGCGAATCTGCGACCTACCGACGACCCCGAAAACGAGCCTGCTCATCCAGCGTGACGTCAGAGCGACAAATCTGACGAAACAGTTGGAATCGCCGAAATCAGGGGAGAAAAGAGACGAGCTCAGGATCGTCGATACGCCGCGCAAGGATAGCGGCCAGCACGATTTCGAGAACGTCGGCTCGCCCCGAATAATTCTCAAAATCGCTAAATCAGCGATCGCCGATTGCGCCGAGCCACGATCGCCGAAAAGTCCGAAGATCCGATCGGCCACGAATTCGCCCAATCCCGAGGACAGTCCGGGTCAGAAGCTCGGCAAGATAAAGCTGAAATTGTCGAAAAGTGGCCATCCGTCGATAATATCGAACGACAATTTCGAGGAACAATACGGCCAATGGCACACCGAGGGTTCCTCCTCGTTATCGCCACTCGGTATGAAAATCAAATTCTCCAAAATAACGGACAGCAGTGGCCTCCAAGCGGACAAGCACGAGGTCGAAGAGACGAGAGAACCGGCGACCACCAAGCACAAGTTCGAGGAAGCCAAGAGAACCGACTCGCCGCTCGGCATGAAAATCAAATTGTCTCGAACCGGCGAACCGTCGATCGTCCAACAAGAGGCCAAAGAGAGCGCCATCAAGCACAAGGATAAATTCGACGCGCAGCAGGACTCGCCCAAGAGAACGGAATCGTCGATCGGTATGAAGATCAAACTTTCGAAATCCGGGGACGCTTCGATTATACAGCCGGACAAGCAGGAAACTGCGGACGAACACAAAGAAACGAGCACGAGGGTCAAGGAGAAACTCGAACCGACGCAACAACAGCAACAACAATACGGCGAAAGAAACGTAAGTTGGGCAATAATCATGTAGATTTTTTTTTTTCCAAATTGCGGGATATCGGGCGCTTTCTTTCCTAACTGTCGATTCTTTAGGGTTTCGTACCCAAAGGGCAAAACGGAGCCCTGTTGCTGTCATTCTGCTGTCAGTTTGTATGTCACGGGCCTCTAGCTCGTAAACGGAATGAGTTATAGACCTGAAATTTGGATATTTTGCGTAGAATGTTGAGCCAAAACATTTATTGAATATTGAATTAGCAAAACATTTATTGAATATTGAATATTGAATTAGGAATTCAATTAAATTATTTTTTCATAGTGGGTCCTATACATGCAAAAGGAGCAGAAAAAATTCTTACCCTGGCATGTGGGGTGACATTGTCTAAAGCTCATTGAGAAGTCTTCTCAGTTTATGCAGTTTAGACCACGGGTGGCCAACCTGTGCCTAGCCCATGGTGCTGGGTCAAATGAACACGTTAACTTTGTACATATCACCAAAAGAACGCCAAAACCAAACTTGCGTGTTTGCTTCCTTTAGCAAAGAAACGGAAATTCGGTGGGAAAAAAGGTCGGCCACCCATGCTTTAGACGCTAAAAAAGACTATTTTCATGAATTTTTTGATAGGTTTATATTATAGATATTGGTATAAAAAAAGTTGTTACACTTAATAAATACACTTTCGCAAGACATTAACTTCTATTCAAATTTATTTTAACTTAACAACTATATCAAAATTCTATTTATAAATACGACTACGAATTTATTCACATAGCGATTTTCATGTGAATATAAATAAAAATTTATTCAAACTTCACTTATTTGTATTCACATGCATGCATACAAATACAATTGTATTCACAAATATTCTGAACATACAAATAAATTCACAGAAAAAATTGTGAATATTCACAAAAAATGTGAATATTTACAAAAAATCCTGTGGATTAAAAAAAATTCACATCCAAATCTGTGAATGCAAATGTATTCACAAAAAATTGTAAATACAAAATAATTCGCAAAATAAGTTATGAATTTTTTCGTATTTAAGACAAATTAAAATCAAATTCACAATTATTAGATTAAAATTTACACCAAAAGTGATTTCTTACGTATTTTGAGAGAAAATATTGCGTCGAGGCAAATAAATGTTTGCAAAAAAAGTTGTGAGTTTCAAATATTACATTATAAACATGAAAAGATTCACAAAATGAGTTGTGATTTTCCTCCAGTTGAAGAAAATTCAAATCGAATTCGCGACAATGATATTAAAATTTACACCACAAGTGAGTTCTTCCGTATTTTAAGAGAAAACGTTGTGTTGAACTCAACACAATGTTTTTGCTCGACGCAATGTTTTCTCTCAAAGTACGTAAGAACTCACTTTTGGTGTAAATTTTAATCTAATCATTGTGAATTTGATTTTAATTTGTCTTAAATACGAAAAAGTTCACAACTTATTTTGTGAATTTTTTTTTTATTTACAATTTTTTGTGAATACATTTGCATTCACAGATTTGGATGTGATTTTTTTTCAATTCGCAGGATTTTTTGTAAATATTCACAGTTTTTGTGAATATTCACAATTTTTTCTGTGAATTTATTTGTATGTTCAGAATATTTGTAAATACAATTGTATTTGTATTCGTATTTACAATAAGTGAAGTATGAATAAATTTGTATTTATATTCACATGAAAATCACGATGTGAATAAATTCGTATTCATATTTATAAATAAAATTACGCCCAACTCTGCTATTTATAGACGAAAATGGTAGTTAAAAAAATATCCTAAACAAATTGTAGGTCTGCGCTGTTGATGAGATCTCGGAGATGGATCATCCGAAACAAAAAAATGAAACGGTTTTAGATTCAGTATGTTAATGGCTATAGCTCATATCATACGATTTTTTATATATACAAAAATAACAAAATGGCGGACATTGTTCGAGAAAAAAACCTGTTTTTTTCACTGTTTTCGGCAAAAACAAAAAGTAAATATGAAAATTTAAAACAATCCTCGATATGTGCCATAGCTATAGTTGTAAAGAATATATGGTTGAAATTTCATAAGGATCGGTTCAGTAGTTTCGAAGATTTTATCAACAAGCCGTCGACAAACGTTGTTTCGAGAAAAACGCGTTTAAAGTTCGTTCGGGCTATATAAATACATAAAATTTTTTTTAATGTATTTCGAAAGCGTATTTATTAAGTGTAACAACTTTTATATCAATATCTATAATATCAACCTATTAAAAAAATGCATAAAAATAGCCGTTTTTAGCGTCTAAAGTGATAAGACCCCTTGAGTAGAGTACAAATATATTTTTTATTCTTTTTTATCTTCATAAATAAAGAAAAGGAGGGCCGTCAAAGTTGTCAGTTTTAGACCATTTTTGTTACGGGATCTATCTCAAAAGCTAAACGAGTTAGGAATTTGAAGTTTCTGTACATTATGTACCATATACGACGGTATATAAACAACAAATACTGAAAACGCCGATTTACAATGTAGTATATATATTCATTTATTGTATACATAATACAATACATTTATAATGAAAATATATAAAATTATTGTTATTTGAATATATAAAATTCGACGATGACTTATTTTTGGAATCGGTGCCAGCCAAGAACGAGAGATTGACGTCACGGAAGAAACGAGATTGCAAATTTAAAGACGACGGTAGATCGTATATTAAGGGGTTAGGCCACAGTAACGGGTATAAAATCATGTGTGAATTTAACAATTGTTTTCGTATAATCAAGTGATTCACTCATAAAATTAATTACACATCTATTTAGTATGAATATCAAGCTGTTAGAGAATATATATATATTTTTTTCAATGTACAAAATAGCCGACTACGAATATTTTCTTTTGTTATCTTTTTTTTAGGCTTCAATTTTTCATCTAGAACAAAAAACAAAAATTCTCGTCAATCTACATTAGAATACCTAGAGAAGTACGTACGGAATTTAAAAAATATCGTTTTATCAAAAAGTTGTAGGTATTTGAACTTAAGAAATGAATTTTCAGTGAAAAATTTCGTTATAACTGCTCATAAACTGCTTATAAAATGAAAAGTTTTCGATTAATCAGAAATTCCGTACGTATTTCTCTGCGAAATGCAATTAGAAACATAACTTTTAAATTTGAAGAAAATCGAGTGAAAATTGTTGAAGTTATTTGTCACGCCAATTGGAAAAAAGCTGTTTCGAGAAGTTTCGAGTAGTCGGCCATTTTGTACATCGAAAAAAAATATATATTTTTTTCTAACAGCTTGATATTCATACTAAATAGATGTGTAATTAATATTATCAGTGAATCCCTTTTTCATACGAAAAGAAATGTTAAATTCGCACATGATTTTATACTCGTTACTGTGGCCTAAGGCCTTAAATTTATTTTTATTCGCCTCCTCTTTTTCTGCGAAAAATGTAACAATATTGGCAATTGGCTGGTACCGACTCCAAAAATAAGTCATTTGGAATCGTAAATATATAAATAACAATAACTTTATATATTTTCATTATTATTTTACAGCAGGAACCATACAAAGCTTTCTCTATCATCACCCCATATGGTTTCAGTTTAGTGCTACCTAAGAACCAAAACAGAAAAAAAAGCATTACCTAATTAAATATCTAGTTAAAAAACAAAGTTTATCGGTCACATGTACAGAACCCTAATAGAGCGAGAGCCGATTCGCACTTGGCCGAGTATTTTTCCTAACCGATGCTTTTCGTTCCACACTGACGCAGGATACGCCTCGCCGAACGGAATCTCCGCTGGGCATGAAGTTCAAGCTTTTCAAGACAGGCGACGCCTCGATCGTCCAAACCGAGCCACCCGAGGACAGCCAGCAAGACGCGAAACGTACGGACTCGCCGCTCGGTAAGAAGACCAAACCGATGAAAACTCGAAGTTCGACTTCCGTCGCTAGTTTCGAGCACGCCGACGACGCGAAGGACAAGCTGGAGATTCCAGAGGCCCCGAGGCGCACGGAATCGCCGCTCGGCATGAAGATCAAACTGTCGAAACGAGGGGGCGACGCGTCGATAATACCCAACGACGAGACGCGAGAGTCCTCCAAGCCAAGGCCGGAAGTCGTTCAGGAATCGTCACCGGAAGCCCCGTCCGCCCTCAAGATCAAACCCGGCAAATCCTCGACTACCATCCAACCGGAACTTCACGAGACGGAATCCATCGCGGAAACGCCCAAACGCTCAGACGCCACTATCGGCATGAAGATCAAATTGTCGAAGAGCGGCGACGCGTCTATCGTGCATCCCGATCGAGACGACAATTCCGTAAGATCGGAAACTCATCAGGAGAACGTTCGGAAGATCGACACGCCTATCGGCGTCAAGATAAAGCTCCTCAAAAGCGGCGACGCCTCGATAATACAATCGCCATCTTCGAAAAAATCGGACGATCAATCGTCGAGCTTGGAGTCTTCACGAGAAGCGGAAAATACGCGTGCCAAGTCTCCGACGGTCGCCAAAGCGAAATTCCCGAAGTGTGCCGAGGCGGGCATCGTCGAGACAACGGAAAAGAGGGAAAAATCGTCGAGGAGAAAAGACACGGAGATGCCGATCGAGATGAAGATCAAACTGTCAAAAACGGGACATCCGACGATAGTCGCATGCGATAATTACGCCGAGACTCAGCGTGGCAAGGAGAGCAGCCTGGAGATCTCGGCCCCGGTTGGCACGAGCAAACAATCGTCACCGCGCGACAACACCGGAATAAAGATGCTGAAGAGCATGCACGCCGCTGCTAATATACACGGGAATCGATCGGAATTGACGATCGAGCCGATACAATTGCAAACGCGAAAATCCACCGAACTCGTGGACGACTCGGTCGCGAAACGCAAGGACATTACGATATCGCCGATCGAATCGAAGAAGGCCAAGCACGAGACGAAGCTGTCTCACATACTGCCGGAAGTGACGATTCAGCCGATCGTGACGCGCGACACGGCGAAGCAACAGATCGTCTTCGAGAAGAAAGCCGGCTCAATAAGTCGCCAACAGATGAACGTCATAAGCCAAGAGATAAGCATAACCCAAGTGAGATCCAACAAGCCGATGGATCTCTCCATGACCGACAAACTGAAATCCATTCTCACTCACAATCCGCAAGTCGCGAGCAGCGATTGCGAAATCATCGAGCATCGTCCCGAGCTCATAATCGTCAATGAGAACTCAAACTCGAGTCAGGACGTTATGATAATCGAGGAAGTACCCGCCATACGCGGACCGGAAAATAAAGTGCCGAAGAAACGCGGCAGACCGAGGAGAAATCCACTGCCGATTATTCTCGCGAAACCGACACCCACCGGCAGCCCAGCCGCTGCGATCGTCGAGCCAATTATACAGAGAGACCCGCTGGCTCTGGACGACGTTGCTCACATGGTCTCGCACATGCCACAGATATTTCCAATCGTACAGACCGAGACTCACGGCAGACCGAAGAGAACGTGCAGAAATCAGAAGAGCTACGCACCACCCAGACGGGGACGCGGACGCGGTGGTACGATGATTCTTTTGGCCACAGTACACGATACACTATTCATAACGCGACGTAACGTTATACAGGGTGTACCTCTCATCTCTGCCACTCGAAATAACTCGGTAATTATCGACGTCGCGAAAAATGGGTAAATATCCACAAGTGGGGCTCCAGCTAGGGAAGCTGCTTAGAACTTTTGTATCGAGTCGATTTATTTCGGGGCACTTTGTTTGGAATATTTAACTCGGGGGAAGATAGTTTCAAACCTTATTTCAAACCCCAAACGCTTTTTTTACCTTTTTAAGCGGAGGGTAGGGGTTTCAGCGTGAAAAAGAAAAACTTTTTTGCGATTTTTTCATCTATATGGATAGATTAAATTTATTGAAACCTTTTGTACATTGTTAAGTGTCATTTCAAGAACATTCCGTGAAATTTGTACGCGAAAATATCCACGAACAAGCCGGTGACGAAGCTTTTCCAAGAACGCCTTTGGAAAAACACGATTTGCGGTGTTCACTGTATCTCAGCTAGAAATTATCTGAAATCGAGTACCATTGAAATTTAGTCAAAGTATCATCAAATCCTCCCCCCAACGGTCTTTGATAATTTTTTTTTCATTTCTACATTTTTGGTGGTCATGTAAACTGAAAAGTGCTATTTTTCACGAAAAATTCCGCCATTTTGGGGGTGGAAAACCCCCTCAATGTAAAAAAAATCTCAAACTAACCGTTGGGGGGGGGGGGTATTTTATATGGAGAAAGTGTGTACCAAGTTTGAAATAAATCGGTCATGTAGTTTTCAAATGGCAGTGAACACGGACTTTGAAAAAGTGGTTTGGGGCCGTCCATATATTACGTCATTCTAAATTTGGGGGGGGGAGGTTCGTCTGCGAATGACGGTAAATGATGGATGAGGGGGGGGGGGGGGGGCGCGCGTTTCGAAATTGACGTCATTCTTGTGATACCAGTTAATTCAAAATGTACAATAGTATATTGTACAACTAGAGTGGTTTCCCGCATGAGTGATGAAAAATATTTTGCAAGTACCTAATGGTATTAATTATTGAACTCATTATTTATTTATTTATTGCATAAGGTTTGTCTACATTATATTCGAGAACTTCAAATAACAGCGTACCTATGAAAATAGTTCGATCGAGCCAAAATGAATATGGGGAGGATACGGAGATATTACCCGTGATCCAGGATTTGCAAGAATGGGTGAAAACTCCGTGGGAGCTATCCAAAGAAAACTAAAGAATAGGGAAGAATAATATTATTATATTAATGAAAATTGCCAAAGTACAAAATAATAAAAGATGATTCTATAACAAAATGTGGGAGCTATCCAAAGAAAACTAAAGAATAGGGAAGAATAATATTATTATATTAATGAAAATTGCCAAAGTACAAAATAATAAAAGATGATTCTATAACAAAATGTGGGAGCTATCCAAAGAAAACTAAAGAATAGGGAAGAATAATATTATTATATTAATAAACATTGCCAAAGTACAAAATAATAAAAGATGATTCTATAACAAAATGTTTTAATGTTACCCAATTTTTCTCAAATCCGCAAATGTTTTAATTTTGCCAAACTGGCAATGACGTCAGTTTTGCGAGCGGGGGGGGTCATTAGGAAATGACGATAGGATGATTGTGGGGGGGGGGGGGGTCGAAAATCAGCAAAAATCGATGACGTAATATATGGACGGCCCCTTTCGAGAAAAACGCGTTTGAAGTTTACCCTCCCCTTAAAGGTATGAAGGAAACGGATTTGGTGAAATCAAGTGGGACAAATGACATGGGTTTGGGTTTGTTTGGGTTTGTTTGGGTACAAGTCAAATTAGAGTGAGCATACAGAAAACGTATTTCAAAAGTCGAATATTTTCCGGAAATGTATATTTTAAAAAAATAATATACCCCCCCCCCCCCCCCCCCCCCCCATCATAAAAAAACATATTTTCATACTGCATAATAGCCCCGAACGCGTGAAAAAAATGTTGGATCCGATTAGGGCTGGAGCCCCACTGGTAAATATTTAACAAAAAATGTTCCTGACGAAAGCGGTACGGTGTACTCTTCGCACCGTACAACTTTTGTCTGGAACATTTTTTTTTTGTGACGTCGTTAGTTACCGAGTTATTTCGGGTGGCAGAGATAAGAGGCACACCCTGTGGAACAATCTTACCAATCGTTACATTGCCAAAACGTTCGAATCGCTGTGCTCTTTTTTATCCTGGATGTACACTCATACTTTTCGCTGCTTTGTTATACACACTGGGTCTGTTAGACACGGCCAACTTTCGAATGATGTTTCGTCGAAATGATATCTAGTCAAATGATTTATCTTTAATTAAAGAACACACTGTTGGAAGGGAACTGTGAAGAGAAAATCTGTATCCGGGTCATATTTTGTCTGAGAAAGCAGATTGAGAAGATGAAAATGTTTCGCGAAAAACGAAAAATGCCAGTTTTGCACTTTTTGGTAGGGTCTGTGAAACCGAAGAGTGTACGCCTAGGGAAAAAAACGTGCAGGTGTATGATCCAAGAAAAAAAATAACGGTCTCGCAAACTTGATAATTGCTTCGTTTTAGGGAATTTTGTGATAATATCGATGACTCATTCTCACGGTAAGGTAAACTACAGATTTGTAATAAAAATACAAGGAATTTATATTTCATTGTTATTATTATATTGGAATGTTGAGTAAGATCACGCTCTTTTGTCGTGGAAATAAATGCTTTATTTAAAAATTTATATGTAGAAAATATATATTAAAAAAAACAAGCTTTTAGTTAATGTACTAAAAAGTAGAATTTTTTTTTTACCAAGTCACCCATATGTGACTATAAATAAAAGCTTGGGACGCTCAACTATTTGAATGTTTAATAAATTTGATCAATTCAGTTTCATTAACCGTATTTAATTTGGCACAATAGTAATTATAGAAATTATTATCACACGTTTATACTAAGTTTCAGGATTTTTATTTAAGGGAGACTTTGTCCTTGGAGTGCCATATTTCAGGTGTTTACATTTTATTTTTGTTAAAGGAAATGAGTAAAGCTTTTTGAGTGCGGTTTTTTCTTGCTTTTATTCATGATATGCAGAACGTTAAAAATTTTTTTTTTTTTTTAAACCAAAATGGCGGCCGTTGCAGCCCCGCGAAAACAGGTCCTCAAATCGCGGGAGGTAAACGGCTGACATCACTGCCCCCTCTTTGTTGATCTGAAACACAAATTCAAAGCATATTATCAATCTGTGACCCTTTGGTCATGGAATGACGGATGGGTTTTTCGTTTAGTACAAATTTCGGGAAATGGCAATTAAAAAAAATCGAATTTTCGCGCTTTTTTCGCATAAAAAGATAAATAATAAATGCAAGAACGTATCTATCGAAAAAACGATCCGTCATTCCGTGAAGACATAGTTTCTGAGTATGCTCTCCAAATTTCAGGTCGATATGTTAATTACAGCGGTCAGGAGAATGTCAGCCATTTTTAAAAACGTGTTTTCGAGAAAAACGCGGTTAAAGTTTTGTAATGTGTTTACACAAATGTGTTTATAATTACCGCTAATCGGCAATGCCTGGTCCATAGAGGCATCCCTCCTCTTTTTCTAGCTGCTCATGTTGAGCCGCTAACATTTCTCGCTGCAATTTCAAGGACAAAGTCTCCCTTAAAAAGCCTAAGGTTGTTTTACAGCAAATTAAATACAGTTGATATTTAACGGATTTATGTAAATTGAAGATTTTATGTCTAAATTTTGAGCGCCCCAAGCGTTTATTTATAGTCAAATTTGGTTACTTGGTGAAAACAATTATTTTCTACTTTTTAGTACATTAAATAAAGACTTGTTTTTTAAAATATTTTTGTACGTGTAAATTATTTTCTACTTTTTAGTCTTTTATTGATTTTAGTAGGTAGTTGTAAGTAGTAGTTTACTAGTTTACGAGTTTGTACGTTAGGAACATGGAAGGCTTGTAAAAAATAACAAAGACTGTAATTGGGATTGAACTTACGACTAATTGCTGCATATAAACTTTTCACATACAAACACGGTCGGCTATGAATTTGTTTATATGTATTGGTGAGATTTTATATTGATGATTAGATATCGCTAATTTTACATGAAAAGGTGGAACTTATATGCATTTTTTTAGGTTGAATCATGCATTGTCCCCTTTCAGGTGCATGTTTGCAAAATTCAGACCTTTAAGTAATCGGGAATTGGGTAAAATATCGATTTTCCGTTTTGCATTTCACAGAAAGTCAAGTTGTATAAAAACTTGTGCAAAATCATTCCTAATGCATTCAAACGTTTCGAAACTGTTGTGTGATCAAATACTATGATTCTTTGCAGCTTCTATGCAGCTGAAGCACTACTGTGTGCTTCAGCTGCAGATTTTTTTTAACAAAGTGCAGTAAAATTCGCCGCGCATACTCTTTTTGGCACGAAATTTGACATGTTTAACGAGATGAAAAAAAAAACTCGTTTACACTTCAGCGAAATGACATATACTGAATTTCAAACTGCATACAGTACCGTAAAACCACATAACTATGGTCCAGATTTTTCAGGTTTCAAATTTGTCTTTCTCCCACGAAAGAATGGATTTATATATTTGATACTTCACTTTTATATATTTAATAGTCGCAGCCAATGCGATTTTGTTTGAAGAGTTAGCTCGACTATAATCGAGGCCCGGGATTAAATTCTGTAGTTTCACGGTACTTTTTTTTATAGATTCGTTGCCATCTTAAGGCCTTAGGCCACAGAAACGGGTATAAAATCCTGGGCGAATTTAACCATTTTTTCGTGTGAACAAGTGATTCATAAAATTCTCATAAAATTAATTATACATCTATTTAGTATGAATATCTGTTAAACGGTGTAATAGTATTGTAAAAACTTCTTCTAAAGGAGAAAAGATAAGTTAGATTGTAAGAGAGCGATGTGCAACGGTATGAAAATTTTGTAAACAGCCAAAAAGGCGATGCAAATAAAACTTCTTACTACTAGTATGAATATCAAGCTGTTAGAAAATATATATACTTTTTTTCAATGTACAAAATGGCCGACTACTCGAAACTTCTCGAAACAGCTTCTTTCCAATTGGCGTGACAAATAACTTCAACAATTTTCACTCGATTTACTTCAAATTTTAAAGTTATGTTCCTAATGGCATTTCGCAGAGAAGTACGTACGGAATTTTTGATTAATCGAAAACATTTCACTTTATGAGCAGTTTATGAGCAGTTATAACGAAATTTTTCACTGAAAATTCATTTCTTAAGTTCAAATACCTACAACTATTGAATAAAACTATATTTTTAATTCCGTACGTACTGCTGTAGGTATTCTAATGTAGATTGACGAGAATTTTTGTTTTTTATTCCAGGTAAAAAAAATGTGGTTGCTAAACGTCACGCCGCGGAGCGCTAAAAAAAGATAAAAGAAAATAATAGTCGGCCATTTTGTACATGGAAAAAAAATCTAACAGCTTGATATTCATACTAAATAGACGTGTAATTAATTTTACGAGTGAATCACTTTTTCATGCGAAAAAAAATTTGTTAAATTCGCACATGATTTTATACCCGTTACTGTGGCCTAAGGTCTTAAACTACACGCGCGCAGTTCTAGCAACGCCATCTGTCGGAAAACCGCGAGAACTTGTTCAACGTTCTAATAATTTTACATTACAATGATGATCCTTCGTAAAAAAGTTCAAACGGTAGGAGCAAGTTATGATCCGATTTTGAACTAAAAAACCTTTTTTTTTTTTAATTTCAGGTCGAGGCAAACGAAAAATGGACGCGACCGTGGAGGTGTCAAAGAGGCCGCGTATGGATGAAGATGTGGAGATGATCGAACAACCGACAACGGCACTGATAACGATACACGAGCCACCGCCCGACTTGACGCACAGCGCGAACTCGTCGCCGTCCGGCCCGTCGCACAACAATTCCGAACTGTACAAAGCTCTCAGGCAGCCAACGATGGATCGTACGATGCCAAACGCCATTGCGCGCAACGAGATCGAGCAGGCTGTCAACGAAACGCGCAACGAACCGGACGAAATGACGCGTGATCACTTGGAATCATTGATGGACGCGAGGCTGATGTCCCATCTGGACGGTGTCATTAATACGTCGATAAACAAGGCCATCTGCGACGAGAACTTCGAGAAGGAACGAAAGTTGCTTATCGTCGATATTACCGGCTCGGACAAGCAAATACCCGTTGACACGATGCCAGAAGTTGTCGAAAAAGCCGAACTGTCGATCGAGCTTGACGAGAAAATTATGGAAAAAATCGTCGACGATGCTAAGACCAACAAAGATCCAGCGAACTCGATGGATCACGAAAATTGGCTGGCACCCTCGTCGAAGAAACAATGCGAGGGACGCAACGAGAGCAACATATCGAACGTTCAAGTCATGGACGAGGAGACGAGAATGAGCGCCGAATCTGGCTCGAGATCGCAAACGCCCGCCAAAAATATGTCGCTGCAAGGTAAGAGATAATAGAGAAACTCTTCTGACCTCGAAGAAATTCCTCTTCTTCAACGCTATTGTACACCGGAAACGCGTTGTTTATTTTTATCCCTCGATTTTCCGAAATTTTCGACCCAACGACGTTTGACGTTCGGGATACGGTTTTGAAATGAAATTAAAGGGAAGGCGCAATGTGCACACTGTAAAGAGCCTAGAGACGTACGGTGCAATGACGAGTGTAATGCTGAAGATTGCGATTGGAGCTTTGTCGGAATCGTTTGGGGAAAATGTAGTTAAAGAGGAGTCGAATAGTTTATATTTGTCCTGGACGATGTACGGACGTAAAATATACGGTGGGACCTCCAACCGAGAGATCCAAAAATAGACCATTTTCCGAGCGTCCTAAGGTCTCAAAGTTTCCAAGTATTATAATAGCTCGTCATGGTCGGTATTCGTGGGAAGTGTACACGGGCGAAGAGACACGCTCAGCCGGGACAACGGTGAGACGCGCGTCGTAAAGACGAAACACGAAAAATATTTTCGCACAACATTTTCTTCTTGCAATTATGGAGCGATTTTTCGAAATTTGTCTTTGACTCAATTACTTTAGACATCGTATTATCGACAAGGTGGGAATGATCGATCTCTTATCGCAACATTGTTCAGTGCAAAGTAGTATACTTGGGCTTGTTTGGGTTAATAAAGGGTAAGTTGCCGAATTGGAACTGCCATTCGATTTACGGGGTTGTTATACATATGGAAAAGCGAACTCAGGGAATTTCTTTCCTCCTGGAATAATCAGGGAATTTCGTAAATTCTCTGGAATTTACTTTTTGCAAGAATTACGAAAAATTAAAGCCTTAGGCCATAATAACGGGTATAAAATCATGTGCGAATTTAACAATTTTTTTTTTCGTATGAAAAAGTGATTCACTCATAAAATTAATGACACATCTATTTAGTATGAATATCGAGCTGTTGGAAAATATATATATATCTTTTTTCGATGTACAAAATGGCCGACTATTAATATTTTCTTTTATCTTTTTTTAGGCGCTCCGCGGCGTGACATTCAGCATCCACAATTTCTGACCTAGAACGAAAAACAAAAATTCTCGTCAATCTACATTAGAATACCTAGAGAAGTACGTACGGAATTTAAAAAGTATTGTTTTATTCAAAAGTTGTAGGGTTTTGAACTGAAGAAATTAATTTTCAGTGAAAAATTTCATAACTGCTCATAAACTGCTCATAAAATGAAAAGTTTTCGATTAATCAGAAATTCCGTACGTACTTCTTTGCGAAATGCAATTAGGACCATAACTTTTAAATTTTAAGTAAATCGAGTGAAAATTGTTGACGTTATTTGTCACGTCAATTTGAAAAAAGCTGTTTCGAGAAGTTTCGAGTAGTCGGCCATTTTGTACATCGAAAAAATATGTATATTTTTTCTAACAGCTTGATATTCATACTAAATAAATGTGTTGTTAATTTTATGAGTGAATCACTTTTTCGTACGAAAAAAAATTGTTAAAGTCGCACATGATTTTATACCCGTCACTGTGGCCTAAGGCCTTGACAAAAAACTGAACATTATAAAAATGAATAAACAGTATTCTTGTATATTTTGAATATTTATATTATTCTTCATTATATAAAAAAAAAGTTATGTGAGTGCCAAACATTGAAAATTAAAAAAACTGAAAACTAATTTACTGTAAAGCTCTACACATTTGCTTTCGATCTGTCGATTCACAACCACATCGTTATTATTATAGATAAGTGTTTATATTTATTTTTTATTTACTGTCACCGGCATAAAAAATTCTCTTTATAATAAAGAACAGGTTCGGCATTTGCTTTTAATGTTTTTTTTTACTTTACAATGTTTAAATTATTTTTCGAATTTGTTTTTTTGTAAATTTTATTTCAATTTTTAACATTTCCATATATTTGACCTTAAAAAAATTATGTCATCCAGTTCAACATAATTTTTCAATAGAAGGATCGAATTGAGAATTTCCTTTGTTTTTTCAATTCGGTTAAAAATATGTTTTTTCACAAAAATGATTAATTGCTATTTCTACGTATATAATTTTTCCCGTATAGTTTGTAACGTTTACAGATACTAGTATGATTGGAACGAGACTCAACTTGTGGTCTTTAACTTAAAAGAAAATATATTTGATGAAAACAAAGTGTTTTTTATTTTACCCTAATCTGGATACTTTGCAATACCTGGAATTTTTGCAAATCCTGAATGGAAAAAATGTCAAAATCAGGGCATTCTGAGTCAATAATGGGTGAGAGCCCTGATTCAGTCAACGAATTTATGAAGTAATACTCGAATATTCGAATTATTTGTAGGAATCAATCAACGACGTTGGTTATTATTATGAATATTTTTGTCAAGCTCCGGAGACGATCGTGAATGAGGAATCGCAAGGAAGCGTACTGAGCACCGCGACTACGGAGTCCGAGAAGGTCAAAGTGAAAAATCGTAGGATGGAAATACACTTCGATCCGGACGAGGGACCGTTCACCGTCGATAAAGTCGCGGAATACGATTGGCCG
Source organism: Ophion obscuratus (assembly GCA_964007375.1). Classification (NCBI taxonomy): domain Eukaryota; kingdom Metazoa; phylum Arthropoda; class Insecta; order Hymenoptera; family Ichneumonidae; genus Ophion; species Ophion obscuratus. Next base: position 9,821,729 of record OZ023319.1, read on the forward strand.
CTGGATCCAATGAAGAAGAACGAGACGTTCATGATACAGGAGCAAATATCGCATTATCTCGGTGTCAAGTCGTTCAAGAGGAAATATCCCGATTTGAAGAGGCGCATGGTCGATATGGAAGAGCGAAATTATCTTCGGGAGAATGGCCTCGTTAGCGAGGCCATGTGCGACATGGGTAAGTTCTGACGTATGACAAAGCGAGCAATATTCGCTTGAGGCGGGAGCCTGAATTGGAAGGCCCAAAAAAGCGTTTTTTTCGGGAATTTTTTTAGAAGGGATAAAAATAAGTGAGCCCAGTAAACATTGAGGTATCTTGTCATGTATATTTGAAATGTTAAAAAAAAATGTCAACGTGACACAATAAATGACTGCAGGTTTATCAACCTGTTCCATGTGCCTCTCGCCACTGCAGTCCCCAATTGGCGGGAAATATGCAACTCGTGATTCTTGACGGAAACAAAAAAACCAATAAAATTTGCAATTGTCATATATTTTTCTTCCAGGTGAATTAGGAAAATGCTGAAAAAATCGTGAAATTATAACTTTTCTCACGTTTGAAAAAAAAATTGTAAAAAACTCTTTAACGTGCTATAAAAATTATTTAAAAAGACTTTTTCAACGACTCTTTTAATTCACTTGGGAGAGATTTTCATACTGAAGAAAATGAACTTTGGTTTGATTCGATAGGTCGTTTAGTTTTTTTGCTATCGCGCCCGCCAATTTGGAAAAATCGTGAAAATGAAAGCTGGAAAAAATGCGCTTCAAAGTTTTCAATAGGAGGAAATATCAATCGCTTCGGTGCTTTTGGCCTTGTATCTTCGAAAATATTTACAATTGGCCTCTAACTTTGTAAATATATTCTTGGATAGTTTATCTATCGATTTAAGCAATAAAAAAACGATTTTTCGGACCTTCTAATTCGGACTTCCGCCTTAAGGCCTTTTTGTTGAAAATTCTGAGGAAGCAATCAAAATGAGGTTTGGCATGTTTATCTTACATATCTGTAGGTACTCAAATCAATTTTTTATTCTCCAAAAAGTACAAAATTGCTGTCCAGTGGCTGGTAGAAAGAGAACGCCTCTTTTTGAGGCCCTTCATGGCGAACTCGTTGGAGACGCACATGAGCTCCTAAACCGAAAAAGATTTTTTTTCGTAATCTACATGACTTTTGCTAGCAAAGTACACACGATTATTACGAAATATTGATTTTTGCAAATTTGGCACCCTTTAGAAAAATAGTCGCATTTTTCACTAAAAGAACAGCCGTTATCTGTTTATAAAAACCATAATTGGTTTTTATAAACAGTGAAATCGTGTATGCTTTGCTAGAAAATTTATTTAAAAAGCTACAGTTAAAATTTGAAGTCGATCGGTTGAAAATTGTAGAAACTACGAGACCGCCCAATTTTAAAAACATTGTTTTAACAAAAACGCGTTTCAAATTTGAAAAACATTTTTCTGCGGTCCATATCATTCTTGGGATGTTTATACACGTCAACCATATCATTTTTGGGAAGGCCTTAAGGAGGTTGGAGCGATTCAGTTGAGTCAAATGACAGTTTATTCATTTTTTTTATCATTGAACCTCACAAAAATGCGTACGAGGTACAGATTTATTCTATATATGCTAATTTTTTAAAATATATAATTAAAGGGCAAAATTATGCATTTTAACATTGTTATTACGTAAAGTAGAAAAGCTTTTGTGTCACTACTAACTTGAAAAAGCATAACATTATCGATGATTATTATGAAAAAAACTACGACAACGAATGTTTTGTATAATTCACAATGAAATTTTGAATAATTCATCATTATGCCTATTCATATTTACGTCACGAGATTATTGGCCCATGGTTTACGATGGGCAAGATGAGGATTTTTTTTTCTAAATGTTCACAAAGGTTCAGTTTGCGTTAATCCATTGTTAAAAATGGTTTATCTTGGTGCTAAATAACAAAAAAAATTACATAAACTTTAGTGTGAAAGTCTTGCCCATCTAACCGCACGTTAATTGGTGGTGAAAAAAGTTAAAAAAATTCGTAAAGACTCAGTATAGTGTGAACAATAACATGTATTTTTTATTAAATGCAACCTTGGATTGTGGCTAACGCTCCAACCTCCTTAAGGCGGTTGAAGCGTTCCAGTGTAGTCAAATGACAGTTTATGATTTTTTTTTCCAATGAACCTCAAAAAAATGCATACGAGGTATAGATTTATTCTGTAAATGCTAATTTGTCATAAAATATATAATTAAGGTGCAAAATTATGCATTTTCATATTTTTATTACGTAAATAAGAAAAACTTTTGTCCAACTTGAAAAACTACAACAATACAAGTATATTATTATGAAAAAAAAATCGCTGATGCAGTTTTTATGAATTATGAAGAAAAAAATCGCTGATGCAGTTTTTGTGAATTATGAAATAAAATTCCGAGTCATTTATAATAATGCCTATTTATATTCATGTCACGAGATTATTCGTTATTGCCATTAATTAATATGAAGTGTTGCCGAAATACGGCAACTTCGCGGACATCGAGGTTGGCAGCAATGCTCTTCACTCGCCAGCCAAGATTCCTAATCTTTCATCAAACCTCGATGCTTCAATATTGAATATAATGGTTTACGATTGGCAAGATGGGGTTCTTTTCTCCCTAAATGTTTACCAGTGCTTAGTTTGCGGTAATCCGTTGGAAATGGTTTATCTTGGTACCAAATAGCCACCAAAAATTATGTCACCCGCAGCGTGAACGTCTTGTTGATCTAACCGCACGTAAAATTGCATACATTGAACTGTTTTTATCTCTGATGTGTTGTGGGGGAAACATTTTCAAAAAATTCACAAACCCTCAGTATATTTCTAGGTATATTTTTTCTCATACATATTTTTCTAGTCTAGATATATTTTATTTTCCATATATACATTTTTTACATTTTATCTTGGATTGTGGCTAACGCTCCAACTTAATTAAGCGATGTCAAGGGCGTAAACATTGTTTTCGCAGTCCATCAGATAAATAGAAAATTCCGTAAATTTCGGTCTTCTCAACCGAGCCTCGCTCAGCGCGGTAAAAAATTCTCTATAATTTTTGTTCAATGTACTTCATTCCTCGGCAGGTCTCACCGCGGTCCTGAGTTCGGAAGTTCTCGACATAATGTGCAGCGATTTTCCGGACCAGTACGAGGAGTACCGCAAGCACATACGCGAGAAACAATTGAAGGAGCACTTCAAGAAGCAGAAGGAACTGACGGCGGCTGCGAACGCGGAAAAAAATCGTATCGATCTCGCCGAAATGGCGGTACAGTCGGCCCTCTCGTGGAACATAGGTCTGAACAAGGCGCGACGGGAGTCGCGAAAGTGCAGCCTCGATTTGCAAACGTTCACGATACACGTGCCCAAGAAGCAGCAGAAAGTCGAGGAAGAAAGCAGCGCGAACCATTATCCCGTGGCGCTCATACCGGGACAATACACCGATTATTATCGGGAATATACACCCGCGGAACTCCGTTATTATCCTCTGAATACGGTCCTGTACGGGCCGATGAAACCGAACGAGAGGAAATTCGACAGCCAGTCGGAAGGTTCGCAGAGCGACAGCGACAGCGATTCCTCGTCCGACGATTCCAGGTTAATTCCACACAACTATACTCCCACCCCAATCGTCACGCCATTTTTAATACTTTTAAGGTTGTTATGGGGTTGAGTCTACATGTTACCAACGAGCTCAAATTTTTTCTGGACCTTTATAACCTCTTTGCTCAACACCCTGTGCAGTTTGAATACGATCCACAGTACCGTTGGTTAGAAAAAAAAGTCGGCATCTCGACGTATTTCGTGGGATTATTACATTGCGCTTATGGAAAACTCAGTACACTTATAACATTCAGTACATTATTAATATCTGCTAAGTGAACGTTACCACGGAGCTGAAAAATCGGTACGGTTCGACTAATTATCGGACTAACCCTCGGTACCGTGGAAATGAGAATTCACAGTACCCAGCTAACCACGTACGGTAAATGTATCCCTCATGTGGAGTGCGCCGTACCGGTACTGTTACCACCTCGTACGTGCGTACGGTACTGGTACATGACCGATATGCCGTACGGTACGCTGTACCGCCAATGTACTAGTACAGTACCGGTACAGTATCGCCACCGTGAAGCCACCGTAGACTGCAGTACGGTGTAACTCCACGGTAGCGATAGCTTGGAGGTACGAGTACGCTGGTATCCTGTAGCCGTACATTATCGGTACTGTAGGGTACAGCGTACTCCACATTTGCGGTACGCTGTACTAATGGTACGTTTGGTTAACTGGGTACCGTTATAAAATTATTCGTGTTTTTTATAGCGAATTTGTGCGAAAAGGAAGGACACAAAATGTTCGCAGTTAACCAAGCGTACCATTAATGCAGCATACCGTAAATGTGGAGTACGCCGTACCCTACAGTACCGGTAATGTACGGGTACAGGATACCAGTGTAGTCGTACCTCCACGGTATCGCCACCGTAGAGTTACACCGTACTGCACGGAGGCTCCACGGTGGCGATACTGTACCGGTACCGTACTAGTACATTGGCGGTACAGCGAACGATACGGCGTACCGGTGATGTACCAGTACCGTACGCACGTACGAGGTGGTAACAGCACAGGTACGGTACTCTCCACATGAGCGGTACATTTGCGGTACATGGTTAGCTGGGGTGCAATCATGACAAGGTCGCAGACGGCACAGATGCTACCTATCTTATCGGTATTCGGTAATTATGCCCGGGAACCTCAAACTACTTGGTCAGGATAATTACCAACGAATGTTATTGGTACTTATTCTCTTAATTAGTCATAATTACTTAATATTAATTTGATAACTATGTTCAGAAATTGTGAATTTCTAGACATTTCTAGGCAAAGACAAAATAACGCAGATTTTTTTTCATACATACATTTTTTTCTAGAATATCGGAAAATTATTGCAGTTTTTGATTTCTTCGAGATTATAGACAGCTTTGGTACACATTTTTTTTTCTCGGACCGATATTCATTTTTGACAGCTCCGTGGGCCGATCTTGAGGTTACGAACGGGGCGGGTCTCTAACTTCGCGACACTTCTGCCAATCTGGGCATTATATACCACGATTTGCCATGCTGCCGATTCGTTTCGCGTTAATTGAGCGAGAAAATGTTATAGAAAATAATTATACAGTAAATGAAAACACTTAATGTAATCACCGAATGTTCAAAAATGCACATTTTTGCAAATAGATGTAGAAAAATCGTTCGAAAACGTACGTTTGATATGGCGATTGTTTGAAAGCTAACAGTTGGTAACAGTCAATCGGCTCCGTGGATAAGCATAGGGCGCTCCCCTTGTACTTCACCTCTGACGGCTAAACTTCGTAACAACCTTAAGGGATCATCACAGTGTAACGGGTCGAAAACTAACTGATTTTCGCGATTCTTTTCGATAGTTAAAATACGCCAATCATTTTCATTTTTTATGTCAAATCAAAGCACTCACGCAGAACAGAAAATACATTTATAAACGTTAATTTTCACATTTTTTTTAAGGGGCTGGTCCACTTTGGAGCCACGAAAAAAGGCCTTTTTCGCGATTTTTTTCAGGATTTTATGAACGATATGAATACAAAATTTGTTGGGCTTGATAAATAATGTCTTGAAATGAATTTTTTTTAAATAGTTTTATTTCATTTTTATTCATTTTTAAGTACAAAAACTATAGTTTAACGTAATGCCTCAAAAATAGGTGGGCTAGGTAGCTCCATCACAACTCGGCAAAGGCTTGCCTGAAACAAAAAAATCAAAGTCTGTGAGATTCAGTATGACACCAGCTACAAAATGACCCTCGGATATAAAGTTTTGTCACAAAATTAAAAAATGACAGATGAAAAACGAAATTTTTTTTCTTTAAACGCGTTTTTTTCGCAGTTTTCCGCCAAAAAAAGAGTAAAAATCGTAAATTTTCAACCATCGAGGGTCATCTTGTTGCGAATCATGTTTACAATATGTGGTTGAAATTTCAAGAGAGTCGGTTTATTAGTTTTAGAGATACGATGGAGCTAGATTTTGAAAACGTTTCGAGAAAAACGCGTTTGAAGTTTGTACTTATGAAAAACTCTTACCTAAACTCAATCGGCAATTCCTGCACCGTACAAAATCCCTTCTGATTGCTCATCATCGTCGATTCCTTCAAGTCTTGCTTGCTTTCGATTTTTTGAAATTTTCAAAGTGGACTGTCCCCTTAACGGGGGAAAATGTCTTGGAAAAGAGGAGTCCTCAAGGTGTACACGGTTGTGGCCATAAATATTGGCCGAAACAAAATTTGTGAGAAGATTATTAATCAGTATGAAAGTCGCTATGTTGCTATGGAGTTTTTTTTTAACCAAAATTGACAAAATGGCGGTGGTTTGAAAAACAGTATCAAACTTAGCGTATCTTTTCGAAAGTTTTTCGTTAAAATAGATTTTAACAATATTCAATAACAATATATATATTTAAAAATTCGTTAAAATAGATTTAAACAAGATTTAAAAAAAACTTTTATAGCAGGATAAAGAATGGCGTGAAGAATATTGTGTCAAAATTTGAGACGAACAATTTGAAGACTCTTCTTTTGAGAGTGTACACCGTTTTGGAAAACGACATTTCGCGAAAAACGCATCTGTCCGCGCCAGGTCTCACGCAGGTGGTCGAATCCCTTTTTTTTGAGAAAGGCTGTAGCAACCGGAATAATTCGAATTTCGCCTCAAAAATTGAACAGCATGTTTATAACCGTCTATACTGACGGATAATGCAAAAAAACGATTTTTTTTTGTAAAATTTTACACTGCGATAATCTCTTAACGCTCGAATCGTCAATATCCTTTGCAGTTCGTCCTCGAGCGAGGGCACCCAGGATACCGAAGCCTCGCAATCGACGATGGACGACGTTGACGCGGAATTGTCGCGTCAGAAGGAGGACATAAAGGATATCAAGTGCAAAATGTGCCTGAAACACTTGAACAAATTCAGTAGGTCCGAAATTCTCATACAGTGCGGCACGTGCAATGGTTACGGTGAGTCAAGTTCCGTCAGTTCCGCTACATCGTTTGCGAGAAAATAAAATATATACTATATACGTTTTATTCTCGAAAACTAAACAAATAAACTATATAAATTAATAAAAAAAAAGTATATGAAAAAATTATTAATTAATCAATGAAATTAATAAAAAATACAAAATCAAATTAATTTTTTTTTAAATTAATTAAAAATAATTAAAAAATCAAAAATAAACGACAAATGAATAAAAAAACACGATTCAAAAGAATATATAAACAAAATAATTTGAACAAAAAATACGTATTGAGGGGTTAGGCCAGTGTGACGACCCGGAAATCGGGATTATTTAAAGAAATTAATTTTGGAGGAATATGTAAGATGATTGAAAATTCGTTTGGACCGATTTGTAGGTATATTGACAAAGTTGTGTAGCACATTTCAGTTAACAATATTCATAATTAAAGACGTAAACAGTCTCGTGAAGGCCCTTCAAGGGGGAAAATACCTTTAGACGAGGAAAAACTTGCTGATTTTCATGATTTCTTTTTTTAAAGAAATGATTCCTTCACCATTTTTCAAACTTGAGGTATGTTTTATGAATATTTTTGGGCGTTACAGTTTTTTTTTGTAATCTTTAAAAATGAATGTGAGGATGACACGCCGCGTGACACTTAGCGTCGACGGGATTAATCTGAAAAAAAATCGCCGAAGATTTCATGTGATTAACACTTATACGCAGTATATGGACCAAGAAAAAGTGAGAAATGTTGAAAATCGATTAAATGCTACGCTTTGAAACAAAAATATTGAATTTTCCGAAGAAAAACATGGCTACATTTTGCAATTAAAAAATACTGATTTTTCATTTTCATGAACATTTTGGGTCATGTTCTAGACAATAAGGTTAGAGAGATTTATAGCAAATTTCAGCAGAATCGGTTGTTTAGTTTTTTAGCTATACGTTACGCCAGTTTTGGAAATGCAGTTTAGAAGCCTCGGCCATTTTTAAAGATTAATGAAAATAAAAAATACCACGTAACAGCCAAAAATAGTAATAAAAATACACTAAATCTAAAAAACAGTGAAGAAATCTTTCCTTATAAAAAAATCCCCCTCAAACGTGAGGGGCCCAACTGTGTACTTGTTTTGGTCACCTGGTTGATCTGAAACAAAAAAGATTTTTTTTAAATACGTAATACTGGCTAAGACTAGGCCGAGCTTTTTTTGTTATCGTGTTTCAATCATCAAAAATAATTTTTAAATTTTTCCTTCAATTTTTCGAGGAAACATGACATCGTTATTGTTAATAATTCATGAAAACAAAATGTTAAGAAAACCGTCGGTCAAGACTAAACTATTATTACACTGAATAAGCGTGCCAAATTTCAAGTCAATTCGTTCATTAGATGTCGAGAAATCGTGTACACCGTTTTGAAGAACATAGTATCGAGAAAAACGAGTTAAAAATGTTACTGGCAGTTCTATCGTTGTAAGCACAAGTTTACCTTAAATCTGCGACTTCTGCGCCACATGTTGGACCTCCTCAATTTGGCTTGCCTCAAGCGACGCCATTTTCCGGTAGCCTAACCCCTTAAACAACCGCAGACTCATAAATCGTTTTTGTTTTTCTTTTTAATTAAGTTAATTAAGTTAAGTTATAAATTTGTTTTTTTTTTTTCAGTTCACCCGTCGTGTATAGATTTAACATTGGACATGGTCCCTCACATTCAGGCCTACGCTTGGCAGTGCACGGATTGCAAAACATGCGCGCAGTGTCACGACCCCGCGGACGAGGATAAAATGCTCTTCTGTGACATGTGCGATCGAGGGTATTTACATTTTATTTTCTCTCGTCTCGTTCTCTTTTCCTTAAGGCGGGTGCCTGAATTAGAAGGTCCAAAGAAAATCGTTTATTCGGAATTTTTTAGAAGAGAAAAAAACAAGTGTCCCCCGTATACATTGAGGTATCTTTTCATGTATATTTGAAATGTATCAAAAAAATGTTTCAACATGAAACAATAAATGACTGCAGATTTATCAGCCTATTCCATGTGCGTCTTGCCACGCAGTTCCCAATCGACGAGAAATATGCAGCTCGTAATTCTTGACTGAACCAAATAAATCAATAAAATTTTCAATTGTCATATATTTTTCTTCCGGGTAAATTACGAAAATGCTGAAAAAATCGTAAAATTATAACTTTTCTGAGGTTTGAACATAAAATATGTTTAAAAAACACTTTAGCGTGCTGTAAAAATGATTTAAAAAGACGACTTTTTAAATTCACTTAGAAGAGATTTTCATCCTGAAGAAAATAAACTCTGGCTTCATTCAATAGGTCGTTTAGTTGTTTTGACCTTCTAATTCAGACTCCGGCCTTAAGGGACCAGTCCACTTTGGAGCCACGAAAAAAGGCTCTTTTCGCGATTTTTTTTGAGCATTTTATAAACGATATGAATATAAAAGTTGTTGGGCTTGATAAATAAAGTCTTGAAATACATTTTTTAATTTATTCGTTTATTATAATTCATTTTTAAGTACAAAAATTATAGTTGAACGTAACGCCTAAAAAATAGGTGGGCTAGGTAGCTCCATCACAACTCGGCAGCGGCTTGTCTGAAACAAAAAAATCAAAGTCCATTAGATTCAGTATGACACCAGCTACAAAATGACCCTCGGATATAAAGTTTTATCAAAAAATAAAAAAATGGCAGATGAAAAATGAAAAAAGTAAAAAAACCCGTTTTTTCGCAGTTTTTCGCAAAAAAAAGGGTAAAAATCAAAATTTTAAAATCATTGAGTGTCATCTAGTTGCGGATCATGTTTCCAATATGTGGTTCAAATTTTACGAGAATCGGTTTATTAGTTTTAGAGATACGATGGAGCTAGATTTTGAAAACGTTGTTTCGAGAAAAACGCGTTTGAAGTTTATACTATGAAAAAACTCTTGCCTAAACTCAATCGGCGATTCCTGCACCGTACAAAATTCCTTCTGATTGCTCATCACCGTCGATTTCTTCAAGTCTCGCTTGCTTTCGATTTTTTGAAGCTTTCAAAGTGGACTGGCCCCTTATAGATTCAAATTTTACGTACGAAAATCGCGGTGGTCGATCGAAGGCTAATAATCTATGAACAATCTCTGTGCACGATAGTAATGGTTTTTAACCAATGGCTGATTGCAGATACCATATTTATTGCGTCGGTTTGAGAAGGGTACCTCAGGGTAGATGGCACTGTCAGGAGTGCGCGGTTTGCGCAAGCTGCGGTTCCCGCGAGGCCGGTGGCACGAATTCCGATCGAAACAGCGTCGCTCAGTGGCAACACGAGTACAAGAAGGGCGACAAAAATACCCGCGTCTACGTCTCGACTCTGTGCGTTCCTTGCTCTAAGTGAGTATCGAAAAATCACGCGAAAAGGTTCTTTTGTGCTTTTTATTCTCTTCAAGAGTCGCTTACACAATGCTGAATCGTAGAATCAGAAGAAAAAAAACTAAAATCCCTTTCACTAACTCTGCTGGTCATGGATTCACACGCGATGCGTCGCGAAAACGCAAAATAGTAAAAACGGGACTCAGTTCTGGTTTGTTGGGCATTCGCTGAAAAATTTCATCGGTCACTTAATCATTCGTACAACAGCACACGACACACACGGGGTGTACGCTCCAATTTCCTTGAGTTGGACACTCTCCTCCCCCCTCCCGCTCATGATGTCGGAGTGGACATCCACGGAAAAGGGAAGCATTAAGGGGCTACATCTACGTAGAGCCTCGAAAAAAATGGCCAAATTCCGACGTTTCTTTTTTCTGAGAAACGGTTGGTGAAAAGAGAAACGCATCTTTTTCAAGGGGCCATCACAGTGTAACGGGTCGGAAAATGGCTAACTCTCGCGATTTTTTTCCGATAGCGAAAATACGCTAATCAGTCTGTCTTTTTTATGTCAAATCAAAGCACTCGTGAAGAACATAAAATACATTTTTAAACGGTTATTTTTATTTTTTTTAACATTTTTTTAACGGTTCAAAATGTTTTCGAAAAAAAGCAGTCCTCACGATGCACACGGCTGTGGTCGTGAATATTATCTGGAACAAAATATGTAAAAAGATTATTAAACAGTATGAGAGCCGCCATCTTGCTATGGAGGTTGTTTAAAATCAAAATTGACAAAATGGCGGCGGTTTCGTTATTAAAGATATGAAGATTTCAAAAACATAAAAAGCTTCCATAGCAAGATAAAGAATGGCGTGAAGAATGTTGTGTCGAAATTTGAGACGGATAGCTTGAAAACTCTTTGAGAGTGTACACCGTTTTGAAAAACGTCATTTCGAGAAAAACGCGTCCGTCCAGGACCGCCAGAGACCGCCGAGTCTCACGCAGCTGGTTGAAGCTTTTTTTGAGAATCTCTGTAGCAACTGAAATAACTCGAAATTCGCCCTTAAAATTAAACAACATGTTTATAATCATCTATACTATCGGATAAAGCAAAAAAGACGATTTTTAGCAAATTTAACACTGTGATGATTCCTTAACACAAAGGTACGTATGTTGAGAGCCTTTAAAAAAATGACCAAAAGATACAGGAAAACAACAAAAACATGGCCGCCGGCAATTAAAGAATTTTTATTGCGACTTTTGGCGGTGGACACTTCCCAGCTTAAACGATCGATCCGAAATCTAAAAACCAAACGGGTTATTCGAGTTGACAATAAATACGAGTCGTTGACGATTGCCGATTTTTGGAATATTTTTTTTTAACAACGTGGCGACGAATTGAAACTCGAGCATACAAAATCAATTAAGGGGTAAGGCCACTGTAACGGCCCAAAAAAAAGGTTTTTTCACTAATTTTTTGCTCCCGAAATTGAAGGTATTTGAAAAAAAACTTTTAATGGTGTTATCGGGCATACATTAAACTTTATTATAAAATTTTTTTACAGTAAAAAAAAACAAAATGGCGGTTCCACAGCTATCTTCCCGGGACATGTTTTGCTTCCAGGGCTCCGCGGCACGCAGCACCACTGGTGCACTTTTGAATCTAGAACAAAAAAAAAACCATTAATCTAGAGGGCTCTAGCTAGAGAATGTCGATCGGATTTTAAAAAGTATCAATTTTTGTGGATTTGGCGTGCGTTTGAAAAAAAAAATTGATTTTTGACGAAAAAAACGGCAAGTTTTTTGTTAATAAAAAATCAATAAATAAAGTTCTTGAAAATTCCGATCGACATTCTCAAGATAATGTAAATGTTCACATCTGGTTAAAATTTCAAGTAAAAAAAATGAAAATTGTTCGAGTTATGCTGCGTGCCATTTTGAAAAACCATGTTTCGAGAAAAACGCGTTTAAAGTTTTGCGAATATTTTTTTATTGGAAAAAATTAAAAAAAGAATTCGCACAGGACCTTTTTTTTCTTATTCTAGAGGGTTTAAACTATTTTTTAAGCCAATAAAAAAAAATCGATTTTTCAAAAAATTTACAGTGGCCTTACCCCTTAAACAAGCCGTCATATCTACGTAACTATCAAGGGATAAGACCACTCTAGCGACAGAAAATAAGGCCTTACTTTGACAATTTATTTTGGGAGTATGAGAAAAAGGAATAGGATTTCTTTGGAGAGGGTTTAATTCCCATATTAAAGTATTGAAAAAAATTTGATTATAATTTTCATACAAAATGGCGGCGACAGAGCCCATCTTGAAAAACATGTTTTTTATAAATAGCTTCACAAGAGGACGGTTTTCTCGTAAAGCATACAATACTTTTAAAATCAAATTTTGAAAAAATGGGCACATTGAAAGAAATAAATCGATTTTTTGCCTAAAAAATAAGCAGTAAATTGTTTATAATAAAAAAAAAGTTTACATTTAATCAAGGAACGGCTACGTACTTCCATAGAGAATGTAATTGTGAAGCTACGATCAAAATTTCAAATCGATCCATGCGCAGGTGTTCGAGTAATCCGTCCTCCCAGTTTGGAAAAAGTGGTTTCGAGAAAAACGCGTTTAAGTATTTATACGAGGCGCTGCGGCAAAGTCGATAATTAAACCTTTGAAAATAAAAATTCGCTACAGAACCAATTGCATATTGTTTTTATGATCACAAAGTATGTTGTAAGCCAAAAAACGATTTTTCCAAAATCCTAGCGTGGTGTTGTCCTTTGAAGAATGAAGACCGATTTCTAAAAAAGGGAGATCGTCAACGACCTTTCAATTGTTCTCACCGTATCTCCTGTACATTTGGAAGCAATCGATCCAGTGGTTTTCGAGGTATCACGTCCACCGACCAGAGGCATGGCATACTCGAGGCATGAGCATACTCGAATACTTCTGGTATTCGAGTAGGAAAATAATACCGAATACATGTCAGACGGATATTCATTTTCTTTCGATAATGAATCCACCTCGATTCAGTATTCGTTCTGAGAATAAATAATGAATGCAGTTGGATTGAGTATTCGTTCCAAAAATGAATAATGAATCCTACTGAATTCAGTATTCATTTCAAAACGAATAATGAATCCAGTTGGATTCAGTATTCATTCCAAAATGAATAACGAATCCAACTGAATTCAGTATCCATTTCAACATGAGTAATGAATCCAATTGAATCGAATTGGATTCAGATTATTCAATTCGATGATATCCGAATACGGAATGAATACTGAATTGAGTTGGATTCATTACTTATGTTGAAATGAATACGGAATTGAGTTGGGTTCATTATTCATTTCGAAATGAATACTGAATACAGTACGATTCATTACTTATGTTGAAATGAATACTGAATTGAGTTGGATTCATTATTCATTTTGAAATGAATACTGAATCCAGTAGGATTCATTATTCATTTTCGGAACGAATACTGAATCCAGTGGGATTCTTTATTTATTTTCGGAACGAATTTTGAATAAGTTTCTTTATTATTCATGAATTTAAAAAAAATCGAATATGCCCAACCCTGCCACGGACTTTGAAAACAGTGTTTCGAGAAAAACACGTTTGAAGTTTAAAGTATGGTGCTGCTACCGTTCGCCCGGCCGGCTGTTAGAAGCTGTAGCTCATTCGATTATAGGAATATTTCAATGAAACATTCACGGAATACTATCGAATAAAAAAATATCGTGGAAAATGCCATTTCTCGACCCATCTATGTGGATGTAGCCCTTTAAGGAGTGAGGTCTAGTTGGAACGTTAAAAAAAAGGCGTTTTTCCGATTTTTTTTCGGCCATACGATAAAATAATTTACAACAAAAGTTCTTCCGATTAAAAGATATACATTTAATGTAAACATTATAATTTTTTTAAAGAAATATGTCATATGATGTATATATCAATGGCCGAGGACGCTGCAAAAAAAAACAGGTTTGGCGGTGATCACTCTCACGCTGTGACGGATTATCTGAAACCAACAAAACAGGGGGGAATCTTTAGTTAATGATATAATGCTCCGGTTGAACGAAGGGTTTTGAAAAATTTCCATTTATCACAAAATGGCGGACATTGAAAGTCAAAAGTGTTGTTTTGACCAAAATTTCACTTACAAAAATTGACTATAAAAATAAAAATAATTGTCCAAAAAAAAATCCTTCGTTCATCCGGAGGAAAACTATGTATAGAAGAAGTGATATAAATTTCAACCCGATCGGTAAAGACGTTCTCGAGTTACATTGATCACCGACTTCGAAAACATGGTTTTGAGAAAAACCGAGTTTAGTTTTGAGTTTACTTTATATGGCTCAAACACGGCGTCCTTCAAACTTATGTATCTCGGCGAATAATGGTCTGATTTACATTCAATTAGTCGGAAAATACTCGTAAGATATTATGCCTTTAGAAAATGAAAAAAAAAATCGATTTTTGAAAATTCTAACTAAACCTCCCTCCTTAACGTTTCAAAGTCCATTTTCTTTTTCCGCGTTTCGCCATTAGACGAGTATGAGAGGGGAGCGATTGAAAGAAAAAAAAACATGTTTTACAACGGTGGTGTTTCGTTTCACTAACACCTTTCGTCGTTTGTGATTGATTAACAAGGCTGTGGCGGAAGGGCCGTTATTGCCCTCATTGCAGTCGATGTCACACTGTACCGCGACTCGACCTGGAAGTGAATCTAGTGCATTGCAGCGCATGCGACAAGTATCTGCACTTAGGTACCGACAACAGTCATCATTTATCTTCACTCTCTCGTCTCTTCTTCCCTTACCTTGCCCCTTTACCTTGCACATTTTTGCACGATCACTCACGCTTCGACTAACCGAGGGCGGACTCGCTTTTTTTTTTTTTCGGCCACGGAACACTTCGCTCCAGTTGACAAAGAAAAAAAGAAAAACACGACAAGGTTTGCTTTCTCCTCTCCTCGTATCGAACCGCACTCTGTTTTTTCTTCCGCAGGCTGTGTGGAGACCAAGGATCAGACGGTCGAGCGGAAAAATTATCGGTGTGACTTTTGCCAACCGTTGCGAGCCCACATGGTAAAACCTTTGGTATCCAAAGTCTTCAAAACGTAATGAAACGGGATATCGACAGATACCACCGTTCGTTCTGCAAATCAGAGACTAGTTACTGTGTAAAAAAGAAAAGCGCGAGGGCTTCAGTTTTTTGTAACTCTTTATACACGGTGCGTTTGCGAAGTGGGGCAAGTGTTTGTCTTTTGCCCCTGGAGACACGACGAAACGGCGATTTTTCGTTGCGCTTGCGAATGCGTGGAAAAAAAAAGTTATTATCGCGAGAGTTTAAATCTCCTCGCGCTGGGGGTGAAGGAAAGACAAAAATTGTCAACTCTTTTTTGCCGATCTGATTAGCACGGTTGTAATACGTGGCTCATACAGTATTATCATCGTTGACCGTGGTTAGAATAGAGATCTACGAGAATATCATTGAATTCTCCCGGTTTTTGTTTCTTTTTTGTACAGATTATCACTTCGAGACAAAGAGTGAAAATAATCAGGCTCGAAGATTCCTCGTTACGCAAGTGCACGAGTTTTAAAAACGATCTCGAAAGAGCTAAAGTGAAAACGTGACGTTTCTTTTACACTAAGGACTTTTATGTACGAATCTATCTGACGAGATAAGAGAAAAAAAAAACAAACGATGAATGTAACATAGAAATATATAGGTACGGAGAAAAGAGAAGAGGGCTGCGCAGATTGACGAAGGCGTTTCTTAAAAATATATATCGTTTTTTTATTATTTATTTCTCTCGTTTTTTCTTTTCCTTCAGCAATCATTCTTGAATCAATGTTGTTTCGTTTTTTTTTCTTCTTCCATGTTACGATACACTCTCGAATATACCGAAACGTTCTTTGTTCGTCGCCTCATTATTCGTCCACTCGCGTGGGCTCTTTTGGATTAACTGCTATATTTGTAACATTCCGCTATTCGTTTTACGTACAAATCTCGTGACGTCTTCGCGACACTTGACGCGGGCGCTTTTTTACCATCATTCATTCCGCTCGAATAACAGTAGAGTTCGTTGGATATAGCAACGAGTTTTTAAAAAAAAAACCCCAATTGGAGCGGCGATACGAGTGTACATTTGTTTTTTTTTTTTGCATCTATTTACGAGATTGTTGAACGACGTGGCTGTTACGCCATAGTCTTTTTACAATGAGAACAAAAATGTATTCGTTCACGAAGCGAGAGCAACATCGAGTTTGCACTGGTACATGCTTGCGTGTGTCGTTCGGTGTTTGAGGAAGCTCGAGCGTTTCACCGATGACCACGGAGGAGAGATCGATTGGATCAACACGATCCACAGGTGGCCAATGGAATATTAGGATAAAACGCTGAAACATTAGATTATACCGAATATTCATTGAGTCGATGGAATAAACGATTTTTGAAATAACCTTGTCATCCAATTTCCCGACGAATAACTCATTGGCATCCTCCAATTTACTCAGCACGAGTCATTTTTCTTTAAGTGAATATTAGAGGGTACTGATTATTTTTCCCGCAGGCAAAGGTGAAGTCTGATAAAACTTCACCTTTGAATTTTTCGGGAGTGCCACTAAATTAATTCCAAAAAAGAGCAGATTTTGAAAATTCGTGGTTGGACTTTTATGGAACGCGGAAAAAAAATTACTATCCGCGTTATTAGGCGCAACGAGACTAGGCGAGGCAAGAACCGAGGCACCGCCTCGCTCTGTGTGGACGTGCCGCGCTCGCGGCAGCCTCGGCCCATCTGACACTCGTCGGTAAAACGCTCGAGCCTCCTCACGGGACTCGGATACGAAGGAACTTCGACAGCTTCACCAAATACTCCGTTTAAATACAAATTCTCTATGCTTCGTTTCCTTTTGCTTTTCTTCCGACGACACCGTTACGCACATCGATCGTCGTTAACGCGTTTCAGAAAGCGAAAAAATCTTCGATTTTTCACCAATTTTTTGTGCGAAAAGTATTAAATGTAGAATGTTGATATTCGGTATGTTGGCTAAGCGGTCTTTATTGAACGTCAAAATATTTTTTAACGTTTGACGAAACATGGCGGTGGGAGTAGCCACGTATGTCGGTGCGCGGGCGTTAACATTCTTTGTTTATGAAGTCCTAAGACCCGGAAAGGTGGTCTGAAGCAAAAAAATCGAACATATTTTTACTTTGTACAATATTGTGGATAAGTTGACCTAGAATCAAGAAGAAAAATAAAAAAATAAAAAAACAATGAGCGATCGGAAGGAAGTTTGTTTTTTTTCCCAAAAATTTTCGCAGTGTTTTGCTCACTATTTTTTTATTTTTCAATTTTTCTTCTCGATCCTAGGTCAACTTATACACAATTGTACAAAGTAAAAAAGCGAAGAATGTCATCGCCCGCGCACCTGGGGGAAGCCACGTACGTGGCTCCGCCCACTCCCACCGCCATGTTTTGTCAAACTTTAAAAAATAGTTTGGTGTTCAATAAAGACTTAGTCAACGTACGAAATATCAACATTCTATATTTAATACTATTCGCATAAAAAATTGGTGAAAAATCGAACAATTTTTGGCTCAACAAGGCAGAACCTTCCCTCAATGACTTGCGTTGTTTTTTCTTCTCCGAGAAGAGAACACGTAAAGACAAAAAATCCCGATATCTTTTCTAACAATTGGAAAAGTTACTTGCTTTCTTCCGCCTGTACTCTGTTGCGGGAGGCTACACTGCGCGCCCTATTTTTTATAATAAAAAACGATATTTCATTCAGCAGGTGTCTCGATCAGTTGTTTTTCGAGACCGACGGATACTGACACAACCGAGAACAATCTGTTCACATATGAGTCTTATCCTCGCGCGAGACACCACGATTTATATATATATATATATATACACGCATATTTGTGTATATACGTATTATATGTAATTATAGAAAATAAGAAAGTCCTTGAGCAAAGAAACGAGGCTTCGTTGACAACGAGTTAAGTTTTACGAAACGAGATACATATTCACACGTGCGGATTAATTCGTGAATAACTTCTTTTCCTTTACAATCGATCGTAAAAATGATACTTTTCCTTCAACTTCACTTGACTTGCCGCTAAGCACGGGACGTCCGATCTTTTCACACAACGAAAGATCGACGATTTGAGTCCCGGGCCCATCCAACACTTGACTAGCCGAAAAAGAAAAGTCACCGCGTCCAATTCGAACGAATAAAATCTTAAAATGTTAAGGGGGTCGTCTAGTGTGTCAGATCAAAAGAAGAGAAAAAAAAGCCTTGCGTGACTTCTTTGAAGAAGAGGAAGGTGCACTCTATGGTTCAGACATAGCAGATTGATGGTGAGACTGTTTTTTTATTATGAATTATATACATCTTTCAAACACGATTTTTTCAAACTTCTGCCATGATATCTCAAAAACTATTTGATTGATTCTGCTCAAATTTGCTTCTGCTCAAGATTGCTTCGTTAGTTTTCTTTTTATCAGATATATAGACCCAAAAAAAATACGAGAAATTGAATTTTTTTTCTAAGGCGTCAAAACATTTTTTTTTTCGAATTCTAACTTTATTTTAGTTCCATGTAGAGCCTCAAGTATCACGATTAAAATTGCGTTCGGTTTTTTAATTCCAGATAAGCAGACCGGCCGGAATCATGGCAACAATGGAGCACCTCTTTTTATGCGTGTTCCTGTTGGGCGGTGTATCTCTGACTACAGTCTATATGACTTCAAAATATTGACAAAGTTTGTTTAAATGTTAATAAAAATGATATACAATTTATAAATTATTTTATTTTAATGGTTTGTCAAAAAAGAATGCCCCAAAAAGCATTAAAAACGGCCTTTACACTAGACGATCCCGTTAAGACGAAATAATTTCAAAGCAAAAGGAAGCGTGGGGCGGTGAAATGGAAAGAAAAATCATATATTGAAAAATGGAAAAACTGAACACATCAAATCAACGACCGGACGCGAAAATGAAATCCGTTCGATTTACTGACTCGATGTGCGAAACACAAGAGATCGTTTTTCAAACCAATCTTCCATTGTTCGAAGCACCGCGAGGGTTTTTTTTTCTTTCTCGTAACTTCGATTCTGGGGTTATTTTCCGCATTTTTACATTCTATTGTTCCGCCGATATAGGTCGTTTCGATCATTTGTTTTATTCACGACGTTCCGCAACTCCGTTCAAGCGCGCGCACACACACAGATACGCTTCATTATGATTTACTATGACTCGATTCTACTTCGTGACTTTCTTTCTCCACGATTTTTCTCGTCCCGTCACGTCGTTTTGGCAAATAAACAGCTCTTCGTTCGCCTCGGATTGTTTTTTTCCCCTTCTTCTCGATCGTTTCGTTTTCGCCCCCCTCGTGTTCGTGTATTTAATTGACCCCTGTGCGATAAAATACGACGAGCTCACGAGCCGCGCGTGCTCGCGTTGTTCAGTCCCTCTTGCTCTGTCCCACTCGCTCTCCTCCTCTCTTTCTATCTATTACTCGTGCCTTATACCGCACACCGACAGGAAGGTACTGAAATTATGCAGATGCATCGTCGGTATGATAGTGGTGACCAAGTTTCGTGACGAAAAGCCATTCAGTACGTTCTGAATGAAAGTCGGGCTCGGTGAATTGCCGACTTTGTAAAAAATTCTCAAGCTACACGTTGGATTTTCCGTGCGCGATTGCTTCGTTAGTTTGGCTATCAGGTACTCGAACGCCTCGGTCAATTCGGCCGCTGTTACTTCCGGCGGGGTCAGCGTAGTCTCCGTCGACAAATTTCCCGTTGAATTCGACGAGCCTGCATATGGAACAACGGGAAAAAAATCATTGCACGGCAGAGTTTATCGAGAGTGTAGGGTAGGGTGGGATAGCGTGGTCCGAAACCGACCGGTGATCCCATACCTCTTCAGGTTTCTCGGTACTTGTGCTGCAATCGAAACTGTCGGTGGTGGCATTTGAAAGCTCTCGCAACACCGACAATTTCGAGGTAGAGAGCCATCTTTTTCTCTCATTTCATTCTATGGTTTTGCGTCGCGTGGTATTTTGACAACGCGAAAGTTCATTTTTGAGCTGCACGGAACGGCAGAAGTGTTTTATTTTTTCTTGAAAAATCCAAAGGTGGTTGTTTGTTTGCTTATGGCCTAGACTTGAACACGCACTAATAAAGGCCATAGCCGGGTAAGTAGGGAAAAATTGCCCCCGCATTTTCTCCAGCGTAATTAGGAGTATATTCTGAGCTATAAAAAAAAAAAAAATTCTGAAAATTTCATCCCCGTCAACGCAATGGTTTTGGAAAAATGATTTTTTTTTTTAATAAAAAAAATTAAAATTCCGGAAACGCTTCAGTGGATCGATTCGATTTTTTTTTTTGGTACTTGTTACGATCGAACGTGTTACGAAATAAAATTATAGAATATCTTGCGAAAGATTAAGGTTAAAAAAAATGTTCCTTGTTTTATTATTTTTTACTATAATCCACTTGGGGTACAATAACGACATTTTTTTCATATAATCTTTGGGCACCTTATAAGATTATATAATTTTTTCAAAGTGATCGGTTTGGTACGCCACAGTGAAAAAAAAAGGAACAGACTTTATTGATATATTTTAGTTATATATCAATAAAGTCTGTTTCTTTTTTTTTCACTGTGGCGTACCAAACCGATCATTTTGAAAAAATTATATAATCTTATAAGGTGCCCAAAGATTATATGAAAAAATTTTCGCTATTGTACCCCAAGTGGATTATAGTAAAAAATAATAAAACAAGGAACGTTATTTTTTTTCAAACCTTAATCTTTCGCAAGATGTTCTATAATTTTATTTCGTAACAGGTTTGATCGGAACAGGTACCAAAAAAAAATCAAATCGATCCACTGTACCGTCTCCGGAAATTTTTTTTTATCTTTAAAAAAACATCATTTTTCTAAAACCATTGCGTTGACAGGCATGACATTTTCAGAAAATTTGTTTTTTTTATACCTCAGAATATACTCCAAATTTCGCTGGAAAAAATGCGGGGGCAATTTTTCCCTACTTACCCAGCTATGGCCTTTAGATCACTTGCATCGTTGTAAGTAAACGGCGAGTCATTGTTTGAAAAAAGTCTCGGTGGTCCTAAACCGACCGCCAATGGGTGGTCCGAAACCGACCCTTACGTTTTCGCGCACTAAAGATTTTCTAGCGTCTTTTTGATAGTCAAACTGTGATTTAATAACTTCTAATGATAATTACACATGGTTGTTTTAGAAATGGGGCGATTGTTCAAACGTCTAAAGCCAAAACGAGGTCCATTTGCTGCCATGGCATTTGGACTCGTTCGTCGGCTATTCGCAGTTACTGTGAGGCAGAAGACAGCTCTTAGACAACGATTGAAATTGTAATTTTTGCATTAAGCGAGTAAAATTGTCATCAATGCATTCATTCAATTGTATTTCCTAAAAAAGGCCTCAAAATGTTCTAAAATAAGTTTTAAAATAATTCCCAAATCGTATTGTTTTGCGAACAAGTTGCGAAATAAATGCAAAATTTTGCCGTTTCCCTTGATTCGCTGTAAAAAAAATAGGGGGTCGGGTTCGGACCATGGGGAGGTCGGTTTAGGACCACGATTTTTGAGAACGACCAATATGCAGACTTTCATTACGGCCTCGGTATCTTAAACAAACAGTACCCGAAAACCTCGTTAAGCTGCTCAAAACTTAGAATATCGTTCCCTCTAAAGAATCAACATTTGGTTTGAACGAAAAAAATTATTTGATGCACTTGTATTGCCTTTGCTGATTAGGCGGTCGGTTTCGGACCACGCTACCCTACGTTTATTTACATTGTGGATGGCGACTTATGGCGAATCGAGGATATATGGCTCATGAGGATAAAAATGAGATGCGTTATGAGCCGAATCGAGACTAGCCGAGGCAAGAATCGAGGCGCAGCTTAGTGTGGCACCGCCTCGCACTATGTGGACGTGCCTCACTCGCTCGTGACAGCGTCAGCTTTTGATGATACCGGCGTGCTTAGAATAACTTATGGAGTGCACTTGCCGCGCGAGGCAGCCTCATGGCGATTTACCGCGCCCGAGGCTGCCTCGCGAGGCAGCTCGGCCGGTATGGGCGCGATTACTTTCCTGTGCCGTACATCCTCGAGACAAACCTCGAGAATAGAGGGAAGGACGAGAGGGTAGGCTGGTTCATTAAGGCCTTAGGCCACAGTAACGGGTATAAAATCATGTACGGATTTAACAATTTTTCATCGTATGATAAAGTGATTCACTCATAAAATTAATTACACATCTATTTAGTATGAATATCAAGCTGTTAGAATTTTTCTTCAATGTACAAAATGGCCGACTACTCGAAACTTCTCGAAACAGCTTTTTTCCAATTGGCGTGACAAATAACTTCAACAATTTTCACTCGATTTACTTCAAATTTGAAAGTTATGTTTCTAATTGCATTTGGCAGAAAAGTACGTACGGAATTTCTGATTAATCGAAAACTTTTCATTTAATGAGCCGTTTATGAGCAGTTATAACGAAATTTTTCACTGAAAATTCATTTCTTAAGTTCAAATACCTACAACTTTTGAATAAAACAATATTTTTTTAATTCCGTACGTCCTTCTCCAGGTATTCTAATGTAGATTGACGAGAATTTTTGTTTTTCGTTCTAGGTAAAAAATTGTGGATGCTAAATGTCACGCCGCGGAGCGCCTAAAAAAAAGATAACAAAAGAAAATATTAGTAGTCGGCTATTTTGTACATCGAAAGAAAAAAAATATATTTTCTAACAGCTTGATATTCATACTAAAAAGATGTGTAATTAATTTTGTAATTATGCAGTATGAGGACTTTTCCGAAAAACGACGAGAAATTTTTTTTTTTCGCCATGATGTTTATTCCATTATAGTAAGTGATATTTCGTCGGGGGAGGTTGACATTTCCCATTAATTCCATACGTTATGGGGTTTTGAAGTTTCCAGGAACGTGTCATATTTCGACGCCTCGCTGAACAGCTACGTGTTTCCTTATAGATAGTGTATTATGAAGATAACGATGTGCATGTTTTGATTTCGTCACCGCAGCTGTCCTGTTTCCGGAAACAGGTAATATTTCGACGCCTCTTGTTTGTTGTCGCTAAGCAGCTACGTGTTTCTTAAGGGCCAAACAAACAAACCTAAACAAACCCAAACAAACTCCCCAATATAGGCGTGGAAATATTTAAAAATTTCGTATTTTATCACGTGTTTCCGCGAACTTCAAAACCCCATAACTTATGGAATTAATGGGAAATGCCAGCCTCCCCCGACGGAATATCACTCAATATAATGGAATAAACAAGTTGACGGTGAAAAAAATAATAATTACCATAAATTTTATGAGTGGATCGCTTTTTCATACGAAAAAAAATTGTTAAATTCGCACATGATTTTATACCCGTTACTGTGGCTTTTAGGGATTGAAAGGCTTTTTGGGATTGAAGCGTGATATTCTGGCTACTCACCGGTCGACAGGTAACATACGATAGCGGACACGTCGTTCTCGTAGTTCCATCTCTTTCTTATCGCGACTTTGAAGTTACCAACGCACTTGCCGGTCTCCTCATCTGCAACGGATCGACGCAGGTTTATCGTATAAAGGAGCATTTTTTTCGATTACGGATATTGATGAAGCATTGGGAAAGCAAACCGCACTCACACTCGAACCTATTGTTGTCTCTGTGCGCCCAAACGCACCACTCGACTTGTGCGCCACGCGGCAGTCTCGGCACTACGACGTAATCGACGATCGCGTTGTTCGTGCGCTTTTCCCACTCTTTTCTCGCCTCGGGTATGTAACTCGGGTGCGTCAGGAAGCATATACCCTGAACAATGTCACGGAGCTGGGTGTTCGAGTCCATCGCATTGACGATGCGATTTATGTGTCTCAGAGTCAGGCGACATTGCCTCTTGATGTTCAAATCGAGAAGCTGCATCGTGCCAGGCACGAAGGGAATTTGACCGGCAACC
The DNA here is from genome assembly GCA_964007375.1 of Ophion obscuratus. Lineage (NCBI taxonomy): Eukaryota > Metazoa > Arthropoda > Insecta > Hymenoptera > Ichneumonidae > Ophion > Ophion obscuratus. The sequence goes on from OZ023319.1 coordinate 9,846,204, forward strand.
GCGATTATGTGGCCGACCTGGGTGGAAAGAAGATCGCGCGAGGGTCGTAGAATTGTCATCTCGAAGCTTGCATCGTTGGAACGCAGCGAAAATTATTTTTCATTGATAAAATTTCATTTTGACCGATTTACCCTATGAAAAACATTGGAACGTTTTTACTCATTTTTATTAGATTTACGACATGGCAAGAAAAGGTTTTGAATAATAGTAAAAATGGAGGAATAATAAAAAATTAATCGCTGCATTCCAACGATGCACGAAAGGACTCAATGAATACATTCGGGAAATCTTTTTGTTTGAACTTTTTTGACTAACGATGAAACGCGCAGCGCTATGACTTACGCGGATAGCTTGGGAGTAAGGACCGATGCTGGCTGGCGACCAGTTGCTTATGCTCTGCACGTGCATGGTGTGCCTCTTCAGCACTTTCACGGTCTCGTTCACTTTCATCTCCTTGTAAGCGAGCGCGTCGAGGACAACGTGAACGTTCAGCGGGCACTCGATGCACACGCGAACCGGCGGATTCGGCTGGCCAAGCCTCGAGACGTACACTTCGTTTATCGAGGCGTAATTCGACATATCCTTAACGTATAACGTCACACCAACGATGTTCGATGTTTGAAGATTTTCCCTCTTTACGAGATCTGACGGGGGGAAAAAAAGGTTTTTCCGTTTCAAAATAGGCCGAAACGTTCGAATTATTCGTGGAAAAGAAAAAAGAAATTTAGTTTTCAGCAACGGTTGAAACGAAGCCGTCAAACGCCTGGATCTACGGAATAAGTAGAGACACAATGAAGAACAATTTTACCTACTGCTTAATTTATCGAGAGCCTCCTCCATCGCGAGCTTCGAGTCGGCATTTTTGCCGGCTATACCGCCGAACCAGTACCATCCGGATTTGTTCTTATTCGACACCGGCACGTCCGGATAATCCTCGTCGTCGTACTTAACTTCCATTGGACTTGGCGGATTGAACGGACCTTTAATGCGAACGAATATTTCTCTCGAATTGTTAACCTCGCCTCAATACGCAACGCTCTTGTCGTTCGGGAATATTGAAATAGCAGGATACACAATAATGTAAATGCACATTGTAATTTTTATTGCACCTAAGTGTGCAACTGATAACCATATTTAAAAATCAATTCCCCAATATGGCGCTTGAAATTTAAATATTTTGCACTTTGGGACGAGTAACAGTTGTTTGTATGTTTGGAGAAATTCATTCTGATAATGGGCCGGATTTTTATACGGCTAGCTGATCTACCGAGTTTAAGGCGTTAAGCCACAGTAACGGGTATAAAATCATGTGCGAATTTAACAATTTTTTTTCGTATGAAAAAGTGATTCACTCATAAAATTAATTACACATCTATTTAGTATGAATATTAAGCTGTTAGAAAATATATATTTTTTTCGATGTACAAAATGGCCGACTAGGAATATTTTCTTTTGTTATATTTTGTTAGGCACTCCGCGGCGTGACATTTAGCATCCACAATTTTTTACCCAGGACAAAAAACAAAAAATCTCGTCAATCTACATTAGAATTCCTGGAGAAGTACGTACAGAATTTAAAAAATATTGTTTTATTCAAAAGTTGTAGGTATTTGAACTTAAGAAATGAATTTTCAGTGAAATATTTCGTTGTAACTGCTCATAAACTGCTCATAAAATGAAAAGTTTTCGATTAATCAGAAATTCCGTACGTACTTCTCTGCGAAATGCAATTAGGAACATAACGTTTAAATTTGAAGTAAATCGGGTGAAAATTGTTGAAGTTATTTGTCACGCCAATTGGAAAAAAAGCTGTTTCTAGAAGTTTCGAGTAGTCGGCCATTTTGTACATCGAAAAAAATATATAAATTTTCTAACAGCTTGATGTTCATATTAAATAGATGTGTAATTCATTTTATGAGTGAATCACGTTTTCATACGTAAAAAATTGTTCAATTCGCACATGATTTTATACTCGTTAGTGTGGCCTAACGCCTTGAATGCGAAAAAGCGATTGGGTCTTATATTTGGTACTCATTCACGAGGTTCAAGCATTTCGCCGATCAATGCTCAGGAGTACTGATTTTTCAAAACGTAGATACGTTCAATAAAACTCCAACTTTGAGGTTTCCGTTATCGTACTTCGTTTTTGAGAATGAAAAATATAGACAATTTAACGCAGTGAACATGTCGGCAAGATTTATTAAGGCGTTAGGGGACAAATTGACGAGGAAGGTCCAACATGCAGTGCAGGAATCGCAGATTGAAGGTAAACTTATGATTACTACGATAGAACTGCTAGGAAAACTGTAAACGCGTTTTTCTCGAAACTTTGTTTTTCAAAACGAAGTATAACACGATTTCTCGACTTCCAATAAACGGATTGACTTAAAATTTGGTGCACTTATTCGGTGTAATAGTAGTTTAGTCTTGACCGACTTTTTTTCTTCTCAAATTTCTCAACATTAGTTACTAACCATAAGGATGTCATTTTTCTCCGAAAAATCGAAAGAAAAAAATTCGAATGTTTTTTTTTCATTATTGGAATACGATAGTAAATAAAATCTCGGTAAAGTCTTCGCCAATATTATCTATTTTAAAAAACCCGTTTTTTTTTGTTTTGGATCAACTGAGTGGCCAAAATCTAGTACACCATTAAGGAGGGAGGTCTAGTTAGAATTTAAAAAAAAATCGTTTTTTTTTTTCATTTTCTAAAAGTATTATATCTTACGAGTATTTTCCGATTAATTGAATGTAAATCAGACCATTATTCGCCGAAATACATAAGTTTGAAGGACGCCGTGTTTGAGCCATATAAAGTAAACTCAAAACTTTAAACTCGTTTTTTCTCAAAACCATGTTTTCGAAGTCGGTGATCAATGTAACTCGAGAACGGCTTTACCGATCGGGTTGAAATTTATATCACTTCTTCTATACATAGTTTTCCTCCGGATGAACGAAGGATTTTTTTTTTTTTGGACAATTATTATTTTTTTTATAGTCAATTTTTGTAAGTGAAATTTTGGTCAAAACAACACTTTTGACTTTCAACGTCTTCCATTTTGTGAAAAATGGAAATTTTTCAAAACCCTTCGTTCAAACGGAGCATTATATCATTAACTGAAGATTCCCCCCTGTTTTGTTGGTTTCAGATAATCCGTCACAGCGTGAGAGTGATCACCGCAAAACCTGTTTTTTTTTTGCAGCGTCCTCGGCCATTGATACGTATCGGTTTATTTTGAAACATATTTCTTTAAAAAAATTATAATGTTTACATTAAATATATATATCTTTTAAACGGAAGAACTTTTGTTGTAAATTAGTTTATCGTTTGGCCGAAAAAAAATCGGAAAAAAGGCCTTTTTTTAACGTTCCAACTAGACCTCACTCCTTAAGCCCCTCATGTTCAAAGGTCCTTTACGAGATTGTTCATAACTTCTTCAATTATTAATATTTTCTTATGAATTTTGCTACGCGACTTTGGCAATGTGGATAAAATCAAATTTTCAAACGATTTTTCAATCATCTTACTTATTCCTTCAAAATGAATGGTCATTTTTTTAATAAGAGTTTTTTCCAAAAACTCAATTTTTGGAAAAGTGTCTTATTTAAAAAATTACCACGAATGAAATAAACCTAAATTTTTGTTGTTGCTATTTTGTCATTTATTGGCTTATAAATTATGGTATTTAGTCGGGGAAAGCTGAAATTCATCCCGCCAATAAAAAGTTCGCGGAAAAATGTGATAAAATAATACGGCATTTTTTTATCATTTCGACCCCTATATTGGGTTTCTTTGGATTTTGAAAAATTCGCAATAATCTTTAACGATTTTTTGCTCTCTGATTGAATTTGTTAATGAACAATTTCAGCTGCCCCTGACTGAATATCATCATTCATAGCCCAATAAATGAGAAAATAGCAAAAAAAAATGTTTCGCAAAAGTCACTTATCTAAAGAATTGTCAAATCAATTTTTTAAATAACCCTGATTTTCGGGTCCTCACAGTAACCTAACTGCGTCCGAATTGCCGATTTTTCATAACAAACTATGCCATTTTGCAGACTTCAATGTTTAATTTAATTTTTCTCTCGAAAACAATGCAACGGAATTCATTGGAACGTCGAGGCTGAACTTTAATCGTATATGCGTCTTAAAAAAATCTCTATACTTCAACATTAACCTGGTGGGATCTCCGCCCCTACTTAAAGGAGATACTGAACCAGGTAAGTTTTTACGAACTCATAATCTAGTGATAATAAATTTGATTCGTTTCTGATTCCTCGTACATTAATCAAGAGGACCGTATTAAGGGATAAGACCACTCTAGGATTTTGGAAAAATCGTTTTTTTTTTGCTTAAAAAATACTTTGGAGTCATAAAAACAATATGCAATTGGTCCTGTAGCGTAAATTTTTGTTTAAAAGGTTCAATTATCGATTTTGCCGCAGCGCCGCGAGCTTCTTTCAGGTGCCTCGTACAACTTCAAACGCGTTTTTCTCGAAACCACTTTTTTCATACTGGGAGGACGGATTATTCGGACACCTGTGCATGGATCGATTTGAAATTTTGATAGTAGCTTCACAATTACATTCTCTATGGGAGTACATAGCCGTTTTTTGTGATTAAATGTAAATTTTTTTTTACAAACAATTTACTGCTTATTTTTTGGGCAAAAAATCGATTTATTCCTTTCAAATTCCGCCATTTTTTCAAAATTTGATTAAAAAAATCCCTAAGTAGTCTTATAGCTAATAATATATAGATTATAATTTTTTTTTGGTTTTTGTTCCGGGTCTTGTACTTTACGCGAAAACCGTACTCCCGTGAAGCTATTTGTAAAAAAACACGTTTTTCAAGATGAGCTCTTTCGCCGCCATTTTGTATGAAAATTATAATATTTTTTTTTGTTATACTTTAATATGTGTTAAATAAATCCTCTCAAAAGAAATCCTATTACTTTTTCATGCTCCCAAAATAAATTGCCAAAGTTGGGCCTTATTTTCTACCGCTAGAGTGGTGTTGTCCCATAAGGGAGACTTTGTCCGTGAAATTGTAGCGGGAGATGTTAGCGGCTCAACATGAGCAGCTAGAAGAAGAGGAGGGATGCCTCTATGGACCAGGCATTGCCGATTAGCGGTAATTATAAACACATTTGTGTAAACACATTACAAAACTTTAAACGCGTTTTTCTCGAAAACACGTTTTTAAAAATGGCTGACATTCTCCTGACCGCTGTAATTAACATATCGACCTGAAATTTGGAGAGCATACTCAGAAAATATGTCTTCACGGAATGACGGATCGTTTTTTCGATAGATACATTTTTGCATTTATTATTTATCTTTTTATGCGAAAAAAACGCGAAAATTCGATTTTTTTTTAAATTGCCGCCATTTTCGGAAATTTGTACTTAACGAAAAACCCATCCGTCATTCCATGACCAAAGGGTGACAGATCGATAATATGCTTTGAATTTGTGTTTCAGATCAACAAAGAGGGGGCAGTGATGGCAGCCGTTTACCTCCCGCGATCTGAGGACCTGTTTTCGCGGAGCTGCAACCGCCGCCATTTTGGTTTTTTTTTCAAAAAAAAATTTTTTATCGTTCTGTATATCATGAATAAAAGCAAGAAAAAAACCGCACTCAAAAAGCATTACTCGTTCCCTTTAAAAAAAAAACAAAATGTAAACACCTGAAACATGGCACTCCAAGGGCAAAGTCTCCCTTAATCAAGAGAATGTTGTATTCCAATCTCCGGAACAAAGTAAAATATAAAATGTATTTTGCCGTTGGCCCTCCCTGCCCAATGGGCAAAAAAATGCATATACGCGTATAAAGCGAACTCGATTACCGGAATTCGATGTTTTCAAGCTCTTGTTATCGTTCTCGCGCTCGTCATTATCGTCATCGGAAAGATTACAACCGTCCTGGAGCTCGGGCCCGACGATCTCGGCAATATAGTCGTAAGGGCCTTTTATCGAAACTCTCTTCAGTCTCTCCTGCAGCGTTGTGTTCTCAAAAACATTCTGTAAACCATGACGTCAGAGATGATTTTCTCGTTATCTTCCACGAGTTTTATTTTGCGCAGGCACACACGTGATTAATTCCTCAATCCGAACCAGGGCGACTTTGAGCGCCGCGCGTTATCTGAGAGGCACACTCACGTTCTTGTCTTGCAAATGTATCTTCTTGAAATTGAGGTATCCGACCGGTGCAATCTTATCATTAGAGACCACGCTCTCGTACTCGTCTCTTGAAAAACAGAAAACAATTCGTCAATAGTACGGAATCGTACAGAGGGATTGCCATTTTTTTCTTTTTCTTTCGTAAAAGAAACCAAAAAAAAACAGTGCATTTTGGCAAACGAAACATTTTGCTTTCTCTTTAGTGAAATTTCATATACATTATAATCTACATTATACGTAGAAACTTACATTATGATGCTTTTAACGAACAGCGGGCAGTCTAATGTAAAAGTTTCATATTCCCCTCCCTCTCCGCACACGTTCACCCCGTACATGTCACTCTGCAGATAAAACGAATGACCCGTGATAAACCCCCTGACACCGCTCGAACCTTTTTTTTTACGTAACATTCGAGTGATATTATATTGCTGTTATCCAAATCTAGCGTACACATATACAGATGTGACCTCGGAATATTTTTTTTATCGTCATTATCACGAGTGTTTTGAGTGGAATTTCGAAGAGACACGCGCGTACCTCTCGTTACACTCCGTTGAAAATCTTGATTCTGCGCTTCTATCCGCGATCGTTTTTTGCTCTTTGATTACGAAGATTTATAATTAAGGTATGCCTTTCGCGAAGGGCTGTATTTTGGCATAAGGAGGGCCCTTGTGAATCATTGGTAAATTACAGGCGCGCTTAATAAAAATAAGTCACAATACATTATTATATCCAACGATAAACTGGACTGAAACATTTCGCGCACATTTAGTGGATTTAGACGTTTTCTCTGAAAAGTCGCGACTACGAAAGCTCTTCCCTTAGACACATTTTTATTAGTTTTATCATTACAGGGTTGTCATGCATTATTGCCTCAGAACTTCCCTGACTTTAGCAGGTTTTCCATGCAGATTTTGCGAAAATTACCCAGATTACGGTCAGATGAAAAACACTTTGGTTTCATCAAATGTATATTTTTTAAGTTAAATGCGACAAGTTAAGGGGCTATACCAGTGTGACACTTTCAAAAAATCGATTTTTTTTATGCCGTTTTCGACAGTTTATACTTTCAAGAATATGGTAAACATTTCAAGGCCGTATCTCTATCATTTTATCTTGCAAAAATCGATAGTTCGATCTTTAACCGCATTTTTCTCGAAATGAGATTTTTAAAATTTGCTGACGTAACTCAAAGAGCAATTATCCGATTGACTTGAAATTTGAACTGAGTACTCTTGAATATATTTACTCTACAATGACGTAGGATATTTGTTGATTGGATGAAAATTGAGGATTTGAAAAATCGTAAATTTTCATTGGAAAAAACGACCATTTTACAGGCGAGAAAACAGACTTTTTTCATAACCACGCCATTTTGTTAGATTTTGATAGTTTTCGAAAATCCTACGTCATTGTACAGGAAATACCTTCCAGTTTAACGACATTTTTTCCTTTTTCGGTTTCGGCTACTCAATCGGCCGGAATCATGTCAGCAGTGGAGGAACTTTTTTCTTGGCGCCTCCGAAGGCAACGCATAAGTCGTTTGAATCGCAATCTTTTTCTATGAAAAAATTATGTAATATAGGTCAAATATAGCCAAATATATTCTTAATTTTCTGAAACATTTAATTGAGTACTTTTCTTCCAAAAAATTCCCGAAAATCACCCAAATTTTCAGCGTTCACACTGGTATAGCCCCTTAATTCTCTTTTTAACCATACCAGTATTTGTAAACGTTACAAACTATACGGGAAAAATTATTTACGTAGAAATAGCGATGAATCATTTTTGTGAAAAAAAAGTTTTTTAACCGACTTGGAAAAACAAAGGAAATTCTCAATTCGATCCTTCTATTGAAAAATTTTGTTCAACTGTATAACATAATTTTTTTTTAGATCAAATATATAGAAATGTTAAAATTTGAAGTAAAATTTAAGAAAAACTAAAATTCGAAAAATAATTTAAACATTGTAAAGTGAAAAAATACGTTAAAAGCAAATACAGAACCTGTTCTTTTCTTATAAACAGAAATTTGTATGCCGGTGACAATAAATAAAAAACCAATATAAACACTTATCTACATTAATAATGATGTGGTTGTGTATCGACAGATCGAATGCAAATGTTGAAAGCTTTACAGTAAATTAGTTTTTAGTTTTTCATGTTGAGTGGAAAGATAAATATAGAGATATGCCAGTATTTCCGAGAAATTGATGAAGTATGTAAAAAAATGCACAAGGAGGAAGAGGGAGTTGAAAGCGATGGAGATGGGGAGTAAATTGAGAAAAACAGAGCAAAGGTATGCGGGGTAGAACATAGAATTAAGTTTCAATTGTTTCAATAAGAACAATGTGTATAAACAAATCGCAAACTTTTTGTAAAAAACTTGTAAAGTAAGTTGTGCAAATAAAACTCGATTATTATTATTATCATTAGTTTTTACTTTTTTTTTTAATTTTCAATGTTTTGCACTGACATAACGTTTTTGTATATAATGAAGAATAATATAAATATTCAAAATATTAAAAAATATTTATTATTATACTGTTCGGTTTTTTGGTCAAGTCGGTTCCATTTTTCGTAATTCTTGCAAAAAGTAAATTCTGAGAAAAATCCAGAAAATCAAAAAAAAATCCTGATTATTTCATGAGGAAAGAAATTCCCTGAGTTTTCCGGTTTTCCCTGTTTTCCACATGCGTAACAACCCTGCATCAATATTTTCCTCGAACAATCGGTGACCCCGTGTTTTTACTTTCGATACGGAATCTTTAGATTTTTTACACGTGTGAACAGTTTGTATGAGGTGTCTATAATTATTCAGTGTATGGATTATTAGGCAAAAATATCCCCAGCGTGTTACCTCATATTTCAAAAGTTCGGTAACCTGGCTTGAAATTTTACCAGTGTATTTTTACTTGATTATAGACGGAATGTATTTTTTACCGGAATGTATTTTTACTTGATTATAGACGAAAATCAGTTGATTAAATATTCGGGTTCGTGAGAGGAACACATTAAGGACGACTCATTGTCTCGGGGGTTTATAGCAACTTTATATTCGCCTATACGCATGTCACGACGAATGCGCTTTTTTATCGCGAAAATTCGATAAGTTAAATATAATAGATGACGTAAACACGTGTGTTTTTCTTTGCTCGTTAATAACTGATTGCGTCATGACGTAGAGTGTAGAGAGTCGCGAATACTTCTGATCAATTGTGAATAATATCGTGATGATAAATAAAAACACGAGAGTACGATTGAACCTTACAGAAAAGAAATACGTCCGTGACAGTACAATATTTAATTTCTTCTTCATTTACGTATCGAAAATTTGTTTATGTACTTTTTTTTAAACGGTATACTTCGTGTTCTCGTGTATCTCGTATAGATGGAAAAATGTACCAGTAGGCACGCGCGATTCGGAACGTTTATCGATATTCTAAGCATGGCACATTTCGTTGGGACAAGAGACTTTCGTTTGGCTTCTCAAACGTCTATCGTCAACGAGGCCCTCCAAAAATATCATTCGTCTGCAAACGCACGATTTCAGCAGCCGTTTTTGCACAGCCGTGTCAACGTGTTTTCCTTTTTATTTTTCTCTTTGCCTTTTCTCGTTAATTTTAAAACAAGACATCGTCCGATAGCGCGGCATCTCCCAAAATAAATTGCGCGAAAATTTGGATACAAGCGCAAATGTATATTAAACGCTGTTGCCTTAAAACGTTGGAACAAATCCAATTGAGGTACTCGCTAACGCGTCTCTTCCATCGTCCCTTTACCTCTCGATTGCCTCGACGAGACCCCCGACCCTCTCTCACCCCCTTGCCCCTTCGCGGATGAGGTTTTGTACGCGGAAAGAGGGGCTTTTTGGCATTATTAGTGTATCGTGAAAATTAATCATATCGAAATATATGACTCACTACGATGCCGAGGTGATGCTGCATTTCGGAAATTGATTTGCCCAAGTGCTTCGGCTCCAAGCCCTGCGACGCGACTTTTATAATTACAGCGTTGACCGAACACTCGATCATTTCCTTCAGCAACTCGTCCTGATCGCGTCGCCAAAGATACGCCAGGGACACCAGGCCTAGTCTGCTACACCTACGATAATCCCGAAAAAAATTGTCATTTTTTCAAACGTCGCGTTTTTTTTTTGGCTTCGTTTCGGATCGTTCATTTTGCGCTTTGTTAATTACACATTCTCGACGCGGATTCGCTGATAATCGCTGAGAATGGCACCCGAGGCGACCGCTTCAATGTTCTCTTTTTCCTGCAAACAATAGTCACGATAGAAGCATTGAAAACGTTTTTCAACGTCGAATTTCTCGTTGCGGATGTATCGCGCGTGGATCGTGGCAACGAGTTGAAAATTGACAATGACATTCTAGAACGGTGAGAAAATTTGGAAATTCTAGAATGCGTGGCCTGGATATAAAATTAAATCAGTCGCGAGCAAGGATCTGAGATTGAATATGACGCGCCTTGCAAGTATCGCAATTTTTGGAGGCACGTGAATTAACCGTACGAGAAATCTAAAAGACTACACATTTTCGTTACCATCATCTCATCGTATCTGAGAGTGAAACAACGTCCCATAAAGGCACTTGTAGAATTACTGAAAATAAAAAGGATTACAATCCTGCAACGGATGAGTGGATCCATCTGAAATTTTGTCAGGCCTTAGGCCACAGTAACGGGTATAAAATCATTTGCGAATTTAACAATTTTTTTTCGTATGGAAAAGTGATTCACTCATAAAATTAATTACACATCTATTTAGTATGAATATCTAGCTGTTACAAAATATATATTTTTTTTTCGATGTACAAAATGGCCGACTACTCGAGACTTCTCGAAACAGCTTTATTCCATTTGGCGTGACAAATAACTTCAACAATTTTCACTCGATTTACTGTAAATTTAAAAGTTATGTTCCTAATTGCATTTCGCAGAGAAGTACGTACGGAATTTCTGATTAATCGAACACTTTTCATTTTACGAGCAGTTTATGAGCTGTTATAACGGAATTTTTCACAATTAATTTCTTAAATTCAAATACCTACAACTTCTGAATAAAACAATATTTTTTAAATTCTGTATGTACTTCTCTAGGTATTCTAATGTAGATTGACGAGAATTTTTGTTTTTGGTTCTAGGTACAAAATTGAGGATACTAAATGTCACGCCGCAGAGAGCCTAAAAAAAAGATAAAAGAAAATATTAGTAGTCGGCTATTTTGTACATCGAAAAAAATATATATATATATTTTCTAACAGCTTGATATTCATACTAAATAGATGTGTAATTAATTTTATGACTTTTTCATACGAAAAAAAATGGTTAAATATGCAAATGATTTTACACCCGTTACTGTGGCCTGCCTTAAGACGAACGAAGTAATGCATTGAATTTTCACCTCCCCTGTAAGACTCTCGTAGATTCTCAAATTACAACAAAAATTGCTCTTACAATTTGTTGGATGAGTGATTTAAACGATACGAATATTTGCCAAATTATACTTCGAATTGATAATTAAAACGTAAATTACAAGGAAAAATCACGAATAAAGCAGAAATAGAACTCGAACGCAAACTTCTGCGCGCGATCTCACTTACGATACATCCTCAGTGTTTATAAACATAATAATGCCGCCTCTGACCTTAACTTTAGAAAGCAGCCTGTAGAGATCCTCCACCTCGTCATCGGCAGTGGGTAAATAATTTTTTTCTCTCATGCTGGACCTGCCGAAGGTGGGCTCGCGATACATGGGCAAGCCCATGGCTTTTCCGATGTACTCGACTCCCATGTGGCCGACCGTTTGATACATGAACGAGTCCAGCTCGTCTAGAGGGGCGGAAAGAACAACGCATTTTAAGCTCCGGCACTGGACTCTAAAAAGTGGCTAAGTCTACGTCGATAGGTGATAAAAATATCTACAAAGGGAGAGATAAGAAAGAAAGAGAGAGAAAAATAAAAGGATCTAGATTAAGATGAACGGTGATTGTTCTTTACCCTTTCCAACAGGGTACAAATTAGCCAGGGCCACTATATCATGACCCGCGGCTACACATTGCATCATGTTGAAACAAGAGTCCTTGCCGCCGCTGACCAATGCCACGACCCTCATTTTTCTGTGACGATGTTCAATGGAAATGTCGTTTTTGTTCATTAATTCATTTTTTTACATACGAAGGACGCTCCGGCGAGAAGTCGGCAGCAGCCGATATTTCTCACGAGAGCATCCGTCGACGACGACGATAATACATGTAAATTAGCGACGATGATGGATAACGTGCCGGCGCTCCGAAACGCCCGAAATGGAGAATTTCGCTATTCGACCAGCCGAACGAATCTAACGACTAAATACTTCGGTGCAAAATTGAGCATTCTCTTCGACTAAAGATACGAGTGATTCGGCGATGAAACTAGTCGAGCAAAACATAACGGAGTGCCAAATTCTAGTTGCGTTTACGGATGGACGTGGTTTCGTTATTCGAGTCTCGTTCGATCTAAGAATAAGGGAGAAAAGTGGTGCTCGATTGAAACTTCAAGAATTCACTCGCACTAAATACTGTCACGATGATAATGATTTGAAAAAAAAAAACGTTCGTGCGACTATCGCCTTTTCGTTTCGTCCGATTTGTCGATGCAACGTGAGACGGAAAAACGTGCGGCGCACGTTTTCGTCAAACCGACAAAGCGAATTCGCGTATTTTTCGAGAAAAACAAAAACAGAAAAAAAAATTGAAACGTACATAAATGCGAGAATGCGGAAGATTATCACCGAAAGGACGAGTACTCGAGACGTGGAGACCGAAACGCGCGGACGCTGACACTGGCGTGAAATACTTTTCCACTTTGACGAGATAATATCATCGAGGGAGAGAGAGAGAGAGAGAGAGAGAGAGAAAGAGACAAAAAAAAGTTCGAGTGATACGCGAGAAACAAAATAGTAGAGGACTGCGTTGCGGGAAGAGGCTTTTTTTTGTTGGTTATTGCCGCAAACGGTGAATATACGAGACAAAAATACGCAATATCCCGAGCGTTTCTTCTCCGCGATTCGTCGAACGGAACGTTTCGAATTTTCATTCACGATTGACTTTGCCCATCGGCCTATCGATATATAATTTCTTTAATATTTACATTAAAATCGTGATGACGAAAGTACCCCTTGCTACACGGCAAAATCCATCAGCGACTGCAATTACCGTACGGTAGCGCCTCCGAGCGGCCAGTCGATCAACGACGCGACGTTTGAGGTTGTGTCACGAATACGCGAAATATTTCCTTTTAACGTGCTTTTTTCAATGGTAATATCGTTATATTCGTCGAGTACGAGTAATCCTCGATCGATGGAGACGCAATTGTACTTTTATTGTTTTGTGCGACTTTTAGTGATCCGGGAGAGTTCACGGGCGACAGATTCTCAGGTGAATTTCGCGCGACCGTAGTTTGTACGTGACGTCATCAAAATATCAATGTATCGGGTGTCTAGTAGCGATGGATCTAGACGTTTTACTTATCAATAAATGAAACGTGCATCGCGTTATATCAGCATTTTTTCGTCATTTTTCAATCACGAATATTGCGCTCAGTTTATTTATTTATTTGAAAAATCGTTTTCTCTCTAATTTTCCGCAGGGTCGAGGCTTCGGATTTTTGACAGACCACGTGACCTCCCCCGATTAACCAATCGTGCACCGTGCTACTTATTTATCATTTCGTTTGTCCAGCGCGTATCGCATACTGTAAATAATTCACGAATCTTATATTTCTTTCATACACAAATAACAAAGCGCATAAGTAGTGTGCAATATTCATTCTGCTGCAAAAACATTGTACATTTTTTTCCTCGCGCTTTTACTCGTCGATTTTCCGGGCTCGCTATTTATTTATCTTACGATCAGCATGCGTGTTCTTCGAGCGACAAAAACGCGTTATATTTTTTTTCTGCCTGAATGTGGAAAAAAATGCTCGAACGATGAAATTTCAGCCTCGAGCCCTTTTGCGAAAGATAAAAACAATTTTAGAACAGCCCTCTCGCCCCCACTCCTCGACGATTGCTCACGAATTTTCTCTACCTGGGTTTTCACGCGCGTACATATACATATATCATACTATATATATACATACATATATATCTACTAACGAAACGTGCGGAGAAGCGGAGAAGCCTCAGAGATCGAGATCGCGCCTAAATAAGCGCCCGCGTATAAAATCCCCGTGGATGCAAATTTCGTAACGAATCGGAAAAACCAGTAAATCTTTCGCTACAATTTAAATGATTAAAAAATAACAAGAGATCAATGAAACTCTGCTCCGAAAAAAGCGTAAGCGTTTTTCCGCGAGTTTGTCGAAGTTGAAGCGTGAATTTCGAATGAAGAGGAAAAAAAAGTTACACACCATAGATATAGATGTATATATAGGCCATTTTTATTTCGACGCTTCGAAAGGCTGAACCAATCGAAGCTCTCCTAAGGCGATCGGCCATCTTTTATATACTTTCGCTACGGTCGCACGGAGCGGCATCTCTGCAGTCTTGAGTTTGGCGGCCCAGGGTTCGCGTACGCTACGCAAGGTGCGGTTGGATGTAGTATAGTTTTTCTTTTTCAAACATCACGATTTTGCTGGTGAACGCGTGCGAATAAATTTCTTCACGATCCCGTCTTACTCGCGAGGGTTTTTCGGTACGAGGAAAAAAATGGTTTTGGCGGAGAGAAATTCGGAAAACGTGAGAAACGGGAGAAGATCGAGAGGTCCCAGCCCCAATGTACAGACGGAGTCCTCCAGCGAGGAAGACGGTGGTAAGTGCATGTTTTTCCATAACCGAGTCCTGTCGAAGCCTTTTTTCCCTCCTTTCTTCCCTTTTCCAACCTTCTCGTTCTCCAACGAACAAGGTTGGAGTTTCGCGAAAAAAAAGGTTAACGATTTATTGGTTCAAATTGGCTTATCGATCGTTGCCCGAAAAACTCACACGTACATGAAGCTTCAAACATCGCGCTCCAATTTCCATTTCTAAATTCGTCGACTACATTTAACGCGTTCCTATGCGCAAAATCGAGCGTAATCGCAAACCGAGGAATATCGAAAAATAGTCTTTCTTCGATCGTTTCGTCCGAGGCGGAAAAATTCATAGAATGTGTCTCCAAAGTTCCAGCGGAGAAGATACGCGTCGGCCGCGACTATCAGGTTCTCGTACCGGATCTCATTCCCGTAGCGGGTAAGTCGACGATCCTTGCACCCACGATCAGCCGCTGCATCTCCGAGGCACGGAGGCTCATTCTTTTTGCCTTTTTCCACAGATCGGTGTCCGGATCAACTGTCCGACAGAGCTTTGCTAGTTTGGTCGCCCACCGTCGACATACCGGATCAGAAACGTAATTTCAGCTACGCATAGTTTGTCTACAGTACTTCGGTACATAGCGGAAAGGAGATTTTTGCTTAACGCTTAACCGTCTCTTACAGTGGACGAATATATCATACTGGCGAAGGAAAAGTACGGCTACAACGGCGAGCAAGCGTTGGGCATGCTTTTCTGGCATAAACACAATTTGGAGAGGGCGGTTTTAGACTTGGCAAACTTTACGCCGTTCCCGGACGAATGGACGGTGGAGGACAAAGTTTTGTTCGAACAGGCCTTTCAGTTCCATGGTAAAAGCTTTCACAGAATACGACAAATGGTAAGAGTTCCATCCTCTTCTTGTGTTTACCCGTTGAGACGGATGGAGTAGGAGTTACCGTTCGGTCAAAAAGAAGCCAATGTACGTACGGTAGCGCCATGTCGGTGTGCAACTTCGGCGCTATACCATGTCGAGTGGCATTGGCTGAGGATGGGTGATCAGTGAGCCACATGCTCGGAAGCGGTTTTTCTTAGTATTCGCTTGTAACGCATGTGAAACTCGGTGAAAACATGGCTGCCTGTAGCAGTGCAGACTTTGCAACAGTTTCCATGTGCTTTTGCGTATACGTGATGCAGTAGGAAAGAAGTGGCGGTGGGCAGCACTTGGGGGAGTCTACGAAACTCGAAGTAATGAAGTGGGAGGCAAAAAAGTTGAAAGAGTTGAAGTCGCAAAAGCCTGCAAGAGCATAAAATGGAACTTTACGATATATATTTCTTACGGTTGAAACCGCTTTTCAGTTTAAACGCGTTTTACGTAGTGAAAACTAGCTCCGACTAGACGTCTCGTTACAATTGCTTTTTCGTAGTGAAGAATTTACTGATAAATAAATATGAAAGTTAAAACTAGTGCTTCTGAAATTGATCAGTTAAAATTGTTTTTGAATGAGGTCGACGTTTGGGTCTGTTTGGGTTTCTAAACGTAAAATCTCGCTTTCACTCGAAAAGACTATTTGTCACGACGGTGTTGCGGTAGCACTAGTTTTTACCAAGTAAAACGCGTGCAAGGGATTAGGCTACTGTGACGATCCAAAAATTAAGGTTATTTGAAAAAATTTATTTTGGAGGTATAAGTAAGGTAATTGAAAAATCGTTTGGACATTTATTTCTATTTACATTGACAAATTTGTGTACGGAATTTCATAAAGAGATAATAATTGAAGAAGTTATAGTAAAGAATCTCGTCAAAGACCTTTAAACGTAAGACGATGTACTTGATTTTGGCCACCCTGTTGATTTGAAACAAGAAAAAAACGAGATTTCTATTAAAGTAGATAATATTGGCTAAGACTTGATCGAGCTTTCTTTTTGTCAACGTGTTCCAATCATTATACAAAAATTGAATTTTTTTTTTTCGATTTTTCGAGGACAAATGACATCATTAATGTTAATAAGTAATGAAAAAAAAAATTAAGAAAATAAACGTCGATCGAGAAAAAACATTTGTCATTTTCACAGTAGCCTAACCCCTTAAATCGCAAACGGGTTTTAACTTTCCTAGTTTCAATTCGCATATCACGACTTGAGGGTCGTTCCCACAAAAAAGTTAAAAAAAATATATATCTTGCGCTTTTATAACAACGAAAAAAGAATATCTTGCGATTTTTTAACAAAAAAGAAAGAAGTATCTTGGAATGTTACCCATAAAAGGTATATTTTGCGATTTTACGAGGAAAAAAGGAAATACGCTATAGAAAATATCAAACGGAATTTCTTTAATTTTGAAAATGCAATTTCTTATATTTTAAAAACATCATCTCCGAATTTATCGCGCTCTATCCTTGGTTCGTTTCTTCCATCGATAAATACACGAGCAAAAAGTCTTTCCCAACTGTCTGAATAAAACCATAATACTCAAATACTATATTATAATAAATGGGTGCATTTCAGTTGCCGGACAAATCGATCGCGAGTCTGGTGAAATATTACTACAGTTGGAAGAAAACGAGGACCCGAACGTCCCTGATGGATAGACAAGCGAGAAAATTGACGAGCGGCGGTAAAGAGGGCGAGAACGGAAGTGAGAACGGCAGCGAATTGGGATCGAACACGGACAGCGAATCCGAAGAAAAAGTAAGCTATTCGCGAAAACTCACGACTGATTTTTTTTAATTTTATTTTTTTATTTTATTTCTCTAACATACTCATCGAAGTTGCATGTCGGTTGTCGGGTTTGTTCGCTACTTTGATTTACGTTTTTTTTTTTTTAACAAACACGATTCAGCGACCGTGATTGGTGAATATTCATTGCAAAATCGGCTCATACGCGACTCTCGTTCAACACAGACGAGGAAAAAGATTCGTCGCGTCTCGGCCGATTAGCGAAAACAATTCGCTACTTTTGCTTCGAAATATGGTCAATCGTATGTATAAAAAAATGTATCCACACGTTTGGTATTATCGCCGTGGGTGAACGACAAAGTGTGCGTAAGACGATAAACCGAGCGAAAAGAACCGAATTCAAATCGAATTTATAACCGCGACAAAAGTTCCGATATTTCTTCACCCCGTACGAATAACAAATAGGGAGAACGAAAAACGAGCAATAAATTCGCAAATCTTCGTACCACGGAGGCGGGGAAACGGATTATTAAAAAACAAACCGTGGCTCCCAGGTGTCGAGGAACGCCATCGTACTTTGCGACTCCAAGAGAAAAATGCATGGAGAATCCCGAACGAACGATTTTTCAATACGCTCCTAAGGCGGAGATTCGTTAGGGGCTACATCTACCTAGAGGCCCGAAAAAAGTGGCCAAATTGCAAAAAATTTCCCTGGAAACCATTGATGAAAAAGAGACGTATTTTTTTAACACAAAGGTACATTATATTGAGAGCCTTTGAAAAGAATCACCAAAAAATACAGGAAAACAACAAAAACATGGCCGACGGCAGATAACGATGTCTTTTTTGCCACTTTGGCGGTGGACACTCTCCAGCTTAAACGGTCCATCCGAAATCTAAAAACCAAACGGATTATTCAAGCTAACAATAAATACGAGTCGTTGACGATCGATAATTTTCAAAATCATTTTTTTTAACAACGTCGCGACGAATTGAAACTCGAGCATACAAAATCTATGAAAAAAAGTCGTCATTTTTACGTAACTATTCAAGAATGAACATCGATTTGAAAAAAGTGAGATCGTCAACGACCTTTAAATGTTTCTCGTCGTATCTCCCGTAAATTTGGAAACAATCCTTCAAGTGGTTCTCGAGATATCATGTCCACCGACTTTGAAAACAGTGTTTCGAGAAAAACGCGGATAATTCTTTAGATAAGTGACTTTTCCGGAAAAAAAAATTTGCTATTTTATAATTCATTGGGTTATAAATGATATGCAGTCGGGGGAAGCTGACAACTTTCATCAACGAATTTTTTACGAGCAAAAGGCGTTAACAATAATTTCGAATTTTTCAAAAACCCAAACAAACCTAATATATGTGTCGAAATGTTCAAAAATGCCCCGTTTTATCACGTGTTTCCGCGAACTTCAAAACCCCATGACTTTTTATGGGCGGGGGGGGGGGGGGGGGGGGGTTCTATTTCAGCTTCCCCCGACTGAATATCACCATTCATAACCCAATAAATGAGAAAATAGCAAAGAAAATGTTAGGCTCATTTTTCGGAAAAGTCACATATCCAAAGAATTACCATTTTCAGGAATATTCGAATGAAATTTTCAGGGAATATCGCTTTATACTATCGAACAAAAATATTTCGGGAAAATGCCATTTTTCGACCCACCTAGGTAGATGTAGCCCGTTAAAAATAAAACGTCAATGCCCTCGTGATTTGTTTTACGTATAGCTCAGTCGTAAAAGACGAGCTTTCGAGGGTGTCTCGCCCCTTGAGGCGACAATTTGTTATTTCTTTACACGTTAAAATGAGAAACGGGTTGTGAAAGGACGTGTTTATGAATCGTGAATGTGGAACGTTCCAGAAATGGACGATCCATCGCGGAATACGTCGTGGAAAAAACCAAGCTGTACCAGGAAACCAAGGCGCCGACGCTAAAGCCTCGTCTGACTCGGAAAACATACCCCAGGTTCAGGTACCTTGACCTCAACCTTATCCCATTCTCTCTCTCGCTCTGCCTGTCTCGCTCGCTCTCTCTCTCTCTCTCTTTCTGTACAAATCTCTGAACTGTTTAACAACGTTATTTGCTACACTCTGATTTTTTTTCTAGTTTTAATCGCACATGTATGCCCCGATAGATCGTCATATCCGTAGCATATTTATTCCTGCCCCGAAAAGCACTTGGCTGTCATTCCGATCATCATTCCAACCACCGAAACGTAAACGGAAGCTTGTTCAATTTTTCCTCTCTCTCTCTCTCTCTCTCTCTCTCACGTTGTAACAAAAAGAAGGAGCGGATTTCTGTTTTGGTGTCGTTGAATTTACCCCGACCGGTATCCGGTTGATCCGTGTGCATTATCTCGTAGAATATGTCCCTCAAAAACACTTAGTTGCCCAATAGGAAAGATTCTTTGATAAAACGAAAAAAAACAGTTGTCTTTTCCCAAGAGATTGGCCTCTTGTTTGAAACGTTCGATCGTAGCGCACGTAGCGGGGAAGAGAATACGTAGTTTTGAAGAATACTTTTGTACAGTCTTTCACGTTTCTCTGTTACGTTTTTTGTCGATATAAAACAAAAGGGCATTATGTGTTGTAGGGATCTTGTAGCAACTGCGGCGTTGCTTGTCATAGTGTTCGTGCGACACCCAAGGGACACGCGTGTCATAGCTGCTATCTGCACTGGAGGTCAGTGGATTCAAGTGACAATCATCAACGAGTTTCATCTTTTCTCTTCAATTTTTTTTTAACTTTAATCTCCTATTTTCTCTCGTCTTATGCTTTTATGTCTCTCTCACTTTCTCTCTCTCTCTCTCTCTCTCGCTCTCTCTCTCTCGCCCTCTCGCTCTCTTTCGTTGTCTCGATGCGAAGAGCGTCAACCGTCCGTTGTTGAACAGGAATGTTCATACAGGCGAGAAATCCGTTTCGAATATTCATTCTGATCCTTCTCTCTCGAGAAAACGATATTTCCCGCTCTTCTTCGGTCCAAATTCCCATGGGAATCCCCGCGTATCGTATAGGGCGCGATAAGTAATTCGAAGAGAAGAAGAAGAAAAAAACGAAGATCTTCGCTGCGTGACCCCATGAGAATTTGGCGGAGAAAAGTCGGGAATTTATCAGTGCTCGGATATGAAATTCTGTACGAACATTCGCGACGTCGAGTTCTCGTCGTATTGTGCCGTTTTTTTTTTCTATCGATACGACGAGGATCAATGCGAAATGAAAGATGGGTCGGGAGGAGGGGGTGGGCGAAGAAGCGAAAAACGATCACCGAACGAAGTATCTTGGATTATTTAGGCGAACAGGCGTCGCGAGACCGTTAAGCTCAATGCCCGGTCGTTCGAACAAACGAAAACCTCCACGCGGACTGGTTGTAAATCACGACGATTTGGCGGCGTTGGCTGGCCAACCGAGCCAAGCGAACAACAGTCTTCAAGCTATCGACACCGAAATTGTTAGCCTCAAGCGACAAGTACGTTTTTTCATTAAAGAACCAACAAAATTGCACGTTGTAACGACACAAATCAACGAAAAGGAATTTTTCTTTCGATCGTGTGGATACATTTTTGTACGCTTCGTAGATTAACGTTTGCTGCGTGACTGCGCTGCCTCGTTGAAACGAGCGTAAATGCAATGTACAAAAGACACGCAGACGACGTTGAGTCTCGACAAAATAGAGCCTAAACAAATGCTTATCCGCGCGAAGAGATAATCAGTGATTAATAATTCGTTTTTTTTTCTCGCGAAACGTAAGATCCAATCCAACAAGCAGCAAGTGAGCGCCCTCAAGCGGAAGACCATTGATGGCATCGATGACTTGCGCCCTCCAGAGGTCTCCAGTCGCATTAACGCGCGTTGGACGAACGACGAACTTCTACTCGCCGTGCAAGGAGTGAGAAAATACGGCAAAGATTTCTCGGCCATTGCCGACGTTATCGGTACGAAAACCGAGGCTCATCTGCGCTCCTTTTTCGTCAATTATCGAAGAAGGTACAATCTCGACGCGGTCCTCAAAGAATACGAGGCGGAGAACGGGCCGATTCTAGTCGACGATGAGAAAGAGGAAAAGGTATGAACATTTGGATATACGGGCGAATATTTAAGGTGGACGTTCCGCGGACGGCCGTATTTTGTGGAAGCATAAGCAGGGCCCTCTTGAATCATCGGTAAATTGCAGTGGCGCTTAAGGGGCTACCTAGAGGCCCGAAAAAATGGCTAAATTTCAATTTTTTTGGGGGTAACTGTTGGTAGAAAGCGCATTTTTTAATATTGAGAGGCTTTTAAACAAATAACAAAAAAAAGGGAAAAACGACAAAATCATGGCCCCTGGCAGATGGAGAACATTTTTTCGCCACGTTTGGCGGTGGGCACGCTCCAGCTTAAATGGTCCATCCGAAATCTAAAAACCAAACGGATTATTCAAGTTAACAATAAATACGAGGAGTTTACGATCGTCGATTTGTAAAATCATTTTTTTAAACAACGCGGCGATGATTTGAATCTCGAGCATACAAAATCAATGAAAAAAGTCGTCATTTTTACGTAACTATTAAAAAATAAAGATCGATTTAACAAAAGTGAGATCGTCAATGACCTTCAAATGTTTCTCATCGTATCTCCTGTAAATTTAGAAGCAATCCATTAAGTGGTTCTCGAGATATCGTGCCCACCGACTTTGAAAACAGTGTTTCGAGAAAAACGCGTTTAGAGTTTGAAGTATGGCGCTGCTATCGCTCGCCCGGTCGACTGTTCGAAGCTGTAGCTCATTCAATTTTAGGAATGTAGCTAAAAGGTGATACGATAGACCAAAAATATTTTCGGAAAATGCAATTTTTTCGCCCACCTAGGTTGTAACCGGTTAATAAAAAAATTAGTTATAATCAATTATTATACCCAACGATAAACTGGAATGAAAAAATTGTCCTAATTTAGTAGATTTAGACATATTTACATTTTTTTTCGAAAAGTCGCGACTTCTTCAATTTGAGGAATATTTCAATGACATTTTTAGAAAATATAGCTAAAAGGTGATACTATCAAATAAAAATATTTTCGAAAAATGCATTTTTTTAATCCACCTAGGTAGATGTAGCTGGTTAAGAAAAAAATAAGTTACAATCAATTATCGTACCTAACGATAAACTGGAATAAAAAATTCCGCGCAAATTTAGTAGGATTACGATTTTTTAATTTTCTAAAATCTTCTGAAATGTTCTAAAATTCGTGGCTACAGAAATTCATCTGTTTGTCACATTTTTCCAAGATTCATCATTAATATTTTCTTCAAACATTCGGTGACCCTCTATTTTTATCGTCGTTTCGGAATCATTGGAATTTATTACTCGCGTAGAGCAACTTATATCGGGCATCTAGAGTTATATAATGTATAAATTATTAGATAGAAATGAGGCCAGTACGTCATCACCGTAAAATGCCGTATAAATTAGACGATCTTCAGAGTCGTAATTTTTAGTTAAAATTTCGGTAACTCCGCTTGAAATTTTACCAGTATACTAGAACTTTTTCTTGCTTCGTTGCAGACAAAAATCAGTTTATTGGTTAAATATTCGGGCTCGTGAGAGTACCCTAACCCTCGCTGTTACCAAGCCACTCTCGGGTGGTCTCTCAAGCTCCCCCTACATTTCCAGATGGAGGTGGATCCACCGGCGAACAACGAGAACGCGGAAACATCGCAGAGAATGACGAAATCATCCGTTGGCGTCGGTCAAACAGCTAAATAACAGACACACGTGGTCATTAAGTAAGCACGCGCTGAACGCTAATTTAAACGATCGAGAGACACATTTTTACTGAAGAGAAACAAACGAAAATTGATTCAATGTTTATAGTATATAGCGAATTATTAATATTAAGAGAAACGGGGAGACGAGATAAAATCAGAGGGAAGGGCGCCGAGATTTTCAGACTCGATCGAGCGATAGCGCGCGTTCAGTCGAGACCCCGATCACGTTCACACGGACACGTGCAAAAATATTTTTTTTTACTTCGATACGATTTATAAGGAGCACGCGCGAAGAACAGGATAAATGTTGAATCCGGCAATGAGGGAGAGACTGAGGAAACGGGGTAGGCTCGTCGTTTAATGACGACGGTGACGAACTTTTTGCGAATAAGAATGCATCGTCGTGTAACAATCGTTACGATTAAGGTCGCTCGTTGTTGCGAGTAGAAGCCAGCGCTACTCGCACGAAAAGTCCTTCAATTATACTTTTCCATTCATTCGCGTTTACGACAAACTCGTGATGAGCGATCGTGCGATTTTTTTTTCTTTTCTTTACAATCAAACTATCAATAAATTATTCATCCTTCGGCGACGAACATTCGATGATACTTCATTCGTACGACGCCGCCCATCACTGATACCAAAACGAAAGAAAAATTACAGCACCTCGATACACACACGTATTTATAATTCGCACGCTTGTCGTACAGAAGACGCAACATACTCGCGCGAGTGTTTGCTTCGCGTAAACCTTAATGTTCTCTTAGTCTTTGCGACGAAACTTATACAAATTTTTAAGCTTACGGACAATTATACTGATCTACCGATTGAGATTTATTCCATTGTTTTTTTCTTTCCCGAACGTTTGGATCGTTACTTTTGTTCGGACATTGACAGCCGCGCGTATGCCTGCTCCTTGTTCCAATGAAATTTCAATCGCGGTTCGATTGTGAGTGTTTGTCGCTTAAACACCTTCCGTCTTGTTCCTTCGTCTTTTTTTTTTTGTTTTCCTCGTCGAGACGGAAAATTGTGCTCGTTCCTTCAAATTCAAATTTGAAGATTGTGGAGCGAGACTGAGCGAAGAAAAAATGTTGCAAGTTTCGAAGCGAACCCGCGAATTCGAAAAATCGAGACGCGATAGGTAACGCAAGATATGGTAAACTTGTGAATATTTGCGTTCGGCTTGGTACACGTTTTTCCTCAATCTTATCCGATTAAATCGTCACGGATAATTCGTATTTTCCAACTGTTGGATTATACCTTATACATAAATATATAAATATATATACATATATATATATATAAATCATCTGAAATACGTATAAATGAACGAGAAAGCATATATATTTATATATAGACGTACGATTTTTTTAGGTTTAACGTCGTGCATGTTATATATGTGTAGACTTATCGAATTGAACGTCATTAATCGTGGACAATGTTGGCGACACGTGCGATAGGACAAAATTCAAAATACGCGTTTCGAAACTACGCGCACAACTTTCTTTGTCTTTGACGAGGGTAGACGGAAAAAACGGTGATCCTCGTGTGTCGCGAAAAGTATTTTAACGGGACGAAAAGTGGTATAGGAAGAATTACCGTGCGTTTTCAGTGAGGTGCCGCCGTTGTATGTCGATAAGGAGCTGAGAAAAATGAAATTCTAAGACTCGTAGGAACTTTATTCGCCCTAAAATACGTCAGATAATTCGAATTGATCTTACAGTAGTTAGCGTAAGTACGGTTGATTATACTTTTTTTCTTTCAAATTAATTCCCAATGGAAAATACTTCCGAGCAGATTCTGCCCGTGTAGAAAAGAAAAAAATGTATTCCGAATTTCCGTTGGCATCTTTGCGAATCGGCGCCGAAACGCCGAAAACAAAAAAAAGTAACGAAAAATACCAAGTTTGATAAGAATCATTCGAGATTAGCGTGTAAGTTGAAGGCATAGTTTGTAACAATCCTCGTTTTTAAGGTATATCAGTAGTAATAGTCTCGCTTGCAAGCGAACAGTTCTTTTTTTTTGCGGACTCCGTGAAAAGCGAATCTTTCGAAAAGACTTCGGGCAGTTGGAAGCGAAAAATGCGAGGGAAGATTTTTTTTTAATGTAATAGTTGTAAATAGACAATTTGGAGATGTCGTGCCTGCGAGACGCCCGTGTCTCAACTCGATGGTATTGTACAAATGGTACAAGTTTGGGGAATTGTATCGCTCAAGATTGACGAGTCCGAGTCTCGTGCGAAAATAGTAGAAAAATGAAAAAAAAAAAAAATGAAATACTTTGTATTTTTTGCTAATCACGAAAAAAAAAAACCAGTAGAGATTTGCCTAGTGAAATTGAATTGCGCAAATGACGGACGATCGATCTTGAGCTGGAGTGTGTGTGCGTGTCTCAACTGCGTAAATGAATTTTCGGTTCTCGTAAGTATTCGTAGTGTACGTTTGTTCAAAGCAATTTACTCGGTTAATACAGAAAACGAAAGACAACAACAACAACAAAAACACATGAAATAATTGTACGATAATTAAAATTTACTTGCTAAATCGGATATCGAATCGACGCCAGGTACTTGAAAAAAGATTTTTTCACGAGCGGCAAAAGATCCGACAGCGTCCCTGCACGGTGCAAATAAAACGATTTTTTGAGAGAGACATGCACGAAGTTTTTTTTTTAAACAGGATAATCGACCAATTTTTAAGTACTTGGCGTGAGCTTTTTTTTATTGAATAAACAATCCTTCGGCGTTTTAAGGGAGGCTTCTACTTTGTTGGGACAAAAAAAATTATAGCGGACTGCTCGAAAACTTCTTGAAGAAGAGGAACGTGTGGTCTGTGGTCCTGGCATAGCAGATTAGGTGTAAGTATGAAACTTTCCACTTTATACGCACATAAACTTCAGTTTAACTTTAAACGCGTTTTTCTCGAAAGCACGTTTTCCAAGTTTGCGGAAGTGTAACTACACGCCCTGGATGAGCAATCGTTATGAAATTCGGCAGTCACGTGTACAAGCGTGTCCATCAGTTGAACTAGAATTATCCAAAAATATTCAAACTTTTTTATTTTATGAACAAAAGACTTCAAATTTTTTTTGGTAAAAAAAACTAAACTTCCCTTTCGACCGCTTATTGTTTATTTTTTCAATTTTTCTTGATTTAAGTTCGACTTATACACAATATTCGGTAAACCGACCAGTGAATGGACGGGAACCAGTGATTGGACAAAAGCTGATTAATATTCAAAATCAGTAAAAAAAATACGAAGTGTCGAGAAAAACTCGGATCACTATAATCAAGCAAAAAAATTACAGCTATTGTTAAAACCGGTTTCTCAGTTTAATATCGAATTTTGACGCTACACGGAATTTTTCTAGTTTGTGATCCGTTCACACCGCGCACCTTACAAGGAACTTGAGGGGTCTTCTCACCTTAGACGCTAAAAAAGAAACTATGTTCGTGCATTTTTTGATAGGTTTATATTATAGATATTGATATAAAAGTTGTTACACTTAATACACTTCGGAAATACATTTTTTTTTAAATCGTGTATTTATGTAACCCAATCAAACTTTAAACGCGTTTTTCTCGAAAAAACGTTTTTCGACGGCTTGTCGAATCTTCGACACCACTGAACCGATCCTTGTGAAATGTTAACCACATATTCTCTACAACTATAGCTATAGCGCATATCATGGATTCTAAAAAAATTTGAATATTTACTATTTTTTTGCCAAAAACTGTAAATAAACCACGTTTTTTTTTTTCGAAAAATGTTCGCCATTTCGTTATTTTTGCATGTATAAAAAATCGTATGATATGCGCTATAGACATACCATGCTGAATCTGAAACCGTGAGCTTTTTTGTTTCGGATGATCCATCTCCGAGATTTCATCAACAGCGCAGACCTACAATTTTTTTAGATCATTTTTTAACTACCATTTTCGTCCATAAATAGTGACTTAAATAAATAATTTTTTTTCAATGTATTTCGAAAGTGTATCCATTAAGTGTAACAACTTTTATATCAATATCTATAATATAAATGTATCAAAAAATTCATGAAAATAGCCTTTTGTTTAGCATCTAAAGTGAGAAGGTCCCTTAAGCGTCCGCCGACCATTTTTGTTGAAACTCATATATATTGTAAAGCATTAACGACTATTAGACGCGTATTTTTTTTTATAAATAAGTAAGTAGGTGTACAAAACGCGGAAACAATAGTTTTTATAAGTTTTGAGGCTAAGTATTCCTTTCATTACTTGTGAAAGAATCAATCCTTCATGTTTTTTTATGTTTGATGAAATTTTTAAAATAAATTCGCAATAATAGATCAGAATTAGACATCTTTAATCACTGGTGCTGTATTCTAATCTCTTTCCAGTGAATGGGGATATGGTTCGGTTCCGATAATTCCCAAAGCAGAGTAAAAAATTAAGCTTATCTGCTGAAAATGGCTAAATGGATTATTGTTAAGATATGATAATGTACATTTCATTAAACGTCGTCATCAAATCAATTCATTCGTTTTTTAAATTTATTTTTGGCATAATTTAATTTCATATTTCTCTGTCGAAACAATCTCTGGTAGTTTTTTGAAAGAATTAAGATGTAAAAAAGCTTTGTGTATTTTTTACGAAATCGTAATAACGAATGTGATACTCATATCTCGAAGAATATTATAATTATTGTACAACACAGTAATTCTCGATCCAGCATTTAAGGGGAGATATACACCTAGATGGTCGTCGACCGTAGAAGACCTACACTATGGGCCTGGTATCGATGATTCCATGTAAGTTGACAGATTTCATGATGTATTCATTCCCAAATTTTCAAACGCGTTTTTCTCAAAACCACGTTTTTCAAATCGGTACCCAAAATTTCTCGATAAACAATGAACCGATTGCCTTGAGGTTTTTTGTGGTTATTCTATACACCATTATCTAGTACTTGTCATGGGATTTTTTTTCGTTACTTAGTTTTTGTTTTATAGGCAAAATAATAACTAATTTTTGTCCCAAAAATCACTATTTATTTTCGAACGTCCGCCATTTTGTCATAAATCGATATTTTTTTTAAATCAGCTATGACAAGTACTAGATTATAGTATCTAATTTAATAATCTTGTTTTTTTTTTCATGTGATTTTTTAAGAAACGCCAGTGGGTACCGTATATGCGGATTTTTTCTACGACGCTCCAAGGACCATACAATATCCTTGTATATTTTTGATATTTTTAAATAAAGAAAATTAAACATTTTTCAATGTATATACATTTAGATAATTAAAGCCCCAGTTCGAAATTTCAAATAGCTTTCCTTGAAAACATTCACAAAAATGACCTTTTTCGGGCTCCTAGGTGTATATACCCCTTAAGAAAAATAAATCATTTTGCTTGACTGCCTTCGTCTACACTACACGTCTATTTACTGGCGGTTGAGCGTCCATTTACTGTTCATTTCGTTCATTCACTGGCGATTTAGTCATTTCGCTACTTATCTGTCAATTTCTTCAATATTATTTGTTGCAATTACTTTGAATATTTTTTTCTACTATCAGAATAATATATTTTGGTAGCTATGGTCATTGAAAAATTCGTTTTAATAGTAATTCCATTTTACAGTTCATCTGAGTCCTGCAGTGTCGTCATTCGTTCATCCACTGGTTGGTTTACGCTTGTAGGTAATGCTTTAGATAAGTGACTTTTCCGAAAAATGAGCCTAGAATTATTTTTTTGCTATTTTCTCAATTATTGGATTATAAATGATGATATTCAGTCGGGGGAAGCTGAAATCCACCCCCCCCCCCCCCCCCCCCATAAAAAACAAACCCAAACATACCCAATATAGGCGTCGAAATGTTTAAAAATGTCCTATTTTAGAAGCACGTAATACAATAGGGCATTTCTGAATATTTTGCTGTCTACATTGGATTTGTTTGGGTTTTTGAAAAATTCGCAGTTATTTTTAACAATTTTTTGCTCTAAAAAAATTTGTTAATGAAAAATTTCAGCTTCCCCCAACTGAATTTCATAACTTATAACCCAATAACTGAGAAAATAGCAAGAAAAAACTTTTAAAGCTTTTGTCAAACTCAAAAATATCATGTTCAATAAAGACCGCTCACTAAGCATGCCCAATTTCAACATTCTATATTTAACCCTCAATCCATGAAGGGTTTTTCGGCACACTCAATCCGTAAAGGGGTGTCATTTTCGTCTGCGC
Organism: Ophion obscuratus; assembly: GCA_964007375.1. Classification (NCBI taxonomy): domain Eukaryota; kingdom Metazoa; phylum Arthropoda; class Insecta; order Hymenoptera; family Ichneumonidae; genus Ophion; species Ophion obscuratus. The sequence continues at coordinate 9,875,825 of OZ023319.1, forward strand.
GCTACCACACCCAGAATTATTGACAAAAAAATCTGTAAAAATTCATGATTTATTCTTAGAATGTACTTTTGAAGGACGAACAGGAGTTCTTCGGATATTGTTATTTTTAATATATTTTTTTTTAAACGGATATCAAGCAATGCGCGGAAAAAATGCGTTTTTTCTAATTTTTGCCCGGACAGATTTGACCCCCCTTCATGGATTGAGGGTTAATATTTCGCACTAAAAATTGGTGAAAAATCGAACATTTTTTGGCCGGCAAAGTACAAAACCTCCCTTAATCTACCAGGCATATTTCCTCATTCAGCTTATTGCGAATTCAAATTGGAGTTTTTTAACCCGTAAATAGTCCGCGGCACTTATCGTGTCAAAACACTCTCCGACATTATCCACATCGAGTCCACGGAAATTCTGTAACTCGTATTTCGCCCGGATCGCACCGTCGATTCGTTTCAATTCGACGATATCGTCGCGTTCCTTATTTCCCAGCAAACTTTCTTCTCCGGAAATATTCAACATTTTAGCGCAACAATACAAGATATTGAGTAATCCCGTGGCGTCTCGTTGCGAATTTCTGTCCTCGTTGTCGCGCTGAAACGGGCCGTTGGTGCAGGTTTCGTTCGATGGTTCGATCTCCAGGTGGACCGTTTCCTTGACCATTCTGAGAATGGATTCGCGGCAGGGCATCAAGCGGGCGGTAATTTTGCAGAGAGTAGCGCTCGAGCAAAGGGCATTTCCGGGCTGGCCGATAATCGTTTTCGTCAATGGGCGTAGCTTTTCCGCCACCAGTTCCCTCGTGTCCGCATCTTCGTCCGTCAGCAAGTCAATGACGATTCTAAGAAAGTCCATTCTCCTGGACAGTTGCGTACATTCAAAGACACGCGCATTCTCCGCGTCGTCGAATGTTCTCTCGACGAAACGCGCGAGGCAATCGATAACTAAATATCTCGTAGCCACGTCGGATCCGGCCGTATCCGTCGAACGATTCGAACCCCAAAGTTGCGCACTTTCCTGATCGGAGACTTTACCGTACATCGTTTCGTACATGTGGGCAATCGTCGAGCCTAACAAAGTCTCATCCATGCCCGTCGTATCGAGGGCGATAATATAACCGAAATTTCGCAATTTCTCTGCACACGGCCATTTTTCGTCGATACTTTTCAACCGATGGCTCAGCGTCATCCAGCTATCCGATTCACTCACTTTTCTTCGCTCCAACATACGGAGTATGGCGCAAAGTACGTACAGCAAAGTTTGAGTTTTTGACGCATCGCGAAGCATCTCGAGCGCGGACTTTTTGAGATACCACAATTGACGATCTTCCGTTGACTTCGTGGGATTCGCAAGACGTACGTCGCCCGCGTATTTCAACCAAAAGTGTCGCATGGAGGGACAACTCGAGAGCTGCTCTTTGAAAGCGTTTGCGCTGGTGAGAAAGTCCCGTAGATCCAGCAACGGAGATCGGTCGATTGCGAACGGCGGAGGACTCGCGAGTGGACGATCCTCAGAGACGCGGCTGGCAGCGTCGAGGGTTCGGGCGACAGCCAAGGCCACCGGGCAGTCGATCAAGCAATTGAGTAGCATTGCGCTGATGGCGTTTCTACTCAAATGGTGAATGCTGCAAGATGGCGATTCGTCCATTGCCAACAATTCGTCTTCCCAGCAAACTTTGGCTCGCGACAATTGTACGGCTACGGCCGTTTCGTAGGCCTCCTGGCAAATCTTGTGGCTGCGTGTCGCGAATTTGTCATCGGTGCAGCTCGTTTCGTGCTCGAATTTGCGCTTGAGATAAAATTGCGCCAACAATTGTCCGTGGTTGTGATTTTCCCGGTGGGGATCGATTTTTTGCATTTTCATCGTTGCCAACTCGTGGCGAATATCGGCGAGAGGCATGAAAGCTGCGAAAGCCTTTGCGGCTAGCCCACGGACGTGAAACACCGGGTGGCCCAGTAATGCGGCGAACGTATCTTTCGCACGGACCGTGTAATTTCTCGAGGAATAATCAACGAGATCGCAACCACCGGTTGACATTTTCGACAGGAGCGTGATAATCGGCACGACTTTACTGACCATCGACGAATCGCTGAAACGAATGTTCTTCGGGCCGCTGGAAACGTTCGTGAATTCGTCCAAATGATCGAGAACGCTTCGCGCCAAAATCGGATAGTGCGTGACGAAATGATCGACCGAATAGCCGATCCCGTAGTCCAATTCTCGCGAGCTGCATTGACCGACCAATCTCGGGACTGTTGCACCGAACAGTTGTAGGCTCGCGTTCCTGGTAAGGAAAAAAAGTTCTTGAGACGAGGGTACGAAAGTGTCAGTCAAGGACAACAAGTCGTCCTTGACGTCCTGTTGCTTAAGGGAGACTTTGTCCTTTGTGCCCAGCGAGAGATGTTAGCGGCTCGACATGAGCAGCTAGAAGAAGAGGAGGGATGCCTCTATGGACCAGGCATTGCCGATTAGCGGTAATTATAAACACATTTGTGTAAACACATTACAAAACTTTAAACGCGTTTTTCTCGAAAACACGTTTTTAAAAATGGCTGACATTCTCCTGACCGCTGTAATTAACATATCGACCTGAAATTTGGAGAGCATACTCGGAAAATATGTCTTCACGGAATGACGGATCGTTTTTTCGATAGATGCATTTTTGCATTTATTATTTATCTTTTTATGCGAAAAAAAACGCAAAAATTCGATTTTTTTTAATTGCCGCCATTTTCCGAAATTTGTACTAAACGAAAAACCCATCCGTCATTCCATGACCAAAGGGTCACGGATTAATAATATGCTTTGAATTTGTGTTTCAGATAAAAAAAGAGGGGGTAGTGATGTCAGCCGTTTACCTGCCGCGATTTGAGGACCTGTTTTCGCGGAGCTGCAGCGGCCGCCATTTTCGTTTTTTTAAATTTTTTTACCGTTCTGTATATCATGAATAAAAGCAAGAAAAAAACCGCACTCAAAAAGCTTTACTCGTTTCCTTTAAAAAAAAATAAAATGTAAACACCTGAAATATGGCACTCCAAGGACAAAGTCTCCCTTAACGGGCTACATCTACTTAGGTGTTCCGTAAAAATTTCATTGACATGTTCGGCCGGGCGACCGGTAGCAATACCAAACTTCAAATGCGTTTTTCCCGAAACATTGTTTTCAAAGTCGGTGGACATGATATCTCGAGAAGCCCTTCTCATTTTAGACGCTAAAAAAGGCTATTTTCATGAATTTTTTGATAGGCTTATATTATAGATATCGATATAAAAGTTGTTACACTTAATAAATACACTTTCGAAATACATTTTTTTAAATGTATGTATTTATGTAACCCAAACAAACTTTAAACACGTTTTTCTCGAAACAACGTTTTTCGACGGCTTGTTGATAAAATCTTCGAAAGTACTGAACCGATCCTTATGAAATTTTAACCACATACTCTTTACAACTATAGCTATAACGCGTAACAAGGTTTTTTTTTAATTTTTTTTCTATTTACTATTTTTCTTTGCCAAAAACGGTGGAAAAAACGTCGTTTTCTCGAAAAATGTTTGCCATTTTGTTATTTTTGCATATATCAAAAATCGTATGACATGCGCTATAGCCATTAACATATTTATACTAAAACCGTTTGATTTCTTTGTTTCGGATGATCCATCTCGAAGATTTCATCAACAGCGCAGAGCTACAATTTTTTTGGACATTTTTTAACTACCATTTTCATCTATAAATAGTGACTTAAATAAATAAATAAAACAATTTACATCTATTTCGAAAGTGTATTTATTAAGTGTAACAACTTTTATATCAATATCTATAATATAAACCTATACAAAATCCTGATAGTAGCCTTTTTTAGCGTCTAAAATAAGTTTACCGTGTGAGAGGGAGAGAGAGAGAAACTTTTTTCATAGATTTCGTCGCCGGGTTGTTGAAAAAACATGGTTTTAACCCTCAGGGTACGAACTGAGTTAGCGTAACCCGAGCAAATTTTGCAAGTGGCGCCAAGTAGCGAAAGTAGCGTTTATATTTTCAACTATAACTGTTTTGAAATAAAAAAACATTTAATATAAAACCATTTATGAGAAAAATTCCGACCGATTAGAAAAAAATGTTTTTATTGACGAATTACAGCCCAATATACTGTTTTTTTTTTAAATTGTTTTATTGTTTGGAGATACACTGTATTCTTAAGGTCTAAGCTACAATAAAATTATAAAAAAAGCTTTTGTTTATCGGTAGGTTATTATATGTTTGACTGTCCTTGCCAGTTCTCGCATATTGTTCTTTATTTTATTCGTTGTGGAATATTTTACGTGACGTTCTATATTGTTAATGTAAGGCTATTTTTGTCTCTCGGTTGGTGCATGTTGACTATGCTCGTGTGACTTGAGGAAAAATTGACTGGTGCCAGGATGTGTTGAGAAAAACCTCGTTGGCTGTATGTAGTGTCAACTGGTGCTTATGATCTAGTGGTAATATTAGTGAGGAATTATGGCTAGGGGTTTATGTACAGTATATACATCCTCCGGTGTTTCCGGAGTTATTTTTCTGTTGGATGTGAGGATTCCTATGTGTTTGTTGGGATGCGGAGTCTGTTCCCATGTCTTCGTTGGCTTATGAGGCGTATTTTTTTTTTCTAGCTAGTAGTTCTCGCAAATGAGTGCATTCGATGTTCAGCCACCAATATTTGGCAAAATTTAGTCTGTGGAAATGGAGTAAATCTCTTCGTGGGATGGAGGTCGAGCCTGTAAATTTATTGGGGTGGATGTCGTAGTCGTTTTGGCACATCGAGATTCGTTTGTTCGCTTTATTTCTCTTCCAGTGATATAGGGTCTGGATGTTTTATTTTGAATTAATCCATTACTGTCGCAGTATGTGAATGCTTGGGGGGTTAAGTATCCTGTGGTTAGTTGTTTTCTGGTGCAGAGATCGCTTTGTGTCACCATAGCTTGAATGGCATTATTGTTTATGGTTCTTATGTTGCTGTTGTAATCTCGGGTTAATTTTAATAGATGGTTATCAATTCTAGGGATGTTTGCGATGTTATAAATTGTTCTGTTGTTGATGTGGTGTCTGTAGTCTGAGTGGGTAGAGCGGTGTAGGTATAAGCACATTCTACGGCATTTTCTTTCAAATACGCGGAGTTGCTCCAACATGGATTGGCTCGTGTTCCACCATATAGGTGCTGCGTAGGTGAGAATGGGTCTGATTAGCAGCATGTACAGGATTATTTTCGATCTTTTAGCTAGGTGTTTATTGTAGAATATTGCAGCCCAATATACTGTCGATCAATGTTGCCGGGCTAGACTAACCCATGTCCGTACGGACCGTTACATTTTTACTGTCTGTACCCTGAGGGTTAAAAACCAACGAACGTCAACGACTCGTATTTATCGTTAACTTGAATAGCCCGTTTATTTTTTAGATTTCGGACCGTTTAAGGGATAATATCTGTTTGAATCTGTTTATTGGCTAAATGACGTAAAAACACCGGAAGAATAACATTCATTAACATTTCTTGACATTTTTTTTTCAATCACTTGTAAAAGCTGAATTTCGAAACACCTCTGATAGCTCCGAAATGATAAATTCGGATTCAAATGATGCATTCGCTATTTTTAAACAGTTTTCTATTTATTATTGTTGGTGTTATGACGTAAAAAAGAGTGATAAAGTGTATATGAACAAAAAGGAAAGTAAAACTAATTGTGTAACGCGTAGAGGAAGCCAGTACTTTTCTCGACGCGTTGAAAAAAGCAAGGGTTATATCGAAATCTTGTTTTTGAAATTGGCACGCAGTAGAGCCTAATTTTTTTCATCTTATCGACTTGAATTTGAACCGCTGAAATTTGAACTGCAGCTTCTCAGATAGATTGTCCACTTGAGAACACACGGTTTATATGGTCAATCAACAATTACGGTTTTTTGAAAGAAATTACCATCGATTTTTTCGATGAAAATTACATTTTTTTTAAAACTAATGCCAAATTCGCAAAAATCAATATTTTTTTTAATATCACTGTGCACTTCTGTGAAAAAACTCATATCGATAATGACAAAAAAATGATTTACTTCCAGGTGCCGATGGGTAAATTGAAAAAAAAAATGATCTCGGTCCGAAGTGCTGTACACCGCCATTTTGTTTTTTTGAATAAATAAAAATATATTTTCGTTTTCGTTTTTTTTACCAACCTTTTCCCAGAGAAAAAAATTGGAATTCGGCCATATTTTTCGGGCCACTAGGTCGATGTAGCGTCTCAAAAATTCGTATCTTTAAAGTATAATTCAATCTTACCGCACAGTCCACTCGGGAGATTGCAAATACCGGAAGCACAACAAGCACACGTCCTCCATATACTGGACTAGCTGAGCTTGGAGTCCCCTGTCGGCTACGAGAGATCGCAAAAAATGCAGGTGCCTGGCGCACGTCGAATCCCTCTGACAATCTTCATTGGCTACCAAGGTCTGCGACTTCAACGAATCCAACAAACGAGCCATCGCGAAATGTACGAACGGCCGATTATTTCGATCGTCGCTGGATACCACGCGATGGAACATTATCGTCAATCCTGCGCCTCGTCTGGTCAGATTTATGCTATCCTTGCTATCGTCGATACTCAGCAAATTCGACAGATGCTCTTCCATCACCGCGCCGTACGATCTCGCGCACAAAGTCCTGAAAGGTCATCGAGGTAAAAAAAAGGACTTGCTTTTTTGCAACTGCTGCGGCAATTGAGGTGGGAGAAAGGTTGAAAGATACTCTTTTTTTTTACACGTTGATACGTCCCGTAAAAATTTAAATTCGAAGTTTCGATAAGTTTCCATATTATTTTTGAGAAACAATTTAATGTAGGCAATTTAGCGCAGTATTTCATGAAAAAATTCACATTGCGCCGCGATTAAGGCGTAAGGCTAGGCTGAAAATTTCAAAAGTCCATTTTAAAATCTATTTAAATATATTTTTAAAATCTATTCTAAAAAACGCGTTTTTTTCGGGGCAACCGGGTAGCAAAAATCAAGTACACCGTTAAGCCCCTCACATTCAACGGTCCTTCATGAAATTGTTTATAACTTCTTTAAGGGGTTACATAGGTTGTAAAACTTCAAAAAAATCCATTAGAAAACGTTTTATCTAATAGTCAACATGTTAAGAATTTTCCCAAAGGACCTGAAATCGACTATACAGGTAAATTAAGGAGGGAGGTCTAGTTAGAATTTTCAAAAAATCGATTTTTTTCATTTTCTAAGAGTATAATATCTGACGAGTATTTTCCGACTAATTGAATGTAAATCAGACCATTATTCGTCGAAATACATAGTTTTGAAGGACGCCGTGGACGCTGCATGCAAATCGTACTCAAAACTTTAAACTCGTTTTTCTCAAAACCATGTTTTCGAAGTCGGTGATCAATGTAACTCGAGAACGGCTTTACCGATCGGGTTGAAATTTATATCACTTCTCCTGTACATAGTTTTCCTCCGGATGAACGAAGGATTTTTTTTGGACCATTATTTTTATTTTTATAGTCAATTTTTGTAAGTGAAATTTTGGTCAAAACAACACTTTTGACCAGGAAGACTAGAGGTAAGGAGTACGAACGCCTGTGGCGAGCCCGATCCAAAAGCATCCGTGAAACTGTGGATTTTAGTAGTTAGTGTTTTCACGGCGTGCGTCGCTAGTGCATGACCGCACCGAAGTGAACTAAGCGGTAAGAACACAACCGACGACGTCATGTAATCATCGATGATTCCCGCTCATCGTTCGTGTTGGCATAAAGCGTGTTCTGGCTAACCAATTTTGCGAATTGTGTTAGATGTAAAAAAAATGTTAATTGTCTCGGTATAAAATATATTTAGTGATCTGCGGCGAAAACAATCAATCGGAGGTAAGAAAAATAGTGCTTACATTCGTAAAAAGAATGTTTTCGTTTTATCGTACCATTATCGTACCGAGTGAAATAAAAATGATCACAAACGCGAGATATGGAGGGGATATTTTCTAGCGCGATCGGTCAACGAAAATAATCACGCAAGGAAAATTAACACGAAAGACAATAGCAAAAAATCAAAACTGTAAGATCGATTTATCTGTACAACGTGTCATAATATGCAAATATGATGTGTGATAATTTGTAAATATTTTGTTTGAATTCAAAATTCTTATAAATTTTCTTGTGTCTATGTTTTTACTGCTTCCGCAACGAAAAAAAAAACATTGACTTAATATCTGTATTTCGTTATTATTCTTTATCTGTACAGCGTATCATAATGTGTAAATATGAGATGTGATAATTTGAAAAAATTTTGTCTGGATTAAAATTTCTTATGAATTTTCTTGTGTCTATAAATAAGTTTTGTTCGTTACGGTTTTTGCGAGGAAAAAAACTGACTTTATTTCTGTTTGTCGTTATTATTCTTTATCTGTGCAGCGTGTCACAATGTGTAAATATGGTGATAATCTGTAAATTTTTTGTCTGGATGCAAATTTCTTATGAATTTCCTTGTGTCTATAAATAAATTTTCTTTGTTACTGCTTCCGCAACAAAAAAACTGACTTAATTTCTGTATTTCGGTTTTCTCCAAAACAATCTATATATAAGAATTCTGTCTATTTATATAGAAATTGCCTTCACCAACTGGTTGAACAATTAATTTGATGAAATGATCGCTCCATATGAAGTGGCTAAGGGTGCTTTTTGCATGTCGTACGGCACTGCCTTTACAATTCATTTGATCAAATTATCGCTCCATATGAGGGAGCGTATCTTACGGCACTGGTTTGTTGCTGACTTTACTTCGGTGCGGTAGGAGAGTAGCGCCGCCCTTCTCGTCCTCACTTTTGCGGACGTTTCGACGACACGGCGTTCGTACTCCTTACCTCTAGTCTTCCTGCTTTTGACTTTCAACGTCCGCCATTTTGTGAAAAATGGAAACTTTTCAAAACCCTTTGTTCAACCGGAGCATTATGTCATTAACTAAAGATTCCGCCCTGTTTTGTTGGTTTCAGATAATCCGTCACAGCGTGAGAGTGATCACCGCAAAACCTGTTTTTTTTTTGCAACGTCCTCGGCCATTGATACGTATCGGCTTATTTTTAAACATATTTCTTTAAAAAAATTATAATGTTTGCATTAAATATATATCTTTTGAACGGAAGAACTTTTGTTGTAAATTATTTTATCGTTTGGCCGAAAAAAAATCGGAAAAAGGCCTTTTTTTTAACGTTCCAACTAGACCTCACTCCTTAAAAAAAGATCTCCGTTTTATTTCTACTTCACACTTTAATCGCTTTTTTCTCAAAACTGTATTTTTTAAGTTAGTGGATACGATTTCTCAAAAACTAATGCCCCCATCTTGTTGAAATTTTGCAACCTCTTCTAGATAGTATTGACTAGCGATTGAACGAAGGGTTTTTTTTTCTTTCATCGCAACTTATTTTACAATCATACATGGTCTAGATTTGACCACAAATTGTACTGTTTTGCATAAAACTCTACCAAAAATTCACGTTTCAATTTTTCTTTAAATCCTTCGTTCGATCACGAGCTCTACTCATCTACTAACAGAAAATATTTGGTTTTTGAATTCCAGATAAAGCTATCATGAGTTATCCTGACCGCGGCGAGGATACTTGTTTTAAGAGGCCTCCGAAAACCAGCTCTCAACGGCTGAAATTTCAAAATTGTTGCGTGAAAATTTTATAAAATATAGTTCCAATGTTGTACTTTCATATGCTTAAAGTTTGAATTAAACAATTATTTTATCATATTTTTGAAATAACGAGAGAAAATATGTCTTTTTGACCTTCAAAACCAATGTGCCCCATTTAGTTATTATTTTTTTAACAAATTTGGTCCACAACTTCGTTACTGTACATACAAATAAATGTCGAAACGATTTTTCAATCATCTTACTTATACCTTCAAACTTTTTTTTTTCGGGCCTGATTTTCGGGTCGTCACAGTAGCCTAACCCCTTAATACCTCTTACTGCCATATTCAACGCGCCATTTACTTATTAGCCGTATCTGCGTCTAACAAAAATTTAGTCTCAATAACGCATATTAATTAATCTCACTTGGTCAACTTAGCGACAGCTAAACCCGCCGCTTCTATTGCTCCCTTGTGCCGGCATTTCAACAGAACGGAGACTACGAGACTGGCCGCACGTTCCACGACGTTCTTACTGTCAGATCGACATCCGATCTCGGCCGCCAACTCGCAACATGCCTGGCGATGACAAACGATATTGAAGGATCATTAAGGAGGTTGGAGCGTTAGCCACAATCCAAGGTTAAATTAAATTAAAAAAATACATGTTATTGTTTAGACTGTACTGAGTCTTTACGAATTTTTTTAACTTTTTTCACCACCAAACATCAGGGCTAAAAAATAGTTTAATGTATGTCATTTAACGTGCGGTTATATGGGCAAGACTTTCACACTAAAGGTTATGTAATTTTTTTTTGTTATTTAGCACCAAGATAAACCATTTCTAAAAACGGATTAACGCAAACTGAACGTTTGTAAACATTTAGAAAAAAAATCCTCATCTTGCCCATCGTAAACCATGGGCCAACAAGCTCGTGACGTAAATATGAATACGCATAATTATAAATTACTCAAAATTTCATTGTGAATTGTATAAAACATTCGTTGTCGTAGTTTTTTCATAATAATCCTCGATAATGTTATACTTTTTCATGTTGGTAGTAACCCAAAAGTTTTTCTACTTTACGTAATAAAAATATTAAAATGCATAATTTTGCGCGTTAATTGTATATTTTAAAAACTTAGCATGTACAGAATGAATCTGTACCTTGTATGCATTTTTTTGAGGTTCATTTAAAAAAAAATTAATAAACTGTCATTTGACTCAACTGAATCGCTCCAACCTCCTTAAGAGATCACAGTGTAACATTTTTTTAAATGGATTTTTTTTCCTCTCATCTGATAGTATAGACGGTTATCAACATGGACCTGACATCGCCGATTGATCGTAAGTAGACAGTTTATGTGAAAATTTCGCACTCGAAACTTTAAACGCGTTTTTTCTCGAAATGTCGTTTTTGAGAACGGTGTACACTCTCAAAGGAAGAGTTTTCAAGCTATGCGTCTGAAATTTTGACACAATAGTCTTCACGCCATTCTTTATCTTGCTATGGAAGCTTCTTTTAATCTTCGTATTTTTTTAACAAAAAACTGTCGAAAAAATACGCTAAATTCGATACTTTTTTTCAAACCAGCGCCATTTTGCCAATTTTGATATAAAAAAAAAACGTTCATCGCAAGATAGAAGCTTTCATAGTGATTAATCAACTTTTTACAAATATTGTTTCAGATAATATTTACGGCCACGACCGTGTACACCGTGAGGACACCTTTTTTTCAAGAACATTTTCGACCGTTAAAAAAGTGCAAAAAATTATAAATAAGCGTTGAAAAAATTATTTTCTGTTCGTCATGAGTGCTTTGATTTGACATAAAAAAAATCAGACAGATTAGCATATTTTAATCGTCCGAAAAAAGTCGCGTGAATCAGCTATTTTTGACCCGTTACACTGTGATGATCCCTTGAAGCGTCTTCTCACTTTAGACGCTAAAAAAGGCTATTTTCATGATTTTTTATAGGCTTATATTATAGAATTGAGATCAATGTAAAGGTTGTTACACTTAATAAATACACGTTCGAAATACATTTAAAACGTTTTTTTATGTATTTATGTAACCCAAACAAACTTTAAACGCGTTTTTCTCGAAACAACGTTTTTCGACGGCTTGTTGATAAAATCTTCGAAAGTACTGAGCCGGTCCTTATGAAATTGTAACCACATACTCTTTACAACTATAGCTATAGCGCATATCAAGGATTTTTTAAAAATTTGTATATTCACTTTTTTCTGGCCAAAAACAGTGAAAAATCACGTTTTTTTTCGAAAAACGTCCGCCATTGCGTTATTTTTGCATAAATAAAAAATCGTATGATATGCGCTATAGCCATTAACATACTGAATCTAAAACCGTTTGATTATTTTGTTTCGCATGATCCATCTCCGAGATTTCATCAACAGCGCAGACCTACAATTTTTTTCGGGCATTTTTTTAACCACCATTTTCGTTTATAAATAGTAAATTAAATAATTTTTTTAAAATGTATTTCGACCGTGTATTTATGAAGGAGTTTCGACACCAAAATCGAAATGCTTGTAGACGATTGAAATTCATATCACTGAGAGATTAATTTAGGATGCATTAACTGTCCAAAAATTAATCCGTTTCACCACATAGTTTCGGAGATTTTGAAGGTTCAAGTTGAGTTTTGTTCGAGTATTATTAATGAACCAAGTGGAGAAACCACTTTATTTTTTAACACGACATTCCTGACACTAATCGCAGTTTGTTCAGTTTTTTAAATTTAAATCGAAGCGTTATTTTAACCCCTACAGCCCTATAACCAGTGTTTACGAAGTGCCACGGGCCATGAAGGTTCAACTTGAACCTTCATCCAGTCGGTAATACACGTGGCACTTCTTAAGGGCGGGGTAAAGTATTAAAATTTTTTTTTTCTTCATTTAAAATGAAATTTTTCATTTTTTTAAATGAATGCATAATATATCTAGAATATTGTGTAAAAATTTCAAGTCGATCGGAGTAAAATTGACGAAGTTATGAGTATTTGAGCGTCTATTGCTCCATGCCGTTCTCTTCTCTTCTGCGTTTTTCAAACCGTTTTTCTGAGACTTGTCATATTCGAAGTCCGTGTGCACGATAACTCAAAATCTACTGGACCAATCGCTTTGAAATTTTGCACAGTACTTCTTCACATAATTCACCAGGTATTGTCGAGAGCTTTTTTGTTTTTTTTTTTAATAATTACTAATTTTTCAACAACAAATTAGCCGATTTTTTTAGCGAAAAGCGGGTTTTTGGCTTCCAAGTGCTACGAAAAATCGAAAAACCGAAAAAAAAATCCTCCCTCCATTACCTCGAGAAACATCTCCTTTAACAAATGCATTTTGATTTTTTTGTTTCACATGATTCTGTTGCGAGTTATGGTGCACACCGCAAACCAACTTTTTTTCGAGGCGCCTCCGGGGTTTAATTTTCACTCGCTCAATTTTGAATATTTTGCAATGCAAATTTATGAGAATGTTGTTCAAATGTTACTTTATTATATATAAATTTTTCAATAAACGAACACTATTCGTTACGCCAAAAAAAATCTTAAAAACATGCCTTTTTTCGCCGAATTAACATTACCCCGTCCTTAAACACTAGTTATAGGGCTGTAGGGGTTAAAATAATCCTTCGATTTAAATTTAAAAAACTCAACAAACTGCCATTAGTGTCAGGAATGTCGTGTTAAAAAATAAAGCGGTTTCTCCACTTGGTTCATGAATAATACTCGAACAAAACTCAACTTGAACCTTCAAAATCTCCGAAACTATGTGGTAAAACGGATTAATTTTTGGAGAGTCAATGCATCCTAAATTAATCTCTCGGTGATATGAATTTCGATCGTCTGCAAGCATTTCGATTTTGGTGTCGAAACTCCGAAACTCCGAACTTTTATATCAATATCTATAATATATACCTATCAAAAAATTTCCGAAAATAGCCTTTTTAGCGTCTAAAGTGAAAAGACCCCTTAAAAATGTGTAAAGCGACATTGCAACATTACTTCCGGCAGAGGGCGTTCAACATCCGATGTGATGAAAACTTGCGACGTCGAATTGTATTGGATTTTCGGTATACCTTGAGAGACATCCATATACAGAAGACAACAAGTTGATGAGCCGGTGACAATACGCATTCCACGTACTCTTCTTTCATCTCGCTGTTTTTTATCGTGGCCTCGATAGCGATGCTCATCTCCTCGAATGACGATGAAAACTCTGATGATGGAAATAAATATAGAAAATTCAATTGGCTCAATAAGTCTAAAGTGTCGAACAATAAAATCCGACCACCGTATGTGGTGATGAATTAGTAAAAAAAAAACGCGAAAATTACCATTTTCGCTGTTTTTGACTGATAAGGCCGATAAAAAAAAATCCGCAGCGTCCTCAATGAGTGCCATAATTCTGCGGATCGTAGAGTCGCTAATGGATTCGTTCGCAAGTTTGTTCGTGAAGGCGATTTCGAGTATCGTCGTCAATGCCCCGTAACAGGATGAACCTTGAGACGCGTATTTCAATATATCCTTTCTCATTTCGCTTAGCTGCGTGGTCGCTGATTCGAGAAAATAATCGACGCAATTGTCTTGGTCGGATCCCCAAGCTAAGAGTATCCTTACGAGAGCAGTGCCGCGCACATCCTCGTAAATTCGTGCAGGATTGCAAAGCTTCCTTGCTGTCGTTGTCAGAACCTTATTCGCGAGTAGACACAACGAAGATTAAGTTTTATTTGGAATTAACTGTGACGTTATTATTGCGCTTAAGGGGTAACAGCGTCTACTTGATATCGAAAGAAAACTGTAACCACTTTTCTATACTTTTTGTGAATATTGTGCAGAACCAATTGTGAATTGCTCTAAATAGAATGGCGTAAATTGTAATTTGTGAATTACTTTAAGTAAAAACGCCTTAAGGCGGGATATCCCTGATGGAAATCCGCTTATTGGAATTCGACAAATAATGTTGAAATCTGTTAAAAAATGTCAGAAACTGTGAAAATGAATAGATTCTAACATAATTTGATGGAATCGTACATATTTTGATAGATTCTGTCGGAAATAATCTATGAAAATCGGACAGAACTTCACATATTATGTTAACTTTACGGAATGTCATAAAATCACAGAATTCGATACTTTCTGTCATCTTTTTGTCAGAAAATGTCATCTTTTAACAAAAAATGATAAAATTAATTTTCCATTTTTTGACATATTGTTGCATCGAAAAGAATGACAGAAAATGCCAAAAACGATAGAAAACGATAATTTTTATCATAATTTGTTGTCACATTTTTTGTTGAATTCTGACAGATTTCAGCTGTCATTAAATCACAGAATCATCAGAAAAATCAGAATCACAAGAATCATTTGATTCTTTCTGTCATCTTTATGTCGGAAAATGTCATCTTTTAACAAAAAATGATAAATAAGTTTTCCATTTTTTGACATATTGTTGCATCGAAAAAAATGACAGAAAATGTCAAAAAATGATAGAAAACGATAATTTTTATCATAATTTGTTGTCACATTTTTATTGAATTTTGACAGATTTCAGCTGACAGAATTCTGACAATTTATTATCAGAATCGATAATTAAATGTCAAAATTCATCAGAATATATCATATATTTATAATGCAAAATGTCAAAAGTTAACAAGTTCGGTCATTATATGACAAAAAATAAAAAAGAATGATATAATTTGACAGATTCGGTCATAATATTTCATAAATGTTAAAGAATTCCATTTCATTCCATTAAATAATGACATTTAATGACGAAAATCTCACAAAAAATAAGAAAGAATGATATAATTTGACATATTCGGTCATAATATTTTATAAATGTTAAAGAATTCCATTATATTCCATAAAAAAATGACATTTAATGACGAAAATCTCACAAAAAATAAGAAAGAATGATATAATTCGACAGATTCGGTCATAATATTTCATGAATGTTGAAGAATTCCATTTTATTCCATCAAAAAATGACATTAAATGACGAAAATCTCACATAAAATGGAAAACTCTTACGACATTATATGACATATTATGTAAGATTCTGACAGAAATTACTGAATTATAACATTACTTTTCTGATAAAATATGACAGATTCTGTAAAGCATGTTCCAATTTCCGGTCAGAAATCATGAACTTCTCACAGAAAATGTCAAATCTCGAAATAATATGACAGATTCTGTCGTATAAATGACATATTCTGACATTATTTCTCATTGAAAGTTGACGGAATATTATCAAATCTGACATTTTTTGTTAAAATCTGACGAATTCCAATAAGCGGATTTCCATCAGGGATACATTTGAATGGGAAAAAATCAAGCAATTTTGAGGCATTTTTAAAACTAGGGAATAATTATTCTACATTTATCAAACTGTAGGTATACTTTAACAGTATATTTAAGTATAAAAAACCCTTTTTTTATATTCGTTTATCAAAAAAGGGCGGAGCTGTGGCAGAGTGTTACAGTACGGTTGCCGCGGGAGGCCCGAATCGGCGTGCAGTTTAGCTTTTCCGTGGACTTTCATGTGCAAAAAAAATTCAAGAAATTTTTCAGCCGGAACATGTATAGTTTCTATTTGACAGTAATTAAAATGAATAAAATGCAAATTCTTACTTTAGACGCTAAAAAAGTCTATTTTCATGATGTTTTGATAGGTTTATATTATAGATATTAATATAAAAGTTGTTACACTTAATAAATATACTTTCGAAATACATTTCAAAAAAGGTTTATGTATTTATATAACCCAAACAAACTTTAAACGCGTTTTTCTCGAAACAGCGTTTTTCGACGGCTTGTTGATAAAATCTTCGAAACTACGGAACCGATCCTTATGAAATTTTAACCACATATTCGTTACAACTATAGCTATCGCTCATATCAAGGATTTTTTTTATAATTTTCATATTTACTATTTTTTCGCCACATAACGGTGAAAAAAAACACTTTTTTTGTTTTGTCGCAAAATGTCCGCCATTTTGTTATTTTTGCATATATAAAAAAATCGTATCGTATGCGTTATAGCCATCAACATACCGAATTTGAAACCGTTCGATTTTTTGAAACTTTTTTTTTAATTTTATGTATTTTGTAAAAAAAATTATGTATTTCGAAAGTGTATTTATTATATGAAGACTTTTATATCTATATCTAAAGTGAGAATACCCCTTAAGAGAATGGTACGCATTTACAAAAAAAAAGTCAACAATTCACGTGAAATATCGGTAAAATTTAGATTAAAAAGTATTTTTTTTTTCTAATTGTTCAAAAACAATTCTCGTCAAGTGGGAGGTAGCAAAATTATTGATATTTCTACCAAGTTTCAACTCAATCGGCTTAAGAGTTCTTGAGTAGCACCGCACGCCAATTTAAAAAATGCAGTTTTGAGAAAAACGCGTTTGAAGTTAACGCCCGCTCCGAATCCGAGCGGTGAGGCACAGCGTTGACGGTCTGCAACGTTTGAAGTTTTTCGGATTTCGCTTTGGAACTTTGGGAAAATATTCTACATACATAGTTCGGTAGTAATACGATATCTGTGGCACCTAATTCTGACCCCGCATCTTCATATTTGACCCAAAATAAGACTTTTTTCAAGACTGATAAAAATCGAAATTCGACCCGTAAGAGCGTGAAACGAGGGTTGAAAAGTTTATATGAGACAACATATTTATTGGTTTGCTTGAAACTTGGTGTAACTACCCTCCAATACAAATATTTAAACATGAATTTGTTTGGTGTATTTAGGCCAACCCAAACAAACACAGTTAAGAGGTTAAAAGTACTACTTGACTGTCTACACGCACCGAACAGCGCGGAAAATATCTAGTATTATATACAAAATAAATTTGGTAAGTTTCAAGCAAATCTGGTCGAAAAATATGTTTCATCATATTATACAAATTTTAACATTCCCGTTCAACCCCCTGAAAGGTTAAATTTTTGTAATTGTTGAAATACACGTTCAATTATTTGTATTTTAGTGTATTTATGCCAAGTTTCAAGTAAATCTGACCAAAAAATATGTTGTTTCGTACAAACTTTAACACCCCCGTTTAACCCTCTTAAGGGTCGAATTTTGGGAAATGCTGAAATACGTGTTCAATTACTTGTATTATAGGGTATTTACGCCAAGTTTCAAGCAAATCCAACAAAAAAAAATGTTGCCTCATACAAACTTCGATTTTTACCACTCTTCAAAATAGTCTTATTTTGGGTCAAATATGAAGGCTGCGTCGTCAGAATTACGGGCCACAGATATCGTAATAGCCCCCATAGTTCTATCGTTTAAAAGGGAAAAAAGGAATGGACTTTTAGATGGTTTTAAATGTATATCCCGCCTTAATCACTGTAAAAACGCAGCACCGTCCCGTGAATATTCACCTG
This sequence comes from Ophion obscuratus, assembly GCA_964007375.1. Taxonomy (NCBI): domain Eukaryota; kingdom Metazoa; phylum Arthropoda; class Insecta; order Hymenoptera; family Ichneumonidae; genus Ophion; species Ophion obscuratus. Next base: position 9,893,906 of record OZ023319.1, read on the forward strand.
TTTCTCCAGATCGGTGAATTCATCGGGACGAAAATAACGAACGAGGATCAGCGCCGCCTTTTCTCTAACATCGACCATTGGATCAACCGCGAGTCTGATGAGCGTAGTCGCGCTATCATGACTGACAAATTTCCATTCCTGCCGTTCGATCATTCTCATTCTCAAGGCGTTGGCGGACTTGAGAGTTGCCTCGTACCTGGTTGCCTTTGCCGAAACGCCGTCGACGCGTGAATCGGTCGTAAAGTTCAATATTACAGCGTAGAGCGTAAGTCCGAGGATTTTACGTTGATACGGCGAGCCAGGTTCGAGACAGTCCAGCAAGAATTCGTGCAACCATCGAACGAGTCCGCGAGCGTGACGATCGACGAGCGAATCCGCATCGGCAGCTTTCATCACGTTGCCGAGGAATATCTTAAAATTCACGGTTATTCCTTTCCTCATGTACGCCGTAGCGGGGTTCGCGTTGAAGTACAAAAATCGCTTGATATCGACGAAGGGTTCGACTTCTTTCGCGACTTCGTTCCAATCGTTGATCCGGCAAACAAGAGCGAAGGCGTTCAGTCGAACGGCTTCGGAGACGTCCACGATTTGCAAGCTCAAACTTTTTCGGAATTCGTCGTCGTGAAACAGCCTCAACGTCCGTTGGTCGACTATTCTCGCGAGATACGTGCGGCTCAGTTTCAACTGCTCCATCGAAGGATGTTTCCACAAATATTCAGACAGGTTCGGGAATTTCTGCAGACTCGGCTTCATCCACTGCTCCCAAAGTAATTCGATCGCGGTCACTTCTTTCCTGCAGGTAAGGACGGAAATAATAAATATCTAAGAGACCAGACGTCCAGACGTAAAAGAGCAGAAAAAATCGAGAGAATCAACTTTTTCTTGACTATTTACACTATGATGATTCCTTAAGGGGTCTTCTCACTTTAGACGCTAAAAAAGGCCATTTTCTCCAATTGTTTTGATAGGTTTATGTTATAGATATTGATATAAAAGTTGTTACACTTAATAAATATAATTTCGAAATACATTTTTTTTTAATTTCACTTACTTAAGTCACTATTTGTAGACGAAAATGGTAGTTAAAAAGTGTCCTTAAAAAATTGTAGGTGTGCGCTGTTGATGAAATCTCGGAGATCGATAATCCGAAATAAAAAAATCAAACGGTTTTAGATTCAGTGTGTTAATGGCTATAATGCATATCATACGACTTTTTATATATGCAAAAATAACAAAATGGCGGACATTTTTCGAAAAAACAAAAAAAACGTGTTTTTTTCACCGTTTTTGGCAAAAAAATAGTAAATATCGAAATTTAAAAAAATCCTCGATATGCGCTATACTTATAGTTGTAAAGAATATGTGGTTTAAATTTCATAAGGATCGGTTCAGTGGTTTCAAAGATTTTATCAACAAGCCGTCGAAAAACGTTATTTCGAGAAAAACGCGTTTAAGAGGAGATATACACCTAGATGGTCGAAAAAATCGATTGAGAAGCTATGAATATTCCGTCGACCGTAGAAGATCTACACTATGGGCCTGGTATCGATGATTCCATGTAAGCTGACAAATTTCATGATTTATTCATTCCCAAATTTCAAACGCGTTTTTCTCAAAAGCACGTTTTTCAAATCGGTACCCAAAATTTCTCGAAAACCAACGAACCGATTGCCTTGAAGTTTGTTGTGTTTATTCTATACACCATTATCTAGTACTTGTCATAGGATTTTTTTTCCGTTACTTAGTTTTTGTTTTATAGGCAAAATAATAACTAATTTTTGGCTCAAAAATCACTATTTATGTTCAAAGGTCCGCCATTTTGTCATAAATCGATATTTTCAAAATCGGCTATGACGAGTACTAGATTATAGTATCTAATTTATTAATCTTTTTGGTTTTTTTTTCAGATGACCTTTGAAGAAACACCAGTGGGTACCGTATACGCAGATTTTTTTACGACGCTCCAAGGATCATACAATACCCTTGTATATTTTTGATATTTTTAAATAAAGAAAATTAAACATATTTTTTAATGTATATACTTTTAGTTAATTAAAACCCCAATCCGAAATTTCAAATAGTTTTCCTTTGAAAAAATTCACAAAAATTACCTTTTTTCCGGCTCCTAGGTGTATATATCCCCTTAAAGTGTATTTATTAATTGTAACAACGTTTATATCAATATCTATAATATTAACCTATCAAAAAAATTAATGAAAATAGCCTTTTTGGCGTCTAAAATGAGAAGACCCCTTAAAGAAAAATGGGCGCATATATACGGCGCTTTATGGAGGTGACACGCTAGCCACACTTCTATCTAATAATTTATACACTAAATAACTCTAGATGCTTGATATACCAGGTGTGTAAGTATGAAACCGGAATTTGCCCATAGGTGGCGCTAGATGTCGATGCAGTTACCGACACATCACGTCAGCGGTGTCTTGTTATTGTATTGATATCCGACAAAGATTTCCAACTCACAATAACACGAGTTTCATTCAGTAGCATTAGTTTATTAGAGATAAACATGTCGAGTTTTGTGCCAACAAATTACGATTTGCCGACAGCACTACTTTTCTGTTTTCATCTGAAGAAAACCGCAGCCGAATCGCATCGAATGCTTGTGGAGGCGTTTGGTGAGCATGCTCTCGGTAAAACACAGTGTTTCGAGTGGTTCAAACGCTTCAAAAGTGGCGATTTTGACGTGAGGAACGAAGAACGTGGAAGACCACCGAAAAAGTTTGAAGACGCTGACCTGCAAGCCTTGTTGGACGAAGACGACGCTCAAACACAACAACAACTGGCGGATGTACCTACGGTAATGATATGATACTTTGTATCATATCATTACAATAAACGTGTTTTTTTTGTACAAAAATTCCGGTTTCATACTTACACACCTGGTATACCGCTCACGAGTGTCCGAAACGACAATAAAAACAGAGGATCGCCAAATGTTTAAAGAAAATATTAATGACAAAACTTAGAAAAATGTGACTAACATAAAAATTTTCGTAGCTGCGACTTTTCAGAGAAAATGTAAAAATGTCTGAATCTACGAAATTTACGCCAAATTTTTATTCCAGTTTATCGTCGGGCATAATAATTTATTGTGACCTTTTTTATGAAGCGCCACTATAATTTAACCAATGATTCAGAAGAGCCCTCCTCATGTCCCCACAAAATACGGTCCTCCGCGAAGGGAATACCTTACGGGAATGCCTTCTATACTTTTAAATGGTCGGAAAACAAGGCTTTTTCCGAGCATTTAAAAAAAATGCCAATACAACAATCAAAATGAGGTTCGGAGGGTTTATTTTACATATCTGCAGCAACGCAAATCAATTTTGATGTTCAAAAAAAAAAAAATGCTTATTAGCTGCCCAGTGGCCAGTAGAAAAAGAACGCTTTTTTGAGGCCCCCCACGGGCGAACTCGTTGGAGACGCACGTGAACACCTAGATCAAAAAATATTTTTTTTCGTAACCTAAACTAATTTCGCTAGCGAAGTACACACAATTATTGCAAAAAAATTGCTTTTTCCAAATGTGACACCATTTTGAGAAAAAAGTCGCATTTTCGAATGAAAAAACGGCTTTAATATGTTTAGGAAAACCGTAATTGTTAGTTGATCGTAAAAATTGTGCGTACTTCGCTAGGAAATCTATCAGAGAAACTACAGTTAAAATTTGAAGTCGATCGGTTGAAAATTGTACGAGCTACAAGTCCGCCCGGTTTTCCAAATATGGTTTCGAGAAAGAGGCGTTCAAAATTTTAAAACCATTATTTCGGGCCACATAATTCTTGAGATGTTCATATATCATTTGAGGGGTTATATACAGTAAAATTTTTCGAAATATTGATTTTCTTTTCGTAATGTACATATATTTATGTACACACACAGAACATTTCTTGTCAATCCGGCCAATATTCTCAAAGTTACACGAACATTTGTAATGACGTGTCAGAGCCATCGAAAGTGCTTTTGAAACTTTAAACGCGTTTTTCTCAAAACTGTGTTTTTAAAGTCGACGAGCAAGATTTCTCGGAAACGTCTGAACCGAACAGTCTCAAATTTTAACACAATCTTTTCAATTATAATTTTTAGTAACTAATCGGAGGTTCTTTGTCACCGATAAATATTTTCCTTTTTCTAAACAATTTAAGGCCTCATTTTTTTTTTCAAAAATCGATTTTTTTCGAGAAGCCTCCATTTTGTAATTAGAACTAGTATTTTGCTTATTTCTTCGATCAATTACAAGATAATCCATTATATTAACGAAATATTTTTGGTTTTTTTCATTTTAGATGATCCAATCCAGGGATATCGTGCTCACCGCAAGACGCCTTTTCTTTAGAGGTGCTCCCAGAGATCAGGTATAGCAGCTTTCAAAATAATTATATTATACAAATAAAAAATATTAAAATACAGTTAAAAGTAATAATATGTGTACAAATTTGTACGTTAATAGATTTAAAGGTCCTCTCGAGAAAAATTCTTGAAAAAACGATCTTTTTGAGCCTTCTGACTGTATATAACCCCTTAAGACAATAAAAAAAAACGACACATTTTTTGTTTTCAAAGGTATATAAGGCTTCAGAGGTATTGGTTCGCCGTTCGGTGATAATTATTGAATCACAATTATCGATAATTGACAATAAAAACAAAGTAATAAGCAAGTCGACCGAAAACTCACTCAGATTCCCAAATGCGACTGACGCGAAAGAAATCCTCGCTAAACACGTTTTCCCACTCGTTCACCTTCAACTTCCCCAGTATCGTCAAGTAAAGCAACGTGCCGGCGTGCTTCAGGTGATTCTTCGTCAAGCTCGTGAATATGCACGAAACGAGGCCGGAACTTACGAACATCGTCAAACTATTCGAAGCTTTACAAACTTCGACCAGTATCGCGTACTTCGTCACGTTCTGCCACGACAAATTTTCAACGCAGTTATCATAAACGTATTCCAAAAAACCCTCGTACTTCCCGCACATTAATCTCAAGTACGCGGGAAATATTTGCGTCGCGTTTCTCCGGCCAATTTCGAATGTGCAATTGTCCCAATTGGAGAATATTATGGCCTCGAGTTTGGATTCCAGATCATTCGTATCGTCCTCCAGCCAAAAATCCATTTTTGACGCTTTCTCCATCCACGTTTGGAAGATCTTGTAAGCGACGTACGAATATTTCGTGTAGGTCAGACAATGCTCGCGGAGTACCTCCAAGGCTAGTGCGAGCGTTTCACGCGAATGAATCTGCCGGGTATTCGCTTGCAGAAAACCGTGAGTCAGTGCGAGTTTGAAGCACTCGAGGTCGTGGATTTGAAAATGTTCACCAAAGGCTGATAAAAAAGGCTCGTTCAAGCGCCAGCATTTTTTTAACAAGTCCGCGACGTTGGCGCTTCGGTTGTCGGCGTTGAGAACAGTTACGAATGCAACAGAGCCTAGCAATGCTCGCTCGTCCCCGATGTCGTCACTCGACACGAGTACTCGGAATATCTGGACGAGCGATGCATCCGAAAGTCGAGATTTTCCGCTCATCAAGCTCTGCAATGTGAACATTCAAGGGGTTAGGCAGTGTGAAAATGTTTTTTTGCATTGTCTGATAATATAGACGGTTATAAACATGCTGTTCGATTTTTGGGGCGAAATTCGAATGATTTCGGTCGCTACAGCCTTTACAGCTAGTTTCGGTCGCTACAGCCTACAGCGCACTCGAAACTTCGAACGCGGTTTTCTTGAAATGTCGTTCTTCAAAATGGTGTAGGGTCAAAGTGGGAACGGTGGGTACACTGAACCTTTTCTGTTTCTCAGAAATGGTTATGCATATATGTGCGTCTTTTTCACATTAGAACCGCCCTCGGATGCCAATAGGGTTGAACCTGTCTGTGAGTCGCTCTCACGCAGTTCGGTTGTGAGAGGTGATTTTATATTCTTTTTGGTGTCAAGAGTTGAAGAACCAACTGGGTTGGTATGTTTTTTGCTTCTTTATCGCAGTTATGTTCGAAGTCATTGTTCTCCCGCAGTATACACCTATATTGCGGTATTCGAGCATTGTGTTTGTTAACCCAACAAAAATAGAAACTTATCAGTACCCGCTTTAGAAAAGAAAGAGCGGGTCGGTACACAGTGGCTCAATGTTTCGAGGTACACAGAGGTAAGTCATAATATGAATATTTTCGCTTGTGATTTAGATAGGTACTGGTACTACCTCATTAGGTAGGTACTCATTGTTGATTAATATTCATTAAATGATTGTGATTGATCTCATAATATGCTGTCTTTTTTAAATTAATTTTTCAATAGCTTACTGTAACATACTCCCCATTGTATAGAGAAAAGCACTCCATTACCTACAAGTGTACAGTGGATCAGGGTAATTTTCTTCGAATTTTTCTTGATATTGAAATTTTGTTTGACTGAAATTAGGCATGTTTCACTGTGTACATCCCCAAGTACACAGTGGATCAAACCCCATGAAAAATAAATGTTCATTATCTCAATATCTATTGGGTTAGGTCGTTCAGTGTCTTTAAACAAAATGAAGCCATTGAACACACCTCACGTTTAGTCAAGGCTTCATTGAGAATGCGTGAACGGTTGGGCAGCTATAGATCTCTAAAAAATAAGCCACTGAACCCACTCTGATCCTACACTCTCAAAGGAAAAGTTTTCACGCTATCCGTCTCAAATTTTGACACAACCTTCTTCACGCCACTCTTTATCTTGCTAGTGAAGCTCTTCTTAATCTTCTTATTTTTTTTAACGAAAAACTGTCGAAAAAATTGGATAAATTCGATACTTTTTTTTAAACCGCGGCCATTTCGTCAATTTCGATATAAAAAAAACGTCCATAGCAAGATAGCGGCTTCATACTGATTAATCACCTTATTACAAATTTTGTTTCAGATAATATTTACGGCCACAACCGTGTACGCCGTGAGGACTCTTTTTTGCGAAGACATTTTCAACCGTTAAAAGAAATGTAAAAACAAATAAAAATGAACGTTAAAAAATTATTTTCTGTTCTTCATGAGTGATTTGATTTGAGATAAAGAAAATCAGACTGATTCGCGTATTTTAACCGTCGAAAAAAAAATCGCGAAAATCAGCTATTTTTCGATCCGTTACACTGTGATAATCCCTTAAGAGGAAGGTCCAGCGTATTGTGGAAGAATCGCAGATTGAAGGTAAACTTATTATTACAACGACAGAACTGCTGGTAGAACTTCAAACGCGTTTTTATCGAAACTATGTTTTTTTAAACGGTGTACACGATTTTTATAACGTCTAATGAACGAATTTACTCGAAATTTGGTATACTTATTCAGTGTAACAGTATTTTAGTCTTCACCGACGTTTTTCTTCGGAACATTTTTTTCGTTAGTTATTAAAAATAATGATGTAATTTTTCCTCGAAGAATCGAAAAAAATGCCTCATTTATTTTTTGATTATTGAAATACGATAACATAAAATACTCGGTGTAGTCTTGGCCAATATTGTCTACTTTGAAGGACCATTCCAGGCTAAAATTTCTTGAAAATCGTTTTTTGTGCATTATCCAAAAATATGGACTTTCATAAACATCCTGTTAAATGTTGGTCGCGAAATTCGAATTATTCCGATCGCTACGGCTTTTCTTACAATCAGAGAGATTCGATCAGTTGCCTGGCGCGAACGGTGCACTTTTTTTCTCGAAATGTCGTTTTTCAAAGCAGTGAAAGATTTTGAACGAAGAGTTTTCAAGCTATCTGTCTCAAAATTTGCCACATCATTCTTCCCGTCACTTCTTAACGTCAAACGGAGGGGTTCTTTATTTTTTAATTTCACATTTTTTTAATCGCAAAATCTTCGAAAAAAGGCCCGATTTGACACTTCATTTTGGCCACCATTCTGCACCATTCTGTTAATCTTCATCGAAAAAAATCCTCCGTACGCCTCTACAGTTTTTCATACTGATTCATAATCTTTTTAGTTTTTTAATTCAGACAACTTTTGGAGGAATAGGACTTCCTACCATCAGGCGCTATTTTTTTAGGCATCATTTTGCAGTAGCCGAAAAAATTATATAAAAAATAAAACTAAAACATTCAAAAATATTTTTATGTACAACATAAGTCATCTGAAAAAACGGAGAAAAAATCGGACTGATTTTCGAAATTTACTTTTTTTTAAAATCATAAAAATCACACATTTTCGAGCCAGTCCCTCAAGAAAAAAAAACTCGTTTTTTATCAGTTCAACCGGATGGCCAAAATCAAGCAAACCGTTGAGCCCCTTACGTTCGAAGGTTCTTCACGAAATTGTTTGTAACTTCTTGAATTATTAATATTTTTTGGTGAAGTTTGGTACACAACTTTGTTAATATGTACAGACAAATAAATGTCCAAACGATTTTTCCATCATCTTTCTTATTCCTTCGAAATCAATTTTCTTTAACAACCCCGCTCGTCACAGTTACAGCCCCTTAAGGACATGCAGAAGATAAAATCCACGGCGAAAGCAGCCGAAGTTTGAAATTCTCGAATATATGTGCCAGATGCTAGTTACTTCAAGCTTTTCTCAATGAAATTATCCGCGATTGATGGCTTGATCGAGAGTTATTCGAGCATATGCGAATATATTTGACAAGGCGTAGAATGAAATTTGTGAAAACGAACTTTGTACATCTGGATATCACGATCGCGTTGATTTTTTCGCGACTCGATCTCGGCTCGCGTCGCCTCGATCGATCGATCGTCCTCCTCCTCTACGGAACCCCTACTTGGTGGATCCATCGTAATTTTCCGATCGCCATTGTCATCATTCATAATGACGCTCGTTCATCGAAGTCGAGCGACTTTGTTCGAATGTCAAGTTCCGTTTGGTTCGAATATCCGGGATGCAGGCCCGTGCGCCGATTTCTGCAACGAACATGTGGTAAAAGCCCTTTTTTTACCAGACTCTAATCGCATCGATAAAATTAAAAAAAAAAATGTCAACGATTTTCTATCATCGCGCTAAGTGTTTATTTTGCTCAATTTCTTTTTATCGGTATTTGATGCGGGTACGGGATTTGAAAAGAATGAAAAAAAAAATAGCGTACACAGCTGTTTTACGTACTCGCAGGAGAAGCGTTTATTTTCTTGTTTGCTTTTTAATCAACAAAACGAAACTCAAAAAGATTCGTGTTAACAATATTCCACAATATATCGCGTTAGTTTATTATACAGGTTCGTGTGTATATGTGTGCGAGTATTAGACTAGGCTCCCGTTGTCTTTGGAACTTCCGGAACATACCCGCCTCCCTCTTTCTCTATCTGTTCCTTGAACTTGAGATACTCGCGTTTTCGGTCAAAATGCTTCACCTGATCAGCAGGAATGAAAGAAAAAAAGAACACAGAGAATCGAATCACATTTCTTGGTGAGTGCGATCGTCGTCGCGTGGCGCGAATTACGCATCATTCGAGAATCCGTTACCCACCCACTGAGCAGGACAAAACTTCTCGTACTGTTTCCTAAATTCTTTGCAATCGGCATTCGTTTTTCCGTCGTCAAGACACTTCCAATATTCGTCCCGGTGGCCCCAGCAATTCGTGCGGTCCTCCTTGTTCGGAAACGACATCCTCTGCAAAGCGACAAAAAACAAACGATCACGTTACTTCCGGTGTAACACACGGAGAAAATATTTGAACAAGACCACCGCAGCCCTACGGACGATCGAAAAATTCCCCCGAATTCACCGTAAATTTTTCGCAGTTTGACTTACCTACCAAAAAATACTTTCTATATGGCGGCGGGTAAGCGGCTAACGAAACAAAAAAAAACTTTAACAAACGCACAGTGACACGGAAAATTTTCGCGCACACTCGACGAAAAAAAATGTTTTATACTGCGCTCTCATAGCAAAAACGGAAAAAAATCGAAATGATAAATGAACGATGGAGTAAAACGTAGAATCGATTAGAGCGAACGAAACGACCGGTAGTGAAGAGACGCTTGACAAAAAACAACTGTCTATTCCGTGTATCGTTTTTAGACTGAAAAAATGGAAGTTTGCTTTGGAATTTTTCAAGCACCCACCGGAGGGGGATTAATATCCGTGCAGCCAATGGGCCCGAGTTTTATAAGTGTCTAACCAATAGAAATATATACAAGAAGCCGCTGACAACCTTGGAGTCTAATAATAGACGAGAAATTCCCGACCGGACAATAATAACGCCGCTCTATAAATTATAGAGCAGGACATCTACCATCCTCGCGCCATATTTCAAGAAGTGTACCTTAAACATGTCTATCTTGAGATGGACGCCAGCTGGCGACTGAGAAGTACCCAACTACCGTGATTAATAAGACGTTCGACGCTTCTTCGCGACTCGACGATAAAAACAAATGTACCGAACCTCTCGGGTTATTTATTATTTTTGCAGTGACTGTTTACGTGCCCTGAAAATAATTCTATTTACAAGCTTCTTTGATGCTTCGTTTTCAAGGAAAACAAGGATCCGACGCTGAGAACACGGCAGTCCGAGCTGAAAGACTCGACTGATCAGAAATTTCTCTTCAGGAAGAATCGAGTGCTCCGCCGATGTTCAATGGCACTTATATTATTTACAATTACATACGACCGATAAATTTTTTTATTGACTTTCGATAACATGCTCTACATTGTTTTAGAGAAAAATTAAAATCTATACTGTCTAGCAGGCTTTTTTTTAAATTGTGAATTCCTTTGATGTCTGGGACAATCTCATTGATGATAAAATTTACCCTCAATTCGCAACTCTTTGCGATAAACAGTATCAAGGAACGTGTCGCATGTCCGGTCGGTAAAAATCCTATGGCCAAGTTTTCTCCTAGACGGAATATATTACGGGCGAACAAAGAGAAAGATTTGTTCGTTTTGACAACAGAGCAGGTGTTTTTTTTTATTTTGCGAAAAAATCAGCCGTTTTGAAGAACACCAAGAATCTGCATATCCTCTCTCTCTCTTTCGCACTTATGGCTCGGTGGGTACAACACTGCGTCTTGAATCGTCGAGTGCTTACCATAGTTTTCTGTTAAAAACAACATGGAGGTACTTGGAATTTTAACTACCATTGGACAAGCCGACGCCAAAACAAAAATCAATATCCTCCAAGATTCATCGGCGGAAGGTCACGAAACCCGCGACCTTCCTTAATTTTCCAGAATTGAAGACAAGGCAAGAATAGCGTGTCGAAAAAAAAAAATAGGCTGCACATAAATTTGTATGAAAAAGCAGGCATCGGGAAAATTATTTTGCCGGGAAATAATTATGGACACGTCCGTTGTCTGCGAAAATACTCCAAAAGGACAACGCAAATATTAATATCGACTAGCAGCGATTACATAACGCAACGTCAGCGCTTTTCAGCAATGGTCAGGAACGGATGTTAAGAAATTGAATTGACAATCAATTGTTTCAAGTATATTGGAATATCGGAGTGCACATTCGCTAGACATCGAACTTTTAGGAAGCTTCGGGCAATGTGGACGGACCGAGAGCATTGTTTATCGTGGAAAAAGAGGTTAGAAAACGTTGCGCGGAAGGTTCCTGTTCGCTTTTCTTTTAAAACCATCAATTAATATTCCACGCGGTAAACAAAACGTGTTAACAAGTCCCAACAACATTTCATGTCATTTATAAATTGGCGAATGCATATTTACTTGTTTCTTTTTATCGCCGGTGCGTGGGTGCCTTATCAAGGACGCGAAACAGCTTTATTACTGTACCGCAAATTACGATTTTCGTTCTTTCGCCGACGACGAAATCGTTAATTGATAATAAGCTTAATATTGCTAATGTTTACTTTTTGGGTCGGAAAAACAAGAGTGGATGACAAAACGTCGATGCGAAATACGACGACGTAAGGATTACGAGAGTTGGAGCAAAATCTCGATTATAACGGGGTGGTACGCCGCGTTTGAACGGAAAAATTACCACCGGCAGCGCCAGACGCAAGTTTGTGTAAAGACGGAACTTTTATTCAACTTTTTCGATGTTATTTCATTAATAATGTTTATTTTATTATAGTCGTATAAAGTATTTGGATTACTTCCGGTCGATCAAGAAACGTAAAACGTTAATGCCTGTACCGATAAACGGCCTCGGGATTATTAGCGAAACTATTATTTCATTAACGGCGTTACGCCTAGTTGTAACAGTCGAAAACAGTTCATTTATGCGATTTTCAAAAGAAAATCGTGATAAATTTCTACAAAAATTAGGCATTTGAAAAAGTATTTGTATACTTTTCAAATGCCCCCAAGTATTTGTATATTTTCGGGCTTTTTTATTTGGGTGAAAATATTTAATTATAATCGATTTACAGCCGATGACCGGGAGACACCTCGCGAAAACGTCTCTTGCAGTGAGCAATCAGTTATCTAATATAAAAAAATCAAACAGATTTCGTTAATACATTCGTTCATTTTATGATTAACCAAAGGAAATTCGGAAATATCGAATTAAAAGAAAAATGGCGCGTGTTGAAAGTGAGTCTTGATTTTATAGTCCTATATCTCTACTTTGTTTTCCGTATTATCCGAGTTTCACTTATCCGAGATACACTCTCCCTATCTTACCTCGGATAAGCGAGGTTCTACTGTATATACATCGAACTATTTCTTATCTCTGATATTTTGTGGTGAAGAAAATTCAAAAAAATCGTGAAGACTCAGTATATAGGCAAGACAATAAAATATTTTTTTTTTCCAAATTTAATTTTGGATTGTGGCTGACGCTGTGTCCTCCTTAAAATGAAAATAAAGAACAGAAATGAATGCTCGTCGATATTTATTGACGGGAAATCGTTAACCGGCTTTTCCATATTTCCGGTGGTCCCAAAAATCTCTATCGGCTAGGATAGCCGTGTGAAAAAAATTTCACCGGTGAAAAACCCGACCAATCACGAATGTGACCGTAATGTCCCTCTCCATCTCAGAACCCTCGCGCGATCTACCTTACCGGCGGCCGCCATGGGAACTTCCGAACAAAAGTCTCCCTCCAAGAGGCCATCAACCGATAAAGATGCAAACAGCTTAGCCGAAGCGACGGTTTCCCCTAGAAAAAGCGTGCAACAAACGCATCCCTGTAATTCCCCATAACGCTTCGTGTGACAGCCCAGCCTGAAAAACATTAATCACGCTATAGTATATCTAGTCGTCGGTATGTTTTCAAGCCGTAGACTTGTCTTTTTATCTAAATTATAGAGCTTTTGAATTTGATAAGATGATTTTGTTGCTGTTTAAATATGAATGAAGGTTGAGTGATTTTTCTATGATGGCCCAATCTATATTCGATGCCTTGACCGGTAAATATGCCTCCTCTTACACTCCGCGGAACCAAAGATATTAACCTTATTTATGAAAACCGAGAGAATTTCTCGGGCGTAATCGGCGCCGAGTGTACTCTCGAGCATAAAGCATTTGAATATCGAATTTTCCTCGCACTTACCGCTTCACAGGCGTGTCACTGGATAGTTCTACGGTGCAATCGCTGCTCGAAACTCCGACCCTCATAAGCGAGGTCGAGCAGTCAGGTACGTACGCTCCTCAAGTTCTACAGACGAAAAAAAAAGCACATTCTCCGACGGACTTCACTTGATTGACTTTTGAAAACTCGTTTCGCGCAGCTATAGACCAAGAGGAGGAGGATATTTTTCAATGCGGCAAGTGCAAAAGTCAATTTACGTCTTTGCACATGTTTCTTCTGCACAAGAGGGAACACCTGAAAGTACAAGAGCAAACGGTAGATCTGAGCCAGTATCTGGTCAGCGAAGATGGCCGAGTTAGCGTCGACGCGGACAATCCTTGCCAGGATGCCATTCGGTACGATCCTCAGGAGGGATTCGTTCAAGGCGATCAGCTCGCCGAGTCTATCATTCTCGAGGAAACGGACATGTTGTTCAGGCAAATACTTTGAGTCTTGAAGTACCATTTTTTTTTCCACCCCTCATTTCTCATCCGCCGTCGGTCGCTAGCCGAATATTAGGATCCGTTTCTTCCTCGCGTTACAAATGAACTTGGTTGTTGCAGTATGGATCAAGAAGGTGCCAATTATTTAACCCAGGATTCCGGTTTCGGAGTGCCCATTATTCTGAGCGCCGAAAACTTCGAGGACGCATTTTCCGACCCTGCGGACAATGTTGAAGGCGATCCGCTGATGAGCGAGAACGAGGAAGCGCGCCAAGCCCATCACGACGATCTTAATCAGGACGAGGTCGTCTTCGACGTGTCGTCCAGTCATGACATTGTACCCATGGACAATGAACTCGCCACTGTTGTGGAGCGACGTGACGAACAGACCGAAGAGGAGGATAGCAACGTCGGGCAAATGCAAAATTTAAAGGTGAATGACAACGGGTTTTTCTCGCTTTACGAATCTTGGAAGAGGGTTGGAAAATTAATAGGGATTTAGGGGGAGGCTACTGTGATGACGCAATAATCTTTTCTTTAAAAAAATTGATTCTAAAGGAAAAAGTAAGATGGTCGAAAAATCGTTTTGACATTCATTTGTATGGACATTAACAAAGTTGTGTACCAAAATGCATCAAAATGTTCATAATTAAAATTTTTTTTAACAATCTCGTGAGAGACCTTTGAACGTGAAGGGCTCAACCGGTGTACTTCATTTTGGCCACCTGGTTGATCGGAAACAAAAGAAAACGAGTTTTTTTTTTCTTAAAATCGATGATCCTAGCTTTCCACCCGTGGCTTTGCTCGCGTAGACTTGTGTTGAATACTCCTTAAGGGTTGATATGCAGTCAGAGGCGTGAAAAAATAAGCATTTTCAATCTTTTTTTTTTACTAATTAAGTTTGTTTTACAAAAGTTACACAGACTTTTTATGTTATATTTCAACTTGTACAAATTTTCAAAGATAAATATTGATTCTTTATAAAAATATCGCCATCTTTGTCGGACCCCTTTCGGCAGTAGAGCTTTGCAGTGACCATCATAAAATTTGACTGGATCATCTGAAATCAAAAGTTTAATAATAAATCTAGTCCTTAATCGAAGATTTTCTTTAAAAAATTAACAAAATGGCGGTTTCCGACAGATAACTTTCGATTTTCTACCAAAAAATCGCTCGTTTATTGTTTTAAAAAAATATAAATTTTCAACAAAAATGAAAATCCTTCGATTAAGGACTAGTTTTTGATGCTATCAACGAGCACGACAAATTTCATCAAAATCCATCGGGTGGTTTTTTAATTATAGTGGTCACCGACTTGAAAAACATAGTTTCTAGAAAAACGCGTTTAAAGTTTTTCGATGTGGATACGGTATTATATGTTCGTAAAATTTTGAGCTCAATGGATGAAGCTAAACTTTTTTTTATGTATTTCGATCCGCTAATTCCGAATATCACAATATTTTGCCGAAAAGTCGAGCATTCAATTGGTTATAGCCAACTGTTAAAACAATTTTTCAAAAAATTAAAGTTTTTCGGGATGAATTATTTTTTTAAACATTTTGGGCAATTTAAAAACGAAAGTATTCCCTATAAAATTTTGCTAAAGTTCATAGTTTTTGAGTAATTTTTGAAAATTTCTGAAAGAGCTTTCCAATTTTACACTTGATTTATGTATAAAAATACTAATTAAAAAATTACTTACATCGAATCATCAATTCCTGGCCCATACAATAGGGCTTCTGCCGATGTGGAAGCTTCCAAAATATCAATTTGTTGTCGTCTTCGAAGCATTCTGCCTTCCCGGGTATTATCGTTTGCGCGTTTGTCAGCCGCCACCTGCCATGGGGATCCGACGCCCCTTCACTAATTGTGGGATATCCCGGAAACTATTCATCGGATTGACTTGAAATTTTCAGGGAATATTTTCGAAACATTATACTTCAAGAAAATGTTTAAAAAATCGATTTTTTCAAAATTCTGACTGCGTCTTACCCCTTAATGGAATGTGCTCCTGAAATGTCTCATTAAGGAACACGTACAATTGTGTTAAGGAGCATTAATACTAAGTTTCAAGTAAATCTGAACAGATATTTCCTTTGTAAACTTGAAACTTTTATAAATCTAAACAGATAATCTTATATAAACTTTGCTAGTTCCTTTTCCCCTTAAGGATTGAATTTTCAAAATCGCTGAAATTTCTTTAATTATGTCTAGGAGCAGTAATACAAAGTTTCAAGTAAATTTGACCCGATTTTTTTTTCCGTACAAACTTTGCCACCCTTTTTCTCCCCTTAGGGGTTGAATTTCTAAAAACTCTTAAATACGTATTTCATTAATTGTGTCGAGAAGCACCAATGCCAAATTTCAAGTAAATTCGATCAAATTTTTTAATTTTAATACAAACTTTGCCACCCCTTTTCTCCCCTTTAGGGTTGAATTTCGAAAAATCCCTTCTTGGTGGGTGCTTACGTCACAGCAGCAACCTACTGTCCAAATTACATGCAATTAGCTGCAGCGGTTTTGGCTCGACGTTGATGAATCAGTGAGGACATGTTCTTTTATATGTACAGATTGGCTAATACTAGTCCGAGTTTTTTTGTTATCGGGTTTCAGTCATTGAAAAAAGTTCGATTTAAAAAAAAATTTCGAGACAAATAACATCATTATTACCGATGAAAAAAAGTTAAGAAGAAGAACGTCGGTAAGGACTAAACTACTATTACACTGAATAAGTGTGAATTTCACATTAGATGTCGAGAAATCGTATATACCGTTTTGAAAAACATAGTTTCGAGAAAAACGCGTTTAACCCTTTAACGGCCACGCCTATTTCTGGATTGCTCAAAATCATTCCCTCTGGTAGTATAGCTAAAAAGGGGTTAAATATGAATATCCAACCATAATTTTGTCGATAAGGGCCTGGGAAGTAGTATTTTCGGACTGTAGCAAATTTGTTACTAACATTTTCACCCGCTCCGTTCAAACTATTATTCCAATTCAATAAAAAATCTTCAAAGCCTAGTTCGTCCAGTCAAGCTTCCTTTGCACAATTCTATCAAAGAATATTTCAAGATTGTCCATTTACTTACTTTTTTGGACAAAAAAGGGCAGCAGATCAAATGCTGGGGCAAGCGTCGTAAATTTTCACGACAACATTGTTGCCGTATTAACATAATTCGTATGTTTACATTTGAATTTCAAGCTATCCCGGAATTTGTAGCTGCATCTAGCATAGGTTGATGGAACTATCAAGTAGCTTGTCTCCTATAGCGTCCTTACGCGTTTACCGACGCGGTAAACCCGTAACTGGATAAAAAAAATCGTTATTTCATGACAACGTGCCTATTTCCGTATGTGAAATAAAATGAGAATCGAATGTGCTTTTTTTCTCGTTTCAGTACAAGTGCGGCTACTGCGACAAGCAATTTGCCAAGAAATTTTATTGGCAGCAGCACGAGCGTTCGCACACGGGTGAGAAGCCTTATCAGTGCGTAGTATGCGGCAGGGCGTTCGCCCAGAAATCCAACGTCAAGAAACACATGTCCTCGCACAAAGTTTGGCCAGGAACGGCGATACACTCTTTGCCACCGGAAGTACGTTAAAAGAAAAACAAACTATGGCGAAATCGACCAAATCGAATTTTAACGTAACTTTACGGGTCGATTTTCAATGAGGCTCAAGTTCAAGGAGGTTCGAGCGTTTTAGTTATAAAAGTTTAAGCATGCCGATTTATTTATGAATAAAATACGCCGATAAAAGTTCAAGTGCGACATTTCGACAAGTTCCACAATAAAGTGTCCAAGACTAAAAAAAAAATGGAGCGATCGTGCTTGATCCATCTTAAGGGATCTACCTAGAGACCCGAAAAAATTGCCAAATTGCGAAAAAAAAATCGGGGAAATGGTTGGTGAAACAAAAACGCCTAATACTTGACCAAACGTATTAGGCTCGCTGTAAATTTTCTATCCGGACAAAAAATCGAATATCTCGGCGATGAAAATGGTAACCCAATTTACCAAACGGGATCGTGAAGCAGACAAACCCAGCTTCATTTTCCTTTTTTATGCTTATTTTTGCGTTTTTTTGTACCCGTTACGTCATTTTGAAAATTCCCGATTTTCACAATGTTCGCACTTTGCAAAAACGTGTGCTGGACTTTGAACAGTAGTAATCTCACTATTTAGTGATAATGTCTTTGAATTTTGTTATTTTGGAATCACTAAGCTTTGTTTTAGATATTTTTCCAAAATTTCTTTGTATCGTTATTTTTGGTTGATAGTCGACGATGTCTCATTAATTTGTTGCCGTTACTTTGATACAAAGATGTTTTTATGAAAATACCAAGAGGAGAAAAGGTGCATACAGCTTTGGCCAAAAGTATTAGGCATCCCTATAAAATATTGATATTTTAAAAAGTACATGAAACTATTAAAATTGCTTTGAACTAAAGCTAACAAGTAACATCACTTTGGTGTCCTCCTCCGATTCTGATGAAACTTTTAAAAGTATTTTTTTTAATCGGCGGAAAAACGGTTTTAAGGGGTGAAACGCACCCTCTAAAATGGGGATGTTTTTCGTTTCTCGTCGATAACGTTTCAACGGCACGAGATATAAAAAAATGTCAAATTGCACCAATGTTTATTTTGTTTGTGTATTATACGTTGGAGATGAGAACGATAACGTTATCGACAAAAAACACCCCTATTTTCGAGCGTGCGTTTCACCCCTTAAAACCTTTTTTCCGCCGATAAAAAATACGTGTCTCTTAGTTTTTGAGACTCTTCCACATAAAAAAGTTTCAACAAAATCGGAGGAAGACACCAAAGTGATGTTCCTGTAAGATGGCATGATCAAATATAAAATTAAACAATAGAAAACCTCTTTTGGTGGATTGCAAAACATCGGGATCGTAAAACGCTAAACATGTGCGTTTTTTAAATTTCGACAAAAACTTTTACCAATCTTCATTTGCTATTCATCTCTATGAAATTGCAGAAAAGGGCCTCTCCACTCTTGGAGAGGCCCTTTTCTGCAATTTCATTAAGGGGTAAGGCCACTGTAACGGCCCAAAAAAAAAGGTTTTTTCACTAATTTTTTGCTCCCGAAATTGAAGGTATTTGAAAAAAAACTTTTAATGGTGTTATCGGGCATACATTAAACTTTATTATAAAATTTTTTTACAGTAAAAAAAAAACAAAATGGCGGTTCCACAGCTATCTTCCCGGGACATGTTTTGCTTCCAGGGCTCCGCGGCACGCAGCACCACTGGTGCACTTTTGAATCTAGAACAAAAAAAAAACCATTAATCTAAAGGGCTATAGCTAGAGAATGTCGATCGGATTTTATAAAGTATCAATTTTTGTGGATTTGGCGTGCGTTTGAAAAAAAAATTGATTTTTGACGAAAAAAACGGCAAGTTTTTTGTTAATAAAAAATCAATAAATAAAGTTCTTGAAAATTCCGATCGACATTCTCAAGATAATGTAAATGTTCACATCTGGTTAAAATTTCAAGTAAAAAAAATGAAAATTGTTCGAGTTATGCTGCGTGCCATTTTGAAAAACCATGTTTCGAGAAAAACGCGTTTAAAGTTTGTTTGGGTTTTGACACGCTTGGCGGCGACCTTCATTTCCTAAGGACAACAAATTTTTTTTCGCACAGGACCTTTTTTTTCTTATTCTAGAGGGTTTAAACTATTTTTTAAGCCAATAAAAAAAAATCGATTTTTCAAAAAATTTACAGTGGCCTTACCCCTTAAATCAGCGCGATTCCTTGTTTTCGAAAATGCCAAAAAGTAGTGAACTTTTACACGAAAAAATGGGTGAAAATTCAACTTTCGCACAAACAAGGGAAGTCCGAAGTCGGCGTTTGGCAATTTTTTCGAGCATCTATGTAGATGTAACCTCTTAAGCGGAGCCTCGGCGTGATCCCGAGAACAAAGAAAGTACATTTTCGTTTGATCCCGCAGGCACCACCGGACGGAAGTATCGACCGAACCTATCACTGTCAATTCTGCAAAGAAATCTTCGACTCGTACAAAGCCCTGAAGGGCCACCTTATAATCTCCCATCTGACGCTCAAAGTTTACAAATGCGTGCAGAGTAGTTGCAGCATGATGTTCGCCGAGTTGGACGATTTTCTCGAGCACACGAAGAGCCACAAGCGTTCGGAGTACAGATGCCACGTGTGCGGCGAGGTCTTCAACACCCTGTCCGATCTAGGACTCCATCAGTACACCCATTCCGTCCAGAAGCAAAAAACAACGGAAAAGTATTATTGCTGCACGATATGCAAGTCGTCCTTTTCAAATTTGGAGGCTCTGCAGCATCACACGGAAACGACGACGCACGATTACGCCTGTCCTCACTGCGGCAAGAGCTTCCTGATCGAGAGATTTTTACGGAGACATCTCAAGACTCACGTGTCCTCGGCCCGTTTCGCCTGCGAGGACTGCGGCAAGGCTTTCAAGACCGAGCAGTATCTCGCCAATCACAAACTTATACACAGCGAGGAAACTCCCTTCATGTGTTCGGTAAGAGTTTCGTTACTTACGGACTCTTCCCGTCGTTGTTGGCTCGAGACGAGTTATATGCATTTGCGAAAAATTCTTCGAAAACAATTGCTCGAACGAACAATTTCTCGTACACTGAAAAAAAAAATTCGTTCATCCAACCCAAATTCAGTTGGTTTAACAAAATGTATCTTTAAATACGTTCAACTTGATTTTTGATTGGCATAACAAACGTTTTATCAATCTAGCTGATAGTTTTAGTGGTGTGAACTGTAGCTTATTTAACATGTTTGAGCAACTGTTAAGACAACAAAATGCATTTTGCACATTCAACAATTTTTTTTTCTCAGTGTACACAA
Source organism: Ophion obscuratus (assembly GCA_964007375.1). NCBI lineage: Eukaryota > Metazoa > Arthropoda > Insecta > Hymenoptera > Ichneumonidae > Ophion > Ophion obscuratus. Next base: position 9,914,697 of record OZ023319.1, read on the forward strand.
TTTGCCGAAAGAAAGATTTCTCGAATCGACCATTTTTCGAATGGACAGATTTTTTCTGGGTGAACGAACAAATTATGCATAAATTTAATAACTTCAATTTTGAATAATTAATATTTGCATTGATATTGCATCGTTAATTGAGGCAAATACTTCGTGGAACGCGTTTTCTACGTTGGTCAATCGCAAAGTTTATTTCGCTCTATCATTTTACATAAAAAATCGCGATTTTTTCAGTATGACTCACTGAAAAAAAAACTTTATACAATATTAAAATATATCTTCGATTATAAAAGTGTACGACCTAGTTAAGATACCACTTTAACAATAACTGAATAATTAAATTATTAGGAAATTATTCAATTATTCATTTAATTATCAAATTGAAATTGGGTTTGTTTCGGTTGTTTTTCGAGAAATTGGGTTGTTTTTCGAAATTGTTCATTCGAGAAATTGTTTATCCGGGAAATTGTCATTTGGGCAATTGCGAGTAACTTTCCGCAAAGCATTCATATGTTGTCAGAGAATCTTGAAAAAAGTATCAGAAAAGTGTAACACTACCCGGAGGCCCGGAAGATAGTTGTAACTTTGAAAATTCTTTGTGCTAAAAAATCAGTAACTAGAACACGAGAAATAGGCGAACGAAACCAGACTTGTCGACACTACGGCAATTTTTTTTTCGTGCCTCATGAGTATCTTTTCGCTTGAAAGGGCACTCTTTATCACATTTTGAGGTGTTCAGAGCCGGATTTGATTCGAAATATTTCACGAGCCAATAAAAGTGTGCTTGAACACGAAAAAGAACCATTTGAGGTAGGGTGGATAAGTCCAGTTTTGTTCGCCCACTCCTCGAATATATTTGAAGCCGTTTACTTTCTCCGGTATGTGACATTTTTTCACATTCTTGCAACTTCACGATGCGGGAGCTTTAGAGCGTATTTTTTGCAAAAAAAGCCCCCAGAGCCGCACATTTTGAGCAAAAGGCTAAAATCCCTTGTAATCTACATGCTTGTAGCTAAAGAAATACGTACGAGGATTTTAAGGTATTCCTTTCACGAACTCGAATATTTAACAATTAACTGCTTTTCGTCTATAATAAAGTAAAAATACATCCCAGTATACTGGTAAAATTTCACGCCAAGTTACCAAACCTTTAACGAAAAATTACGACTCTAAAGATCGACTCAGTTATACGGCGCTTTATGGAGATGACAGGCTTGCCGCATTTCTATCTAATAATTCATACACTAAATAACTCTAGATGCCTAATATAAACTGCTCATACGTGTTAAAAAAGAAAAAATATTCCGTAACGACAGTAGAGCCAGGGGGTCACCGAATATTTAAAGAATGATTAACGATAAAGATAAAAAAATGCGACTGGCAAAAGAATTTCCGTACCAGCGAATTTTCAGAGAAAATGTAAAAATGTGCTAAATCTACTAAACTTGTACCACATTTTTATTCCAGTTTATCGTTGGGTATAATAATTGATTGTGACGTATTTTTATTAAGCGCACAATTATTTACCAATGATTCAGAAGGAGCCTCCTTATGCCCCCACAAAATGCGGCTCTCCGCGAAAGGAATACCTTACCTGGATTCCCCCTTAAAAAAAATGGAAAGCATTCGATATACTTTCATTTTTGGCAGTAAAATCGCGGAAAATTGATTATGACAGGAATTTTCGACGAATCGAAACCCCTTACGTTTTTCCGTGTGGAATTTAGTTTAGAAGTTGATGTGAAAATTTGAAGTTGAAATGGATAGAATTCCTTCAAGTTCCGCTGCAAGGTAACATGATAAACGTCCCCAAAGTTTTTCCTTGCATCATTTTGAGTTTGAGACTAAAAATTGAGTAGTCGAAATGGCAATTGGGTACAAAACCGATTGTATCTTTTTTCAAGACCCTAAAGATAGTATTGAAGTTTGCATCGTTGGAACGCGACGAGAATCCTTCTTCATATTCTCTATGCCTTATTTTTACAACTACTTAAACTCTTCTTTTGTAGTTTTAGATTATGGGTCCCTAATAAGGATCTTAAAAAATATTTCAGCAATATTTGCAGCCTAAATGTGCCAAAAGAAAATTGGGCAATACGAAAAAGACAAAAAAAACGTTGCATTCTAATGATGTAAAATTCAATCTCATCCTTAAAGTATCATTCGATGCTATTAAAAAAAAAAATTCGATCCCTTAAAGCAGTGTCACCCCTTAACACAGGAAGTGAGAATTTCGCCTCGTCTTGACCCACAAAATGTCACGTTTCAGCAATGTCCGGCGAGATTCAAGAGAAAAGATCGCCTCGGTCGTCACATGCTGATTCACGATCTAACGAAGAGGCTCAAGTGTCCGTTCCGCGGTTACTTGGGCTGCATGAGCGAATTCTCGCGTCCGGACAAGCTCAAGAGGCACCTTCTCACGCACAGTAACATCAAGCGTTTCAGTTGTAGCCATTGCAATCGCAACTTCCATCGGGCCCAAGCACTCAAGCATCACGAGCTCAACAAGCACAATCTAAAGTGTGACATATGCTCATACGTGAGTAATCGAGTTCCCGTGTGTACTAGTCCCAAAAAAAACGTAACCTCGCACAATCGTAACAAGTCTGTCTACTTGCCAGGCATTCAAAACGAAGGATCAATTGATAACGCACAATTGCGACCAGACGACGGAGACGAAGAAGCACGCGAGCTCGCAACTTCCGAAAAAAGCTTCCGGTACGTTCAAGCCGCGAAGACCAACGCCAAAGAGACAAATGAAATCGGCCGCTGGCATCACGGAGAAGGAAAAATCAAAATCTGACGACGTGCAAAAGAAGGTAACGCGACAGAGATGATTTTCATCGAGGATATGGACGCTTAAAGGGTAACCATGTTGGGTCGAAAGCTGAAGACTGACGTTTGTTTTTAAAAAAATCCAAGCTTATTGAAAATTAAACATTGGGTACTCAAACATACAGAACAAAATACAATTAAAAAAACAATTAATTGTACTTTTAGCAAGAAATATGGAAAATTGTACTCTTTTTGTGGATATTTAGAGGAACGGACAGTAAATGTTCATTAAGGTGTTTGGCTACTGTGAGGAAGCGAAAATCAGAATTATAAAAAAAAAATTTAAGGAATAAGGAAGATTGAAAAATCGTTTGGACATTTATTTGTATGTACATTAACAAAGATGTGTACAAAATTTCATTTTAAAATATTAATAATTATAGAAGTTACAAACAATCGCGTGAAGGACCTTTGAACGTGAGGGGCTCAACGGTGTAATTGATTTTGGCCACCCGGTTAATCTGAAACAAAAAAAAACGAGTTTTTTCTTCTCAAGGGAGGACACCACTGTAACTGCTCATTTTCGACCGTTTTCTTTGGAATTTCTTTTAAAGAACGGAATAAAATACATGATCAGAAGAACTTTTAGGCTTTACTAGGTATACAGGGTGAGGCACTAACAGTTGCCACCTTGAATATCTCTGTAATTATCGACGTCACGAAAAATGTTTCAAACAAATGTTGTACCGTACGGAAGGGGTCATCAAATGCGACCATTTTTTTATCCCAGTGGAGGCGCTGTCGCACCGTAAAGGTCACCTCCATTTTTTTAAATGGAATGCTACATTTTTTTTACAACTATCTTGTAGGGCATCGAAAACTGCATAAAAAACATTTAGGGGTCAACGTCGTTCAAGGTCATTTAAGATAAAAAAGTGACATGAACTTTATTTTTATGTGAAATTACCTTTATTCACAGTAGATGTTCAAAGTGATTGCCATTAGAATCAATGCAGTATTGCAATCTCTCCATCATGGATTGTGTAGAATTTCTTGTCACTTCGGCACTTATCGAGTCACAGGCTCGAAGAATTCTCTTACGCATATCATCCGGCGTAGTTAGACGTTCTTTATAAACAAGATCTTTCAAGTATCCCTGCAAGAAAAAGTCCAGAGGCGTCAAGTCTGGCGAGCGAACCGGCCACGAAACAGCTCCTCCGCGTTCATTCCAACGATTTGAAAATCTCTTTTGCAATTCATTTCTAGCTATCAGCGAAAAATGTGCCGGGCACCCATCGTGTTGATACCACATTCTGTTTCTTGTTTCTAAAGGTATTTCTTCCAATAACGGACCTAATGTTTCTTGAAGAAATGTGGTGAACTTCTCACCATTAAGATTCCCTTCGATGAAATAAGGGCCTATGATTCTATCTCCAATAATTCCACACCATACATTAACCAACCACGGTCTTTGGTGTGCAAATTGCCGCAGCCAATGTGGATTTTCAGTTGACCACAAATGCATGATATGCAAGTTAATATTTCCATGATTCGTAAATGCTGCCTCATCAGTAAAGAAAATCCGATTAATAAATTAGTCATCTCTCTGAATTTGGCGTTGAGCCCATCGGCAGAATTCAGTGCGATTCATGAAATCCGTACCAGTTAATTCCTGGTGGAGACTGATGTGGTAAGGATGATATTTATGACGATGTAGAACACGTAGAATACTTCTTTGGCTTACGCCAGATTCCCTCGCAATTTGACGAGAACTCGCACAAGGATCTCGATGAACGGCAGCAAGAACACCAATTTCCGTTTCTTCGTTAGTAACTCGCTTTTGTCGGTTACTTTCCCGACGGGTTGAGGATCCAGTTGTCCTCAGTTTAGTGTACAAAATTTGAAATGTACCGCGTGTAGGATGAGAACGTTCAGGAAATCTTTCAGCGTGTAAGTCTCTAGCTCCCACTGCATTTTTCTGAAATTCTCCGTAAATTAGAAGCATATCAGTTTGCTCTTCAAAAGAATACATCATTTACATTCGCTTGATTCATTAATACTAGTCTCAGCATTCTTACTATCGTTATCTTGGGTTTGTTTGGGCGAAACATTGTACAATGTTCCGTATACATTGTAGGTTTTGTGCCGTTGTTTACATACAAGACAATGGCAAGACTTCGGCGATAAGTGCCGAAGTGATCAGAAATTCGTGATGAGGAGATTGCAATACTGCATTCATTCCAGTGGCAATCACTTTTGAACATCTACTGTGAATAAAGGTAATTTCACATAAAAGTAAAGTTCATGTCATTTTTTGATCTTAAATGACCTTGAACGACTTTGATCCCTAAATGTTTTTTATGCAGTTCTCGATGCTCTACAAGATGGTTGAAAAAAAATGAACCGTTCCATTTAAAAAAGTGGAGGTGACCTTTACTGTGCGACAGCGCCTCCACTGAGATAAAAAAAAATGGTCGCATTTGATGACCCCTTTCGTACGGTACAACTTTTGTTTCAAACATCTTTTTGTGACATTGATAATTACAGAGGTATTCAAGGTGGCAACAGTTAGTGCCTCACCCTGTATATTAAAGTACGTAAAAAATGTATTTGTCAAAAGAATACAAAGTGGCGGCGCACGAGTCGCTATAGCACTACTGGTTTTCAGCCAACCGTCGCCGCGGCACGCAGTAGAACCGTCGCAAATTTAATCCTGGATCTAAGAGTGAAATATTTTTGTTAATTATATTAGTTTTAGCTGTCACGTACGGGGGGAAATTAAAAAATTATGAATAAAATGGAGACAAGTTTGAAAAAAAGTTCGTTTTTTCGACCACAATCTTCATATGAAAAGTGATATATTTTTTACAATATTCAATTAACCGAAACAAGCGCTTGGACTTGATTGTTAAAGCAATCTGAGAAGCAGTTAAAATTTTATTTTTCAATAGCAGTTTAAAACTTTAAGTCGTTTGGACGAAAATTGTTTGAGTTCTGCTGCGTGCCGATTTCCAAAACATGGTCTTGCGAAAAACATGTTTGAAGTTTGAAGAATTTTTTTTCCGTCTTCTTATGCCACCTATTGGTGGAAAATAAAATTATTTTTAGTCGGTAACTGTTTCCTCAAAGTAATAGGCTTTGAAGAGTCGAGAACTGCGTCTACCGCCGTGGATCGCCGAAGGCGCTCAAAAATAACTCGAAAACCACTTTGAAACTGTTTTTTTTTTCAGCTATAAACGAATATGCGTCATATTTTTAAAGGCTCGGAAGATTTTTAAAAAGTTTTTCAAAAAACCGATTTTTCGAAAATTCTACAGCGGTGTCCTTCCTTAAATTAGATAATATTGGCTACAACTTAACCGAGCTTTTTTTGTTATCATTATCAATCAACGAAATTTTTTTTAAATGATTTTTCTTTCGATTTTTCGAGGAAAAATGACATCATTGTTAATAACCAATGAAAAAAAATCTCAAGAAAAAAAACGTCGGTCAAGACTAAACTACTATTACACTGAACAAGTGGACCAAATTTCAAGTCAATCCGTTCATTCGTGTACACCGTTTTGAAAATCCAAGTTTCGAGCCAAACGCGTTTAAAGTTTGACCAGCAGTTCTATAGTTGTAATCATAAGTGTACCGTCAATCTGCGACTCCTGCACCATACGTGGAACCTTCGTCTTCAATTTTTCTAGCCTCAAGTGACGAACGAGTGCTCCCCCTTAAAGTTCATCAACCTTTTTTTAAAGTCAACTTCAAAGTATCAATTTTCAGCCCGACGCGATGGGGCCGGGTCGAAATTCCGAACTTTGAATGATCAGAATGCTGAAAACTCCGATAAAAATACTACCCCGAAAGACCGAAACTCCGAAAATCTTAACGCCGACGAAATAATTCGGCTGTGGAAGTTTTTAAAGTTTCAAAATTTTCAATAAATCTACGAATTATTTCAAGAATTTTTTTAAATTATGAAGTGATTTTACGTCAATTTTGAAATTTGTCTAAACAATGTTATACGTTCGACACCATTTACAGTAAACTGTGTAGACTTTCGCTGGCATGATCTTGACATGGGGGCCGGGTCGAAATTCAGAACTTTGAATGCTCCGACGGTTTGAAATTTCTAGTTTTAATGTTCCGAAATTACAAGTTTCGTCAAAATCATGCCAGCGAAAGTCTACACAGTTGACTGTAAATGATGTAGAACGTCTAGACAAATCTCAAAATTGACGTAAAATCACTTCTTAAGACCTTAGTCCACAGTAATGGGTATAAAATCATGTGCGAATTTAATAATTTTTTTTCGTGTGTAAAAGTGATTCGCTCATAAAATCAATTACACATCTATTTAGTATGAATATCAAGCTGTTAGAAAATATATATATATTTTTTCAATCAACAAAATGGCCGACTACTAATATTTTCTTTTATCTTTTTTTTTCAGGCGCCCCGCGGCGTGACATTTAGCATCCACATTTTTTTTACCTAGAAGAAAAAACAAAAATTCTCGTCAATCTACATTAGTATACCTAGAGAAGTACGTACGGAATTAAAAAAAAATATTGATTTATTCAAAGTCGTAGGTATTTGAACTTAAGAAACGAATTTTCAGTGAAAAATTTCGTTGTAACTGCTCATAAACTGCTCATAAAATGAAAATTTTTCGATTAATCAGAAATTCCGTTCGTACTTCTCTGCGAAATGCAATTATGAACATAACTTTTAAATTTGAAGTAAATCGAGTGAAAATTGTTGAAGTTATTCGTCACACCAATTGGAAAAAAGCTGTTTCGAGAAGTTTCGAGTAGTCGGCCATTTTGTAGATCGAAAAAAATATATATATTTTTCCTAACAGCTTGATATTCATACTAAATAGATGTGTGATTAATTTTATGAGTGAATCACTTTTTCATACAAAAAAAATTGTTAAATTCGCACATCATTTTATAACCCGTTACTGTGGCCGAAGACCATAATAAAAAAAAAACTTCAAATAATTCGTCGATTTATTGAAAATTTTGAAACTTTGAAAGATTCCATAGCCGAATTATTTTGACGGGGTTCAGATTTTCGCTCTTTAGGTCTTTCGTGTAAAATTCTTTCGGTGTTTCGATCTTTCGGGATCGTATTCTTTCGGAGTTTTGAGCGTTCGGATCATTCAAAGTTCGGAATTTCAACCCGGCCCCAACGCGATGACGTTGCCCTTAGATGGTGTTGAAGTTTGCATCATTGGAACGCAACGAAAATTCTGTTTAACATTTTATTTTCAATATTTTTATTATTACAGGCAATCTCTTTTTATAGATTTATCATGTAGATCGCTAAATAAATATCTTAAAAAATGGGTAGAGGACTTTTGTAGGCGAAATCTGCCAAAAGAAATTAAATTCCTTGCAGTCCAACGATGCAAACTTCAGCATCGTGCCCTTAGAGTATCGCGTGCATTTCCTCCAAGTATCGTGACTCTCCCTCGACTATTCGCAGACCATTGCCGAGGACGCGAGGATGAGCGACTACGAGGACGAGACGTGCGACAAGAGGCTGGAGAATTTTGCAATAACTCGAGAGATCAGCGACTCGACGATGGACATTCTTATGAACACCGACTCGTCGTCGGATTCGGACGACGTCAAGTCCGCGATCGACGTCTTCACGACGAGCGAGCAAATCAACGCTGTCGCGTAAGGAACCTTTACACTACCGTGTATTCTTTTTTATCGATGCGATTACTATCGTCTAGTACGTAGGGAGCTAGAGTTAAGTTGCGGTAGCACGTGCAATTGTTAGCGAGAGAGTATCACTCGTGAAAATACGAGGGGGAGAAAAAAAATGCATTTTACAATAGCGAAACGATATTTTGTAGATTACGTATCTGTGATAATTGTATTATAAACAAACAAACAAAACAAACAAGAATGGAATACAACATAAGTAACTTATATACCCGCTTGGCGAAGCCATACATTATTTCCTTTCACGAATTCCCATACGCGACAGTTTCGCAAGACTCCTGAATGCATCGCGAGAAGAAATACCGCGCCTTGACCAGCAAGATATCGAAAGGAAACGGCTTATCGCAAACCACATCCACCAAACTTTTCTCCGCGCCCGTTCTCAGTCTATTCTCAATTAATCGCGAGAATTCTGGCGCGCACGATCCAAATTCCGCAGCGCAAATTCCTCTAGACCGTGCGCAACAGTTTTTTTTCTAATAAGCGAAATGCCGTCGCGCGGTAATTACGAAATAACGAGTCGAGAAGAGGGCAAAGCCGCGCAGCGCGATGAATCCTACAAAAGTTGTCTTTTCGCGATGCTCATATTTATCGTGTTGTGCGTCGTGCTGATAATCGCGAGTTCGCCTTGGAAGACTTTTCAGACGCGGTACTCTCATGGTCATCAACGAGATGAAGAAGATTCGATGAACTCGGCGGGAATGAAGGGCCACGGATTCACGACTGCGGGAACGGAACGAAGCGTCGTGACGGAGAGGAGACAGACGGCACGAAGTGAAGTGTCGTCAAAACGGTACGTTAATAACGAGCCTACGGAGACTTATGTGACCAGGACGATTGAAAAAATGGGGCGAAAGTTTGACGGAACGTCCCGGAAGATTGAAACTACGACGCAGAATGTTGAGACGTCCCTGAAGATTGAAGCAACGACCCGAAAAGTTGAAAAAACGTCCCCCGTGGTTGAAGGAACGACAGGATTGGTTGGAGCAACGTCCACCATGATTGAAGAAACGACCAGGAAGGATGGAGCCACTTCCTCCATTATTGAAGAAACGACCAGGAACGATGGAGCCACGTCCTCCATTATTGAAGGAACGACCCGGAAGGTTGAAGACACGTCCCCCATAATTAAAGGAACGACCCGGAAGGTTGAAGACACGTCCGCCATGATTGAAGAAACGACCCGGAACGTTGAAGGCACGTCCCCCATGATTAAAGGAACGACCCGGAAGGTTGGAGCAACGTCCGCCATGATTAAAGGAATGACCCGGAAGGTTGGAGCAACGTCCGCCATGATTAAAGGAATAACCCGGAAGGTTGGAGCCACGTCCGCCATGGCTGAAGACACGTCCCTCATGAGTGAAGGAACGACCCGGAATGTTGAAGACACGTCCCCCATGAGTGAAGGAACGACCCGGAAGAATGAGGGAACCTCCCCCATAATTCAAGGAATGACCCGGAAAGTTGGATCAACGTCCTCCGTGATTGAAGAAACGACCCGGAAGTTCGAAGAAACGAACCAAAGCATTGAAACCGTCGCGAACCGAATATCGACCACTCTCGCCGCGCTCTTAAGTCCCAAAACGGCAACCACAACAAATCCGACGCCGGAAGTCTCGACGTCGTCTGTAGCCAAAGAGATGACTGAAACCACATTCGGAAATGCAACGCCATCAACAAACACGTTTGTCACCAGTACCGAAACATACGATCTAGTCAACGGAAATTCAAGTGCCGGAGAATCGGAAAAATTCGAAGCGATAATTGAGAACTCTACGAGGAGCCCCGAGACGACGGCGCGTTCCAACGGCGATTATACCTCACTGCAGAAATTCCTCGTTGAGACATACTTCGGTAACGAGTCTTCGACTACGAGGAGCGAGATGGAGAATTGGCTCGACGAGATGGAAGGTAGGAAGAAAGAACCAACTGACGTAGCGAGCTCGTCAATGAGAATCGTCTCAACCTCAACCGTGCAGATCCATTCTACGACCGAACCAGTGTCTACCACGAGGGAGATTGAGCAGAATATCGACACTTCCGAAGAAGCGGAAGTCGTCACGGCTACTTCGAAGGCCGTTCCCGAGACTAACGTCGACGAATGCGACACCGGAAGTTGCAAACAGTTGGCTAGCAAAATGTTGTCCTACATGAATCATTCGTCGGAGGCGTGCGAAGATTTTTACGAGTACGCTTGCGGCGGTCTGGAGGCTGATGGACAGATAAACGAGAAAAATCTGTTGCACAACGTTTACGAGAGGATAGAAAGCAAGTATTAAAATCCTGTAACGTTTTAGGCCTTGGGCCACTGTAATGGATTTAAAATCATGTGCGATTTAACAATTTTTTTTTCGTATGAAAGAGTTGTTCACTCATAACATGAATTACACATCTATTTAGTATGAATGTACAAAATGGCGGAATACTAATATTTTCTTTTGTTATCTTTTTTTTAGGCGCTCCGCGGCGTGACATTTACACAATTTTTTACCTACAACAAAAAACAAAAATTCTCGTACGGAGATAAAAAAAAAGCAAATCGGAGTGAATTGAATGGGCTTAATGACACTTGATATTGGTTAAGTCCGAAAAAAATCTCCGAAACCCGTGCAGAACTTTGAAAAATGTAAAAAATTGCAAAATTTTTTTGTCGTGATATTTATTTACGACTGCGCAATCAGTGATTCTAAAAAAAAAATCATTGTCAGAACTGAAAACTAGAAACCGCAAGCTGCAAAATCCTTTTTTTTATACGACCATTTTTGACAAAGTTACACAGCCTTTCAACAAACACGAAAAAAAATGGTCAACTTCTCTTCCTCCTTTATTTTTTTGTGTCAGTGTAAATAGATGTGTAAATGATTTTTTGAGTGAATCACTTTTTCATACGAAAAAAATGGTTAAATTCGCACATGATTTTATACCCGTCACGGTGGTCTAAGGCCTTAAGGTTTTATATACATTTGAAAAAAAACATTGCTCTTTTTTCTTTGGCTTAGGGCGGGATTTATATTTACAACGATGAGAAAATCGATTTTTTTTAACGATAGAACTATGTGTGTAGAACATTTTACCAAAGTTTCAAAGCCAAATTCGAAAAACTTCGAACGTGCCGCAGGTAGAAGCGCGAGCGCAGAGGGGTAGGCAGAGATGGGGAAAAAATAATTGAATTAAGAACTAAGAATTACAATCACTACTGTAATAGATCATTCAATTAATTTCTAACTGATTACTTAAGTAATTAGTTACCACAAGTACCTAGTGCAATTTGATTCTAATTCTATGTAAACTTTAAACGCGTTTTCCTCGAAACTGCATTATCGAAATTGGCGTGCAGGATTACTCAAAAACTATTAAGCCGATTGAGTTGAAACTTGATAGAAATGTTAATAATATTGTGACCTTCTACTTGACTAGAATTGTTTTTGAAAAAGTAGAAAAAAAAACGAATTGTTTAATCAAAATTTTACTGAAATATTGCGTGAAAAATTGATTTTGTTTGTAAATGCGCGCCATTCTTTAAAATTTGCATTTTTTCATTTGAATTACTGTCAAATAGAAACTATACGTGTTCTAACTGAAAAAAAAATTGATTTTTTTTGCAAATCAAAGTCTACGGGAAGCTAGACTGCACGCCGATTTGCGACTCCCGCGGAAAAACTTGCTATAACACTCTGCCACAGCTCTGCCGATTTGATGATAAAGGAATTTAAAAAAAATTGTATACCCAAAAATACTATTAAAGTATTCCTACAATTTTATAAACTCAGAATAACTATTTCTTAATTTAAAAAATCCCTTAAAATTGCTTAATTTGTTCTCGTCTAAATGTATATCCCGCCTTAAATTATGTATAAATATCCCAAGGGTGATTCGGTTCGAAGAAAAATGCTTTAATAACTTTGAACGCGTTTTTCTTGAAACCATATTTTCAACCGATTGACTTCAAATTTCAACTGTAGCTTCTAAGATATATTTTCTAGCCAAGTACATACGATTTTTACGAAAGATCAACAATTACCGTTTTTATGCACAAATTAACGCGATTTTTTAAATGAAAATGCGACTTTTTTTCTCAAAATGATGTCGAATATGCAAACATCAATACCTTGGAATAATCGTGTGTACTTCGCTAGCAAAATTCATGTAGTTTACAAAAGAAAAATATGTTTAGTTGTTCATGTACGTCTGCAACGAGTTCCTAAAAAATCCTTTAAAAAAGGCGTTCTCTTTGTACCGACCACTGGGCCGCCATTTTTTATTTTTTTGGAAAGTAAAAAATGGATTTGAGTACATATGTGTAAAATTAACCCTCCTTATGATGATTTTGATGAACCTTATTTTGATTGCCTCAGTAGTATTTTCGAAAAGAAAGTCCCAAAAAGCCTTGCTTTCTTACCATCCAAAGGTATATAACACCTTAAGGACTAGTACCCTAGTCCAGAGGCCCGACAAAAATAAGAATTGATTGTGCATGAAAAAGGTGAAGCAAATATTGATTCAAAAAACTTCATTGCATATTAATTTTTATTTAATTTTGTTGGAAGGGTCTGCCGTAAGGAAAAACATGTTTGGATTCACAATCGTTTCTTTTCAACAAACTATTTGCTTTTTCAGTTCAAGCTCGTAAGCAAAAGTCCTCGCTGGGCTTGCAACTCCTTGACTATTACGAGAGCTGTCTGAAGTACGAGACCAGCTTTGACACAGCCCGCAGAATTGATATGGGTGAACACAATTTTGTCTTTTTTTTAACCCTTCCTTAACACATCGACCTGCCCTTAACAACAACCCTCCGGTCGGTTTTTATTGAAAAAAAATCCGGGACACACTTTAAACATTTCTTAAGGGGTTATCCCTCTCTGGAAACTTCAAAAAATCATTTTTTGCATATTGTTATAGTGTGAACTTCCAAGAATATTTTAAGGGGCTGAGAATTGAATAGTGTTAACTTCCAAGAATATTTTAAGGGGCCAGTGTGAAGGCTGAACATTTTGGTAATTTTCGGGATTTTTTGGGAAGAAAAGTACTCAATTAAATTTTTCGGAAAATTAAGAATATATTTGGCTATATTTGACCTATATTACATCATTTTTTCATAGAAAAATATTGAGATCCAAGCGACTTATGCGCTGCCTTCCAAGGCGCCAAAAAAAAAGTTCCTCCTCTGCTGACATGATTCCGGCCGATTAAGTAGCTGAAACCGAAAAAGCAAAAAAATTCGTTAAACCAGAAGATATTTCCTGTACAATGACGTAAAATTTTCGTAAAATATAAAAATCTAACAAATTGGCATAGTTATGAAAAAAAGTATATTTTCTTGCCTATAAAAAGGTCGTTTTTTTCAATGCCAAATCGTCAATTTTCATCCAATCAAAAATATCCTACGTCATTGTCGAGTAAATATATTGAAGAGTACTCAGTTCAAATTTCAAGTCAATCGGATAATTGCACTTTGACTTACAATGTCAGCAAATTTGAAAAATCTCATTTCGAGAAAAACGCGTTTAAAGATTCAACCATCGATTTTTGCAAGATAAAATGATATTGTTATAAATGATATAAATGAAAATGATATTCTTGAAAGTATAAACTGTCGAAAAAGGCAACAAAAAAAATAGATTTTTTGAAAGTGTCACACTGGTATAACCTCTTAAGACCAACCCTGAAATTCTAACAATTGACAAGGTTACACCTATTTTAGTGGAACATAATTAAAATTGGCAAAGTATAAAATTGAATTGTTGTAAAAAATTATTGAACACTTTCAGTTTTAGGAAAGTGAGCATTTTATTTGAAATTAACTCGGGTCAAAACGACCCAGTATGTCAAGGAAAGGTTAATGGTAAAGATGAATATTATTAATGAAATTTGAAAATATACAGCTAAGGAGTCCCTGAAAAAAATCGGAAAGTTCTACACGAGTGAAAATCGGCCCGATGAATTTCGAAGCTTTACAACATTGTTCGCGAACATGCTGTTGCAGAATAGGTCAGATTGGAATCTAATTTTTGTTATCGCTACGATAAACGATCGTTGCAAAGAACAATTTTTCAAGAAAATGTCAACATTGCGCAGGCCTCTGCTGTTCGACATCGTGCCGGAAGTCAATGATAGAAATCCAGACGCGTTTACTCTGAGAATTGGGCCGGCCGTCGATGATAATCCGTTTCGAACGATGCACCCGGCTGATCCGTGCGAGGACGCGAATCTAGAGAATCTGGAGGAGCTGGTGGACTTGAGTCGCCTTTACCAGTCCTACAAAAAGTGCAGAGTGAGAAAATATCCGTACACCTTTCCGGGCCATCGGTCCACGATCGCTGGAAACTTCCTGAAAAAAATGTTTACGTAGAAAAATATAATTTTAAAAAGCAAGGTTTTATTTGATGTACTAAAAAGTAGAAAATAATTTGTTTTACCAAGTCAACCATATGCGACTATAAACAAAAGCTTGGGGCGCTCAACTTTTTAAATGTTTAATCAATTTGATCAATTCAGTTTCATTAACCGTATTTAATTTAATAGCAATTAGAGAAATTATTATCACATGTTCATAGTCAGTTTCAGGATTTTTATTTTAGAAATTTAAGGTTGTTTTACAGTAAATTAAATACAGTTGATATGTTAACGGATTTATGTAAATTAAAGATTATATGTCTAAATGTTGAGCGCCCCAAGCCTTCATTTATAGTCACATATAGGTGACTCGGTAAAAAAAATTATTTTCTACTTTTTAGTACATTAAGGAGGTTGGAGCGATTCAGTTGAGTCAAATGACGGTTTATTCATTTTTTTTTCAATCAACCTCAAAAAAATGCACACGAGGTACAGATTTATTCTATATATGCTATTTTTTAAAATATATACTTAAAGGGAAAAATTATGCATTTTAACATTTTTATTACGTAAAGTAGAAAAACTTTTATGTTACTACCAACTTGAAAAAGCATAACATTATCGATGATTATTATGAAAAAACTACAACGAATGTTTTATACAATTCACAATGAAATTTTGAGTAATTCATTATTATGCCTATTCATATTTACGTCACGAGATTATTGGCCCATGGTTTACGATGGGCAAGATGAGGATTTTTTTTTTTAAATGTTCACAAAGGTTCAGTTTGCGTTAATCCGTTGTTAGAAATGGTTTATCCTGGTGCTAAATAACAATAAAAATTACATAACCTTAAGTGTGAAAGCCTTGCCCATCTAACCGCACGTTAAATTACATACATTAAACTATTTTTTATCTCTGGTGTTTGGGGGTGAAAAAAGTTCAAAAAATTCGTAGATTCAGTATAGTGTAAACAATAACATGTATTTTTTTTTATTAAATTTAACCTTGGATTGTGGCTAACGCTCCAACCTCCTTAAATGAAAGCTTGTTTTTATTAATATTTTTTTTAAATATAAATTATTTTCTACTTGTTAATCTCAATTGATTCTACTAGTTAGTTGTTACTAGTACTTTAATAGTTTACGAGTTTGTACGTTAGGAACATGGAATGGTTGTAAAAAATAAGGAAGACTGTAATTGGGATTGAACTTACGACTAATTGCTGCATATAAACTTTTCACATCAAACACAGTTTTTTACGAATTTGTTTACATGTGTTAGTGAGATTTTATATGGATGATTAGATATCGTTAATTTTACTGTTATGTACATTTTTTGACCTTAGGCCACAGTAACGGGTATAAAATCATGTGCGATTTTAACAATTTTTTTTCGTATGAAAAAGTGGTTTACTTATAAAATTAACTACACATCTATTTAGTATGAATATCAAGCTGTTAAAATATGTGTGTGTGTGTGTGTGTGTGTGTGTGTGTGTGTGTGTGTGTGTGTGTGTGTGTGTGTGTGTGTATTTTTTTATTTACAAAATGGCCGACTACTAATTCTTCCTTTCATCTTTTTTTAGGCGCTCCGCGGCGTGACATTTAGCTTCCACAATTTTTTACCTAGAATAAAAAACCAAACTTCTCGTCAATCTACATTAGAATACCTAGAGAAGTATGTACGGAATTAAAAAATACTGTTTTATTCAAAAGTTGTAGGTATTTGAACGTAAGAAATGAATTTTCAGTGAAAAATTTCGTTATAACTGCTCATAAAATGAAAAGTTTTCGATTAATCAGAAATTCCATACGTACTTCTCTGCGAAATGCAATTAGGAACATAACTTTCAAATTTGAAGTAAATCGAGTGAAAATTGTTGAAGTTATTTGTCACGCCAATTGGAAAAAAGCTTTTTCGAGAAGTTTCGAGTAGTCGGCCATTTTGCACGTCGAAAAAATATATTTTCTAAGAGCTTGATATTCATACTAAACATATGTGTAATTAATTTTATGAGTGAATCACTTGTTCATACGAAAAAAAATTGTTAAGTTCGCACATGATTTTATACCCGTTACTGTGGCCTAAGGCCTTAAGTTGAATCATGCATTGTCACTTTTAGATGCATGTTTGCAAAATTTCAGAGCCTTAAGTAGTCGAGAAGTCGGTGAAAAATCGAAATTTCACAGAAAGTCAATTTAAATAAAAGCTCGTAAAATCGATGTACTCAATTCCTCTGGGAATTCGATGATCGCGCATTATCGATTTTTGCACAGAAAGATTCGAAGGTCACAGTGATTGCTCTGACTCAAGATCTGAAGGATCTTGACATTTTCGGAGAGCTCGAAAATCCATCGAACGAGACTCATCACCTCGAGGACACGGTGACGGACATTTATCACCAAATGATCGAAGGAATACAAACGGTGAGGAAAACAAATGGCCATTCTAATCCTTAAAGGGGTTAGGCTACTGCGACGAACCGACAACATACTTGGTGGGATTTTTGGTGACCGAGAGAATAAGATCCTTTAAATAAATTTGCGCTCTTCATTATCTATTCGCTAATAACTTTTCCTTTTGTCTTACATTAATATACACTACCTCAAAAAATTTAAGGAACAGCAAGTTTCTTCAATGTTTTAAGTGTTTTTTGAAGCGCTGTATTTATGTGAAAAAAATAGTCGTACCGAGATGAAAAAAAAGATTTTTTAAGGCTTAAGTTTCTAGTTTCGAGATCTTTTGGCAAACAATTTTTGTGAGCTACGGTTATGTCAGCGATAAACGAATATTCATAATATTTTTGAAGGTTCAAAGCATTTTTTGAAAGCGTTTCCAAAAAAAAAAAACGATTTTTCGAACATTTTACCGTGCCGTCCTCCCTTAAAGTTTTAATGGCAGTTCTATCGTTGTCATCACAAGTTTACCTTCAATCTGCGATTCCTGCACCATATGTTGGACCTTCCTCTGCAACTTGAGTTGCCTCAAGCGACGAACTCGCGGTCGCCATTGCCACAGTAGTCTAATCTCTTAAAGTTCATTAATCTTTTTTCAAGGCAACTTCAAAGTCCCTGGTCTTAAGACGGGATATACATCTACAACTATAAAAAAATCGATTTCTTTTCTTTAAACGACAGAACTATATATGTAGAATATTTACCCAAAGTTTCAAAGCGAAATTCGAAAAACTTCAAACGTTACAGCCCGTAAACTTCAAAAGCGTTTTTCTCAAAACTGCTTTTTCGAAAAAAAGCGTTTTTCGCAAAACTGCTTTTTCGAAAAAAGCGTTTTTCTCAAAACTGCTTTTTCGAAAAAAGCGTTTTTCTCAAAACTGCTTTTTCGAAAAAGCGTGCACTATGACTCAAAAACTATTAAGCCGGTCGACTTGAAACTTGGTGGAAATATTGATAATATGGCTACTTTCTACTTGGCGAGAGTGGTTTTTGAAAAATTAGAAAAAAACTAGTCTTTCAATTCAAATTTTGCGGTGTTGATTTCTTAAATTTTTTAAAATATACTATTAAAATATAACCACAGTTTGATAAATGTAGAATAACTATTCCTTAGTTTTTAAAAACCCTCAAATTTGCTTGTTTTCCGTCTAATTGTATATCCCGCCTTAATCGATCCAAAGCCTTACGGTCTTATTTTATACAATTATCTTTTTTAGTATTTTCCACCTGACAGTGAAATCCGAGAGGCTTACAGATCGAAAGATTACACCGTAACGACTCTCGGCGAGCTCGAATCTACGTGCACATTGGTAACCGAACCGTCACGAAAATTCGCACATTGTGCATTTTGCATCCTTTTTCCACCTTCAACTTTCTTTCCAGGTAAATTGGACACAGTTGGTGCAAAGCTTGACCGGCTCGACTCCGGGGCCAAATACCGAACTACAAGTTTATTACATAGACGAGTTAACGAGGGCGATGAAACGCTTGGAGATATTTGCTCGCAGAAAGGAGCTTGCCCTGAACAACGCGCTGCTCGGCCTCTACGCGCGTAATCTCTACCGCGACGTAAGTACAAATAAGTCGTGCGCGTATATTCGATTGAAAATAAAACAACGCTCGGGTCAACTTCTGATATGTTTTTTCGAAGCTCGTCGCTACTAGGTCTACTCGAGATTTGGAGAAAAAATGCTTCAACGTCGCGGCGCACTTTATGCAAACGGAAGCTTCCGCGTTGTACTTGTCGTCGTTCAGTGCGAGCGAAATTGAAGCTATGCGAGCTCTCGTAAGAATTTCTTTTTCGTACCGATTTCGTTGGAAATATTATAGTATTATATTAATTATAATATATATATATTGGGAGTACAAAGAAGTCTCTGCCGTTTGACAAAAGATGGTCCCACCAGGAGGTTATGGTTGATATTGTCAGCCGTTAAACATCTTAACGTAAGGTTGGACATCTGGCAAGACCATAACCTTGAAATATTAGCGATTTTGTATCAGCATCACATAATTTTTTGTCGTGCGATAATGTCGAGTTTTCAGCCGAATAAGCGTCATTTGCGGGAACTTTTTATTTACTTCGGAGATTCGTGCCAAACGCAAGAACTTGCACTTACATTAGGAGTAACTCAACAAGCAATTTCACATCGTTTAAAATCGCTGGGATTGATTCAAAAGCAAGGAAATTGGGTTCCATATGAACTGAAGCCGAGAAACGTTGAACGCCGATTTTGCACATGTGAAATGCTGCTTGCCAGGCATATGCAAAAGGGTCACTCATAACACTCAATTGGGAAGTTTTACCCACCCGCCGGATTCACCGCCGGACCCCCTCTGCCTATCATTTATTTCGATCAATGATGCCCGGCCTGTTTGAGCAGCACTTCACATCATATGAAGATACCAAAAATTGGGTCGATTTGTGAATAGCCTCAAAAGATGAAGCGTTCTTCCGACGCGGTATCCACATGCTGCCAGAAAGATGGGAAAAAGTAGTGGCTAGCGACGGACAATACTTTGAATAAAACATAAATTACCGTTCTTTCGCAATAAATGCCCAATTTTTTATTTAAAAAAACGGCGGAGACTTATCTGCACTCCCAATACATACATATATACAGGGTGAGGCACATAAAGTGTTACAGAGCAATAGCACTCAAACTATTGATCATATCCAAAAATGTTTCAGACAAAAGTTTCAGTGTTCGAGAAGGTCGTCATTCTGGACTACCCATTTTTTTTTATCGGTGGAGGCGCTGAAGTTACATCAAGCTCTTCACTTTTTTAAATGGGACCATGTATTTTTGAATGACCTACAACACAAGGTCATTCTAGTCACGCAAAGTATGAAAATAGTCGAAAAATCGAAAAATATCCACCAACCTTGGTTCGGGTCTACCTACACAAGATGTTCGAAGTGATGACCCTCGACTTGTAAACACTTGTTTGATCGCTGTTTACATTTTTCACGATACCAATGTTTCTTATCGGCAGCAAGTACGCATTTTCTGTTGAAATATCAGTTAGTCACGCGTTACGTGACTAACGGTCCTGTAGCTTGGCCAACTCGTTCGCCAGATTACTTTTTATGGGGTTTTGTCAAAGAACTCGTAATGGCGGTAGCACCAACCACGCCTAGCGACATGAAAGAAAGAATACGCCGAGCATGTACCGAAATTACACCACAAATGTTGGCTGAAGTTACATGGTCTTTTCATCAGTGAATTACCAAGTGCTTACAAGTCGAGGGTCATCACTTCGAGCATCTTCTGTAGGTAGACCCAAACCAAAGTTAGTGGATCCTTTGAAAGTAATTATTCCGATATTTTTCGACTATTTTCATATTTTGCGTGACTAGAATGGCTTGTTGTTGTAGGTCGCTGAATTCGTCTCAAAATCGGTAATGTCATCGAAAAAAAATACATGGTTCCATTCAAAAAAGTGGATTTGACCTTGACGCAGCTTCAGCGCCGCCACCGATAAAAAAATAGGGTGGTCCAGTATGACAGCCTTCTCGAACACTGAAACTTTTGTCTGAAACATTTTTGGATATGATCAATAGTTTGAGTGCTATTGCTCTGTAACGCTTTATGTGCCTTACCCTGTATATTTATGTATAATTATATTGTGTATTATATTGGGGGTACAAGTTTTAAACGATTTTTTGTCAAAATTTCAGCTTTATTGTACAAAAATGGTAACACGCTCCCAACAATTATGCAAGTTCTTCTTGCGTTTGACACGAGTCCTCGTTCGATAATACCTCTAATTCTGCATCTTTAAACGTTTGTGGCTTTCCTTCACGTTCCTTATCCTCCGTGTCAAAATCACCACTTTGAAACCGTCTGAACCAGTACTCAGAAGTTGAGATTGATAGAGCACGGTCCCCATAAGCCTCACAGCGCAATCGATGACCTTCAGCTGCTTTTTTTTATTCAAATGGAATCAGAAAAGTAAAGCTTCCCGCAAATTGCGTTTCGTTGGCACAAAAGTCGACATATATGGGATTCAAAAAAACTATGTTGTTTAGACTTCGACAAAATGAGACATACTGAAAACAAAAGCCTAATAATGACCCTTTAACATGAAGGTGATTAGGTTATGGTCCGAGGCGATTTAATACTAGTAACGCCCTATGTTGCAAATCCTTCAAAACTTACTTGTGCCCCTGATATATTATATAACATGCCGAACTTCTAAATATAATATTAATTATATATACAACTTCGGTAAAATTGGCAAAAAATGGCTAATTTGTCGGCGCGGAATTTTTCATCCGTAATCGTGGATCGTTTGCCTTTTATCGTCTCGGTAGATACAAAGTGCCTTCCACGAGTTGCGAGAAACTCTGCGGCACGAGTTGAGAGAATCGGAATGGGCCACCGACTTGGGTCGCGAGTTGCTGCTGAAAAAAATTGACCACATGAAAATGTCGATTCCGCAGATGTCTGGTGTAAATGAAGGTCATGGGTCCAGGGTATGTCAACATTCGTGTCAATCCTTGCGAACTTTATTCGTTCCCTCTCAAGCACAAATAGTCTCTCTATCTCTCTCTCTCTCTCTTCTTTATTTACAGCTAAACATCACTGACAACTATTTTGAGAATTCCATGAGTTTGATGAAAAAATACAGATCCATGATGTACAGGGTGTTAGAGAAGAATCCAAAGGATCCCGAACAGATGTGAGGTCCATTCGTGATTTTTCGTTTTTCTTTTTCCAATTTATTCGACAAGCGCTTAGTCGTTACTTTGTGGCTGTTGACGAATTTGCCTTTCTTCGTTTCTCCACGTTTCTCCGTCACGACGCGCAGCTGGACGTTCTTCGCGAGCCCTTATCAGTCTAGTCCACGAACGATATACGAATTGAATCTGATCGTTGTGCCGTTCGGTGCGATCGATTGGCCGCTCTTGTCCGGGGGGCATATGGAAAAACTCGACTACGCGAGCTTAGCCACCGTCGGCAATATCGTAGCTCGGGAAATTGCCCACAACTTTGACACGAACGGTAATTATTTTACGTATTATCGCATTTTCAAGCACACTAAGCACAATCATTAGCGTTAATCGTCATCATAATCGCATCGATCATCACGAAAATCCTCAAGATGGATCGACAATTTTGTCGATTTTTTTTCTTGTCATTTCTCGTCACAAGTGCCCTTTTTTGCGCAGGTGTACGTTATTGGAACGGCTCGCGCGTGTCCAATTTCGCTTCGATGACCGGCAACGATTTCACAAGTAGCAACTTCGAGGATTACATTCATTGCCAGAAAAATATGATTTATGCGGAGCCCGTGAATATGTCGCTTCCCACCACGGGACAGCAATTAACATTTAGTGTAACGACCAGAAAAAAAAAGTTTCTTTATGTGTCTCGCGCGATATCCAGCTACGGAATGTAACGTCGCTGGAGAGTCGACAATTCGTTTCGAGGGACGGTGACAATGAGCACTCGATACATCGTTACGAAAAGCAACGCATTGAAGAAATCCATTACGTGCTGTCAAACCCAATTTGTCTAACTCCGTGGTCCTACATCGGCTTTGAAAAAAATCTATTTTTCCGATTTAACGAAATTTCTCAATATTTCGCCATTTTCAATTGAAACGTCCGCTCGATCGCAATTGGCCGGCACTCCGGAACGTTTAAATCCGTGCGAACAGAGACAAAGAAACTGGAATATATATATAGCCAGGGTGTCCCGTTATGAATGGTTAATCCTGCAGCTGTCGATAGGTCAGATCATGTCCTATATGCTGGAATTTCAGTTTAGTAAAAAAAAAACCCACAGTTTTCGAGATTTTGGGCTCTATGTTATATAAAAAAAAAATTATCTGCTTTTAGTTTCATAATAGATTTTTTTACACTGCAGGCTACCAAAGTCAGATGTTCGAATTGGTTTGTATCGAAATTCTTTATAAGATCTTTTTTTTATAAATTTTCCTTAAGGCCTTACAAGCTAGGCCACTCTAGAGGCCGAAAAAATAGGCTTTTTGGGGATTTTTTTTTTTAGAAAAACTACAAAATAAACTGATACTACAAAAAAGGTGTTTATCATATCAGTGACTGTATACACAATGATTTTTTTGAAGCGATTAATTTCGAAATGGCGGCTGTACAGCGTTTATCTCAAAGCTGCATTTTTTAAGTTGGCCGGAAACATAACTCAGACAGTTTTCAACCGATTCACTTGAAATGTTGAATATATCTTGAAAAATACATTGTCTATAAAAGTACGTAGGATTTATTTTATATTGCATAGTTAATTTGTTATTAACAATTATCTGACGATTTTTTAGGCAAACTTTTCGCTTTCCAAAAAAATCGTCAGATAATTGTTAATAACCAATGGAAACCAACTTCCATAGACAATGTATTTTATATATTCAAGATATATTCAAGATACATCCAACATTTCAAGTGAATCGGTTGAAAATTGTCTGAGTTATGTTTCCGGCCAATTTAAAAAATGCAGCTTTGAGATAAACGCTGCACAGCCGCCATTTTGAAAAGAATCGCTTCAAAAAAATTATTGTACACAGTCACTGATATGTACGATAAACACCCTTTTTTGTAATCTCGATTTATTTTGTAGTTTTTCTGAAAACAATCGCCAAAAAGCCTATTTATCCGATCTCTAGAGTGGCCTAACCAGTTAAAGTTAAGAAGATGACTTTTTTAGATAAAACAAATAACCAAGAGTATTTTTTTAACGGGAAAAAACCTTATTCGTAGAAATGGCATGCGAAAAGCCAGAAACAGATGATTTTTATCTCGAAAACCGTGGGACTTTTGCCAAACTGAAATTCCAGCATATATTGGACACGATCTGACCTATCGACAGTTGCAGGATTATCCATTTATAACACCACACCCTGTATGTATATATGTATATATACATATAGAGTCATTAACGTTTTAAAGATTCCATCACTGACGTTGAACGAGAGGCTATCAGACGCAGTGGGAATGAGACTCGCTCACGATACTTTGGTTCGTTTAGGGACAGAAGCTTCAGAGAAACAGCTACCCTGGCTAGGCTTGAACGGCACTCAGCTTTACTATCTCGTTTATTCACAGGTAACGATCGTCACTTTTTAATCTCCATAATTCTCATCAAATATTCTAGTGCACCAATGTTAAAATGTCCACTCTTAACCCTTCAAACAATATTACGGGCGAAAAATGCATACAGAATTGCCACTCAAGTCCAAGTGGTAAAGCTCAAACGTCCCCCCCCCCCCCCAATTTAATATTCACGACAAAATTCACTCTTCAAACTCGAATAACTCAAGAATGAATTAATTGCCAAATTCAGTTGAACATTCTCAAAGCTCACCCTTTGACGGAGCTTTCGGAAGCTTTTTTTCCAAAATCCGGATACCATTTACACAAATTGCAGCAATTTGTAAAATGCCTTTTCGAAATGATTCACACGATGCATGCATGTTTCCAATAGCTTGGAAACAATATCGAGAAGTATCTTCAATCGGCATTCAATTCGCGTTTAAACGTAAAGAGCGAATTTTCCGTGTAAATCAAATGAGGGATAAAATTGCGAAGCACCTGGAGATTGAATCAGCTGAAATTTGGCCTCATTTCTTTCAATGCCTGATAATAATCGTTTGAAGACTTAAGAGTAGAGACTTTTCCGACACAGCCGATAAATCAGACACGCATACACACCGGACAAGTCGCAACAAAACATTAGACGCTCGAAGTCCGATAAATATCGTTATTAGACATAAATTTAAAAGCTCGTCAGCTCGACGCGTCAGTTCGACCCTCGGTGTTTAAAAATGGCGCCGTCAATCCGATTTCAAGGTGTCCACTTCCTCTCAGGCTGTCCAGTGACTCGCCCGTTGCGCGTTCGTACACACGCGTAGAATCCTTCTCAACTGCATCGTTAAAAAAGAAAATCTACGGTCGTTATAATTCTTTCGCAGACTCATTGTACAAAGGCGTCTCTCGCGTCGTCGTACGTTAGACTCCACGAAGATCCTACGTTACCGAGCAGAGCAAGGATCCTCGTAGTTGCCTCGAACAATGAAAATCTCGGTGAACATTGGAATTGTCCCGACGGCTCGCCGTTGCTTCCACCGTTCACGTGCGGAGTATTTCCGCACTTGCAGAATCAGGCCGCGTCATTCATGCCTGACGCGGCCTGACCGTCGACGATCAATTGATCGATCACACTGGACCACGGACGTGCGCGGATAGGTGCGACCATAAAAAACAGCGAGTGTTCTTTGCTTTGTTTGTTTGTTTGTTCACGAACGAGAAAATAAAATAATCGCGGTCTTCATTGCCGCGTCACCGTGTCGCGCGTTACTCCCGTTCCATTTTCTCTACCTCGTTACCTTTCCTTCTTCTTCGTATTGTGGCCGGTCGATCGACGAATGACTTTCGTCCGTTTGCCCTATCACACGTCATTTGCGACTAGAATGTTTTCCTGTTAGCTTCTGCTCCGCCGTTGTACTCTTCCGTTGCACTTTCATCCGTTATCGCGATGATGTGGCTTTCTCATATCTGCTTCTTACCGTCCACAGTTGTCTCAGCCTCAGCCAGGCCTCCTGTGCACGTTTCGAAGTAACGAGTAAAATACACTTTCTAGCGGAACGGGGATGAGATTTTGGAAGGTTTTCACGAAGCTCGCGGTGACTTTTTTCATTGCAAATTTGCTCGATTATCGACACCAGAGGTTTGGGTAATTCTTTAGATAAGTTACTTTTCCGAAAAAGAGCATACTTTTTTTTGCTATTTTCTCATTTATTCGTTGATAAATAATATTCAGTCGGGGGAAGCTGAAATTCACCCCCCCCATAATAAATTATGGGGATTTTGAAGTTCGCGGAAGCACGTGATAAAATAGGGCATTTTTAAACTATATTGGGGGTGGAGGGTGGGGGATGTATAAAAGAAGCCTTCCTGAATACAATGCTGAAGAGAAATCGTAGCGGTCACTTCCCGCTCTCCCCCTGCGCTCGTTCAAAGCACTTTGAATAAATGTCTTTTTTAATTTCGATTTTATCATACACTGAACATTTACGTATGACCTACATAATCTATACAATGCTTAGAGAAAATATAATACGGCAAAATAAAAACACACGTTGCTCGTGTGTTAATGAATTTGTTTGGGTTTCAATACAGGAGATTTTGAAAAATGCGAAACTATTTTTAACGATTTTTTGCTCGTAAAAAAATTGCTAATGAAAAATTTCAGCTTCCCCCAACAGAATATCATTATTCATAAACCCATAAATGAGAAAATAGGGGGAAAAAACAAATTTTAGGCTCATTCTTTGGAAAAGTCACTTATCTAATGAACTACCATAACATTTCTGGGGTATGTTATTCTCAAACTTCAAATTGTTCAAAGGATTAGGCTATTGTGAAATTGACGAACGCTCCTTCGTCCCTTGAGGCGACTCGAAATGGAGACGAAGGTCCAACGTATGATGCAGGAATCGCAGTTTGAAGGTAAACTTATGATTACAACGATCGAACTGTTGGTAAAACTTTGAACGCGTTTTTTCTCGAAAATATATTTTTCAAAACGGTGTACACGATTTCTCAAATTTTAATTAACGAATTCACTTGAAATTTGGTACACTTGATCAGTTTAATAGTAGTTTAGTCTTGACGGGCGTTTTTAAAAAAAAAATTTCATTGGTTTTTAACAATAATGTGATTTGTCCTCAAAAAATCGAGAAAAAAAATCAAATTTCTTTTAAACACGATAACAAAAAAAGCTCCGTCAAGTCTTAGCCAATGTTATCTATTTTAAGAAGAAAATAAGCACGTTTTCTTCGATTCGAATTATCCGGGTGGCCGGAATCAAGTACACCATTGAGACCCTTACGTTTAGAGATCCTTCATAAGATTGTTCATACCGTCTTTAATTATAAATATTTTTTTATCAAATTTGGTACACAACTTTTTATATGTACATAGAAATAAATGTCCGAACAATTTTTCAATCAACTTTCTTATTCCTTCAAAATTAATTTTTTTAAATAACCCTCATTTTCGGGCCTCCCACAGTAGCTTAATCCCCTAACTTTTTCGATCAAACTCCTTTGGGGCCGTCCATATATTACGTCATCGATTTTTGCTGATTTTCGACACCCCCCCCCCCCCCCTACAATCATCCTATCGTCATTTCCTAATGACCCCCCCCCTCGCAAAATTGACGTCATTACCAGTTTGGCAAAATTAAAACATTTGCGGATTTGAGAAAAATTGGGTAACATTAAGGAGTAAGGCCACTGTAACGGCCCAAAAAAAAAGGTTTTTTCACTAATTTTTTGCTCCCGAAATTGAAGGTATTTGAAAAAAAACTTTTAATGGTGTTATCGGGCATACATTAAACTTTATTATAAAATTTTTTTACAGTAAAAAAAAACAAAATGGCGGTTCCACAGCTATCTTCCCGGGACATGTTTTCAAAATGGCACGCAGCATAACTCGAGCAATTTTCATTTTTTTTACTTGAAATTTTAACCAGATGTGAACATTTACATTATCTTGAGAATGTCGATCGGAATTTTCAAGAACTTTATTTATTGATTTTTTATTAACAAAAAACTTGCCGTTTTTTTCGTCAAAAATCAATTTTTTTTTTCAAACGCACGCCAAATCCACAAAAATTGATACTTTTTAAAATCCGATCGACATTCTCTAGCTATAGCCCTCTAGATTAATGGTTTTTTTTTTGTTCTAGATTCAAAAGTGCACCAGTGGTGCTGCGTGCCGCGGAGCCCTGGAAGCAAAACATGTCCCGGGAAGATAGCTGTGGAACCGCTATTTTGTTTTTTTTACGGTAAAAAAATTTTATAATAAAGTTTAATGTATGCCCGATAACACCATTAAAAGTTTTTTTTCAAATACCTTCAATTTCGGGAGCAAAAAATTAGTGAAAAAACCTTTTTTTTTGGGCCGTTACAGTGGCCTTACTCCTTAAAACATTTTGTTACAGAATCATCTTTTATTATTTTGTACTTTGGCAATGTTTATTAATATAATAATATTATTCTTCCCTATTCTTTAGTTTTCTTTGGATAGCTCCCACATTTTGTTATAGAATCATCTTTTATTATTTTGTACTTTGGCAATTTTCATTAATATAATAATATTATTCTTCTCTATTCTTTAGTTTTCTTTGGATAGCTCCCACGGAGTTTTCACCCATTCTTGCAAATCCTGGATCACGGGTAATATCTCCGTATCCTCCCCATATTCATTTTGGCTCGATCGACCTATTTTCATAGGTACGCTGTTATTTAAGTTCTCGAATATAATGTAGACGAACCTTATGTAATAAATAAATAAATAATGAGTTCAATAATTAATACCATTAGGTACTTGCAAAATATTTTTCATCACTCATGCGGGTAAACCACTCTAGTTGTACAATATACTATTGTACATTTTGAAGTAACTGGTATCACAAGAATGACGTCAATTTCGAAACGCCCCCCCCCCCCCCATCCATCATTTACCGTCATCCGCAGACGAATCCCCCCCCCCTATTTTAAAATGACGTAATTTATGGACGGCCCCTTTCCCTCCGGCTGTTTTAGGAGCCGCGGCAGCGTCTGGACGCCAAGTAATATTTTCACTTCTTCTGTGCGTATAAATTTGAAAAGTAATAATCTAAATAAAACGATTGTTTGAACTAGAATTAAAAATATGGAGTTTAATTCGAATTTTTCAAATAGTTAAACAACCGATAATGTTTTAAGAGAACTTTTTATTACTTGGCGTTTATTTTTTCGTCAAAGGTTATTAGGGATAATTTCAAACCCCATAATTCTTGAGTTCAAGCGCATTTTCGAAAACAGCTGAACATGCGGCAAAAAATTGTAAAACTATTTTGGATGCAAATTGGAGGTAAATATACAAACGTAAAAATGTCACTGTGAGCTTGGCGAAGGGAGAAGGGGGGGGGGGGGGTAAAATCTACGAGTACCGTAAAACATTAGTGGAAAATTCATTTCAACTTCGAGTGAAATTAATTTACAGCGACGAAGCGTTAATGCGATTAAAGTACGTTCCATTGATAAGTGCGGTTGGGGATTGACACGTACCATCGCGATTTGTCGGCTCCGCGATACTCTTGTCCTGTTGGGCCGAGGACGGGCTTAGCTTGTCCGTCTGGAAAGATATAAGTGCCATGCGCGCAATGCACAAAACACGAGTAAAAGAAAACGTAAGGTGAACAAAAGAAAAACCATTTTACACGTACGAGCGTTGTGGGTCGGTTAAAAACAATGTTTCTTTTCCTCCCTGAATTTGAAGTTTCGCCGATCATTCTTTTTAACCGCACCATGGTTGTTACGCATTACTGAATTAGAAATTCGCTGACTTTTCCAGGTTTTCAGAAAAGAACCATTTTTTTAAGCTCAAATATATAAAAACCTGAAACTTCTTTTTTTTTAAACTGAAATGCGAATAATAATTTATACACGGTAAAGTTAAAAAAAAATATTAAAAGCAAATACAGAGTATAAACAGAATTTTGAATGTCGGTGCGAATAAATAAAAAAAAAAAATATAAACACACATATCTACAATAATAATTGTGGCTGTGTATCGACAAATCGAATGCAAATGTATAGAGCTTTAGAGTGAAAACGTTTTTGAAATTTTCTATGTTTGGCACTGACGTAACTTTTCCTTGTATATAATGAAGAACAATAAATATAAATATTAAAAATATTTCTTTTTATACTATTTAGTTTTTTTCTTTCAAGTCAGTTTCATTTTTCGTAATTATTGCAAAAAGTAAATTCTGGAAATATTCCATAAATTTTTCAAAATTCCCTGACTATTCCAGGAGAGACATTTCCTGAGTTCATCCGCTTTTCCCTGTTTTTCCATATGCGTAACAGCCATGTGCGCTAACAAGTATTATTTCTATTATTGCGCGAGTTAAGAACGAAGAAAATCAACGGGTGCTGTGCGAGGAAAACAAAAATCGACGAACGCCGCGTGACAACACTTGCGTACCTCGAAGTACCGATGCCAAAGTACGCAGCCGTAGACGCACAGTACGGAGACCAACGACTGACAGAGCAACCAAACGATTATATTGACCGCCTGGGTACGTTCGAAGAGTTCGGCACCGTGGCGTATGCACAGCAAAGCCTCAGTCACCATTATGGCACCGTACACCCAACATTGGGTACCAACGCGACTGCACGTTGGATCTGTCACGTACATGTAATATTGCCTGAGTACAAATAACACATTTTCATTTGAATCGCAACGCTCCTCGCAGATCTGCGAAAAATCTTAATATTACTCATGATTATGATCGATGACAAGAGTAACGAAGTTCTGTGAACTTATGGAAAATCGGATTGCCATGAAGCTTGGAATTCGACTCTCGGAACGGAAGGCTATCTTAAGACGCAACACCACCAGAACTAGTATGGAAACTTTAGATTTGATTTGAAAAAAAGTTAACCAATTTAATCGAAAACTTACAATTGCTTCGCCGAAATATTTGCGAAAAAGAATTTAAAATTGAATGAACGTGGAGCCCTTGGCGATTCTCCAAATGTTGGTATTGATATTGGGGAAAAATACCGAAGCGTTCCTTGATGTTTATAGAAAAAACACTGGAGAAGTACCAAAGATTTTGGCGAATTACTGAAAAATATTATTGTTAAGATTTACGTTTTTTTGTGTTGTTTTTTTTTTCTAAAAATTAAGTGTGTATTTTCGTAAAAGGGACATTCTTTTTAATCCTTGGTACGTGCCTAGTATATTTTAGATCTACATTAAGGGGTTAAGCTACAGTGAAAATGACGAACGCTCGTCGCAAATTGAAGAGGAGGGTCCAAAATATGGTGCAGGAATCGTAGATTGAAGGTAAGCTTATTATTACAGCGATAGAACCGCCAGTAAAACTATAAACGAGTTCTCCAGGGTGTCTAATTTTGACCAGAACTAAAATTGCATGACTTTTAAGGATTTTTAAGGCAAGGAATGGGGATTTTTTCATGACTCTTAAAATCCTTTTCTGGCATAGAACTATACTAAATGATTCTATTTTCTAAATTTTTATATTTTCATTTTGCTCTTTCAAACAGATGTGTGTTGTATGCCAATAAAAAGTATACGGAATAAACGAAAAGTCACCAAACTGTACAATTCCATATGTAGTAAAAAAAAGTGAGACAAACATAATTTCAAGATTGCTGTAAAGAAATATATTTTGGGAACATC
Organism: Ophion obscuratus; assembly: GCA_964007375.1. Lineage (NCBI taxonomy): Eukaryota > Metazoa > Arthropoda > Insecta > Hymenoptera > Ichneumonidae > Ophion > Ophion obscuratus. Next base: position 9,946,235 of record OZ023319.1, read on the forward strand.
TAGAAAAATATTACGTACATTTAGGAACTTTGAGTAATATCATCTAGTCGCTTTACACGAATAACAAAGAACACCTAATATATGTTGAGATAACGCATCATTTTGTTTCACTTTCTTCTGTTTTATTTTCTATAGATTCGATATTCGTTTCTCTATCGATAAGTACCACAAAGTTAGTTCATATTGAATATAGACTCAACGATAATTTAGTAGGGTATAATAATTCCGGTAGAATGGTAATTTTTCATGACATTCCATGACTTTTTCAGGGTTGAGTGTAATTTCATGACATTTAAGATTTTTCATGACTTTTTTAGGGTCGAGTGTAACTTCATGACATTTAAGATTTTTCGTGATTTTCAGGTCGGTAGACAGCCTGTTCTCGAAACTCTTTTTCAAAACGGTGTACACGATTTCTCGACGTCCAACGGACGGATTGACTTGAAATTTGGTACACTTATTCGATGTCATAGTAGTTTGGTCTTGACCGACGTTTTTCTTAACATTTTTTTCATTAGTTATTAACAATATGTCAATTTTCCTCCAAAAATGGAAAAAAATTCAAATATTTTTTTCTCTCGATGTTTAAAACACGATGACAAAAAAGCTCGGTCAACTCTTAGCCAATATTGTCTATTTTAACCCTCAATCCTTGAAGGTATTTGAGGCACCTTAATCACGTGAACCTTGGTCGTTTTCGTTTTTGCACTACCAAACCAACAATTGTATATGAAAAAAAAAACGGTAAAAATTCACGGTCAATCTTCAGGCCGTACTTCTCAAGGGAAAATAGAGTTTTTTGTTTTTTAAATTTTAAGCAACCTGCGAAGAAAATGATTTTGGGCAGGACGAAAACGACCCAGGTTCACGGATTGAGGGTTAAGAATAAACTCGTTTTTTTGTTTGGTTCATATCGACCGAGTGGCCAAAATCAAATACACCATTGAGCCCGTCACGTTCCAAGGTCCTTTACGAGAACGTAATTGAATAGTAATAATTAAAGGTCCTCTTTAATTATTACTATTCAATGAAATTCGACCCACAACTTTGTTAATTTACATTAAAATAAATGTCCAAACGATTTTTTAATCATGTTACCCTTCAAGATTATTTTTCTCTGGTAACCCTGATTTTCGGATCGTCGCAGTAGCCTAACCCCTTAAGAAACGCTTTACTATTCTTCGGGATCAACCCCAAAATAAACAATGCCACCTTCAACTACTCAAGGAGTAACGCCATTTTAGGATTTAAAAAAATGGCTTTTTTAAAATTGCTTAACCAATGCTTCAACATCATAGAAACGCGTTTTTCTCTAAACCACTTTTTTCAATCTTAGCGAACACATTACATCAACACGTTTGCATGGAACAGTTTGAAATTTTGACAGTAGCTTGACAATTACTTCCTTTATAAAAGTACGTAGGGGTTTTTCGATTCAATGCAAACTTTTTATTTTACAAACAATTAACTGCTTATTTTTTTAGCACAAATTCGAATTTTTTGGTCAAAAGTGCACCATTTTTCCAAAATTTGATTAAATAAAATCCCTACGTACTTGTATAGCCAATAGTGTATAGATTAACATTTTTTTTTGTGTTTTGTTCCAGATCTTATATTTCACGAGAAATTTGTCCGCTACTGGACGTGTTTTTTTTAGATCATTTCGAAGAGCTCTCGCCACCATTATGTAAAAAATAATTGTAAAAAATTCTATACTTTAATATAAGCCGAAGAATCCGTAAAAAAAATCCCATTCCTTTTATTATACTTCAAAAAAAAAATTGTCAAAGTTAGGCCTTCTTTTGGGCATCTAAAGTGGTGTTACCCCTTAAGCGAAAAAAAATCCGTTTGGCCAGATCCCTAGGGTCTCAATTTCGTATCGACAAAAAAAAATTCACTTTTCTTCGTATTTTCTCTGTGTATATTATCCGAACTAAAAATATTCAGTACATTTCCTCAATTTTTGAGAATCAATTTTACACTCCCGTCCAACAAGATGATGCGCCTCCGTTCAAGTACAGTAGAACCTCGATTATCCGAACTTCGATCATCCGAACTCTCAATTTAGTTTATCCGAACGCTCAATTATCCGAACGTTGGCGCGAAAGATACATTGTCTCTCGCTGCGACCGTCGTGAGCAACAATGAGCAAACCAACGCAACTTCTCCTTCTTAAACGGCTGCGAGACTTAGCCGCTCAAAAACCCGTTACAGCCGTTCGTCAATTAAAAATGGACGATTTTATTCAAAAAAATATAAAAAGGCATGGGTCGTTTTTCAGGTGTTTAAATATATATAAACGGTAATATGTATGTCAAATTTTATCATATATGTATGTACTGTTGTGATGTAAAAAGGTGTTGTTTATGATCTCGTCCCAAAAAACCCACGTTTCGATTATCCGACCTTTTGATTATCCGAACTAGTCTCAGTCCCAATTGGTTCGAATAATCGAGGTTCTACTGTAATGAAAAAAAAAAAAGAACGATGTACGGATTGTGAAAAAAGATCGCGAAAAGCGCCTCTGATCCATCACCGTTTCTCCCAAAGATATCAAGTTCCCATCGCGCCGTACCACGATGTAAAAGGCGCTGTTTCGGGCAAGCACCGTGATAAGCGAAAAGAAGGAAAAGTATGGCTCACCTGACGGACGGTGCGACTATCACGCCTACGAGACCAAGTCGCGCAACAACGAATATGTGCGACGGTGGAAACTCGTAAACGTGTTTCAGGAAGAAAGTATTGAGTTCTGATACCTGCCAGAATATAACCAACTGACAGAGTGCGACGAAACGCATGTGCGTGCACGTGGGATCGAGCCACCTTACAGAGGTCCAACTGGCAGGTGTAAACTGCAATACGGCCCTCTTGAGTTTGCCGGTGGTGCTCTCAATGTCGCGTATGCTGACCCACTTGTACTCTCGCATCTCGAGTATCGAGCATATCTTCAGGCCGACCCATATACCGAGCGCGTTGCACACGAGTACGTCCAGTATTATAGCGTCCCACCAGCATTCGGCAAAGTTCGGCAACAAGTGCGTGAACGCCATTTCGGTCACTTCCCACATTATACTCGTTGCCCATAGGAAGCCGCAATGGCGTACGAGTATGGCCTTGAAAGCCCAGCCCAAAAAGTGTCCAAGAGCGAACACGTCCAAGTGATTCCATATCTTCTCGAGGCTCACGTCCGAACAATTGACGCCGTACTCCTTGTCCATGTCGATGTGAAAGGATGCCAGGCCCGGATCTATCCACACGAGTATGTTTCTCACCGTTTCGTAGCTTTGAAAAAGCATGAACAGGAGAAACATGAGATAGAGAACGCTACAGCCGAATACTATCCTCCATACGACCGGATGAGGACGCGTGAACGGCCCGTTCGGAAACGTCAGCATGGATATTATCAGAAAGAAGAATATCACACATATTATCCCCGCCCATATGTTGTCCTCTTTGTTCGTCACGTCCCTGCGAACAATATTTGCACTTCTGTAGCTCTGTGATACGTCAAATATGGCCGCCGCTCGCGCGAGTTCTCCGCAGAGCTGGAAACAGCCAAGGGACAAGTTTGGAACCAGAGACGAGGCGACAGGGTCTCTCCCTGGTTCGAATTCTTTCGTTTCTTTCAGTCCCCATTGGAGCAGTAATTGACGTCATTAGACGTACGAAAAATAAGATGGCAAGCTCGCCTAGACATTGTAAATTTCATTCTTTTAGGTTCAAATAGCATTTGTATGCCGGCACGAGTCTAATATTTACTCCGCACAGGCATAATTACCGAGCACCTGTTGTCGGCGTGCGGTAAACTGCGATATCAGTAGCGGGATCTCAAAAATTGCGTCACTTAGAACCGGGACGGATGCACGTGGCCGTCAACTGTCGTAACGTGCGAGAGTCATGGCATTTTGCAACAGTTGAATAATAATAGAAGACTCAAGATATACATAGATACATTGTAAAATAGAAACGTAAAACGGACTTTGTTGTTTTCTTGGCAATCGTGTCTGAGTTGCGGTTGACATTCGAGTAAACGATAAATATTCGTTATTGGCATGTGAACGAGTATCGGTTTTGAAACTTGAATAGCTTTAACGGACTATATCTACCGAGGTAGATCAAAAAATTATATTTTGCAAAAATATTTTTATGCGAGAATATCACCTCTCAGCTAGATTGCCTGAAAATTTCACTAAAATATTCTTAATATTGAATGAGCTGCAGCTTCTAACAATTGGCCGGGCAAGCGGTAACACCACAGTACTTCAAATTATGAACGCGTTTTTCTCAAAACTCAGTTTTCAACGTGGGTGGTCATCTCGAGAACCACTTGACGGATTGTTTCCAAATTTACTGAAGATACAATGAGAAACATGTAAAGGTCGTTGACGATCCTACTTTCGAAAAATCGATCGTCATTTTTTTAAGTCACGTAAAAATGGTGACTGTTTTCATAGATTTTGTATGCTCGAGTTTCAATTCGTCGCCGCGTTGGTGACACTTTTTTGAACCTGAATTTTTTCCAAACTTTTCGAAATTCGAATTTTTTTTTAAATCTAATTTTTTCAAAAAATTTCGAATGCCTTAACTGGGTGAAAAAAACAGCAGACGAAGTGGTTGAAAAAAAAACGATTTTAAAAAACCGACGTTTGAACCGATTTTTTAACCCGTTTGATTTTTAGATTTCGGATGGACCGTTTAAACTGGTCGACCGCGAAACGTCGCGAAAAAATTTCATCATCTGCCGGCGGCCATGTTTTTGTTTTTCTGTATTTTTTGGTGATTTATTTTTCAAAGCCTCTCGCTATATGTACCTTTGTGTTTAAAAAAATGCGTTTCTTTTTCACCGACGGTTCAGCAGAAAAAAAAATTCGGAATTTAGCCATCTTTTCGCACCTCTAGGTAGATGTAGCCCCTTAAGGATCGTTTGTTTACCTGACAAAAGCGAAATAAATAACGGCGCCGATCGAGATGAGGAGGAGGCTGATGGTGTGAGGCGTATAGAACACCTCCATTGAGATGTCGTCGACGGGTTTTTCATTGATGTTTGGAAAACTATCGGTTCCAGCGCGCAACTGTCGTCCTTCGTTCGTGTCCGACCGTGGCAAAGAGCCAAGATTGTTAACCAACGTTTCGGCCTCGTCGTCTCGTCTATCGCTCAAAAGTCGTTTTCGCACGGTGCGAGGTTCTCTCGTTTGCTCCTCGTTGCTCGCCATCGCTAGCGATGATTTCGCCCCTCACGTTTATCGTAGACGACGACAATCGAGTCCGCGAATTAATTCACAGGCTCGTGGAAAACACCAAACGTGTTTTCATCTCATTGATAATTGGATTACTACACATCTACTTTGTATCGCAACACGCGAAGCCGTGTGCTTGCTGAAAAACAGCGGACGAGAGACCGTGCGAAGATTGAACGCACGCGCGAGAGTGCAGCGACGCGATTGGTCGTCGCCACGAGGCCCGAGCGACCAATCGCCGCATTCGCCGAGAACGCAGGCGCGCTTTCGCTCACTCGCCGTAGCGCGTACGAATTCAGCGATTGAATTGATCGGAGACTCACTTTTCCTCATATCGTTTTTGCATATAATGCTTTTTCGACGGAGGCTTTGTGAATTTTACCGATTTTTTTATTTCCATCATGCGGGGAACTCGGAGCATCGGCGTGAAGTTTCGACTCGCGCTTGCGCACAGGTCGGCTGCGCATAGTGTCAAGCGCTTGGCCGATGAATACTGGTCGCTTTTTTTAAACGTAGATACCTATGATAATTGTCAATTAAATTCGAATTTTCATGCGTTCGCGTACATCGTTGTCGAATAATAAAATCCGTTAAAATGCAATTTCACACAGAGAGATATTGAGGAGGTTGAAGCGTTAGCCACAAACTGATATTAACATTTAACAAAATATATGTTATTGTCTAGACTGTAGAGTCTTTATACATTTTTTTATTTCACCACAAAACAGTATAGATAAAAAAGTTGAATGTATGCAATTTTACGTACGGTTAGTGAGTACGGAGGTACGGAAGATTACGAATCTCGGCTGGCGAATGAAGAGCATTGCTGCCAACCTTAATGTCCAGGAAGTTGCCATCTTTCGGCAACACGTAATATTAATTAATGGTAGTAATGAATAATCTCGTGACGTTACTATAAATAAGCATAGTTATAAATGACTCAAAACTCCATTCTGAGTTGTATAAAGCATTTGCTGACGCAGTTTTTTCATAACAAGCGTCGTTAATTTTACACTTTTTCAAGTTGGTAGTATCACAAAAGTTTTTCTTATTTACGTAATAAAAATGTAAAAATGGACCATTTAGCCCTTTAATGATATATTTTACGAAAAAACAGCTTCCCTGGAATAAATCTACACCTTGTAAGCATTTTTTGCGGTTAGCTGAAACAAAATTCATAAACTGTCATTTGACTCAGCTGGACCGCTCCAACCTCCTTAAGGGGTCATGTGCGAAGTGAACAATTTTTTTTCGTATGAAAAAGTGATTCACTCATAAAATTAATTACACATCTATTTAGTATGAATATCAAGCTGTTAGAAAATATATATATTTTTCTTTCGATGTACAAAATGGCCGGCTACTAATGTTTTTTGTTTTTTTTTAGGCGCTCCGCGGCGTGACATTTAGCATCCACAATTGTTTACCTAGAACAAAAAACAAAAATTCTCGTCAATCTACATTAGAATACCTAGAGAAGTACGTACGGAATTTAAAAAATATTGTTTTATTCAAAAGTTGTAGATATTTAAACTTAAGAAATGAATTGTCAGTGAAAAACTTCGTTATAACTGCTCATAAAATGAAAAGTTTTCGATTAATCAAAAATTCCGTACGTACTTCTCTCCGAAATGCAATAAGGAACATAACTTTTAAATTTGAATTAAATCGAGTGAAAATTGTTGAAGTTATTTGTCACGCTATTGGAAAAAAGCTGTTTCGAGTTTCGAGTAGTTGGCATTTGTGGCGTGTACGCATCGTACACGGCACAAATGCTACCTATCTTATCGGTATTCGGTAATTTTGCCCGGGAACCTTATACTACTCGGTCAGGATAATTAACAACGAATATGATTGGTACTTATTCTCTTAATTAATAATAATTACTTAATATTAATTTGATAACTATGTTCAGAAATTATACATCTCTAGACATAACTGAGCAAAGACAAAAAAACGCGGATTTTTTTCATCCATAATTTTTTTTTGTAGAATATCGGAAAGATGTTCAAATTTTTTATTTCTTCGAGATTATAGACCGCTTTAGCACACACTTTTTCTTTCCAGCAGCATACTCGAACCGATATTCATATTTGACAGCTCCTTGGGCCGATATTGAGATTACGAACGGGGCGCATAGTCTCTAACTTCGAGACACTTCTGCCAACCTGGGCATTATGATATACCACGATTTACGACGTTGCCAATTCGTTTCGCGTTAATTGAGCGAGAAAAAGTTGTCGAAAATAATTATACAAAGTAATGAAAACACTTAATGTAATCACCGAATGTTCAAAAATGCATATTTTTACAAATAGATGTCGAAAAATAGCTCGAAAATGCACGTTTAATATGACGATTATTTGAAAGCTAATAGTTGGTAACAGTCAATCAGCTCCATGCATAAGCATAAGGCGCTGCGCCCGTTCCCTTGACGGCTAGAACCCACAACAAACTTGCGGAGTTTTCCGATAAAAATTAAAATGCTTGTAGACGTTTGACATTTATAACAGAGATTAATTTAGGACGCATTGACTTTGAAAAAATTAATCCGTTTCACAACATAGTTTCGGCGATTTTTTATGGTCAACGTGAATCTATCCATTTGGTAATACACATGGTATCTCGTAAACATAGATATAGGGCTGTAGGAGCTGAAATAATACTTGGGTTTAAATTTTAAAAGTCAGCAAACGGTGATCATCGTGGTAAGAACGTCGTGTCAGATAATTAAGCGCTTTCTCTATTTCGTTCCTTAATAATACTCGGCGAATGATGTGAATTTTGAGCTCGAACGGTTTGTTTACGGACATTAACGAAACTTGTAGGTTAAACGTGGCACCGCACTATCTGGTTTCATCGAGTGAGACAATCACAGTCCAGCATTAACCGGCGGGTATTTCAAAATCGGCGGGTGTTTAGAACGTACATAGTATTACAACAGTTGAACTTTTCAATAAAATGTATTTATTCGTCCGCTCGAAATGTTTAACGTTTTCTCGACTTTTTCCAATAAAAGCTCTTTATAAAACGTTGAACGTTTTTCACCGTGTAAATAACCTGGAGCCGACGACGCTTTAGCGATGGTCAGTCGTGCCAATGGCAGAAACGGCCGCTGTTTCGAAATCTTGGTTATTTCATCTCGAATAAAATTGCGACGTATTTGTGTTTAATTGCAATAATGATAACTATTAGTATAATCTCCCGGCTTACAAATGTTTTTCAACAATATTATGAGTTGCATATTGCCCAAAAATAATTTATTTTCCCATGAAATTTTATTCGCAAGAAGTTGGCAGCCTGCCGAGATTCAGTGTATTTTCATCCCCACTCTTGCAGCCAAGGAACGGTATCGAACTCCTTAAGGTGTTAGGCCACAGTAACGGGTATAAAATCATGTGCGAATTTAACAATTTTTTTCGTATGAAAAAGTGTCTCATTCATAAAATTAATTACACATCTATTTAGTATGAATTATCAAGCTTCAAAGTCGAACTTTCATTGACGGTATCCACTGTCGACCCTTATCAAAAGTCATCGAACGTTCTTACGATGTCCCCTCCCAGAAACTCGACCATTCTTCTCGCTGTAGCAGTTTATTTGTTCACGCACGCCTGCGCGTAGGACCCGCGGCGTCGATGGTTTGAAAAGCGACCGTTGCAAGCCCGAAAATGCTCGCGCGACGATCCTCGAGCCCCCTCGACCCCGCTACGAATCTAATCGTAATAATAATTCTCATACGTTCGCCTGCCAGCCGGAAAAAAAAATAGAAAAAATCAAAACTTCCTCTATTAGCGCCTCATTGCAATTCCTCAAGTCCACGCTTGACACAAACGAACCGAAGGAACAACGAAACCAGTTATAACCGCAATTCCCATATTTGGGACATTTTTTTTCTCGTACCCTTCACACAGGCGCGGTTTCGTCCCACGTTCGTTTCAGGCAGTTACAAGACACCGCGTGTAGCGCACCGACTCTCATCGCGCTATGAATCACCCACGAAGAATCTTTGTCTTCAACGGTCGCGCGAACGGTACGTCACATACGAAACTACACGCGAGGATCTTCAAATGAATCAATGTACCGAAATTTGCATGAAAATTAGCTCGGAGTAAATCTCATCGCTGATCGTCGGTCGCTATAACGCACAAGGGCGACACTCTGAAGCGCAAACATGCACGATGGATAACTTTTTCGAACTTTGACGAATATACTTTTTCAAACAAGCAATGTGTATATGGGCTATTCCGGCTCGACTCAGACAACTATTTCCCTTGCCATCGTTGATCATAGATTTGGATAGTGGAAAACCTCCTGGTGTAAAAAAAACACCTTAACTTTTTGAAATTTGTTTCCACACCTTTTCCCTTTCTGCGGCTGAAAACAAATTGAAAACTGTACGCGGACTGACGTCAAAATTTTGATTTGTAAATATTTTTCAATACAATAATTGTAAACGATACTCAAAACCATACTCTTTAATGTAAATACTCTTCTGCGGCTGGAAAAAATCGAAAACTGTACGCGAACTGACTTCAAAAGTTTGATTTGTAATTATTTTTCAATACAATAATTGTAAACGATACTCAAAACCATACTCTTCAATGTAAATACCCTTCTGCGGCTGAAAAAAATCGAAAGCTATACGCGGACTGACGTCAAAATTTTGATTTGTAAACATTTTTCAATACAATAATTGTAAACGATACTCAAAATCATACGCTTTAATATAAAGAAAAAAAATTGAAAATTGCATGCGTTTTCCTATAAACAAATCACGTAACCTGACTTCCAAACTGTCGAGTAATCATCCCAAAAATAAAGTAAATCACCAAAAAATTGTAAATATGGGGAGCACAAGGTGAGCTTTGGTGAAAAATGCACAAAACAAGTCCGTTTTAGAAGTCAGGTTTTGTAATTTTTTTCTGGGAAAACATTCCAGACTTTCAATTTTTGTTCTAAAACAGACTTTTTTTTCTAAAACAGACCTGTTTTTTTCTTCTAAAAATGAACTGATTTTTTTTTTCTAAAACAGACCTGTTTTTTTCTTCTAAAACAGATGTTTTTTTTCTTCAATTCTTCTAAAACTTGCCGGCTTTGTGCATTTTTCACCAAAGCTCAACTTGTGCTTCCCACATTTACTATTTTTTGTGAAATTTTGATTTTGGGGATGATTGATCGACACTTTGGAAGTCACATTTCATGACTTTTTTCTGGGAAAACGGATGCAGATTTTCAATTTTTTTCTTTACATTCAAGAGTATGGTTTTGCGTATCTTTTACAATTATTGTATCGAAAAAGATTTACAGAGGTTGTAGATGGGATGGTTTGTGCAGAGCGCTTTTCGAAAAATGTCCTTCGCGGTGGCCACTCCTGCTCGGAAGCAAATCAACCGAAATAAGAAAATCAAACGCATTTGGTTTTTGCATGAAGTTACCTGGTGCTTGAACAAAGGATTTAATAAAAATTGATTTTTGAAAAAATGGCCGCAGTACAAAGTCAAAGTATCGATTTTTCAGTGAAAAATATCTATTTTCGTTGATGAAAGAAAACTATACATTGAAAAAAAAATTATCTGTTTAAGCACTGCTTTGTGTAAAAGAAGTTCGTAAAATTTGAAGTTTATCGGTGCAGCGATTTTCGAAATACCGTCATCACCAATTTTGAAAAAGTATTTTTGAGAAAAACGCTTTTAGAATTCGCCGGTTCGCGGCACATACATATAAACGCCCATAAGTCCCTTAATTTTTAACAGAGTGACTTGAAATTTTTCAGAGAATATTTTTGAAATGTCATATTTTGAGAATCCGTCGAGAACCAAAAATCGATATTTTCCAAATTTTCGACTAGATGTAACCCCTTAATGTCGTGCGACAAAAATTCGCCGAGATGTTCAGGTTCAAAGTTCGACGCTGAGTAAACAATGGCGCAGTAGTTGCTCACGGGCGATTTTTTTTTGTTTCGTCAAGTATTAAACAATAAACGAAAATTATTAAATTGTATTATCGATTTGCATAGCGAATCTCCGTGTTCGATATTTTTTGCCAATCTTTTTTTTTTTTAATGCGCTCGTCCGAAGATGAATTTGAAGCCGCGCTCGATCCGGCTTATCCGGGCGTAAGCAGCTACTGTGCCATTGTTTACTATGTACTTGGACTTCGAACGAGAATATCTCGGGCGATTTTTGTCCCACGAGATTTAAAAAAAGAATACGTTTTGCTCGCAATGACACACCCTGTATACTCGCCAAACAAACCCGGATAATTGTGAACGGCCTTGTACGTATATCAAATACGAACTGAATGAATTTATGCTTCATTGACGTCAACTATGAACATGTACAAGGTCAACATAACCTCACAAATCTTCGTAGAGTTTTCTCTCAGTAGTGAAGTTTTTTTTTGTTGGGGAAACGAAAGCATCAGGCTCTGTAGAATTTACCGACGCACAGCCGGACGTTTTTTTGCTCTAAATATTATTGAGGTCGGAGCCTGAATTGGAAGCTCCGAAAAATCATATTAATCGATAGATAAAGTATCCAAGAATATATTTACAAAGTTACAAATTCCAATTGTAAACAATTTCGAAGATACAAGGCCAAAAGCATTCATTTTCACGATTGTTCCAAATTGGCGGGCGTGATAGCAAAAAACTAAACGATTTATTAAAGCAAACCAAAGTTTATTTTCTTCAGTATGAAAATCTCTTTGGTAAATATTTACAAGTGGGGCTCCAGTTCTAATGGGCTCTAAATTTTTTCACGTGTTCGGGGCTATTCTGCAGTATGGAAAAATGTTTTTTATTATGGGGAAGGGGTATTTTATTTTAAAAAAATAGATATTTACAGAAACATATCAATGTTTCGGTTGTCGAATTTTACCATAATTTCATTCATATTTTATTTCATTCAAACGTACCCAAACAAACAAATCCAAACCCACGTCATTAAAAGAGTTTAAAAAAAAGCGTTTAGGGGTTAAAATAAGGGTTGAAATTGTCTTCCCCCGACTTAAATATTATAAACAAAGTGCCCTGAAATACATCAACACGGTACAAAATTTCTAAACCCCTTTTCTAGCTGGAGCCCCACTTTTAAATATTTACCATCTCTTCTACGTAAATTAACAAAGTCGTTGAAAAAGTCTTTTTAAATAATTTTTATAGCACGTAAAAGTGTTTTTTTGAACACATTTTTTTTCAAACCTGAGAAAAGTTATAATTTCACGATTTGTTCAATTTTGTTTTAATGCACCCAGAAAAAAAATATATGACAATTGAAAATTTTATTGGTTTTTTGGTTTCCGTAAAGAATTACGAGCTGGAATAGGCTGATAAATCTGCAGTAATTTATTTTTTTAGGTTCAAATTGTAGATGCTAAATGTCACGCCGCGGAGCGCCTAAAAAAAGATAACAAAAGTAAATATTAATAGTCGGCCATTTTGTACATCGAAAAAAAATATATATATTTTTTCTAACAGCTTGATATTCATACTAAATAGATATGTAATTAATTTTACGAATGAATCACTTTTTCATACGCAAAAAAATGGTTAAATTCGCACGCGATTTTATACCCGTGACTGTAGCCTAACCCCTTAATCTGAGAAATATCCGATAAAAAATGCCACCCATCTCTGTCGCACACGTATGTTACGTGGTACAGCTTCTACTTCGCCTCAAGGGCACGTGCAAGGTCAACATAACCTCACAAATCTTCGCACAGACTTTCAACGCCCCGAATCATGATGGGCCTGCAAAAGCATTCGTTTCTTTTTCAACTTTCAACGTGTACTCGAAACACTCGACAATTGCGCAAAAATTCCGTATTCCGTGAAAAATACAAAACTCTTTTTGAAAATGGAAATATGGAGAGCACGCTTACGAGATTGCGGAACAAGACGGATTTTTTGTAGGCAATGGAACAAAGGAAACGATTCAAAGTGAACCTGAGCCGATAAGTGTCGAGGCTGAAAGCGAGTTTCCCGATAGTGTCGCGAATATTGACACGCGGGTAGCGAGAAAAAGCAATAGCGACTAAACAACGTAATGGCCAAGCGGAATCGCAGCTGTCTTCGCTACGCAATGAACAAAGGCTGAAAAAAACGGGGGAAACGAGAGAAAAACAATTCCGGACACACGAGTCTCGTTCCTCGTTGCTTGTATGGGCCGTTCCACGTCGAAGCTACCTGGCAGGAAATATTCTTTCTTTTTCCTTCCTTATACCGGGTGAGTCGCGGAAGTATGGACAACCGGAAATGGGACGTTGATACAAAAGACAGCCGAACATCGTATTAAAAGGTGTCACGTGAATGATGGCGATCATTTTTAAGATGTTCATTCGATAAATAAATAAATAACGATAAACAAATAATTACAAATAAATAAATGATTATGAATAAATGAATCATTATTGATAAATACTTTATTATAAACAAATAAAACGTTATTAATAATTTAATTGTTAATAATGAAAAATTTAATTAATTTTATTTAAAAAATTTAAAATCTTTCAAATCAATTATTAGTAATGAAACGGTATTAACAAACAAAACATAACCCAAACAAATAAAACATTATTAATAAATAAATTGCTATAAATAAATAAATAATCATTAATAAAAACATTGTTATTTGCTTCTGGAAATGCCACGTTCCGCATCCCCTTCGAGATAATGTTCGTTTTATTGCCTGTTGTATTTTGCGGTCATCCCAAGGTCACAACGGGTCATTTGGTTATTTTTGTATAAAAACCGGAACCAGGGCTATAAAATGAGTTCTTGCCGTTTTTTTTGCCAAAATCGGTTGACCTTGAAATTCATTTGACAGCTACGAAAAGTTGGTCATCTACTTTTCCATACAAAAGTTCGGTTGACCTTGAAGCTTGACCTTGAAAGTTTGACGAGGCCGCGAAAAACTGCCTCGACAAATTTACCGACTTTTTTTTGTCCAAAATCAATATTTAGTTTTCAAGTGTCAGTTCCCGCGAGTCACCCGGTATACGTCAGGTAAAAGCAGCCGTTGAAAATCAATTGGGGAAAATTCAGTATCGATTATTACCGATAATTCGTGTTTTTTTCCTTCGATTTTGAGCGTGCCATTCGCACATTTTTCCCCGTTTATATTAAAATGTCAGCTGTCGCGTCGTTTTTTTTTTCTGGTAAAATCAGCTGCAACATTTTTCGCGCTGGTCTCGGCAGCTAGGGTTAACCGACAACTAAATAGACGGGGACTAGTTAAGGGGTTAGGCCACGGTAACAAATATAAAATCATGTGCGAATTTAACAATTTTTGTTCGTATGAAAAAGTGATTCACTCATAAAATTAATTACACATCTATTTAGTATGAATATCAAGCTGTTAGAAAAAATATATATTTTTTTTCGATGTACAAAATGGCCGACTACTGGAAACTTCTCGAAACAGCTTTTCTCCAATTGGCGTGACAAATAACTTCAACAATTTTCACTTGATTTACTTCAAATGTAAAAGTTATGTTCCTAATTGCATTTCGCAGAGAAGTACGTACGGAATTTCTGATTAATCGAAAAATTTTCATTTTATGAACAGTTTATGAGCAGTTACAACGAAATTTTTCACTGAAAATTCATTTCTTAAGTTCAAATAGCGCCTAAAAAAAGATAAAAGAAAACATTAGTAGTCGGCCATTTTGTACATCGAAAAAAAAAAAATATTCTTTCCAACAGCTTGATATTCGTACTAAGTAGATGTGTAATTAATTTTATGAGTGAATCACTTTTTCATACGAAAAAAATTGTTAAATTCGCAAATGATTTTATCCCCGTTACTGTGGCCTAACCCCTTAATGGACGAAAGCTGATTCACATTACAAAAAAGTGAAGAATATGAATTGTCGATAAAAACTCGAATAACTATAATTTAGCAAAAACAATCACAGGTTTCGTTAAAACCAATTTCTCAGTTAAATATCGAATTTTGACGTCACAGGGAACTTTTATAGTTTGTCGTAGTTGCACACTGCAAAAAATAACAATATATCGTTATCCTTTACAGCGTTCATCTACACTAGACGTCCATTACTGGCGGTCGAGTGTCCATATACTGCTAATTCCGTCCATTCACCGACGATTTAGTCATTTCGCTACTTATTTATCAACTCCTCCAATATTATTCGTAGCAATTGTTTCGAAAATTTTTTCCGCCATCCGCATATCTTTTGTTAGCTATATCAATTAAAAAATTAGTTTCCCCGATATTGCCATTTTACAGTCCATGCGAATGCCAGTGTCGTTATTCGTCCATTCACCGGTCGGTTCGCCCTACGCGAGGGCCGAAATATTCAATTGGTGCGGGTCAATTTGCGCCTCGCTCCGTACAACGTTCGTGAGCCTTTGGTGCGTGCAAAAAGAACGACCGCGTGACAAGGTAGGCACGGCGATCTTTGCGGGCTATTCAACGTCTCCAACCGTTCGAAATTCGAATCCGTCCAATGGCGCGACGCCTGGTAAACTCGGCGAGCCAATGGCGGTGGCTCGTGATCGCAGAACCAACGGAAAGCACCGCGTTCTCTGCACTCCCGGCCGTTCTCCTTCCTATACACGTATACGTATGTCCTACGGTTATAGATACGTGTATAAGCGCGCTCGACAGTGTGTTACACAGTGTGTTACACAGTGTAGCTCGGTCGCCAGAATAAAAGCGAGCAGCAACGGGGACGGGCGTTCAGATCGGTACAGATCCTAACTAGTCGCAGCGTTTCTTCATCGCTGACGTTTTCCTTCGTTCTTCCTAATCTCAAAGCAAAGTTCACGCGCTTCGCGTTTCTTTTTTCACCGTATTCAAAAAAGGAAGAAAAAACGAATCAACATTCGTCAAATCTCCCGCGTGGTTGGATGAGTGATCGTTGCACGACGCGTTAGTGTTATTGCCGGTTCGTCCCGAATTTACGAAGTTCGAAAAAAACACGTAAGTACCGACGATTTTCAAAAAGTCCATTCTCCAACGTTTTCGTAATTTTTAACATTTTTCGTTACCGAAAATCAAAAGTATCGGCAAAAACATATTTTTTGAAAATTTCTCGTTTTTTTCGAGCCACTACGCCGCGTGACATTGTTTGGGTTTGCGTGATTGTCAGAATTCTTTTGTACTCGCGAAAACGGTGGAGTTTCTTTGTGTCTCGCGAACGCTTGCGCTGCGTATAATTTCGCTGGCTCGACTTTGTCGCAAGATCGCGCGTTATATTTTTCGGCATTTTCGCACGGGGCCGATTTTTCGGATGGGATGAGAGTCACGTTGCGAAAGGTTGCGACAAAACGTGCTATCGGTCGCTCCTGCATATCGCCGGGCTGTACAGGGCTGCGCGTTGGTGAGGCGCATGCGCGGAAAAGCGCGTTGTCCTCTCGCGAGGTACAGGCATAATTCTCCGTGCGCTTTCGTCGCGTGTTGGGCCATTTTTTTCGGCTCGTTGCAATTTTCGTAAGTTACGGAAATTAAGAAAGCTTCAAATACCCATTTCTCTCTCTCTCTCTCTCGCTCTCTCACGCGGTCCGTATTCACACTGTTGCCAATTGGTTCTCCCGGTGTTATCACACGAGGGTGTAAACATCAGATTTTGTTTTGCTTTTTGTTTCTCGCTTCGCTGCGTCTCGCGGACAAAGGATCGTTTATCTCTGTCTTTCTCTCTCTCTTTCTCTTATCCCCTCCCTCTTTTCTCCGCCGATACGGGACCTTTTTCGTTCTCACGAGTCGCGTGCAAAGGTACTACGACGTTGCCATGGCATTGTTGGATCATTAAACAAGCGTTGGAAATAAAAAAAACGAACAAAGAAGCACCGGGGACCGAAAACATTCCGAGAAATCGTAAATAGGCGCTAGGATAGCAGAAAAACGTTCGATGGTTTTTTTTCCATTGCTCGCTCGCTCACCCCGCTTCTATACCTCACGCTCGGCTACGGAGAAATCCTTTGTTGCTAGGCAACCGAAAGTCGAAAATTCGACGAATAATGCGCGTTTGACCTGCAAATGGACTGGAAATTGAATTTTCGGCAATAATTACGCTCTAATCGAGTTTCACGCGGACCCGAATGAAAAAAAATTGTAACTGAGTTATCATTTTTTTGAAACATTTATGTTTTTCCGATTCTTTTAATTATTGATCTTTACGAAGATTTAAAAATATAAATAAAAAATAAACGATTTTGGAAAAAATAAGAATATTTCTGGAAATGTGAACAATTTATTTTTCCAGACATTTTACTATATTATTAATTGTTATTAATTTTTACCGACTTTTGTGAAGGTCCTCAACTTTTACAGGCTTATAAAAAATCGAACTATAATAACAATGACAACAAAATGAAAGGAAAATATACCGACCGTGTGTTTATCGTTTATTATTTCCAGTTATTCTCCGATCAAAATGACAACCGCAGCTGAAGCTCCTGTTATCAACGAGGGTGAGTAAAAATTAATTTTCCATCACGCGCGACGTGTTGAATTTCCGTAAAATCCCAACAGCAAGACAAAAGAAGTTGGAGCGAGCTGCGGTAGTCGGGAGTAACGAAGATAACGCGACGGAATAAAATTGCCCAAATGAAAGAAATTGGGCAACGTAATCAACGGTTGCTTTCATTCGAGTAATCTAGTTTTTACTATGAGACATATTTTTAAGAAATGTTATTCACACAATTTTGCAAACAAATAAAAAATAGGTATCTCCCGGTATATTTTTCAGTTTTTTTTACTTCGTGCAAGTTGCAGGTGTATTTTTCATATAAGAAAAAGTGTATACGAATATATACGAATATATACTGTTATGAATGGATAATCCTGCAACTATCGATAGGTCGGATCATGTCCCACTATATCCTGGGATTTCAGTTTAGTAAAAGTCCCACGGTTTTCGAGATAAAAATCATCTCCTTTTGGCTTTTCGCATGCCGTTTCTGCGAATGATAACTTTTTTTGACCCGGCTTTTGGAAAATACTCTTCGTTATTTGCTTTATCTAGAAAAGTCTTTTTTTTAACCTTAAATGTTAAGGGGTTACGTGGGTTTCGAAGTAAAAAAAAGCATATTTTTTCTATTAAAAAAATAGAATATATACATTATTTTATTCAAAATGGTGACCACACAAAAGAGCAATATTAAAAAAAAATGCATCCGTTGATGACCTTGAGAACGCAAAAACTATGGCCTCGACAACAATTTGGGAAATTCAGCCCGTGGGACCTGGTTTCGATAGATTTTATGCGGAACTTTCATACAAACCAATTCGAACATCTGACTTTGATAGCCTGCGGTGTAAAAAAAATGTACTACGCATATCGTGCTAATTACTTTTAAAAGTTGCTTATTTATTGTCGATTCATATCATTTGTAGGAATGGCATGCGAAAAACCAAAAGCAAATGATTATTTTCAAAAAATAACACAAAAAGTCGAAAATCTCGAAAACGATTTTTTTTGTTGTTTCACACTTTAAGGCCTTAGGCCACTCTTAGAGGCCGAAAAAATAGGCTTTTTGGGGATTTTTTTTCCCAGAAATACTACAAAATAAATCGAGATTACAAAAAAGGGTGTTTATCATGCATATCAGTGAATGAATACAATAATTTTTTTGAAGCGATTTATTTCAAAATGGCGGCTGTGCAACGTTTATCTCAAAACTGCATTTTTTAAGTTGGCCGAAAACATAACTCAGACAATTTTCAACCGATTCACTTGAAATGTTGAATATATCTTGAAAAATACATTGTCTATGGAAGTACGTAGGATTTTTTTTTTTATATTGCATAATTCATTTGTTATTAACAATTATCTGACGATTTTTTAGGAAAATTTTTGGCAAGTGAAAAGTTTGCTTAAAAAATCGTCAGATAATTTTTAATAACAAATGAACTATGCAATATAAAAAAAATCCTATGTACTTCTATAGACAATGTATTTTTCAAGATATATTCAACGTTTCAAGTGAATCGGTTGAAAATTGTCTGAGTTATGTTTCCGGCCAACTTAAAAAATGCAGTTTTGAGATAAACGCTGCACAGTGGCCATTTTGAAATTAATCGCATAAAAAAAATTATTGTATATAGTCACTGATACGTATGATAAACACCCTTTTTTGTAACCTCGATTGGTTTTGTAGTTTCTCTGGAAAAAAAATACCCAAAAAGCCAATTTTTTTCGGCCTCTAGAGTGGCCTGACCCCTTAAGTATGCACCCTTAATATTGAAATATATTGCATCAAAAAGCACGGCTACGTTTGATTCGAAAAAATGCAGAGCTTTTCGAGATGTGTGAGGCCGAAAATGGCTTCGGGTCGATCCGACTGCGCACTTCCAGACTTGCTACAGAGTTGTGCTCTCGAAGGGTTATTTATTGTATGAAGGTTCATGTATATTATATAAAACCAAGATTCGTGCAGGTGTGTCTGCGTGTCTATACTTCTAAATTTTCAGGTTCTAATTCCGTTTTAATTTCCGTTTTCACTATTGCCCACGTATTTTTCGAATCACAAAGGTACCAGAAACATCACATTGAAGTTTGCATCGTTGGAGTGCAACGATCCTCCCCCCCCCCGCCACATTTCTTCATTTTTATTACGATTCAAAATCTTCTTTTGCGGATCGAGATCGTAAATCTGTAATAAAAATACATGAAAACGTTGAAGTTATTTCAGGTCCTGAAACAGCGGAAAAAATACTTCAAAATTAAACTAATACTTAAAAAATTGATTACCGTTGCATTCCAATGATGAAAACTTCATGGTCCCCCCCCCCCAAAACCCAATTATTTAAACGATCTTATTCATATTCCGATATCAGAATGATTGCACTGGAAACAAAGATTCGAAAAAAAAAATTCAAGTACAAACACGAACAAAGGTATTGTCGTCGAAAGGGGAAACTCGAAAAGAATAAATTACAGAGAGCGTCGAGAAGTTACCATTGAAAAATTCCAACCGAGGATCTTCGTGTCTGGAATAATGGATCAACGGGATTCGGTCTGTATATTCCGGCCAAATAATTCGCGGAGCCTGTAACTGACGAAATGATTTTCGATGGGGGTGAAGCCCCCACCGGAAGTGTGCCATATTACAGATTGGAGAACTGCGCGGATGATAACGAGCGAATTGTTGGCCGCACCTTCAACTTACCAAAAACAATCGAAGCAACGTGCATTGTGGAGAAGAGTTTTTGCGACATTAAGGGGCTACATTTACCTAGAGGCCCGAAAAAATGGGTTTCTAGGACACCATTGTAAAATTGTCGGAAAATCGTTTTTTTTTTGGAAACACTTTTAAAAAATCCTTTGAATCTTCAAAAATATGAGGCATATTCGTTTATAGCTGAAAAAAAAAAACAGTTTTGAAGTGGTTCTCGAGCTACTTTCGAGGGAAGTCTTCGAGCGCCGAATAGCACCTTCGGCGATGACACGCCGGTAGACGCTGTACCAGCTACACAAAATGTCGGCCAAAAATTTGATCATGAAGTAAAAACCGTTCCCAAAGAGGATCACGTAACTCAACGACTCGAGAAGATCCTATGCTTCTGCAAATTCACTCGTGCAATTGTTTTCTAACGGGTACCGAAAACTTCAAACATGTTTTTCTCAAAACCATGTTTTTGAAATCGGCACGCAGCAAAAATCGAACCATTTTTGTCCAATATACTTAAGGTGTTCGGCCACAGTAACAGGTATAAAATCATGTGCGAATTTGACAATTTTTTTTTTTCGTATGATAAAGTGACTCACTCATAAAATTAATGACATATCTATTTAGTATGAATATCAAGCTGTTCGATTTTTTTTTTCGACGTACAAATGGCCGACAACTAATATTTTCTTTTGTTGTCTTTTTTTAGGCGCTCCGCCGCGTGACATTTGGCATCCACAATTTTTTACCTAGAACAAAAAGCAAAATTTCTCGTCAATCTACATTAGAATACCTAGAGAATTACGTATGGAATTTAAAAAATATTGTTTTATTCAAAAGTTCCAGGTATTTGAACTTAAGAAATGAATTTTCAGTCAAAAATTTCGTTATAACTGCTTATAAGTTGCTCATAAAATGAAAAGTTTTCGATTAGTCAGAAATTCCGTACGTACTTCTCTGCGAAATGCAATTAGGAACATAACTTTCAAATTTGAAGTAAATCGAGTGAAAATTGTTGAAGTTATTTGTCACGCCAATTGGAAAAAAAACTGTTTCGAGAAAAACGCGTTTAAAGTTTTAGGTACTCTATGGCTGTGCCAGAGGTTGGCTTATGTTATACGCTCAAAGTCGGTGAAAAAAATGTTCTTGCTATAAATCGAATATTAACTTATTCTTATGATGATAAAGCACCGTTTTAGCGGAAAAAATCGATTTTTTGAAAATTGTACTGTGGCCTTACCCCTTAAAATTTCAACTGTAGCTTCTTAGATGTCTTCAACAGTCGAGTACGATGGCTTTTTCCGATTAACTGAGAATTGTAAACAATATATCTCTTTGGACAAAGTTCCGAAAACCCCCTATCTCCGATTGCGCTGAAATTTTGTGAAGACCTTCATGTTAGTGTTATAAAAGAACCCCTAAAAGGATTTTTGACGCATTGAAGTAGTTTTCGAGATATCGATTTTTAAAATTGTAAAAAAATTATTTCGCTGATATCTCAAAAACATAGTGGTAAATATGCAGTTTTCGAAAAAATGATAAGAGATCGTTTTTGTAGGAAATTAAACTTGCTACAAAAAAGGTCTTATACAAAATTTTCAAAAACTGCATATTTTAGCGTGAAAATTAAAAAATATGTTTAATTGACAATGGGCAAGTTTTCAGTCAGCTGATCACGGTGAACCGAACGTTCATCATTTTTTTAAATTTTTAATCAATTTTTAATCATATAAAAAGTAGTTTTAGTGTCATTGACGGGGCTACGCCCCCAACCCCCCCGGGGGGGGACTCCCCGTGGTTCAGTAGCAACTCATTCCAGTTGCCACTCGCTCCAGTAGCCAGCACACCCTTAAAATTAGCCAAAAACTCGCCCATTGGCAATTAAACGCATTTTTGAAATTTTCAAGCAAAAATATGCAGTTTTTGAAAACTTTGTATAGGACCTTTTTTTGTAGTAAATTTCCTACAAAAAGTGTCTCTTACTATTTTTTTTTAAACTGCATATTTACCGAGTTTTCGGCGACAGAAATTGTGTTTCTCAATTTCAAAAATCGATGTCTCGATAACTACTTCGATGCGCCAAAAATCCCTTTAGGGGTTCTTTTATAACACTAAAATGAAGGTATTCACAAAATTTCAGTTTAATCGGAGGTGGGGGGTTTTCGGAACTGCACCCATCACTTTTTATATGAAAATTATGGTAGTAAAAACGAACTTTTTTTCAAACTCGTCTCTATTTCTTTTTTTCATTATTTTTTTATGTTCCCCCGTACTTGACTGGTAAAACTAATGTAATTCACGAAAATATTTCACTCTTAGTTCTAGGATTAAATTGACGGCAGTTCTACTGCGTGCCGCGGAGAGGGTTGCGCCCCCATTTTGTATTCATCTGACAATTTTTATTTTACATACTTTAATATACAGGGTGGGCCATTTAATGTGACACTCCAAATATCTCCGTTGCCTTTAGAGTGAGGAACGAAATGTTAGGAGGTAATTTGATTGATTTCGAAGGGTTGATACAGTGGTGAAAAATTAATTTTTGTCAAGGTCATAGTTTTTGCGTTCGCAAGGTCATCAATGGTTTTTCAAATGGGAACGTTTTTTTTTCTTCATCAAGACGTTGTAGCTGATATTCAGACGAATCCAACGACCTATAATATCATGACCTTGAAATGATTTTTCACCAAAATACACGTTTGAACGGGAAATCGTGATGATAAGAATATCAGAATAATGTAATTCAATTTTTATGCCCATATATTTATATTACAATATTTATATTACAATAAGAATATTCGAATAATGTAATTCAATTTTTTGTGCAGAACATTTATTGCAACAAATGTTTGACGTGGTGGCCATTAACCTCGACGCATTTTTGAAGACGTCGGATGAATGATTCTCTTGACCTTCGAATAGTTTCTGGTGTGATAGCAGCGCAGGTTATCCAATGGATGACGGATCGATGGTTTTTCAAATGGGAATATGTTCTTTTTACTAAGACGTTGTAGCTGATATTCAAACGAATCCAACGACTTATGATATGAGCTACGTCTTGATTAAAAAAAAAATATGTTCCCATTTGAAAAACTGTTGATGACCTAGAGAACGCAAAAACTAATTTTTCACCACTGTATCAGTATACCCTTCTTCGAAATCAATCGAATTACCTCCTGACATTTTTTTCGTCACTCTAAAGGCACCGGAGATATTTTGGGTGGTCACGTTAAATGGTCCACCCTGTATACCTAATAAAGCCGAAAAGTTCGTTGATCATGTATTCTATTTCCCTGTCTTTAAAAAAATTCCAAAGAAAATGGGCAGTTGGTGGTGTGCCTTAATGAAATTAGTCCGCAATTATGCCAAAATGTTTGAACGTTTGCAAACAAGGACGAGGCGGCCATTTATCGGATGTTGTGGTCCACACATAACCTCCATGTTTTTACCTTACATTAAAATAAAAATATTCGTACTTTTTAAATGAATAATACGTTTTGTAAAAAATAAAAATGTCAGGTCGTTTGAGACACCCTAAAGCTGAATGGTGATCGATTTTCCAAAAGTATTTTTGAAAAATGCATCTTTTTGCCCCACCTAGGTAGTTGTAGTCCGTTAATAACACGTGCGAGGACGATGCGCCGTATGAAATCCGAGACCGGAAGTTCGTATGGTTTATTGGCCGAGACAAATTTGAGTGATCATAAAGAGAACGAGAGAGAGCGAGAGAGAAACGGATGGAGAAAAAAGAGAGCGGTGTACGATTATCTCTCCTTCCTTTTGACCCCCCTTTTGTCTCTCTCTGGCTCGTTACTTTTACTCCCTGCATATTCCCCCACTCGCCTCGTGCCGACATCTCGATTCCTCTGCAACACAAAAAGGACCTGGCACGAGAGAACCGGGGTCAGAGCCCTCCAACCGTGTCCTCGAAGAGTCAGAAGCGTTCGCCGTTGCGCGCGGTGCGATCTCCGCAACTTTGGCGAGGTGGCAACTGCAGCACGGCCGGGACAACTGCAGTGCCCGTGCAGTGGTTCTCCGTCAACCCCCGATTCTCCCTTCGAACGAGGAGCCTCTATGTCTCGCGATCGAACGATAACGTCGCGATGATAAAAGAAACATGTTTTTTTTATCATCGACACGTTTTATCAATTATTTTAACAACAACGATGCCAGATTCTGGCTTCGTTATTGTACGACGCGGACAAAGGCAGAGTGGACCAAAAATATATTCATTTCATCTTTTTTACATGTACGTTGTACTTGATTATTTCGTAGGAACGAAAAACGAGTGTCAAAGGTTTGCACGATCTTTCAGCGGATCCGTTTACCTGTTAGATTTTGCAATAAAACGAATTAGACGAATGTTTTGGTAATATTCGTTATTCCTGATTTGTTATTCTGGCTATCGAATTTTTGTGGGAGCGAAACGCTAATATAAAATGTTTACATAATTTTTTCGAGGCCTTATTCATTTTTAAATAATATTCGGGGTAAAGTTATTTTTTTTAAATTCATATTCTCATCATTTATTATATCGGGAATAGAATTTTTGTGCCATAAAAAACGGATATCGTATATTTGCATGATATTTTCTGGATTTTGATCAGTAAATAGTTTTCTTGGCACATTTTTTTTAAATTCAAATTCTCGTTATTTGTGTATAAAAATTGTCACAATTTATTATTTTAGGAATAGTTTTTTTTGCACAAAAAAACGAATTTTGAATGTGTGGTTAATTTTCTCTCGATTTCCGTTATTTACAGCACTTTACTGTTAAAAAAATGTATTTTATAAAAATTCCTCTCCATAAATTTATTAATTGATTTAGGCAAATTTGCCGCTTGTCATTTTTTTAATAACATTTTTAAACTTACCTTTTTTGGAAGAAAAAACCAATCAACAGTTTTTTTCTTCAAAACTAATGTTTTCTTTTGGTAAAATTTTTCTAAGTTTTGGTAAAAAAAAATTAATCAAAAGTTTTTGTCAACCGTAGCTTACAATTTTTTTCTTGCCAAAAGATCTCAAAACTAGATTCTTGAAGCTTCAAGATGTTTTTTTTTTCATCTCGATACGACCATTTTTCACACAGATACAGCGCTTCAAAAAACACGTTAAAAATTTAAGAAATCTTCTGCTGCTCTAATTTTTTTAAGTAGCGTATTGATTGTTTATCATTATTCCCACTGAAATTTCCCTCCCTTGCATATTCAAATAATCAATGAATACAATTATTCACCATAAGATATAAAAAGTAAAAACAAAATAACGAAAATTGATTTCTTCCATCATTTCTCTACCGGAATTTTGCCCAGAACAAAATAAGAAACATTAAATACTCTTACAATTTTTCTCCGTCTCAGGACAGCGTTCCCCCATTTTTTATTTCTAAAAAAAAAAAAAAACAAACTTCGACTCCAAATTGTCGGAAACTCATGAAAGCCAAGTCTTACTTTCCAGTACAATTAAGAAAGCGCCAAACTGATTCGGTATTGGCAATAAGGAGTGTGCTGTGCGCTTTCAAGAGAGGGATTTCCTGTTCGATCAAGGCAAGGCGTTTCGAGTCGATACGCGTATTAAATTAGGACGTCGAGTGGGTTGATTCGTTCAATCAGCCTTGAGTGCTCTCCGCCGTATCGATGATTTATCCTACTCTCCTTTTTTTCACTATTTTTCCCCGCTTCTCCGTTATCCCGGTTGAAGAGCGCGAGTTGACTGCGGGTGGATCCTACATTCAATGAACATTGGCCATAAGACGCAGGTGGGGAGCGAGAGGAAGGCTTTACTTTGTCTTGGAGTGCGCGGGATATCTCGCAGCCTTGCGGTACAAGATTTGCGTGGGGTAACTCGATTCTTCTCAAGACCATGTTCGTCCACGAGCAATAAGTATTATATCCCTCGGTTGCTGCTTGATGCACTCCTCGGGTGAAAAAAAAGAGACGAAAATTCTGCGCGTTGTTCCGGCGGTTGCTCCGCGGACCCTCGAGTTTAGCCACATGGCCTTTGCTGATTCGAGCTTCGAGAGGAAGCGCGAGAGAATGCCGTTTCTCTTTCCTTCCATCTTCGGGACCAAAGATTCATTTTCCCTTTTACGCAGCCTCGGGTCGTTCTTTCTTTATTTTTCATCGCTAAAGCGGAATCAACTGAATCGAAAAGCCTTAAACCAGATTTCCTGGTACTGCAGAGCTATACCCTTTTTTAGTTTTGCCACTTTACCGTTCAACCTTCTACGTACTTGCATTCTCGTGCAGCTTTTATGGATCGCGCGCTCGGCTCTGGCCATGCGGACTGTCCCACTTAGTGGCAGGGGAAATACAGCTTTCGTGTGCATGCTCTGCCTTTGTTGCCTGGTGTGTGGAAATGTCGAGGATTTAGGCGAAAACCTCGATCTCGTTTCGACGCGCCTCGCTAGTCTTGGATCTCACATGTATGTCACTCTTGATTCTTGTTCGGTGATCCGAGTTTGGGTGATCGAGCCACGTTGGGATACGAGGCTTACTGGGTACTGGAGAAAATCAAGTGACGCTGAAATGAGTCCAAGCATGATTGGACATCATGAGCGTCAAAAGAGAGTTGGTACTTCTGCGGGGAGGGAGGCAATCTTTGGGAATTTTCAAATCATAGTCTTGGACCCGATTTCATGGCTCCTGTTGACGGGCGAGTGGTCTAAGTAGAAGTTTAAGGGCGAATGGACCAAGTGGAAGTTGAAAGGGGTAGATACCGTGGAATGGGGTTACTTTGAACACGTTTCGGAAGTGTTTTGTAGGCAACTTTTTTTAACATCCTTAATTCCAACTATTTTTGCTCCAATAGAACTTTGGCTATCAAATGTATAAGAAAGTTAGCCCTCCTCCACACTTTTATATATATTTTTTGACTGTTAAAGTAACCTCAAGTGGGAGATTTCTTTGACAAGACATTTAAATGCAACTTATGTCACAGACTAAGGGTTAGTTTGACACCATTTTGATGAAAAAAATTAATATTTTATGCATTGTTCATGGAGTTAAATGAAAAACAACGATTTTTTACAACCAAATTGTCATCTTTATTAAGGGAACAATTTGCATATGAATATCAAGTACCTGGGGTACTATTATAGACACTTAATTAGTCTTATAATTATCATTGAGATAAAAATCAACTTGAGCAACATTACAATCAACTTTGCAACATTATAATAAACTTGAACAACGAAATCAAACACGTTTAAACCGTGTTTTGGCACTCTGTTAAAGTAGCCCTAAAACTGACGGCGTGACACGTAGCATTAGTGGGATTAATCTGAAAAAAAAAGCCAACGCATTTTTTTATTTCATTAACACTCATATACAGAACAAAAAATGAGAGATATTGAAAATCGATGAAGTGGTATGCTTCGAAACAAAAAGATTAAGTTTTCCGAAAAATGGCTACATACTGCGATGAAACGTACTTTAAAAAAATTCAAAAACATTCACGGTCATGTTTTGGACAATGAGGTTAGAAAGATTTATACCAAATTTTATCAGAATTGGTCGATTAGTTTTTCAGCTATACGTCACACCAGTTTTGGCAATTGCAATTTAGAAAACCGTACCATACCTCCGCCATTTTCAAAGATTGATAAAAACAAATACCATATAACAGCTAAAAGTAGTAATGAAACATACCCTAAGTCTCACAATTGGTGGAGAAATCTTTCCTTTTCGAAAAAAATCAGGAAAATCAGCAATTTTTTTTCTCACCCTCTTAAGAGCGAATGGAACAAGTGAAAGTTTAAGGGCGAATAAAATAATGAGAACCGCGATAGCGCACTAAAGTTGGATTAGCAGCTCGGTTAACCGAGAGTGGTGGAACCGGGTCTTTTGAGGTTACATATCGGCCAGGCCGGAAACGGTCGGTTTGGAAATGGTTAAAAACACCTAATCGTAAAAATCATGAAAAATATCCACCGTACAATATTTATTGGTACTTTGACTTCATGGATCCGTTTTTTTCTTCAAATTTAACAATAAATTATACATGTCCATGTGCGTTGTTCCAACCTCTGTTGAAAATGAACACCCCCACGGGCTGTGATAGCTGCCATTTGTTGATGGGCCTAAAGAATCCAAGAAGATTCTTCTAAAGTAATGGTAGTTACAATAGGCTGTTGAGCCAAATTGTAGAATTTCCAAATAAAAATCAAGTTATCACATTTTGAAGTGAAAATTTTTCCTTTCTTGTCCAATATCGCGCGTTAAATGTTTAAAAAAAAAGTTCTGCATAAAAGATAATAAAGAATGGCTCGATGGACTATAGAAAATATATTTCCGAAGAGTAAAAAAAACTGCATAAAAAAATATTCAAAACTTCTAGTTATCGAGCGACCCTGCTAAAAAAATGTAGCTCCGAGACAAACTCGTTTAAACTCCGTCGCCTATTGGCTTTTTGGAATATTTTCCTCTCCGCGACTCCTAGAGGAATGAAAAGTAATAGTCAACAATGAAATAATCGACTTTTTGAAAATGTTGCGGGTAAGTAACCGCTCGAAACTAAAATATTTTTCTAAATACTCATCCCATGGTGGGCCGCGTCCCAAACGGACGTAGCCCACCGGCAATGGGAATTTTAAGATCAAGCCCCAATTTCGCTCACGGAAATCCGATGGGTGATCAAGCATTGATATATTCGCGGCTGCCGGGCCTCGGTGATTGGTCTCTTATCGAGTTACTGCGGCAAAATTGGGGCTCGTCGCATAATTCGTTTCAAGTGGGTTAAGGAAGCAGAACACTCTGTCCCGAGGTTAGCATCGTACGATTCGCGCGAAGTCTCGTAGTAAGCTTTGTAGGAACGAAGGAATTTTTTTTAGCCTTGAAAAATGGTATTTACGTGTTTAAACGTTACCATCCCAGATAGACGAATGGACCTCATATTGGCATCATATATACATCATCACTGCGGCATAGAAAGCCTCACAGTTGTGTATCCTTTATGAGTGCTCCCGTTGAAGTCATATTTGCATCACATGATGATTCACAATAATACATTCAAATGAAGCAAAGTCGTTCTCACGTGAATATGCATGCAGTGAATTCATCAGACTAGCAAATTTGGCTGACGAATATCTAACAATAAGTGAGTGCATATGGGTCCCATATGGGTGTCACGGCGTGAAGAAATTGTAGTGCTCATACGGAGCTCATATTAGCGGCATGGCGTGACGTAACTATGCTGTGCTCATACGGAGCTCATATTAGCGGCATGGCGTGACGTAACTGTGCTGTGCTCGTATGGAGTTCATATGAGTGTCATAGCGTGAAAAATAAAAAAATCCAACAATGTTGATGAAAAAAACCTGGTAGGATTTTTATATCTGCATATGCTTTATTTATGTTCCTGCCTATATGATAAATGGATTAAAACGTATATTGCCTAGTTAAATTTTGTACCTACCTACGGTTTGAACCTACATCTTCTAATTCGAGAGCTGAGCGCTCTATCTACCTAGCCATTCTAACACTTGTGCAAACCTTCTTTGTGTCTGCCTATTTGTATCATTATGGATTCGTATGCATATCGCCGTCATATTGCGCTCATAGAATGTATCACTTAGAAATATGCATATCGCCGTCATAGGATGTATCACTGAGAAACACGCATATCGCCGTCATATTGCGCTCATGGGATGTATCACTGAGAAATATGCATATCGCCGTCATATTGCGCTCATCGAATGTAGTAACTGAAACTGCATATTGCCGTCATGGAATGTATTACTGAGAAACATGCATATCGCCATCATATTGTGCTCGTGGGATGTGTCACTGACAAAATATACATATCGCCATCATATTGCGCTCAAGGAATTTATCACTTAGAAACATGCATATCACCGTCATAGGATGTATCACTGAGAAACACGCATATCGCCATGATGTTGCGCCCATCGAATGTATTAACTGAAACTGCATATTGCCGTCATGGAATGTATTACTGAGAAACATGCATATCGCCATCATATTGTGCTCGTGGGATGTGTCACTGACAAAATATACATATCGCCATCATATTGCGCTCAACGAATGTATCACTTAGAAACATGCATATCACCGTCATAGGATGTATCACTGAGAAACATGCATATCGCCGTCATATTGCTTGCATGGCATGTCTACTACCAGTGCTAACCCAGTGAATTCATCAACACAAATCATTGGATGACTTTCATATGACGTTAAATTTGCATTGTGGATACTTGAGCACAGCGATATGAGTTCAACGTGCTCCAAACGCACGATGCATTTGTAAACGACATATTGAGATCAAAATGCTTTGTACATTCACTATACTAAATGAGTTCACGGCTTTGCATCATGACATGTAGTCAATATGCTGTAATATTTGCTTCATCAATTGTATGCACGGCGTGATGATCATGAGTCTATCTGGGATTGCTCGATGCCACTTTTCCTGAGGACCATGAGGTGCTGACCAATGTAATTAGCGATAGCTTCAATTACTTCAGGCTATTTAGTGTTATTACCCACGGATTTTATTAAAGGGACATAAATTATATATATATATATATATATATATATATATATATATATATATATTTATTTATGGTAATTATGCAGTATGAGGACTTTTCCGAAAAACGACGGGAATTTTTTTTTCATCGTCAACTTGTTTATTCCATTATATTGAGTGATATTCCGTCGGGGGAGGCTGACATTTTCCATTAATTCCATAAGTTCCATAAGTTATGGGGCTTTGAAGTTCGCGGAATTACGTGATAAAATAGGGAATTTTTAAATATTTCGACGCCTATATTGGAGAGTTCGTTTGGGTTTGTTTGTTTGGGTTGGTCCTTAGGAAACACGTAGCTGTTTAGCGAGGCGTCAAAATATAACATGTTTCTGGAAACTTCAAAACCCCATAACGTATGGAATTAATGGGAAATGTCAGCCTCCCCCGACGGAATATCACTTACTATAATGGAATAAACAACAACATCATGGCGAAAAAAAAATCCCGTCGTTTTTCGGAAAAGTCCTCATACTGCATAATTACCTTATTTATTTATTAGTGAAGATATAATATATAAAACCAAAAATATTTACGTCGTATAAACTCATACATTTATCGGATTTAAATTTATATTTTTTTGTTTCCTGCGTTTAGTCGTGTGCTCTTGCAGGTTTTTACGTATTACTTTTCCCAATTCAACTCTTTACTATATAAATGTATATATTTATAAATAAAGATATAAATTTATCTTATATCTTTATTTATAAGATGACGTTCAAGTTTGCAACAATATTTTGTTTTCATTTTCTATCCCTTTATTTTTATCATTATTTAAAGCCTTTTTCTGCAATAGAAGTTGTCAATTCCTAATAAGAATACGTACAAGCGTTTGACCGATTTTCGCCGTCCAAATCGGTAAAAAAAAATGGAACAACTGAAAAGAAATAATTTTCGTCGCATTCCAACGATGCAAACTTCAACGTCATATATACCGGGTGAGGCAACAACTATTAGCAGAAGCAATATTTTCTAACCTATCAGATTTAGAAGAAAACTTTCTATAAAAAGTTGCATAGTTAGAAGGGGGTCAACGAGTGGAGGCTCTTCGGAGGTTTCGGGGTCACCTCTATTTTTTTAAATGAGATCACTGTTTTTTCAGAATTTTATCAAGGAACTATAAATGTATTCATACACCACATTTCTAGATGATCGATCAAGATTTAGTACAAAAAATTGACTTGAAAAAATAAATAAATACGACCAAAAATATTAAACGTATTATGTACATATATATTTCAATAGGTGTATGGAATGTCATTTTTTTAGTTTTTTTTTCTAGTATATATGAGGAGCAGGCAAACAAATTTGGATTTGTCCACACTACGTCAATTTTTTTTCTGGTTCTGCAAGCACACCTGTATTAGCTCCCGAAATATTTTGAATCAAGTCGAGCTCTAAAAACCTCAAAATTTATTCTGAAAAGTTGATACCGTGTGGACAAGTGCGGTTTTGTTCGCCTGCTCCTCTCCTCATATAGAAAGTCAATTTAGTTTTTACCAGTACCGGCGTGTTTATTTTCGCACGAATTTACGTAATTTAACGAGATCCAAAAATACTTGCAATCCACCTGCCTGCAAGTGAAAATTGAGTTGATCCGCTAAGAAAGAGGATCGTAGGCAGCTGTTCCATTTACGCTCCATTTGACGAAGTCCCTTTGGCTGGAAAATCTATACGTCTCGACAATGAATAACACCACAAGAGACTCGTTATTTAAGCGGCTTCTCCGATATCCTGACAATGGCACGTGACGATTCAAGCTCGCTCTACATTCTCATCCAACTTCTGTCCCGTCATTGTTTCGTTCGAGCGGAACGATTGATTAAACTTTTCGTATGACCGAGCGACATACATTTGTCCGCATTTTCCCAATGCTCGACGTTAATGCAGAGAGTGAGCGAGAGCTGATGAGAAGGCGGAGGAGTGTCGTTGCTAAAATATCCCGAGCCTCCGTGGTACGAAGAATCGATAAAAGGTGAGAAAAGTCCGGCTGGTTGAGGGCGAGTTTCGTGAAGCTGGTATAGAGAATTACGAGATTCTCGTAGCATCTGATAGGCTGGATGGCTTTTCGACTGCTCCGTGGCTTGACCCCAACAGTTTAGCACGTCCGAGCCGACTAATCTTTCCTCTCGCTTGGACAAGCAGTCTAGTTAATGGAGCCTTTGCATGGAAGAACGCCAGGAATGGCAACTCCGCTTCGCACGATTCATCTTTGATGCGGTCGAAGTATTGCTACGCCTAGACATATTCATCACATCAAGTACAACACTGCGATAGGCCAATAGGAGATGAACATCCGCTGGGTAAACTTTGATGAGCTGTGGCAGTTTTTATTTTAGAGATATCCAACGATGTCCCGGGACTCAAACACGCCTATTTGAATGATTTTGGGAACTACCTCGTTGGCCTTGAAGGTAAGGCATGGGGTTGAAGTTTGCATTGTTGGAATGCAACGAAAATTATTATCAAATTTTTAATTTTCATTATTATCCAAAATGATACTTTGCAGATCGCTGAATAAGGATCCTAAAAAAATGTCTGCGTGATTTTCGTAGCTTAAATCGGCCAAAGAAAATTTGGGGGAAAGGACACTTTCGTTGCATTCCAACGATGCAAACTTCAATGTCATGGTCAAGCTGTACCACGTGGCACGAGTGCGAGACACGGCTGAACTTTTCGAGCAGACATTTCTCCGAGATGAATAATAATTTAGGGGAAAAGAAAATCGTCAAGCCCGGCGCCAGTGAATTCTACAGAGCCTGATGGTTTGGTTCCCCCGAAAAAATTAACCATGTATGAGAACACTCCAGTAAAACATTGTGAGATTATGGTGACTTTGTACATGCTCTTCGGCCCTCAGTGGAGGAGCCTGACTCTGAGGCTTACGAGCTGAGGTCGTGATGAAGTTGGGCCCGGTCGCAACTCTATTGGGACCGTAGTGTGTTGGTATTACAAGATGGGTAATCCCCACGTCTTTCGGAATAAACTTGGTCGACCACGAGCGATAATGCGCAATTATATGCTCGCTCGGAGTACAAACGGCTCGCGGGAGAAGCTTTGGGCCCTGCGCCACACGCCGGCCACCGAGCGTACCACTACGTCTATGAATTTGCTAGTTGATTCAAATAAAAAAATTAGTAGACCCGTTTAGTCTGTACGACTAAATGTTTTTTTTCTTCAAGTAAACGATACCAAATACCAAAATTGCTAAAAGCATATACGGTGTCGAATACATCTTGATTCAAATAAATAATTATTTTTTAAATAAGTCTCTGTAATAGTAATAGGCTTACATCTAATTGAAATT
Source organism: Ophion obscuratus (assembly GCA_964007375.1). Lineage (NCBI taxonomy): Eukaryota > Metazoa > Arthropoda > Insecta > Hymenoptera > Ichneumonidae > Ophion > Ophion obscuratus. Next base: position 9,980,463 of record OZ023319.1, read on the forward strand.
TTGAAAAATATCGATTTTTAGTTGTCGACGGATTCTCAAAATATAACATTTAAAAAATATTCTCTGAAAATTTCAAGTCCATCCGTTTAAAATTGAGGGAGTTATGGGCGTTTATAGGTAGGTTGCGCGAACCGGCGAACTTTCAACGCGTTTTTCTCAAAATGAGTTTTTGACAATCGGTGATCACAATATCTCAAAAATCACTGCACTGATCAAATTCAAATTTCACAAGCTTTTTGACTCATAAAAAAGCAGTGCTTGAACGTAGGCATATTTTTTCGATGCATTATTTGTTTCTTATCAATAAAAATAGAGTATTTGTTCACCTAAAATCAATACTTTCACTTCAAAGTACGGATATTTTTTCAAAAATCAAAATTTAATCAAATCTTTCATCCCAGTACTAGATAATTTTATGCAAAAACCAAATGCGTTTGATTTTTTTTTTTATTTCGGATAATTTGTCTCCGAGCAACAGTAGTCACCGCGAAGAACGTTTGCCAAACAGCAGTCTACACATACCATTCTATCTACCACGTTTATAAGTATTTTTCAATACAAAAATTTGGAAAAATACTCAAAACCATACTCTTCAATGTAAAAAATCTGAAAACCTGCACACATTTTCCCAGAAAACGCTCACGTAAATTCCTCTTTTTTACGTCCACGAGTTAGGTGTAACCCGTTAAGGGGTTAGGCTACTGCGACGACTCAAAACCAGGATTATTTTAAACAATTAATTTTGAAGGGATGAGTAAGATGATTGAAAAGTCGTTTGGATATTTATTTGTATGTACATTAACAAAGTTGTGTACGAAATTTATTAAAATTTTTTTTTAATAATTAAAGAAGTTCAAATCAATCTCGTGAAAGACGAAACAAGAATATTGCCCAGTTGAACGTTGAGTACTCAAAGTTCTTGTAGAGTTGATACATTATAGAACTAATGCATATTGCAAATCCGTCATTGTGTAGTTGATACCAATCCGAATAAATACGTCGTAGGGATAATCTTAAGGCTAGATCCTTGTAGAGGTTCAATATTGCAAACTTGAGACTCTTGTACAGTTGGTGGATTTCCGAGTTTATACAGATGAGAGATGAAGTCATTGTAAAGTTGAAAAACGGACTTTCAACGTTGTAGAGATAAACATTGTGGAAACGAGACCCGTCCGCTTTTTTGCAGGGGCCTAACCCCTTAAAAGAGGATCAATAAACGCATTTAGTTGTTTTAAATCAATCTTCTCTTTATCAATTTCGTTACTCGGAAGTATTTCCGGAGTAGGACCTTTCCGGATTCCGACAGCCTGCCTGTTCACGCAAACTGGCACGATCGTCATCTTTCCATCTCGAAGCCCGTCGACTCTAGTTCCCGTAGACTCTAGTAAAACGGGACACCCCGTGCGTATGTATGTACTCGATTGATCCCGGTTACAAAAGGTAACCGGATATTGTTTCCCCAGTGTGTCGGAGTACGGTGAAGACCCTTGAAGAAGTGGCGGTGCCCGCGGCTCGCTGTGTTGCCACACGCCTGACACCCCTGTCAAGCCGACGGTGTTTCTCACCCGTCTCACTTAACACGGGCTCGTGATAGCCCGACTGAAACTTCACCCCCGTAATCAAGCCTCGAGCCGTACGCTCATGCTCGCCCGCAAACGTGGCCCTCCCCTACGGTGTACAGTGTATCGAACTTGTGCCAAATTTGATCCTAAATATTCATACACATATGCCGTCCCTTTTTCCGGCTATGACTCTTTTTCTCCGAATTTTCACACGCCGGACAAAATGGCGGTGGGGATGCTCGTTCAGATTTCCGGAAGAAGCGAGAAACGTCGCATTGGGGGGAGGGATAAATTGGCTGGATTCTCGATCGAGATTCTGGCGAGTCTGGCGAAACTATCAGCAGTGCCAGCAGCCTGTAATTGCCCATCGGGCGCACGATTAATGCCAGCACTCTCCGGCCCACATACACATTCGTACCGTTTTTACACGCCATCGCGGAACGAAGAGTCAATCGCTCAAAATTTCCGGGAGGATAATCCGATTATCCCCTTATTGCTCGCGAATCGCCGGATGGTTTATGTCCCCCCGCGAATCGTGCCGGTTATTCGGCGCCTTCGTCCCTGGACCATCCAGAGGGATGAATCGTCGGGGTTGACTTTCCGCAACTTTCCTAAAATAGGAACGTGCCTCGGATGCTGTACTTTCCCATTTCCCTCAGTCATTCTCCCTTCCTCCACCCTCCTTTCTCTCTTGGTCTCTCCGCTCCGCTATCCAGGCTAAATATAAATGGAGAATTGCCTTTTTACTCGCTGCATGAGTCAGACCAGCTTGAAGTTTCAATGTCACTAAATCTCTTTACGAAAGAGCTGACAGTTGCGATGGCCTTGTTGAAGGTTTCAGCCGGTTCTCGGCGTCTTGAGGACTTGTATCGCAATTTTTGCTCTAGCGTCCTGAACAGTCTCTGAAAAACAGGAGATACAATAATGTAAGGAATAACAAGTATATATAAATAAATCAGGTTGATAAAAAAGTTTTGTCGCAAAAATTTTTTAAATGTCTTTTTACGTATTTATGCAATATGACATCGAGCTATGTCGAGAATATTGTAGAATGTTTTCTACTCTTCCGCGTGACAGGGTATGAAAGGGCTAGCGCGCGTTCTAGTGGACAGAATTGGCTTCGATCTCGCAGGAGCAACTTCGAGCGATCATTTTTTACGAGTGGCGGCGCGGCACGAACGCAAGCACAACTGCTAAAAATATACAGGATGCATTCAGCGAGAACGTAGTTTCTCATCGAACAGTCCAGCGTTGGTTCAATCGTTTTAAATCTGGAGACACAAGCGTTGAAGATAAGGAACGTTCCGGACGACCGTCGACCATCGATGATGAAGCATTATTCCGCTGCATCAAAGAAAAACCGGAAGCAACTACGCACGAGCTAGCAAGAGAACTTGGCTGCACCCAACCGTCAATAGTCAATCACTTACACAACTTGGGATACAGGAAGGTTCTAGCTCAATGGATACCACACCGTCTCACCGACGACACTAAGAACTTTCGCGTGACCATCTGCCAGTCTCTGCTGCTTCGCCACCATCGCAAGGAGTTTTTAGAAGATCTTGTGACGGGAGATGAAAGCTGGGTCTTGTATGATAACAGAACGCGTTTAGCCTACTGGCTTCCTATCGGAGAAAAACCGTCATGCCAACCGAAATCTGATCGTCACTCACAAAAGGTTTTGTTGTGCTGTTTCTGGGACGCAAAGGGAATGCTGTTTCACAATTTTCTCCCTGTAGGTAAGACGATCTCTTCTACACGATACATCTAGAATATCCAGGAATTGGCAAAAGCTATAAGAAAAAAACGGCCAAGACACGCGACTGTGCACCTTCTCCACGACAACGCGAGACCCCATGTCGCAAAGAAAACCCACAAAGCAATCACTGAGCGTCACTGGAATACCGTTCCTCATCTACCATACTCTCCCGACATCGCGCCATCTGACTACCATTTGTTCAGACATTTGAAGGCATATTTGAGAAACAAAACTTTCAAAAACGTCGACAATCTCAGAAGGGATATTTCAAATTTCTTTGAGTTCCAGCCGCCGCAGTTTTGGGCAAAGGGAATAAATGAGTTGCCAACTAGATGGTCGAGTGTCATAGAAACCGATGGCGAATATATTGTTCATTAGAAATGTTTTGTATAAGATATATAAATAAATAAATAAATTATATTGAAATTATTGCGACAAAACTTTTTTATCAACCTGATATATTAGGTTGGTAAGAAAGTATTGCGACACTGAAGTGCTCGGATCAATATTTTTCCGGCCATATTATGAGCTTCTTCCGCCTAACACTACAATAAAGGCTGAGATCTGCTCTCCACAATTACAAAAGTTGTCTGAAATGATTAAACAAAAAACGTCGTAAACGTCGACAAGTTCGTCTTCCTGACGACAACACTCGGCCACACGATCTAAAATGACAGAAAAAACGATTTCAGAATTAGAATGGAAAACTACATCCACCATACGCACCGGACTTAGCCCCGTCAGATTATCCTTCATTTCGGGCTTTGAAAAACTATTTACGTGATAAACGGATCTTCAAAATACCCTTGCAGAGTTTTTCAATTCAAGACCTATGGATGGCTGGCATTCAAAGTTTACTAGAGCGATGGGCACGAGTTGTAGATGAAGACTATATGAATTGTAGATGAAAGGAGACTATATTGTATTGTATTGTATTCTTTATTCCTCATTATACAACGCTTTGCGTTTTTCATAGCCCACTCACATGTTCATATAGTTGCTCTTCTTATATGCTAGTCCTTATATCGAATACTTTAAGCTGCCAAATACTAAACTTCTCGATCCCCCTTTTTTTACAACCTCTTTCGTCTCGCCAATGACTACTAGTTTAACTTTTAAAACGATTTGCCGTAGTCTATTGTTGGGAGACTATATTATAAATTAATCTTATCTTAACCCTATGACTGTTAGTGACACACATATGGGTAAAAAAAAGTCGTGCCATTTTTGTGTCATGACACACATGTGGGCATTTGAAAAAAAAAAATTCTACTACAGCGATTTGACTATAATTTGGTAAATCATAGGTTTTGAGGTCACTGAATCCGAATTTAAAATCGGACTTCCAAAATTCAAAATGGCGGATCCAAGATGGCGGAAGCAAATTCGAAAAATGGTTTGATTCCGACGAAAGTGAGAGTTCGAGGGTTTTTGAGGTCACTAAATCCGAATTTGAAATCAGATTTCCAAAATTCAAAATGGGGGATCCAATATGGCGGACGCAAATTCGAAAAATGGTTCGATTCCAACGAAAGTAGGTACCGTATGGTTTTTGAAGTCGCTGAAACCGAATTTGAAATCAGATTTAAAAAATTCTACATGGCGGATCCAATATGGCGGACGCGAATTTGAAAAATGGTTTGATTCCGACGATAGTGGGTACCTCAGGGTTTTCGAGGTCGCTGAATCCAAATCTGAAATCGAATTTCCATGCAAGTACGTAGGACTTTTTTTTATATCGCATAGTTCATTTGTTATTAACAATTATCTGACGATCATTTAGGCAAATTTTTGGAAAGTTAAAAATTTCGTCAGATAATTGTTAATAACAAATAAACGATGCAATATAAAAAAAATCCTACGTACTTCCATAGACAATGGATTTTTCGAGATATATTCAACATTTCAAGTGCATCAGTTGAAAATTGTCTGAGTTATGTGTCCGGTAAACTTAAAAAATTCAGTTTTGAGATAAACGCCGCACAGCCGCCATTTTTAAATTAATGGCTCCAAAAAAATTATTGTATACAGTCACTGATATGTATGATAAACACCCTTTTTTGTAATCTCGATTTATTTTGTAGTTTTTCTGAAAAAAAAAAAAAAAAAAAAAAAAAAAAATCCCCAACAAGCCTATTTTTCGGCCTCTAGAGTGGCCTAAGGCCTTAATAAAATGTATTAGTTATTAGGAAAATACGAATATTTTAATTTTAACCCTAGAATGGCACACTGGGGTACATTCATGCCCCATGAATTTCGTAAAAGTACTCCATTTTACCAATTAAAAATTTTCTTTTCCCTTCGGAACAATCTTTGACACACTTTTCGATTTTTCTGAAATTTTTAAATGGTACCATCGTTCTGCTCGTTAAGAAACGAAGAAAATCATGTGCTTCCACAAATTTTATTCACTATTTATAGCCCCGATAATCGGGTCTAACGGGTGGGCTACACTTGTGCCCCAGAGTGCCTTTAAAAGGCAAAAAAAATAAGTGCACCATTCTAGGATTAATATAAGGTACAAACATGGAGGTTATGTGTGGAACACAATATCCGATAAATAGCCGCCTCGTCCAGTTTGCAAGCGTTCACTCTTTTGACGAAATTTTCAATAACATTTTGGCATAATAATTGCGGACTAATTTCATTAATGGTGTGTCCAATTGCTTCCTTGAGCTCCGGAATGGTCTGTGGATCATTGGCATAGACTTTTTCTTTCAGAAAACCCCAAAGAAAAAAAGTCTAATGGCGTCAAATCGCACGATCTTGGTGGCCAATTCCCATTCCCGGGACGCGAGATAACACGACCATGAAACTTCGTCTGCATTAACTGGATTGTTTTGCCCGCAGTGTGGCAGCTTGCGCCATTTTGCTGAAAGAATATGTCTTCCAAGTCCATGCCGTTTATGCTATTTATCGGATACTGTGTTCCACACGTAACTTCCATCTTCGAACCTTAAAAAAAAAAATATTCGTACTTTTCTAATAAATAATACGTTTTATTAATAAATTTAAATGTCGGGTCATTTTGAGACACCCTGTGTGTGTGTGTATATATATATATATATATATATATATATATATATATAATGCCGGGTGAGTCACTAACATTCGAAAACTTACAAGTATCGATCTTAAAAGTAAGAGTGAGACGGAGCTTAAAGGATTTGTTAAAGTAATCTACATCTTAACAATTTACTCAATATTAAATATTAAGATGTAATATCTAACATTCACAATTAAATATTTAATTCAAATACCGCATGGAATGCACGTGTGAGCTGGAAAGAAAAACAGATAGAAGCATAAAAGTTAAATTTAAACAAGAAATTCAATATGATTGGGGCAAAATCGATGCGTCAAGGTACTGCAAGGAATATAAATACAGGAAAACAGGTATACACATGGAGAAACATTGGGAGGACAAGATGATTAGTGGAGAATTAAAAAAACCCTGGGCGAGGATAACATTTGCGGAAATAATAGGAAAGACGGGGAATAAAGGTATGTAGACGTCAAATGTAGAATATGCAAGCAGGCAATCCAAAATTTGAGATATTTGCGAGTGTACAGAAGTTGAGGGAAAAATAAATTAAGAAAGCGTAAATAAACTGGAGCAACCGTTGGAAAATAGCAGAGGGTTCGAAACTGACGGGAAAATAGAAGCGCAAGTGAAAACGCAATCGGCAAAGCAACGGTGCGATTATATGAGACAATTTGGGTAACTAGCAACTAGGATAGATATATGAAAACCAACGTAAAATAATTTATGTAAATGAGGAGGGAGAGGCATTTATGTAAACACCCTTTAAAAGGGTATACAAGGAATAAAATATTATTGATACTACTATTCAGCTTAAATATTAATATTTTATATTTAACTCTTTGCACTCGAGGCCTTTTTCGCTCGGATAGTTAAGTGGTGAGGGAGAGTCACCTCTCGAGTGCAAACGGTTAAAATTCAAGTTCAATCCTAAAAATGTAATATTTGATATGCAATATTCAAAACTTAATATAAACAATTTGATATTCGATAGTCTACATATTAATCATCTATTGTTTATTTTTATTGGAGTTAAACTAATGTCAATGTCAACTCCATTTTTATAAACCGGAACCCCCAATTTTGAATCCTCTATCCCACTTTCTTAAAAACAAAACCTAGACTATCGTGGTTGTGAGATAACCTTGAGATGACCTTGTCGTACTAAAAAAAAAAATATGAACAAGACGAAAATAAATTCAAGGCGGACAGTGAACATGGCACTTCCGGATGCCACTAATGATTATTATTGAACGTGTTCAGAATTTTCTCCTTTAAAGGGTATAGCATTTTTCAATACGACTTCCGAATAGGATATTTTTCGATTTCTATTTTTTGACGATCCATTGATAAATTACATTTCTCTTCCTTTTTTTCCGTTATCGCAGCAACGCAACTTCGGATCCCAAATTGATCCATTTTTTGGTCCCTTCAACATTGGAAGTCTGGAAAAAGGTAAAATTCCGCAACATCGACGACAAAAGGGCGTCGAAAGTACGCAACCGTGTAAATCGAATGCATCCTGCAAACTTTGATTCACGCGTTTTCACTCGCCCTGCAATTATCGTCCATTGCCTGAACTTGTATCCTGGCCAAGAGAGAGCCCAAAGTGTTCGTCGCTATTTTCGCCCCGCGGGCTAACAATTTACGAAGGGCTGAATTTACGAGGAAGCGCGATGTGCCGCCGCGGTGCCGACTGCTATAGTTCTGCAGGCGTCTTTTTTTTTGTTCTCCACCCGCGTGTGCTCGTCCGTAGCGAGTAAATTTATTTCTCGGTACGTGTGTCCAAGTACACGGGAGGAGGGGGGGGTTGGAAAAAGTGGAAGGGAGGGTGCAAAAATAAGGGCCTTTCGCGGACTCGACGACGACGTCGAGGTGGAGGAGAATGGGGGTAGGCGCCAGGTCGTTTTCCGCCAGAGGAAGAGAGAGAGAGAGAGAGAGAGAGAGAGAGAGAGAGAGAGAGAGAGAGAGAGAGTAGGAGGAGGAGGAGGATATACGACGAAACGTTATACAAGAGGGGTGGCCGAAGGAGGGTTGATATTGAGCGACGCCAGGCGTCGTGGCGCACAACGCCGTTTTCGAATCAGTCGGCCTTCAGCCACCGCCCCAGATACTAGTTAGACCGTAATTCGTCACCCTCTCTCCTCTCTCTTTCTCTCTCCCACACATCCGTTCCGTACTCAAGTTACTGCGAAAACGAAAAAAAAAAAAACAAAAAACGAGAGAGAAAAAAGTCCTTCACGATCGCATGTACAGATAGCGAAAAAAATCGGCTTCCGATAATCGATCAATCCCGGTCAGATATAAGAGACGAGGAGAATCTCGTGGTCTCCACGCTCGAGCTTTTTCCACCCCGTCGAAGCGCCAGTCACCCCCAAGCTCGCGCACGCAGAGGACCTTCTCTCGTCACACTTTAGCGCGATCCTGCAATTATTCCCCGGGAAAGTTCTCCAGTGGAGAGACGAAAAGAATAAAATCGGAACAGTGCGACGAAACGGAGGCGTGAAGTAGCCAAGGAACAGGGGTGCGGGGGAACGAATAATCGTTGATCAAAAGCCTACACGATAGAATAAATTTCGGACGAAAATGTTGATCGATCTCGTACGCGATTCCGTGTTGCAGTGCTTCTGCCACAGCTGCAAAGCTCCCTACGGCCTCGTTGGTAAGTCTGAGAACGGAAAGGAGGCGAAAGAACAGTATCCTGCATATATTTCCCTACTTCCGGTTTTCCTCTTTTTCGGTGCCTCTTTTGTGTTCTCGGTTTTCACTTTTTTTTGCCACCTGATCGTTTTCGCGCACTCGTCGGACGGGGTCCTCTCGCGTTGCTCCACGGCCACCGGCGTTTCTTCCCTCGGAAACAACCCCCGAACTATCGTACCCTCGAGGCCCCGAAATTTCTCCCACCAATCTTCACGTATTTCCGGCAACTTCGGAATACCGAAATTATCGCGTGGGCGGTCTTTCTTTTGCACTTGTCTCGTCCCGGAAATTCGAACTTTTCGACGTTTTGGACGTTTTCGATGGAATTTACTTTTGCATCCAGAAATCGCTGAATTTGGCGTTTCGAAAATGGCCGGTGCTGTCTATTAACGGTCGCGTTGCTCGGATATTCTCGATATACATTTTCCTACGATTTTCCATTGGTAATGTTCAAAATTGTGGCGTACGGGATAAAATGACGAAAAACAGTCATCGATCAAACTGAAAAGTAGGATTGAAAAAGTCAAAACCTATAAAGAAGAAAAAATCTTACGATCAGAAAATAAAAACCCTCGAAAAATCTTACAAAGAAACAAAACTCGAAAAATCGCTAAACTTTACCATCAGTTATATTCAAAAGTGTCGTATTCGATCTACTAAATTACGAGAGACGTTTAATTATGGACAAAACCGAAAAGCAGACTTGAACAAGTAAAAACCTAAGGATAAAGAAAAAAATCTTGAAAAAAAGCTTACGAAAAGGTAAAAAAAACTTTTCAAAGAAACGAAACTCGAAGATTTGAAAAAACACCTAGAAGAAGATTGCAAAAAACCGAAAATATATTTCTTTCGAATTGAAAAAAAGAGCCTGAAAAACCGGAAGTGACTATTCGCAACTTGTTCAATCAAATGTATCGATTTTTCGCTCAATTCAGACAATTATGCGATCACGAGGATCGTTCGGATTAAGTCCAATTAAGAATATCATCTCAATTTCGTATTAAAAAAAAACGCGGTCGACTTTATCGATACCATAAAAATCGATCTTTTAATCGCACGTTTCGTAGGTTCCCGGTGTCTTGTCTTCGTGGTAGGGTTGAAAATTGCCACGCAAAGTTTAAAAAAAAGCAAGGCGAGCGAGGAAACGTTTTTCGATAAATTTGCAACTGACGTCGTTTGCACGCCAGCCCCCTCCCCCCGCCCCTTCCGGCTCGTTTGCATATACGTTGCTCGGTATGGCAATATTCGCGAATAGATATATATATATATATATATATATATGGCGGTACCGCAAAGCCAACGGTTCGCGCTAGGCTGGTCGATACAAAACCCGTGTACGTACCTATGCTCGAGGCAGCAGAGCCGGCATCGCATTATCCTGTGACTACCAGGAGTCCACCTGCAGTTCGATCAATTTCTCGTAACGTCGTCTCGAACCCTCCGGCCCCTCGGCTTCCCCATTGACGACTTATCGTCCTCGGGTCACGTTTTCGTCCTATCCGATGTCATTAAGTCCCCAGACTGAAAGCCCGGACTGAACCGCCTTGATATTAGGGGAAAAAAGCCTCTCGAAAAGATTGCAACTTACGTGGGGAACTCGAATTTTCGGTCGGGCACTTGCGGTCCGACATTTTTTCTTCCGGATCAAGGGTACTCGACTACCCCGGTGAACATTTTGAGCCGTTGGTTGCAGTAAAAAAAATGTCGGTGCCAATTATATTTTCAATAGATAAATAAACTTTTTTTTCGAAAGTGCAATTGGACGAAAAATTTGGTATTTTCGAAGAACAACAATTTTGAGGTGGAATTAAAATTTGTAGGCTGGAATAGTTTTGATTTGATTCGGGTTTTTTTTTTTCGTTGAATTATACGAAGAACGAAGTGTCGAATGAGAACAAATTGATCTCCGACCCTCACGTACACGACCTTGCGGTTTCTCGAACGCAAATAAGTTCCCCGCGGACGTGGTATCATCGATCTCCCCCGGGGCGGCATCGCGTGCACGCGGCTATTGAAATCCTTCCGGCGATCGCGATTTTTTATTTTCTCTCTATAAATTAATTAACAAGGGAAGGCCAACGAGAATAAAATTGTTTCGTGATGCTTGGAACTGATTTTTGGAGTATGAGAGAAGGTCGAAGGTCTTTAGCGTCAACTGTTCGGAAAAAGGACTAAAAAGGATCTTGAAAAAATCGCTTGCAGAAGGATTTCTTTTCCTTCTGTAAAGTTAAAATTTAATCTCGAGTATTTGGTCGCCGGTAGGGAGGCAGTAAAAAATTGATACGCGTTGCCAAGCGCGCACGTGCTTCTCTCACGTACGCGAGAAAAAGCGGCATCGAGTTTTCCAAGGGGTGCGGCCCAAGATGGCCACACGCCGGCCCTTTTCGGCTCCGCTCGCTACGACTCGTTGCATCGATTTTGCGAAATTCCTACGGGACTATCCTGACCCCCACCCGACCTCCCTGCCCATCCGTCTCTTATTTCCCGTTTTATTGCCTTTCCTTCCTTTTTTTCCATATATATGTACATTTAATCGACTCGTGAAATAACGATGACTCATTACTCGATTGAACGAAAAAAAAGGTGCCGGCCAAAGGAGGGGCACTGCACCCACGAAGAAGCCGAGCGGCAAGGGAAAGCCGCGAACTAAACAGCCAAAGAAAGTCAAATTCATCAGTGAGTACTTCCTTTATCAGTGGAAAAATTATTAATTTTAGAAATAAAACGATTAAGAAGAAGAAACAAACTGCAGCTCGCTCCGTTTTTGTCTGATGTTCGAAAACGTATTGGTGTAATTATTTTGGTGCGGTAGAAATGCTTTTTTCTTTACTTTTTAGGTTCGGCTATTGACAATTAAGTTTGATTTTTTCTTTTATTTTCTTTTTAGTTTTTCTCATTATTGATTGGGTGTTTTTATTTATTTTCATATTTCAGCTTTGATTATTAGCAATTAAGTGTTTTCGTTTTAGCCCTGACACGATTGCGAAATTTATATAACTATACAATCATTTATATATTTATATGATTATTATATACTTATAATTTGGAAAAGAGGAATCTTTATGCAATCATAATTATATAAATGATTATAATTATACGAAGATTCATTTTTTCTTGTTGTCAGGGGCTACAAGGTCGACATAACCTCACAAATGTTCTATTCGAGTTTCCTCGGAGTTGGTCGACGTTTTTCGAAAAAAACAAAGTCTTAGGCCCTGTAGAATTCACTGGCGCATAGCTTGATGATTTTCTTTTGCCCCGAATATCATTCATCTCCGAGAATTTCATGTTCGAAAATTTCAACTGTCTCTCTCGCACTCGTATGTCACGCTACAGGTTCTCCTTCACTTTGAAAGAACTTCTTCGATTAAAATTGACAATTTTTTACGCCGTCGTGCATATTTGCTAATCGACAATGGTACAAGTTGCAGTAGGAACGTGATAAAGCCTCGGTTGAGATTTCAAGTCGAAAGTGAACGCTTGACTGGGCTTGAGACTGAGCTTGACGTTAAAATTGAACTTTACTAGACTCGGCGAACTTTGGTGTAAAGTTAGCTTAAAGCTTAGCTAAAGTTTCAGCAAATTACGTGATTTTATAAATTATAGTTTATAAGTTTATTTTATAAGTTATAGTTTATAAGTTAAGTTATAAGATTTGATAAGTTATAAGTTTATTTATTTTTTAATAAACGAATTATGAGCTGATGAGCTAAAAATGAAAAGGGTGCGCGGCGCGGCATGCCCTGCCACACAGCGCTGCGCCAACACTCGGATGGGTGACCGTTCGGCCGCTCAATGACTTGCGCGCTGACTACCGAACGGACGGCAGTTTTACTGAGTTTCCCTTCGGCTGAACGCAACCGAAACTCGGTGAAAATACCGTCGCCTGTATCGACGCAGGTTTTCCGCAGTTTCCCGGTGCCCTGGTGGAAATACAGCAGTGCGTAAAAGAAAAAGGGATCCTTAAGCCTGGAAGGGTCCACGAATAAGCAAGAATAATAATAATAATAATATTTTTAAAAATAAATTGATCGACTTACGATTGTCATAATTACGAATTTGAATTGCCTGTCATCATTGAGGGATTTTGCTACTGTGAAAATGTCAAAACTCTCGTTCGTCTCTTGAGGTACCTCAAATTCAAGGGGGGGAAGGTCCAACATATAGTGCAGGAATCACAGATTGAAGGTAAATTTATGATTACAACGATACAACTGCTAGTGAAACTTTGAACGTTTTTTTCTCGAAACTATGTTTTTCAAAACGGTGTACATGATTTCTCGATATCTAATATACGGATTCATTTGAAATTTGGTACACTTATTCAGTGTAATAGTAGTTTAGTCTTGACCGACGTTTTTCTGCTTAATATTTTTTTTCATTAGTTATCGACAATAAAGGAGGCATTATTCCTTGCACAATCGAAAAGGAACTTCCAAAAACTTTTTTCATGACTTAACCACGAAACCAAAAAAAAAGCTCGGTCAAGTCTTAGCCAATATTATCTATTTTAAGAGAATACTCGTTTTTTTTAGTTTTAGATCAATCGGGCAACCAGAATCCAGTATACCGTTGAGCCCCTCAAGTTTAAAGGTCTTTCACGAGATTTTTCGTAACTTCTTCAATTATTAATATTTTTATATGAAAATTGGCACATAAGTTTGTTTATGTACGTACAAATAAATGTCCAAACGATTTTTCGACCATCTTACTTATTCCTCGAAAATTAATTTTTTAAAGGTATCATCACAGTGTAACGGGTCGAAAGTCGCTGATTTTCGCAACTTTTTTTTCGATGGTTAAAATACGCTAATTAGTCTGATTTTATTATGGCGAATCGAAGCACTCATGAAGAAGAAAAAATCATTTTTTAAACGTTTATTTTTATTTATTTTTTTTACTTGTTTTCACGGTTGAAAATGTCTTCGAAACAAAAAGGAGTCCTCATGGTTGTGACCGTCAATATTATCTGAAACAAAATTTGTAAAAAGATTATTAATCAGTATGAAAGTCGTTACCCTGCTATGGGGGTTTTGTAAAAATAAAATTTGACAAAATGACGTCGGTTCGAAAAAAAAGTATCGAATTTAGCCTATTTTTGTGACAGTTTTTCGTTAAAAAAATATGAAGCTTTGAAAAAAGCTTCCATAGCAAGATAAAGAATGGCGTGAAGAATGTTATGTTAAAATTTGAGACGAATAGCTTGAAGAATCTTTCTTTAAGAGTGCACACCGTTTTGAAAAACGACATTTCGAGAAAAACGTGTTTAAGTTTCGAGTGCGGAATTTTCCTATAAATTGTCGACTTACGATCAATCGATGATACCAGTTTCATGTATATAACCGTCTATACTATCGGATAATGCAACAACAACAAAAATCGTTTTTTCGAAAATTTTACGCTGTGATGATTCCTTAAACGACCCTGATTTTCGGGTCGTCACAGTAGCCTAACCCCTCAATTTACGACATTTACGTCACTCAATTTTCGTCCTCACCGAGAAAATCCACGATGCTCAAGTTTGCATCGTTGGACTGCAACGAATTCAATTTCTTTTCGCAGATTTCGTGCACAAAAGTCCACCAACCATTTTTTAAGATATTTATTTAGCGATCTACATGATAAATCTATAAAAAGAGATTACCTATGATAATAAAAATATTGAAAATAAAATATAAAACAGAATTTCCGTTGCGTTCCAACGATGCAAACTTCAACACCATGAAAATCCTCGGTAACTCGACAGCGGAACTGTCGATTCTTTTTTTGTCGTCGACTTTGAGTCGTCATCGCAGACGATCTACGACTAGACTATTCTCGATCGAATTTATAGGAGCCACTACGGCTGACGACGGTTTTCCGTATATACGGCCACGCAAAGTGCATTACCCTCAACACGATTCGTTCTCCACAAAGATGAATTATACATAGACCGTAACGTGCGGCGTGGGGGAGGGGGGAAGATATTACGGAAAATGTAGTAACTATGGAGTAACAATATAGCGGTTGAATCGTGAAGGGAGAACACGTAGAGAGTGGAGAAGTTGGGAGAGAGGAGAGGAGGCAAATGTAGTGGAGAAAGGCGGTACACGATTCCTCATAGGGGCAGAGGGGTGCGTGCGAGCCGACTGGTAGACGTCGCGGCGCCTAGAGACAATATCGTTCCGTCGCCAGATCGATCTTTCCTTTTCGCGGCTGACTCATATTCTCCCGAGGCCTCTCTCTCTCTCTCTCTCTCTCTCTCTCTCTCTCTCTCTCTCTCTCTCTCTCTCTCGCTCTCTCGCTCTTTCGCTCTTTCGCTCTCTCTCTCTCTGTATATATTGCCCATCCATATATCGTTCACCCCCCCCCCCCGGAGGCACTCTCGTCTCATTAGCCCTTCCCAACATCCGCTGGGAAAACAGCCCAACGAAGTAAGAGATCCCGAATTGCAGAAACTTTATCGAGCACGCTTGATTACGCTTTCTTTTACCCCGAGATACGAGAACTTCCGGCGATAGCGGAAATCGAGGATCGATTCGATCGTTTCTTCATTTATTGCCTCGCAACGCGCCTGGATGCAAGTTTTTCAAACTTTTCTTATCACGAGTTCTCGGCGAATTCTATCGAACTTGCCTCTGGGTCAACGGTTGAGGAGACATTGTGATTTGGAGTGATATATTGGAGGATACGTTTCTAGAGGGAACGGAAAGTAATTGTCCATTTTCGTTGAGGGGCTATGACAGTGTGAACGCTGAAAATTTGGGTGATTTTCGGCAATTTTTTGGAAAAATAGTAGTCAATTAAATGTTTCGGAAAATTAAGAATATATTTGGCTGTATTTGACCTATATGGCATGATTTTTTCATAGAAAACTATTGAGATCCAAGCGACTTATGCGTTGCCTTCGGAGGCGCCAAAAAAAAGTTCCTCCACTGCTGACATGATTCTGGCCGATTGAGTAGCTGATACCGAAAAATGTGAAATTCCTGTACAATGACGTAGGATTTTTGAAAAATATCAAAATCCAACAAAATGGCGGAGTTATGAAAAAAAGTATGTTTTTTTACCTATAAAATGGTCGCTTTTTGAATGCCACATCGTCAATTTTCATCCAATCAAAAAGATCCTACGTCATTGTAGAGTAAATATATTCGAGTGTACTCGGTTCAAATTTCAAGTCAATCGGATAATCGCTCTTTGAGCGAAAAATCTCATTTCGAGAAAAACGCGTTTAAAGATTTAACTATCGCTTTTTGCAAGATAAAATGATATTGATATAAATGATATAAATGATAATGATGTTCTTGAAAGTATAAACTGTCGAAAAAAGCAAAAAAAAATCGATCTTTTGAAAGTGTCACACTGGTATAGCCCCTTAAGTTTCCTTGTTCTTGGATATTGTGTATTAATATTTTATAATAATTGTATATTATTGATATAAGTTGTACCCAATGTTGATATCATGTTATTCGCGTTGGCGTAGCCAGTTTTTTTCTGGGGAGGGGGGGGGTCGCCTTTTTTAAGTAGTTACGTCGGTTTCGAAGCAAAAAAAGCACATTTTCTCTATTTAAAAAAAATATATAAATTATTTTATCCAAAATGTTAAGCACATAAAAGAGCAACATTTCAAAAATATTTTTTTAAAATTGCATCTATAAATTTGGGAAATTCAGTTGGTAGGACCTGGTTTCTGGAGACCCCTAAAAAAAGTGTCCTCGTGGTGGTCCGGATAACTCATGATAGCTTTATCTGAAATTACAAAACCAATTTTTTTCTGTTAGTATATAAGTATAGCTCGTGATTGAACGAAGGATTTTGAAAAAAAAATTGAAATTTGATTTTTTGCAGAGTTTTATGCAAAATAATTCATTTTTTGGTACAATTTACACCGTGTAGCCTCGCAAAATTAGTTGTAATCGAAAAAGAACCTTCGTTCAATCACTAGTGAATGCTATTTTGAAGAAGTTTGCAAAATTTCAATAAGATCGGTGCATTAGTTTTTGAGAAATCGTGTCCACCGACTTAAAAAATTGTGTTTTGAGAAAAATGCGATATACCGGCATCGCTCCCGTACGGTCTTTCCCAACAGGGGGAATTCTCAAAGGCTCTCTCTCTCTCTCCTAGACTTTTACTCCGATAGACTTAAACCTTTGGGAAAATATGCTAGACATATTGTACTATTAGATAATAAAATTGAAAAAAAAATAGATATTTGAAATTTTCAAACCCACGTTACCCCTTAAGTTGGACATGAAAAACGGAGAGGATATCATCAATAATTATTTTAAAAGTCTTAATAATTGATACGCCAGCCTTTGAAGCTGAAGCGATGATAACGAAAAACATACTTTAGTTTAAAAATGATGAAATAAATGCTACAAATGTGAGAAAACATATCGTCGTTTATATTAAAATTCGTTGTATGTGATTTTCAATTGTATGTGATTTGACAACTTGACAAGAGAGCCAAAAAACTTATTGCAATATCGAAAAGTTGCGGCTTGGGGTTAGGTGACGCATTGCATCAGCTGAATAAAGCGTTCTGATTGGTTATTGACGTAGAACGTTTTACGGATGCGTTTGAATAAAAATGTTAAACATAATGGTCACAAAGACATGGAACGTTTTGCAATATCAACGACGACATTACAAAGGAGTATACATTTTTCCAAGCAACAATAGCACTCCCAGTGAGCTCCGCCGGTTGTGAGAGAAGTTTTTTGCCATGAGCCGGATAAATACGTGACGTAGAAGCTTAGAATGTTTCCGGACCGCTTCTCTCATATGTGATTGCTGAACATAGAGAATTACATTTAAAAAAAAATTCCAGTTGAAAAAATATTGGGCCGATTAGCAGATAAAAATAGCAAACCAAGGCTTATTAAGCTCGTAGCCAAACGAGAATGGAATTTTTGTAAATTCTTTCTGTAAAAATGTATACAGGTTTTCAACTTTTTTTTAAATTGAAGAGTACGGTTTTGAGCATGTTTATAAACAAAATGTTTATAAATTTGGTGCATACAATGCTAACTACCACTAAGCTCGTGGCCGGAGGAAAATGGAATTTTCGTGAATTCTTTATAGGAATACGTGTGCCGGTTTTCAATTTTTGTTTTAACTGAAGAGTTTGGTTTTGAGTATCTTACACAATTTTTTATTGAAAAATATTGATATATTATTTTTTATAAATATTTTTTTATGAATTATTAATATAAATTTTATATCAATATTTTTTTACGAATATTTTATATAATTTTTATATAAATATTTTTTTATGAATATTTTATATTAATTTTGCATAAGTATTTTACATGATACAAATCATCAAACATAAAAGAAATGAAGTGCATTAAGTGTTTTCATTAAATTATCTAGTGCTTGGACAAAGGATTTAAAGAAATGTTGATTTTTGAAAAAACGGCCGCAGCCCAGAGTTTAAGTATCGATTTTCGGTGAAAAAACGTTCCATTTTCGTTGATAAAAAAAAACTATGTATCGAAAAAAAAAATTCCTTCGTTCAAGCACTGCTTTTTTATGTGTAAAAGAGCACGTGAAATTCAAATGGCGATAAAGTTTGAATCGTTGGAATGAGACGAAAGTTTTTTTCAATGGTTTTCATTTCTTCATTTTTATTACGATCTATAATTTTTCTTATATATTGAGATCATGGATCTCTATTGAGAAAACGAAAAACCGGTTGGGTGACTGTCGTCCCCAAAATCGGCAAAAAACGTGAGGAATCGAAAAAAAAATAACTTTCGTTGCAGTCCAACGATGGAACCATCAATATCACAAATTTGAAGTTCATGAGTGCATTCATATTAAGATATCGTGGTCACCGATTTTTAAAAAGTCATTTTGAGATAAACGAGCTTGAAGTTCAGACAATATTTTTGAAATGTCATATTTTGAGAATCCATCGAAAACCAAAAAGTCGATATTTTCAAAAAAATGTCAACTATGTTTCAGAAGTCTCTCCACGATTTATCATCGACCAGCTCTTTTTTTTAAGGATTTAGGATCTCGATTTTCACTCAATTTTTACTTTTCAC
The DNA here is from genome assembly GCA_964007375.1 of Ophion obscuratus. Classification (NCBI taxonomy): domain Eukaryota; kingdom Metazoa; phylum Arthropoda; class Insecta; order Hymenoptera; family Ichneumonidae; genus Ophion; species Ophion obscuratus. Next base: position 9,999,561 of record OZ023319.1, read on the forward strand.
CAACTTTTTACCCCGCTAAGCTTTGATTTTCTAACGTTGCGTTTTTTTTTCCTCTCGAATTTATAGCGACGGAAATACGATGCCAGGAGAAGTCAAAGGGCGGTCTGTGCTACGAGGTGATATTGGCGGAGCCGACGGTGCCAAAACGCGCCCCATCGCCGCCCCAGGCTAGTCCCTCTCAAGAGACAGCCATCGAGGACAAGCTCAAAGCAGCGGAGGAGAGAAGACTCTCGTTGGAGGCTCACAAGCTCGCTGCGCTCGCTTCTAAACTCAGCAAGATTGAGGAGGTCTCGCGTAAGAAGGATGAGCTCAGTTCGGCTTTCATTACCGCTACTCGAGAGTCGCTCGATGCCAAGATGAATAACAGCGAGGAGAAGCGAGAGGCTCATATCGCCGAGCTCAAGAGCAAGCTGAAGGAACATGTGAGCATGAAAAAATGGAGAGCAAAAAAATATGGTGCCAGCGAAACTCACTGAACGTGGCCTCGTTTTTTTTCTCTTCCAATCCGCATCGATCTTCTTCGTACGAGGCACACGTTTTTTTTTTTCTTTTCAAATCTTGACTTTTTTTTCGAACGAAGAGGACGTTGCAAATCTCGGAAAAAGGCTACAGGCAATATGAACGTGTTTCAAAAATGGAGTGACGGTTCCATTAAGGGGTTGGGCTACTGTGACGATCCGAAAATCAGTCGTTGAAAAAAATTAATTTTCAAGGAATACGTAAGATGATTGAAAAATCGTTTGGACATTTGTTTGTATTTACGTCGACAAAGTTTCGTAGTAAATTTCATTAAAAAAAGATTAATAATTGAACAAGTTATGAACAATCTCGTGAAGGACCTTTGAACGTGAGCGACTCAACGCTGTACTTGATTTTGGCCACTCGGTTTAACTGATACAAAAAAAAAACGAGTTTTGTTTTCTTAAAATCGGTACTTTTCGCTGAAACGTGACCAAGTTTTTCTTTGTTATCGTGTTTCAATCATTAAAAAAATTTGGAACGTTTTTTTAATCGATTTTTCGAGGAAAAATGACATTATTGTTAATAACTAATAAAAAAATGTTAAGAAGAAAAACGTCGGTCAAGACTGAGTTATTATTACACTGAATAAGTGTACGAAATTTCAAGTCGATCCGTTCATTAGATGTCGCGAAATTGTGCACACCGTTTTGAAAAACATAGTTTCGAGAAAAACGCGTTTAAGGGGTTACGTGGGTTTCGAAGTGAAAAAAGCATATTTTATCAAAAAAAAATATAATATATAAATTATTTTATTCAAAATGTTGGGCAAATAAAAGAGCAACGTTCCAACAATATTTGAAAAAAAAAATCATGCAAAAATTTTGGAATTTCAGCCAGTGGGGGCTGCTTTCCTGAGACCCGTAAGAAAACGTGTCCTCGTAGTGGTCAGGATAACTCATGATAGCTTTATCTGAAATTCCGAAACCAATTATTTTCTGTTAGTAGATAAGTATAGCTCGTGATGGAACGAAGGATTTTTTTTTAATATTGAAATTTGAATTTTTGCCAGTGTTCAACTTTTGCAAAGTAGTTCAACTTTTGGTACAATTTACACTGCGTATAGCCTTGTAAAATTTGTTGTAATCGAAAAAAAAAACCTTCGTTCGATCACTAGTCAATGCTATTTTGAAGAAGTGTGCAAAATGTCAATAAGATCGGTGCACTAGTTTTTGCGCAATCGTGTCCACGGACTTTAAAAATCGTTTTTTGAGAAAAATGCGATTACCCGTGTCGTTCCCGGCCGGTCGTTCCCAACGGGGGGAATTCCCAAAGGCTCTCTTTCCTAGACTTTTACTCCGATTGTCTTACAACATTGGGAGAATATTCCAGGCATATTGTACTATTAGACAATCTTTTTCAAAAATCGATTTGTTGAAGTTTTCAACCCCACGTAACCCCTTCAAGTTTTACTACCAGTTCTATCGTAATCATAAGGGATAAGGGGATAAAGTAAAAAAACTGATTTATTTAAAGTTCCTATTTTATTTGAATAAACGTTGATCTTCGTGAAAAATGTTTCCTACAAAAGTTGTAGCCTATCAAAAGATGGATCTTTTATGTTCTATACAGTTTTTGTCGAAAACCATTTTCTTTTGAGAAAAACGGGATAATGCTTCAATAAGTATTTTGCTGAACTCTGTTGGTTTCGATATTATCTACTCACACACTGTACCGCGGGAATGTTGGAGTTTGGTCTTGAAACCCAAACAAAAAGGCAAAATATAAAATAAAATACAAAAAAAAAACTAAAATAAAAAAATCTGAAAAACAAAAAAATACAATACAAACGCGAGAAACTCCATCCATCCCGCGGCTTTTCGGAACCACACCCATCAAAAGTTTACCTTCAATCTGCGATTCCTGCATCATATGTTGGATCTTCCTCTTCAATTTTAATTGCCTCAAGCAACAAGCGATTTTTTGAAATTTGTCACAGTAGCCTAATCCCTTAAGAAAAAAAACTGGGTCACCCGAAATGTAGATCTTGGAAAAACTCAGTAAATTGTACATTTTTCTGATAAATGTGATCCGGTTTTTTTTTTCAAAAACAATATTTATAGTTTTCAAGGACGGATTTCTAGTAACTTACCCGGCATAAGCATCCATGCCTCTTTATTTCAATTTTCATTGCCCATTAATTGAGAAAAAAAGTTTGCAATTGCTTACAATTTCGGATCTATTTTTTAAAACGGGCAATAATTTAAAAATGCAAAGCTCTCTGTCTCTCTCTCTCTCTCTCTCTCTCTCTCTCTCTCTCTCTCTCTCTCTCAAAGAAAGAAAAATAAAATGATTCCTACCCGCATCGTTTCTTAAATTCAATTTACGTATATGTACTCCCTTTTTCCGATTCCGATGCAGTTGGAGAGCGTGGAGAAGACTCGTCAGAATCTCGAGCAGCAGACCATCGAGGTCCGCACTGCCGTGGAGGAGAAATTGAAGACTGCCGCTGCCCAACGCGACGAGAATATCAAGAAGATGCTCGATCGTCTCAAGGAACACGTTAGTTTTCCATATACAGAATTCTTTGTTTTCACTTTTTTTCTTCTTCCAAGTCCGTTTACACCAACTTTCACGCTACTTCGTTTTCAGGAGGACCAAGTGACTCGAGTACGTCAGGGCATGACGGAACGAGTTCAACAATTGGAGTCCCAAATTCAGGGTAAGCTCGATCAGGCGCGCGAACGACGAGAAATCATGGAGCGCGAGCAGAAGGAAAAGCTACGCAATCACGTGAGTCCAATGGAATATCATTCTCCCGCGAATAGCATATATTTCTTTTTTGAGAAAATTTCGAAAAAAATGATGAAAAAATGGCGGAGACGAAAAACGAAAATTCTTGATATGGTCACCCAGAATACGGTGAAGATAGCGAAAGTACGCGAGACACGCGCGATGAGGGAGCTCGAGACGAAAAAAATTGAGATCGACTTGAAGGCATCGATCGCTGAGGTGAATCGAGAAAGGGAGATTCAGCGTCGTATCCAGGCAATACGCCAACAAGTAATTCACCCTCGTTAATCTCCCGGTCGATCTTATCAGTATTCCATTGGCACAATTTTTTATTTTTGTTTTCTTCGTACACGATTATACCTTACCTTTGGTTCGGACCGGGAGATCTTTATTCTTCATTTAGAACGCTGAGTCTGTGATTTACTTTGCCGCACATTTTCTTTCGGCCTTGGCGCTGCTATTTTTCGTTCATTTTCGCACAAGCTTGAATGGTCGATGTTGAACGCATTAGATTTATTTTCGTTGCGCAGAGAATATGAGAGGAGGATTTTAAGGAAGTAAGACTGGGGGACAAGAGCACTCAGGAACGAATTTTCAATTCTTTGATGGACTTTTCGAGACAGTTGTGAAAATATTTCGAGTAATTGGGTAGTTTGTTGGAAGAGAAAAATTCGTGCGAGCGGAACGCAGTCGTATGTCCTTCATTTCGTATAGATAATTTTTTATTCCCAATGTCGGTTTTCTTTTTTACCACAAGTTTTCAGTTGCCTGATGAAGATCACCGTTTTTATCATTTGTTCCCAGGGAGATTGGGCGGGGAAAAAATCGCTGATTTTAACGATTTTCTTTTAAGGGGTTGTATACAGTCAGGAGGCCCAAAAAGATCGATTTGTCAAGAATTTTTCTTGAGAAGACCTTTAAATCTATTAACGCAAAAATTCGTACACATATTATGGTAACTTATAACTGTATTTTAACATTTTTTATTTTGTAAAAATAATTATTTTGAATGCTGCTATAGCTTACATTTCGTTAATATAATGGATTATCTTGCAACTGATCGAAGCAATAAGGAAAATAATAATTCTTGACAAAATGGCGGCTTCTAAAAAAAAATCGGTTTTTTGACAAAATATTAGGCCTTAAATTGTTTATAAAATGGAAAATATTTATCGGTGAGAAAAAATCTTCGATTAATTACTAAAATATATACTGGAGAAGATTATGTTAAAATTTGAGACTGATCGGTTCAGCCGTTTCCGAGAAATCTTACTCACCGATTTTGAAAACGCAGTTTTGAGAAAAAACGCGTTTAAAGTTTCAAAAGCACTTGTGAACGCTCCGACACGTCATTAAAAATGTGCGTGTAACTTCGAAAATATTTGCCGGATTGACAAGAAATTTTCTGTCTGTGCACTTGAATATAAGTACATTAGGAAAAAAAAATTGAATCGATTTTTCGAAAATATTAACTGTATATAATCCCTTAAAGGAATGATTTCTTCACTACTTTTAGCTGTTTTAGCTGTTAAATGCAATTTTATTTATTGATCTTCAAAAGTGGCTGAGGTATGGCACGGTCTTCTAAACGGGTTGCGGCGGATGTTGTCAGACATCGTGACACGTAGCGTAGGTGGAATTAATCTGAAAAAAAAAAACCAACGAAGATTTTTTTTCCATTAACACTCATACGCAGAATATGAACCAAAAAAGTGAGAAATGTGGAAAATCGATAAAGTGTATGCTTTGAAACAAAAAGATTGAATTTTCTGAAAAAAAATGGCTGCATTTTTCAATAACCATTATTTAAGCATTTTCAAAAACATTTTGGGTCATATCTAAAATAATAAAATTAGAAAGATTTATATCAAATTTCATCAGAATCGGTCTATTTGTTTTTTAGCTATACGTCACGCCAGTTTTGAAAATGCAGTTTAGAAGACTGTGCCATACGTCCGCCATTTTTGACGATTAATGAAAAAATAAAATACCATGTAACCGCCAAAAGTAGTAACAAAATGTACCCTCAGTCTAAATAATGATAAAACGTTCCCTGTAAAAAAAGAATCATGATAATCAGCCAGTTTTTTCCTCGCTTAAGGGTATCTTCCCCTTTAAGGCAGGACACCACTGCGACGGTTCGGAAAAAGGTCGTTTTTCCTATTTTATTTGTCTACTAGATTATTTATTTGGGATTTGGAAAAAACGGTATGTAATTAAGCATACATTGGACTTATTTCGTGTGAATTTTTATTTCAAAGCAATTAACTCTATTGCGGTATAATAGAGGCTCTGTATAAAAAATGTGGTCCAATGGTCAAGGAAGAAAAAAAAAGTTTCACAATCAATATAAATGTAGTTCTCGTTGTATGTAACCGTTTTTCGAACTAAATTTTTACTTATATTCGAAGGCCTCAAAGATACTAAATTTAAAAAAGAAAACGGCTACGTAGAAGGATAGCTATAGCAATTACGGAAATTTCGTTTTTTTTTGTTTTCAATTGAATATCGGACAATTATAGCTAGGGTTAAAATTCCGGGCTAGGTCGAAAAAAGTCGATTCGAGAAAAACGCGATCGAAAGTTTTAGTATACGCAAATCGTTGCGCTACCTTCTCTCACTAAATAATCTGTAACTTGGTCAATTTTAAATATTTTAACTTGAACATTTTTTTCACATATCCTTGAATATGTATACTTTGAGAAAAATGCAAAAAAAAACGATTTTTTTTTATTCATCACAGTGATGTCCCGCTTTAATCCTTCCTATTTTCGTGTCCTGTATCCTGGAAATCTTTTCCGGAAAGTTTAGTGCATTTGTACAGGCACTGCGAGGGTCGAGCGTTTCGGCGAGGAATTTAAAAGGACAGGGATGTTTTCAGAGGTAGATACGTCCAATCAAAGTTCAACTTCGAAGTTTCAAAATGCACTCCATCTATTTCGAGAATAAATTAATAAAATTCGAGCAATTTATCATCGTTTCTTATAAAGAATCGTGAATTCGACATTGACGATAAAATTCCAGCTCAAATCTCTTTCCTCAGTCAAGTTCTCTCGGATACTTTTATATTTTGTTTCGAAAAAAAAAAAACGATGCAATGGATTTTACGAAAAATTGGAAGTTGAACTTTTCTCGAACGTATCGCCGTCTGGAAAAAAGTGAGTTTCCTTCCACGTTCATCGATAAAACGTTCGAGCCTCTTCAAGTGTTCCATGCTCCTGTCGATTCTTCGCAGAATTTATTCCCCGCTTATCCACCAAGGAAAATATTCCGAAAATGAATGAAACTCCGATAAGTAAAGCGGCAGCTAACGACGTGAAGACAGCTACTCCCATTCTTCAAAATTTCCGACGCATCCTCTATCGACGAACAAAATGGCTCAGGGCCTGATGACGTCCGGAATGGTCGACACGGGAGTGGCTGCCTTACGGATGAATACCGCACATATATTTCTTAAGGGGCTACATCTACCTAGAGACCCGAAAAAAATTGCCAAATTCCGAATTTCTTTTCTGGGAAACGGTTTGTCAAAAAGAAACGCGATTTTTCTTAACACAAAGAGTTTTGAAATAAAATATTGAGAGTTTTGAAATCAAATCACCAGAAAAATCAGCAAAAACATGGCTGCCGGCAGATGACATTTTTTTCGCTGGCGGTGGACAATCTCCAGCTCAAACGGTCCATCCGAAATCTTAAAACCAAACGAGTTATTCGAGTTAACAATAAATACGAGTCGTTGACGATCGTCGATTTTTCAAGTCATTTTTTTTCAACAACGTGGCGAAGAATTGAAACTCGGGCATACAAAATTTACGAAAAAAAGTCGTCGTTATTACGTAACTATTGAAAAATGAAGATCGATTTCGAAAAAGTGAGATTGTCAACGATCTTTAAATATTTCTTATCGTATCTCTTGTGAATTTGGAAACAATCCATCAAGTGGTTCTCGAGATATCGTGTCCACCGATTTCAAAAACAGTGTTTCGAGAAAACGCGTTGAGGGATCATCACAGTGCAACGACTCGAAAAACACCTGATTTTCGCGATTTTTTTCGATACTTCAAGTACGCTAATCAGTCTCATTTGTTATTTGGTGTACGTAAAAACGCTAATCAGTCTGATTCGTCAATTCGTCGTTGATTTATGTCTAATGAAAGCACTCATTAAACACGGAAAATAAATTTGTAAACGTTTATTTTTATTTATTTTTACATTTTTTAACGGTTGAAAATGTCTTCGGAAAAAAAGAAGTCCTCGCGGTGTACATATTATCTGAAATAAATAAAGCCGTAAATATTATCTGACACAAAATTTGTAAAAAGATTATTAATCGATATGAAAGCCGCCATCTTGCTATGGAGATTTAAAAAAATCAAAATTGACAAAATGGCTTAATTAAAATCAAAATTGACAAAATGGTCAAATTGACAAATTTGACAAAAAGTATCGAATACCTATTTTTTCGACAGTTTTTCGTTGAAAAAAGTATGAAGATTTTAAACCAAACTTCCATGGCAAGATAAAGAATGGCGTGAAGAATGTTGTGTCAAAATTTAAGACGGATAGCTTGAAAACTCTTCCTCCGAGAGTGTACACCGTTTTGAAAAGCGACATTTCGAGGAAAAAAAAACGCGTCCGTCCGCGCCAGGTCTCACGCTGCTGGTCGAGTCTTTTTTTCTGCGAAAGACTGTAGCGACCGGAATAATTCGAATTTCGCCCCAAAAATTGAACAGCATGTTCAATAACCGTTTAGTCTATCGGATAATGCAAAAAAATCGGTTTTTCGAAAATTTTACACTGTGATGATCCCTTAAAGTTTGAAGTATGGTGCTGCCACTGCTCGCCCGGCCGGCTGTTAGAAGCTCGATAATTCATTTTCAGCTTCTAACTCAATAGACCTGTTGGAATAGTTCATTTTGAGCTTCTAAGCTGAATAGAGCTGTTAGAAGCTCAATAGCAGTTCATTCAATTTCAGGAATATATCCATGACGTTTTCAGGGAATATAGCTAAAAGGTGACAGAATGAAAATATTTTCGGAGAATGCAATTTTTTTAACCCACCTAGGTTAATGTAGCGCGTTAATTGCCAAGCGAAGCGATAACACGTGTCTTCGATATTTTTCATGTTCGTCTTTGAAGGAGAGGCGCGCCGAGCTCGTGAGGCAGAACAGAGCTCTCTTGGCTGGCCAGGAGAACAACAAACTCGACGAGCAGAACAGTGCCTTACCGGTCGAGAAGGAAACATCGAGCTCCGGCTAAGCACGCAGATTCGAAGATGGATAACGAAAGAAAAAAAACACGAAATATTGGATAAAACCCTCAATCTCATCATGCTAAACGAGAGTTCCCCATGCTCGCTCGCAGCCCCCCCCCCCCCCCGCCCGCCCCGAGCTAAAGAAGAAAAGAAAACTTCCATCCGTGCTCGAGAGAGGATTCAAACGAGAGTCGAAAATTGAGGAGATTTTTACAACGACGTACGTGTCAGAAATATTTGAATTTCGTGCGGGGGAGCTTGAGGGAACGATAAAAAAAACACACAAAAAAACCCGAGCCTGATTTTGCTTCGTGCAATTTTGTTTCGTTACTCTGAGGAGAGAGAACGGGTTGAAATTTCATAGCTCTCAAAGGGAGTGCACGACGCGAGCAAAATAGTATGAAAAAAAAAGAAGAAAAAAAAATGTAAAAGGGCGTGGATAATGCAGTTTTAAAAAGAATCGACGCAAGAATCGATATAACGAGCGTGCTGATATAAATATGTGGCTTTGTCTTTGTTTCTTTCGTTTGTGTGCACGAGAATTATCGATCTCCAATATCGCTTGTCGAAGCGTTTTCGTTCGTACGATTAAGAGACATTCGTTTGTCCATTTTGATGGCCATTGTATCGACGGTTCCTCTTCGTTTACTCCACGTATATATATATATATATTTTTTTTTCTCTTTGCCCCGATTCAACTTGCCATTTCACATTTGGTCATGTGATCCGTTCAGCCGTTCTCAAAACGCGCGCCATTATCAACTCAAAACGGCCTCGACACGCGTTACCGAACGTAAAAAAAATATATATATATATATCTATTTTATCCCTATGACGCATTTAGTGACTAAAAAAAAAACAAGAGAAAGAATAAACATTTATTTCATTGTACTAAAGATAAGATGTCATAATCAGATGTTGATATGTTGGCTTCGAAACAAAGTTTTACGCGAAAAAAAGAAAACGAACGGAAAGAAGAAGAAAAAAAAACAATGATGAAATGAGAAAAACCGGCGAGAGAATGCGGCGAAGGATGTCGATCACAAAAATTATGATAATCGATCGCTAGTAATTAACAATAAAATACCTAAAATATCACTGCTGAAATCGACGAATTTCTGTCGTCCGCGCGTTATCCTTCGCGCCGAAATTCTCGCCTAGTTCTTTTCTCGAAACGTATAGTTATAATCGGTTTCCGTCGCTGCGATCTACGTAAGAGATGAAAAAAGGAAGAAAAAAATAATTAATTTGAAAAAGACAACAAAAAAAAAAACGTTTACGGAGATAACGCAGTTTTCGCACGTTCGCGAGTATCGTGTCGCGATCGCGCGTCGCTTCAATCCACGCCGTACTCGTGGGCGTGCAAATTCACGAGCGGTATATATAGAAATGTAACAGTGCTTTATACAGTTTATACTAAGCTTCAAAAGTTGAAAAAGAAAAAAAAATCATTTTGTACTCGATCATTGCAATATTAACTGCGCTAACCGAAGATAAAAAGAAATGATACATTAACGAAATATTGTAGTCTAAATGATTATAACGATAATATTGATGCTTCTGTGATGACTTCACTAATTGTCGAAACGTCTAATGAATAATAAAGAAAGAAAAATAAAGAAAAATTTGGAAAAAACGAAAAATCCTCGTATAAACCAAAATTCGATATATATATATATATATATATATATATATATATATATATATATATATATATATATATGGCGGCATTAGGTGTCAAAACTTTGGTACTCTGCGATATTGCTAATCGGTTACGATCGATCTTTCTCGAGAAAAAAAAATCGTCAACTTGGTTTCATTTTTCAACGGGTCAGGCTACTGTGACGACCCAAAAATCGGGGTTATTTAAACAAATTAATTTTGAAGAAATAAGATAATTGAAAAAATCGTTTGGACATTTATTTGTGTTGTGTATATTTCATGAAAAATATTAATAATTAAGAAAGTTATTAATAACGGAGTGTCTCCCCATCCGGATATCGGACGAATAAGCGTATGTTATTCGTCCGAATTAAAATCTTTATAATTTTGTTTGGGTTTGTTTGGTTTGGATTGGTTGGGTTGTTTGTTTGGCTTAGCTTGTATAGGTTTGTTTGTTTGGATTTGTTTGTTTGTTTGGGTATGTTCAGATGGGTTTGTTCGTTTGGATTCGTTTGTTTAGGTTTGTTCGTTTGGGTTTGATTGTTTGGGGCGTTGTACAGCGTGAACTGCGTGAACTGAGCCGCAATCCGGACGAATAACATACGCTTTTTCGTCCGATAACCGGACGGCTAGCAGCAGCGTATAAACAATCTCGTAAAGGACCTTTGAAAGTGAGGAGCTCAACGGTGTACAGAAAAAACGAGTTTTTGTCACCTTAAAGGAAATATTGGCTAAGACTTGACCGAGCTTGTTTTGTCATCGTGTTTCGATCATTTAAAAAATCGGTCAAGACTAAACTACTATTACACTGAATAAGTATACCAAATTTCAAGTACATCCGTTTATCAGATGTCGAGATGTCGTGTACGCCGTTTAAAAAAACGTAATTACGCGAACAAAAAACGCTCAAAGTTTTAGCAGCAGTTCCATCGTAATCATAAGTTGGACCTTTTTCTTTGAATTCGAGTAGCCTCAAGGGACGAACGAGCGTTGATTTTCACAGTCGCCTAACCCCTTAAATCCGCGTAATTCAACAATGGACAAATCGATGTAGCCTCGAGTACGCAAGTTTAATTTCGTTTTTCCTCGCGAATTGGTTTTGTCCATTGAGCGGAATTGAAAATGACCGAAAACAAGGGAGCGACGAGGATTTAACTCTGACCGCGTGCGCTTCTCGTGTTTCTTCGGAAGAAATAAAACGAAAAACAACATCGTCTCGGTTTGGGCGCCAAATAAAACGGTTCTATATATGTGAGCGCAGAATATATATATACATATACATATACATATATGTGTATATATATATATATATATATATATATATATATATATATATACACATATATGTATATGTATATGTATATGTAACAGAATTTGAGAAATAGGAAGAGCTCGAACGCAGAAGTCGGTACTAATTGAATGTTGCAAGTGCACTGATTACTCTGGAAATTGAAGAAAAATAAAAGGCCTTTTTATTTAAAGGAAAAAAACGTACGTATGCGAGCTTGAAACGTAATTATTGTGAAATACAACGATATTCGAGCACGGGTTTTCCTCATTTTCCCTGTGCCCTCGTGCTAACGCGATGCGATAAATGACTCGGAAAACGAGTGGCGGTGGGCAACACTCCGAAAGATTCTCCGAGAGACCGAAAATACCGAAGTGACCAGTTCGGCGCAAAAGTCGAAGCGACGGGGTCGTAAAAGCCCGCGGACCAATACGAAGGAACATTGAGACTGAAAAAGAGACATCACGTCGTACTAGGAGACTTGGATTTTTAAGGTAGTACGTGCGCGAACCTCCTCGTTAGAAAAAAAGTTGATTTTTTTTTATGCTGTAGTAGAAACATAAAAAATGACATCCGCGAAAACTCTGCAGGCCTTACCGGCTAAATACAATAGAAATTAATTCACGAAATCAACGCATTTAACCCGCACCATATAGGGAATCCGTGCGGATCGAACTTTGGAACGGAAATAATAATATTTGCCGGTCAGATCAGAGCTATGCGAAAAGCGACGAATAACACGAAAATTGTCGCGGTCACGTATGCTCCATAATAAATATAGGTTACGGGACATTTCGAGCAGATATTATCGATTCAATCGACTCATTTTTGCGTTCGTTTGCCGCATTACACATACACTACAACACACGATTACACATACGGTAAACAAACACATGCTTGACATGTATCGAAAGCACCTGAATACAGCGTTGCCACGGATATTGCCAGAATTATGAAATGGCGGCCTGTGACAACTCAAGTCAAATCTGATTGCGATTTTACTTCACTTACCAAACTATAATACATACAGTTATTACAGGCACTTCTCAAATAATTATTTTCTGTATCATGTTTATTACTATACTCAAATACATTATATTTTGCTTTTTTCAGATTCAATAATTTATAGATTTTCTGTCGACTAGTCAATCCGCTAGTACTACCTTAAGGAATTGATTGGCGCTAGGATCAACGAGGGTCAATGGAACTTCGACACGCGTTCGTGGTACGAGGCCTGCCCAAAAAGATTTCTCGATCGCCGAGTAAAATTGAACGAAATATTTTTTTATCAAGGAAGAGACCGTGTCGTTGAAATGTTCTGAAAGATTGTTAAGGGGGTAGTCATTTAGAATGAAATACCTAAAATATCACTGCTGAAATCGACGAATTGGAAATATTTATTGGGAAAACTTCAAAAATCCACCATTATTATGACAATTTTAAAATTCTCGTTCGTCGCTTGAGACGACGCAAATTGAAGAGGAAGACCCAAACGATGGTGTTGAAATGGCAGACTTAAGGTAAACTTGTGATTACGACGTGGATTTCTTGAAACTATGTTTTTCAAAACGGTGTACACGATTTCTCGCCATCAAACGAACGAATTGGGTTGAAATTCGGTACACTTAGGCTGTGTAATAGTAGTTTAGTCTTGACCGACGTTTTTCTTATTTTTTAAAATTAATTAATGTCATTTTTCATCGGAAAATTAAAAAAAAAGCAATTTTTAAAAAGTTTTCATCGGAAAATTTTAAAATGAATTTAAAAAAAATTGAAATACGATAACAAAAAAGATTCGATCAAGTCATAGCCAATATTGTTAATTTTAAGGGGGAAGATACCTTTAGGCGAGGAAAAAATTGCCGATTTTCATGATTTTTTTAGGAAAGATTTCACCATTTTTGAGACTTGGGTATGTTTTATTACTACTTGTGACTGTTACATTTTTTTACTTAAATACATACGTATTTGTTAAAAAATAATCTTTAAAAATGGCGAAGGTATTGCACGATCTTCTAAACAGGTTGCGATGGATGTTGTCAGATGACGTGACACGTAGCGTCGGCGGGATTAATTTGAGGAAAACCTAACAAATATTTTTCTTTCGTTAACCCTCATGCGCAGAATATGAACCAAGAAAAAGTGAGAAATGTTAAAAATCGATGAAAGGGTACGCTTGGAAACAAAAAGATTGATTTTTTCGAGCGCAATGGCTATATTTTGCGATCAAAATAATTTTTGTTTTAATTTTCAAAAACATCAACGATCGTGTTTTAGAAAATAAGGTTAGAAAGATTTACACCAAATTTCATCACAATGGGTTGATTAGTTTATTAGCTATACGTCACGCCGGCTTCGAAAATGCAGTTTAAGGAGGTACGGTGATGACCACGCTAGTAAACTAAGAGTCTATTTTTCGCCATAATACCGCTACGTTTTAGACATATGTGTGTGGCCTATATTTCGAGAAATATTTTTTAAGTATTGAATTTCAAGCTACTTATTATTTTTATAATATGAAAACAAACGTAATGATCTACTATTCGACTTCAGTAGTACGCCATATCGTCGACGTTTAGCATCGTTGCATTTTGGATAGCTGTCATCGGTCCCACGCGCTCGGCTTATTATTTTTGGTAGCCGGTAAACATGGAGAATGAAAATAAGTACTGTAGAAGTTTATCAAGAGAGTAACAGAATTGTACCTGAAGTCCAGTTTAGAGACAAAGGTAGATTCTGTCGGACAAGAATTAGAGAGTGAAAAGATGATATTGCGAATGCAAATGAAAAACGTCGCGTTGACGTTAACCTCAATATCCAATGTCCAATCTGTCCGAAGTCAAAACATATTTCATCGATTGTTATGTTATTTTTCTCTTTCCTAATTTTCACAATATTTGCAGATATAAAAACGAACGTTCATTTTATATGACGGTTTTTCCATGCTGAATTTACATATAAATGCGTTGTATGCATGTCGCCAGAAAGATTGAGATGCCTTAGCTATACATAAAAGAACTTTGAGTAAATATCGACGAAAGGCCTTTTATAATCGATTAAAAAACGTACGGCTTCACACAACCATATTTTTAATTCGCGTTGAAAATATCCGATAGAAGAATCAAATTTGCGCGGGTATCCGGCGTTGCCACACTTCGAGCAAGATGGCTGCGGTTACGTCACGAGACGTCTCTCTCGCCGAATACTTCGGTTTTTCGCGACTTTATTTCTAAATTTATTGCTTATTTCTGCGGTGAGCTTTCCAATTCAAGTTGCCTTATTGATCACAACGAACCAACGAACGCAACCGTCAGTTTCTTTTACGCGTGTCTTGGCTCCAAGTAGCACAAAAAAATCGATATATGAGAGGACAGGCACATTTTGTCGTCTACGTGTGACTAATTGACCAACTTTAACAATTAATAACTCGGAAACTGTACGGTAAATCTCGCGGAAACTCCGCATACGCATGGACAAAGCTCTCGACAATGTTATTTAAAAAAATCGGGCTTTTATCTTGGACTCGCTCCAATCACCGTACCTCCTTAAGCGATCATGCCATACCTCCGCCATTTTTAAAGATTAATAGAAAAAACCAGGTAACAGCCAAGCGTGATAATAAAACATACTCTAAGTCTCAAAAAATGGTGAAGAAATATTTCCTTTTAGAAAAAAAAACCCTGAAAATCAGCAAATTTTTCCTCGCCTCAAGGTAACTATCTTTCTCCTTAAGGAGGTACGGTGATTAGAGCGAGTCCAAGATAAAAGCCCGATTTTTTTAAATAACATTGTCGAGAGCTTCGTCCATGCGTATGCGGAGTTTCCGCGAGATTTACCGTACAGTTTCCGAGTTATTAATTGTTAAAGTTGGTCAATTAGTCACACGTAGACGACAAAATGTGCCTGTCCACTCATATATCGATTTTTTTGTGCTACTTGGAGCCAAGACACGCGTAAAAAAAACTGACGGTTGCGTTCGTTGGCTCGTTGTGATCAATAAGGCAACTTGAATTGGAAAGCTCACCGCAGAAATAAGCAATAAATTTAGAAATAAAGTCGCGAAAAACCGAAGTATTCGGCGAGAGAGACGTCTCGTGACGTAACCGCAGCCATCTTGCTCGAAGTGTGGCAACGCCGGATACCCGCGCAAATTTGATTCTTCTATCCGATATTTTCAACGCGAATTAAAAATATGGTTGTGTGAAGCCGTACGTTTTTTAATCGATTATAAACGGCCTTTCGTCGATATTTACTCAAAGTTCTTTTATGTATAGCTAAGGCATCTCAATCTTTCTGGCGACATGCATACAACGCATTTATATGTAAAGTCAGCATGGAAAAACCGTCATATAAAATGAACGTTCGTTTTTATATCTGCAAATATTGTGAAAATTAGGAAAGGGAAAAATAACATAACAATCGATGAAATATGTTTTGACTTCGGACAGATTGGACATTGGATATTGAGGTTAACGTCAACGCGACGTTTTTCATTTGCATTCGCAATATCATCTTTTCACTCTCTAATTCTTGTCCGACAGAATCTACCTTTGTCTCTAAACTGGACTTCAGGTACAATCCTGTTACTCTCTTGATAAACTTCTACAGTACTTATTTTCATTCTCCATGTTTACCGGCTACCAAAAATAATAAGCCGAGCGCGTGGGACCGATGACAGCTATCGAAAATGCAACGATGCTAAACGTCAAAGATATGGCGTACTACTGAAGTCGAGTAGTAGATTATTACGTTTATTTTCATATTATAAAAATAATAAGTAGCTTGAAATTCAATACTTAAAAAATATTTCTCGAAATATAGGCCACACACATATGTCTAAAACGTAGCGGTATTATGGTGAAAAAAAGACTCTTAGTTTACTAGCGTGGTCATCACCGTACCTCCTTAAGCTCTCAAAAATTTCCAAATCTCCGAGAGCCCGAAACTTGTTGCTCTTCTCATTAATAAACGATATGGCGACGAATGACTATTTTTGTTTTATTTAGAGAAATTATTGCAAAGGTTCGATCTCATTGGCCCATTTTCGAGAAATGCATCTGTTGGCCAACAGCAGACACTGCCTGACGATTCTTCTCTCTCACTTGCCCTTGCACAGTATGTGTGTCCACAATTAAAAAAAAAGTCGCACAAAACGACATTTTTACGATTTAATAAAGTGAATCGTAAAAATTCACGAATTTTTACGATTCGTGAATTCCCCAAGAGTTTTTCCCCAATGAATGAATTCCCCAAGAGTTTTCATCCACCTAAAAGACGGGAAAAACCGCTTTCAACGATAACCTACGATTTCTCAATTTATCGCCAATGATCTAGTACTTTTTCGCCGCGCCGCCGTGTCCCGAAGACATTTGAAATGTCCCGCGGTCGGTAAGGAAGATTTCCGGGAGTGTTAGCAGCGTGTCGGGTTTGCTTAAATTCGGGGCAGAAGTTGAAATAAGTGCACGTTTGGCGACCGCAGCGCTCGCGTACTCGAGAGACAACGATATGTCAGATGTCGCAGTCGGAGAGGAATAAAAAACCAGAACCGCGAGATCGTCGTATTTCGAATGAAACAGGCTGAAAAGTATACGAAAGCTTGCGCGCACTGCGTACGGCCCTGCGATGACGTCAGAGCGCGTAGAGCGGCCTGAAGCCAAAGGCTAAACGAGAAACAAGATAGAGCGCACTATCCGCGTGCATGTGTGTATTGCGTCTTTGTGTACGTGTGTGTGTGTGTGTGCATTGTGTGGAGATGTGTCGTCGTCCAAGGTAGAGGCCAAATGGCTGCCGTACGGTTCGCAATAAAATAATGCGTAAAAAGAATTCGCGTCTAACGAGGGATACCACAGTTACGAAAAAACACAACACGTTGACGTTATGTTACGGAGAGACCGGCTTTTGGTGATGAAAGCCCGAAGGCATCATGGGAAAACCTCCAAAGCCACGGCCGGTAAGTCAAACACGAGCTATCCGTCATCTCTTTTTTATCTTCGTCTGGCCGCGCGTTACAAATACACGAGGAGAAATTCACGAGGGCTCGCGATTTTGCACGGGTAGTAGACGGAGATAGCCCTGCTGCTTGAACGTATCTCTTGGTGCACCGATTCGACTTACTGCGCCTGATCGGGCCGCCCCCTTCCCCTCCCCGCTGTTCACCGCTACGAAGGAATATGGCCGCTACGACTCGTCGTTCCCCAACATCGAATGCGAATTCCGGAAGAAATGAAATCAAATAATAAACGACAAGAGTTATCGACATGATTTGTAGCCGCGATTACGATAATACGACCGAGTGTTTACGACGTAATCGACACGCGGGACGCGAAAAAAAATTGCGACAGAAAACAACGAGAGTGCGCGAGCTCCGCGTGAAGGAGAAAGAGAGGAATGCGCGCGCATCGACGACCAGCTGAAAAATCGATACCGCTATTTTCGCCAGTGAGTGATCTCGAGGAAAATATTACGGCGAATGTTGAGATAATCGAGTACATTCGCGGGATTTACTCGATCACTGAGAAGATACGCGATGATCGTATCGTTCACTAGATTTTCAGAATCTTCGGGTGTATTTCGGAGAATCTGGAGCAGTCTGTGAATTTCATCTTTTGCTAGACGTTCGCGGTGGATCGGTCGCTGCCGTGAGAACAGGCGAAGTGTCCGAGTTCTCGAAACACTTGTACAGGTCGACATAACCTCACAAATGTTCGAATCGAGTTTTCTCATGGATGGTTAAGTTTTTTAGGAAAAATAATGCAGGCGGAGTAGATGTATCACATAACATATGAGTGCGAGGGAGCTTGCTAAAGTTGTCGATTGAAATCTTTTTTTAAAATATTTTTGTATCTTCAATTTTTTTAAATTTTGATATTTTTGAAAATCTTCAAGCTCTGGGTCAGTCAATTCTCTAAAGTCTGAGGCTTTTTATTTCCCAAAATAAAAAAAACGCAACCATCTGTGAGAAAACTCAGTTCGAAAATTTGTGAGGTTATGTTGACCTTGTACATGCCCTTAACGCACCGGCCTGCGTCAATGAATTCTACGAAGTCTAATCTTCGTTTTTTTTTTTTTTTCAAAATAAGTTTAATCGTAAGTTTGCATCGTTGGAACGGAACAAAAGTTTTGCTGTGCATTTTACTCTATATTTTTATTACAATAGATCTTTTTTTATAGATTTATATCGTAGGGAGCTTGATAAATCATTTAAAAAACGATTAAAGGCTATTTGAGGGCAAAAGCTGCCAATTGAAATTACACAATTTAAGTACATCAATTTTCGTTTCATTTCAACGCTGCAAACTTCAGCCTCATAAAGTTTAACTGTCTGGGAGAAGTCTATTCGAACGTTTTTGAGGTTATGTTGATCTTGAAAATGCCCCTAAGCCCGTGGCTAACTATCATTGGGTCTATTCGTTTTAGCTACACTTTCACCAGATACAGTAATAGAAAGTCCACAGAAGGTGCAACGAGTATAGAAAAGTGTACCTAAAAGGAACAGATCCAATGTTCCGTTCATTTGTGATGAACATGTCCATTGCAGGTATCGCATCGTTTCATAGACAAATAACTACTATGACAAAAGTAGCAAATACAAAAGAATTCGATCGTCGATGAGGGCACGGTTATATTCTCAGTAAGAAATATCAGCCGTTTCTAAAGTAAATACGTTTCGTAGGTTTGCAAGGATCAAATTTTAGATGTTCGAGGGACGGTCGAACGTAATAACTCAAATCTTCCGAAGATGGAATATGCCTGCTCAGATTGTACCCTCGGCTGGGAAATACACTTGTGATTAGACGCTAACTGTTCTTTAAATGGTTTTACATAAACTGTGGGCCAAAAAGAACAGGTTGATTTTCAATATTTTTTCCTGATAAGAGGATTGGGATGACGAGGTTGGGATTTTGTCCACAATTAATCCAGTCAAGTTTGATTTTTTACAATTGAATATTGTCCATAAATGATGACGTTATTGTTGTTTAAAGAAAGTGCCGTTGTTGCTGCATGGCCTATCAGTGTAGGTACTTCAGATAACTAGGGTCATGTGGAATGGAAAGTCAAAAAATGTAATTTTAGCATGATAATAAAACTTTCGTATGATTGGATACTTAAAAAAAATCTTGAACATTACGAAAATGGCACACTGTAGAAAAAATTCGATTTTCGGCAAGAAAAAAACAACTTTAATAATTTGTTATCAATAAATAGATGAACATATGAAAACATTATGAAGCCAAAGAGAAAATAATTATGTTGAAGCTTTATTTTCAATTTTCATTTCTTTATTTTGATCATTACACCGAGCTTTTTTTAAAATTGATACCGAAAGTCTCTAATAAGAATACCAAAAAACGTTTGAGCGATTTCTACAGCCAAGATGGGGCAAAAAAAATTGCGTGATAAAAAATAATTAATTTTTGTTCTTTTTCAACTATGCAAACTTCAACGTCGTCGTGTTACGCCCGCAGTATGGCATGTTGCGCCATTTTGTTGAAAAAATGTCTTCCAAGTCCATGCCGTTTATACCATTCATCGGATATTTTACTCCACCCATAACCTCCACATTTGTACCTTACATTAAAATAAAAATATTCGTACTTTCCATATAAATAATACGTTTCATTAACACATTTAAATGTCAGGTCATTTTGAGACACCCTTTAGTTTCGAAAAGACCACAAATGAAAAAAGGTAAATCCCAGTCGTGCGAATCGCTGTAGCGCGGTGAGTGATTCGAACCTTAAGGTAGTTCTGTAGTTTTGGTAAAATCTTAGGAATTGGCTGAAATTTAAGTATGGTGTAGATATGACCTTCATGGACTGATGCCCCAAAATTCAATGGGATTCACCGTTTAGTTCATGAGATAATTGCAATTGAATATGGATATTTTTGTACGCGATCCCTATACCGAACACGTGAATGGTGGGATTGATTTAAAAAAATGACAAACTTCGACCGTTTAGTTTCGGAGAGCTCGACTTATGAAAAGTGATAATTTTATTCCACACCGAACTCGGGCTCAACCATCTGTAACGGAATGGCAACAGTGTACGCTGCAGTCAGCCGATCGGCGCGTGATCTGGAAACTCGAAGCGTGTTTTTTCCCCCGAGTTCTAGTTATTCTGAGACGGATGTGAAATAAATTTATTCTGCAAACAAATTTAATTTGTTCAATTTATGCATGTATTTGTCTTTGTTGCAGCAAATACAATTGAAACTGTCGGCAAGATCCGGTAAATTCACGATCCGACGTCCTTCGACAGCGAATTGTTGTTTCTGATCGTTGAGGTTATGGTTATTCTCATCGCGTTTAGCCGCATTTGCTTGACACATGGCTGCCACAGCTTTTAGTCTTTTAGCAAGCGCCGTTTTTCTTGTAAACTTTCCTTTGTATCGCATTTGTGTTGGCATTTTCATGCTTTTTTTATGTATATAAAATATTTCGCGGAAGACGGATCGTAGGAAGCTCAACGCTATGACTGCAGGAAAATCGCGCAGTTGATACGATTACAGCGCCGCTCTCTATACGAGCATGAGACCTATCTATGCATGAGGTGCGAATGTGTAGGAAATATAGTGGGCACAAGCTCCTACTACAGGCATTGGATGTTACTATACGCTTCGACCGAAACTTTTGGCTCATACGTGTACCTACATAACTACCTTAACAAAAATCGTCATAACCACGGTTTTACATACAGGTCTTGCAACGAAGCTAAATTTTTGTGGTGGGGGTAGGCACGCTTATCGGCTTTCCTTTTCGATTCACTAGGCGCCGCTACGCGTCGCTACTAGCAAGGGGAAGTAGTTTCCCCCTTACCTCTTACCCGCGAATGGGCGCAAAGTGTTTACGTATGTTTTTGCGGCGCGATTGTCGAAATAACCTTTATTTGCGACCATATACCAGAAGGTTCTACGCGATTTACCGTGATACATTTTTTATCGTGTTTTTACGCATAAGTGTGAATTTTTTTGGTAGTGTTTGCGAAAAAAATCGAATTGTTAAGGGTTGCGCGGTTCGCAATTGTAAAACGGGGTACAAAAATTGTAAGCAGAAATGCTCCGTGTTTCGCGTGCCCAGAAACGTCGAACGATACAAAAAATGGCTCGATGCTATTCCGGGACTGAAAGTCTCAGTACGTGTGCGAAAAACATTTCGAAATGACCGTAACATGTGCTGGTATGAATTAATGTATTCAAAAAGTTTTCAGTTTTTTTTAGATTAAAGTAGTTATCTTTTTTTTAATCAACACATTTTTTTAATTGGTTTCGTATATTATGCAGTTTACACGACAGTACGGTAAATTAAGTTAGGGCAGTTAAGTTAGGAGGAGCTATTTCTCTCTTCGTCGCACCATTACTTCCCCTTGCCGTCACGCACCAAGCGGCAGAAATCGGAATAAAAAACAGAACCGCTAAGGGTGCCTAGCCCCACTACCGCCGTTGTCAGACCTGTATGTAAGACCATGGTCATAACCCCGTGCAGAAATGTGACCGGGCATTCCCTACTTTGTGTCGGGCCCTGACCAGACTTGCCTTGTGTGATTTACCTGACCGGGCCCTCCAACAACAAAAAAACCGGAAATATCGATGAATCGTTTTTTACGGCTTATCCTCTTGGAAATTACAATCTTCTGGCCGGGATAGGGGGCATCCATTAATTACGTGAGGGGATTTTGGCGATTTTTCGACCCCCCCCCTCTCCCCTTGGTGAGATGTAAGATTTAGCTCGATCCCCTCCCCCCTCCCCTAATCTCACGTGAGATTTTTCAAAATGCGTTCACGTAAATCGTTCACGGAAAATAATTTGTAGTAGAAGTAACTGCGGTTGTAGTACCATTTACTCCACCATGTAAAGTAGTAAGGAAACTCTCGTTACGTGATAAAAATTACGTGATTACTAAAATTACTAAAACTACTAAAATTACGTGATATTTGCCGAAGCCCCCCTCTCCCCCACGTGAGATTGGGTGAGATTTCGCTCGACCCTCTCTCTCCCCTAAACGCCTCACGTAATTAATGGACGCCCCCATACGTAGCGAGCAGTACATCTTCATGCAATGTCTACGCGGCCAGAACATTGACAAGTCCTGACAAGTGGAGCCTATCTTTAACAATTGTGAAAAGCTACTTTGCTTCTCACCTCATCAAAGTTATTTATAATTGATTAGCATGAACCTAATACATGTGTTGTAATTCTATTCACCATTGAAAGCATTCGTTTCATCAATGATAATCGACGAGGATAAAAATGCTTATCATAAATACCGGGATTACAATAATCAATTATTTGAGCATAACGAATAGCCAAATTATTTAATGAGGCAAAAAAGTAAAGCAGGTGATGTGTGGTTTCTTAACGCCTTGTCTTCATGTGACGAAATATCAATATTCCGGCCGGGAAGACATTACCTGAATGTATTTCGCCAACAATCCGCCAGGGGGTTACAAGCTAGGGGCGCTTTACGTAAACAAAGTACCATCGTACGGGGACAAAAGTTCGTCCTGTGTGTTGTACCACGTATAGAAGTGCGCTGCTTACAGTGTGCGCTGCTTAACGCTTTACGACTTTGCGATATTTGGAAATAAGCCTTTGCTCTCGAGGCCTTTTTCGCTCGGATAGTGAATGTTGAGCGAGAGTGACGTCTAGAGTGCGCTTTCTCTACTTCGTTCATTCATAGGGTTAAGTGACCTTATTTTGGCACTCCACCAATTATTGACACTTCTCTCCTACCTCCACAACGGTCCTTAAAGGGACAATACTTGGGTTTAAAGTATTTAAATAATTGGGCACTTTACCCTAATACTAAAAAAAATACGAAAATACCCTAATACGAAAAAAGTTGTGAATTTTGTGCTCGAATGGTTCGTTTTCGGACATTAACGAAACTTGTAGGTTAAACGTGGCAACACCGCGTTATCTGGCTATGTCGAGTGAGCCACTCACGGTCAAGCATTGAGGGATTAGGCCGCTCTAGGGGCCGAAAAAATAGGCTCTTTGGGGATTTTTTTTCTTCAGAAAAACTATAAAATAAATCGAGATTAAAAAAAGGGTGTTTATCATACATATTAGTGACTGTATACAATAATTTATTTGAAGCCATTAATTTCCATACGGTGGCTGTGCAGAGTTTATTTCGAAACTGCATTAACAATTATCTGACGATTTTTTAGGCAAGATTTTTACTTTCCAAAAATTTGCCGAAAATATCGTCAGATAATTGTTAATAACAAATGAACTATGCAATATAAAAAAAATCCTACGTACTTCCATAGACAATGTATTTTTCAAGATATATTCAACATTTCAAGTGAATCGGTCGAAAATTGTCTGAGTTATGTTTCCGGCCAACTTAAAAAATGCAGTTTTAAGATAAACGCTGCACAGCCGCCATTTTGAAATTAATCGCTTGAAAAAAAATTATTGTATAGACTCACTGATGTGTATGATAAACACCCTTTTTGTAATCTCGATTTATTTTGTAGTTTTTCTGAAAAAAAAAATCCCCAAAAAGCCTATTTTTTCGGCCTCTAGAGTGGCCTAAGGCCTTAAGACTCCAGGCTACAAAACTGAAATAAAAGCAAATCGTATTTACCAAATCTCAAGCTCAAGACCCCTCAACGGTCTCGAAAATTTCATAAAACAAACTTCAGTTCAATCGTTTTACAATCCATGACGAAATTGCCGGGCCCTTATCGAGCCATAATGGATGTGTCAACGTTTTACTGCTGCTCGAGTTCAGGCTTACGCTTTGAAAAGGAAGTTCCACATAACAGCAATTCGAACGACAGATGAATTGTAATACCGTAAATGTATATACGAGCTCAACGTTTAGTCTTTTAACTATAGGGATATTAGGTAGTGTGAACAAAGGTGGAACGAAAAGTTTGCTGTCGGACTACATTACATCGGTGCCCGAAAACTTTTCCACCGTACCATCTAGTACATTGAGGACGTAGTGAAAAAAAATTCACACCGTTCCAGTGCGGCGGTTCTTCAACTCTTGAGTACGCGAAAGAGAACACACGCCAAGTTATTTCAACATCCAAATATTCGTCAATCCTAACGAGCAAATATGGCACATCGTACTATTGACGAAATGTATTAGATCACCGGCGCCGCGAATCAATTTAATGAGGTGCGAAAAACCGTATGTCGTCCCAGTTCCGAGTGGATAATTTTTCCATTGACATTTTTTGCAATTAAGCTTCGTAGTTGCAAAAAAAACTTCACGTTCGAACGATTGGAATAAGAAAACTTCTTCATTAACTATAAACACGGCAGTGAGTTCGAAACGTATAATTCGAGCGTTTGGAACATATTATTGACAATTATTTTTTTTATTACGATTTTACAGGATTTAGTGGATATCTGTAATCTCAAAGCTGCACGGTTGTTTGAAACATTTTATTGGTGGAAGATAAACAAAAATCAATGATAAGGCAACATCGATCGATATTTCGAGGATATTTCGACAAATCGTCTGAATTTGTTCGATCTTTTTTAACGACGTTTTAAGACAAGATTTCTTGCTTTTTGCCTTTCGTTGCAATGATTGATGTTGTTGTTGTTATTATTAGATTTTATTGCTGCGGCAACGCACTTCCTCAGTTTGCACTGCGAAATATTCACCTACCCCTGGGGATTAGGTGAATATATCTTCATCTGGATCGGAACAATAATTCTCAAGAACAATAATGCTTATTATTATTATACAAGATTTTTTTGAAATTTTGAAAAATACGAAAATGGCAAAGAAGATGATGAAGATTATTATTATTATTATCAACACTGCGCGGTTACACTGGGACGATTTATGCTAAGCGGAATTTTACTTTGAAATTCCTGGCAATTATTAGCAATTTATAACAACAAATCTTATAACTTTTGTACTTGAACAATCGCGAATTCACATTCTGGAAGGATTTAAAAGTATTCGTGAATTTTTTGAGTTTTTAAAAAAGTGATTCAACACGTTGAAAAGTGTACGTGCACGTTTTCGTCTCAGTGCGACTGCAAAAGCAGCGAAAGGGTTAATATTACTTGTTTTCTTCTTCATTTTTCTACATAAATTTTAACAAAAGTGTTTATTAATAATCACTTAATAGATTATTATTTGTCGTGTGAAACACAATAAAGAAAATTAAGACAAACACAAAGACGATAAAATAAGTCTAAGCAAAACATATTAATCTCAGATTAATTGAATTTTAATAACTTTCGGGACTTTCGGAGACACACGAGACACAATTCACGGTTCCTGTTGGGAAATAATTTGTCTAGAGTAGTATCGGTTAACGTATTCCTTTCACGAGCTCGAATATTCAACAAGTAACTGATTTTTGTCTATAATTATGTAAAATTACATTCCAGTATACTGGTAAAATTTCAAGCCAAGTTACCGAACTTTGAATGAACAAGTGGGACTCTAAAAATCGTCTCATTTATACGGCACTTTATGGGGATGACACGCTGGCCGCATTTCCATCCAATAATTTATACACTAAATAACTCTGGATGCCTGATATGAACTGCTCACGTGTGTAAAAAAATTGTAAAGATTCCGTAACGACAATAAAAACAGAGGGTCACCGAAAATTACAGAATACAGAAAATATTAATGATAAAACTTAGAAAAACGTGACTAGCAGTAGAATTTTCGTAGCCGCGACTTTTCAGAAAAAAACGTTAAACTGTCTAAATCTACTAAATTCATGCGAATTTTTTATTCGGTGATGTGAATAGGCCAAGAACGTGCGATTTGACGCCATTGGACTTCTTTCTTTAGGGTTTTTCTGAAAGGAAAAGTGTATGCCAATAATTCACAGACCATTTCGGAGCTCAGGGAAGCAATTGGACGCACCATTAATGAAACTAGTTCGCAATTATGCCAAAATGTTATTGAACATTTCGTCAACAGAGGAGGATTTCGGCAGGGACGAGTCGGCCATTTATTGGATATTTCGTTCCACACATAACTTCCATATTTGTACCGTATATTAAAATAAAAATATTCGTACTTTTCAAATAAATAATACGTTTTATCAATAAATAAAAATGTCAGGACATTTTGACACTTTTTATCAATCGCCACTATAATTTACCCATTATTCAGGAGGGCCCTTCTTATGCCCCCCACAAAATACGGCCCTCCGCGAAGGGAATATCATAACATCTGTGGGATAAAGTAACAATTCCGCAAATAAACAAATATCGACATTTCGAATTCGATTAACAATGATGTATCGGTTATATTGCAATGTCAACTTTTTCACGTTCTGATTCTTTAGAGTGTTCGGTTTGTGTACGTTTTTTTGCACTTTTTAGTGTGTGTCCGAAAAGTTCAAATAATAGAAATAGCCCGCAAACTTAATCCTCTGTTTCTTTTGAAGGTTGAGTGGCTGAGTAAAAAAATATTGAATGTCGATTGGTTGTAGTGTTAAAAGTCGTCTTTACGTGATCACGGGGTCATTTGTGTGGTTAGTTAGGCTGGAAGATTGTACTTATTACTTCTCTGTATCTCAACATATTAATCGTGAATAATAATAAGGATAAAAAGCGTTTGGCATTAATGAAAGTTTTCTAAAATAGATAAGCAGAGTCGAATATATATATATATATATATATATATATATATATATATATATATATATATATATATATATATATATATATATATATATATATATATATATATATATATATATATATATATATATATATATAAACACGTTCAAGCCTTTGCGCCGCCACGTGACGATCCAACAATAAGCTGAACTTCGGATCGTAGAGCAGGCATTGAAAGTTGTTGACGCTGGTGATCGCATTCACCGACCACCCTCCCTTCGTCTCGATCTCACCCTGTTGCGATCCGTCGATGCATGTGCCTCGGGAGGTGGCTACTCGTAAGGTAATGGTACCAATGCTCGGACGGTTAAGAGCATCCTTAGATTACAGGGTTTTTTTTATTCATTTATGGACTGTTTAACACAAAAATGACTGGAACTAACGTGAAGCTCGTAATTTCTAGTTTTTAAAACACATACAATAACTACCGGAAAGTTTAATGTTTTTATTTGTATACATTTAAATGTTCAATAGTACCAAATGTACCAATTTTCGGACACCTGTTAGTGTTACGTACCTATGTTCGAACACTATCATGTCCCAATTATGGGACACGTCCCTATAACCACATAACCACAAACTTTGTTTGCGTCGCGACTAGTTACGTTACCTATTATATTATCTAAATATAGGACAGATGGACTTACCAATTGATTTCATCTTTGTCTTTACTTCTTTTATCAAAATCACAAACTAAGCTGAATAAATCATTTATCGCGAAGTACACAGCGAAACGAACTGTCAACGCTTTGCGTCCGGCGATTCAGTCTCTGCGGCTACGTTCTCTCGTACCAGCAATCGGACATGAGAATCGACCGTGGTACATGCGTGGGATAGATGTCCCAATGAATGAGACGCTGAATTTATTATATAAAACCTTATACAAACCAAAACGTAACGACGGTGTCGAAAAGTCGGTTCGATTCGCTTTCGATTGATCATAAGTCTAGTCTAGAAATCGATAAAAAATAGACCTCTATTACTATCACAAATTATCGTAACTCCTTAGCTCTTCGATCTAGAAAAGTGCATTCATGACATGACTAACGCGGGCTCGTTATCATAACTCGTTAATTTTGCGACTAAAATTCATTATTAGCGTACAATTTTCCCATAATCAATTAACAATTGAAAGCTGAATAGAATGCAAGCGCCACTTTTCGTTACCTATCAATTAGATAGCTGATATAGTGAAATATTCGAACTACTGTCCGAACAGTGGGACCCGTCCGAGCATTGGTACCGTTACCTTACATACATTTTTTTTCGTGTTTAGGATAATTGTTTTTCTTTTTGACTCTGCTTTTCTCCGTCTCTCCTACCATTACTTGGTGAGTCTCTGTCCATTTCCCAATGTCGGTTACACGAACGTCTACTTTGTAGTGAACACGATCAATGGTGTTGAAGTTTGCATCGTTGCGGATCCAACGGAAAATCTCTTTTATTCCATCAATTTCTTTTTCTAAAATCTTATCCTGCAAATTTGGGCTGTCGATTTCTAATGAGCATTCTAAAAAACGGTTAGGTGATTTTTGCCGCCCGAATTTGCTAGAAAAAAAAGGTCGTGTCACTAAACTTTCGTTGCGTTTCAATGACGCAACCTTCAATATCGTCGCGATGAACTGGACCTCGGTTAGGAAAAGCAAAGCTGGCTGGACCCGGGAGTTCTCCAACTAGCATAATTTTATTTTTATTTTTCATTGTTATTATTGTCTTTATACAAAAAATGTTTAGTTATTATTATTGCTTTCTTTATTATTATTATTATTGTCTAATTATCATTACTGCTTTTTGATCACTATTATTTTGATTATTTATTTCATTATTATGGCTGTTTTTTTGCTAATTGTTAATTAGTTTTACGATTTATATTATGCAAATTAATGTAAGTAGTCTTTTCATTACTTTTTATAAAATTGCCCCACGGCGGTGCAGGAGCGTAAAATAAATGTTCATTTCTTAGCAAGGCAGATCTAATTCTCGTACAGATCAGATATAATCCTCGTACAGTTAGTTCGCTCATATCGGAATCATAAAATCATTTTTTTTTAAGTCTGAAAGTTTGGACTTAGTTTCTCGTCTAATTTGATTATTCTAGTGATTCATCTGCGAGTTTGTTTGGATCAATATATGGGGAATTTTGAAGGTATTGCGTTGGGTGGTGAGACGAGCCGAGCCACGAGATTTTTTTTGTGGTTCAAACGCTAACGAAAATTAGTAGAGTATCCGGGAAGAGATTCTCGGACAAATAGACTTGAATGTATCCGAGTAAATATATATTCAACGCTAGGAGAAATTCGCTCGAGCACCTTCAAGGATCCTCGTCCGCCGTTGGTTTCGATTTGCTTTGATTTTTTTTTCAATTTTTCGCTACGACGCGGCTATTTAAACATTGCAGTCTACTCATTTGGCATTCTTTTGGTAGGGAGCAGCCCCCCCGATACTGGCCTACTGTTCCTATACGATCAACGAAAACGCGTTTTGTCCCGGCTTTTTAGTTCTTAAGGGAAGGTTCTGCCTTGTTGGGCCAAAAAATGTTCGATTTTTCACCAATTTTTTATGCGAAAAGAATTAAATATGGAATGTTCATATTTGGTATGTCGACTAAGCGGTCTTTATTGACGGTCAAAATATTTTTTAAAGTTTGACAAAAAATGGTGGTGGGAGTGGGAGGAGCCACGTATGTCGGGGCGCGGGCGATGACATTCTTCGCTTGCGGAAGTCCTAAGTCCCGGACGGGTGATTTGAAGCCGAAAAATCAAACATATTTTAACTTTGTACAATATTGTGTATAAGTTGGCCTAGAATCGAGAAGAAAAATTGAAAAATAAAAAATAGTGAACAAAAAACTGCGAATTTTTTTGGAAAAAAAAACAAACTTCCTTCCGATCGCTCACTATTTTATTATTTTTCAATTTTTTTATGCTTCTAGTTCAACTTATACAAAATATTGTACAAAGTAAAAATATGTTTCATTTTGTTTGCTTCAGATCACCTGTCCGGGACTTAGGACTTCCGCAAGCGAAGAATGTCATCGCCCGCGCTCCGACATACGTAGCTCTTCCCACTCCTACCGCCATGTTTTGTCAACCTTTACAAAATATTTTGATGTTCAATAAAGACCGCTTAGTCAACATACCAAATATCAACATTCTATATTTTAGACTCATCGCATAAAAAATTGGTGATGAATCGAACATTTTTTGGCCCAACAAGGCAGAACCTTCCCTTAAGGGCGGGGGAAAAGTATTTAATTTTTTTTTATTTAAAAAATTTTTTAAAAATGAATGCATAATATATCAAGAATATTGTGTTAAAATTTCAAGTCGATCGGAGTAAAATTGACGAAGTTATGAGTATTTGAGCGTCTATTGCTCCATGCCGTTCCCTTCTCTTCTGCGTTTTTCAAACCGTTTTTCTGAGACTTGTCATATTTGAAGTCCGTGTGCACGATAACTCAAAATCTACTGGACCAATCGCTTTGAAATCTTGCACAGTACTTCTTCACATAATTCACCAGGTATTGTCGAGAGCTTTTTTGTTTTTTTTAATAATTACTAATTTTTCAACAACAAATTAGCCGATTTTTTTAGCGAAAATCGGGTTTTTGGCTCCCAAGTGCTACGAAAAATCGAAAAAAAAATCCTCCCGTCATTACCTCGAGAAACATCTCCTTCAACAAATGCATTTTGATTTTTTTGTTTCAAATGATTCTGTTGCGAGTTATGGTGCACACCGCAAACCAACTTTTTTTCGAGGCGCCTCCGGGGTTTAATTTTCACTCGCTCAATTTTGAATATTTTGCAATGCAAATTTAGGAGAATGTTGTTCAAATGTTACTTTATTATATGTAAATTTTTCAATAAACGAACACTATTCGTTACGCCAAAAAAATCTTAAAAACATGCCTTTTTTCGCCGAATTAACTTTACCCCGCCGTTAAAGTCACCACTACCTAACGTTGGCTGTTATGACAGTTGTTATGGCAGCCTTCGGCTCTAAATACGCATGCGCAGCTGAACAAAATTTCGAAAACACTCAAAATAAGGATCACCCTAACATACATTATTATATACGGGAATATTCTAAGTTGATAATGCTAAGCTGAACAGTTCAATTATGATTGAAATCCATCATACTCGCGAATAATGGTTTTCACAAAGTTATCTACATTAGACTTTTATTCATGTAAAATATTCGAAACACCGGTGCAATGTACATGCATGCCTGTCACACGACTACTATCGCCACAGTGCGGCGAGAACATTTTGCGAACAGCATTTATCTACCAGTGTCAGCCCCCTGGTTGGGAGCAGTCGTTAGGAATGTAGTCCTCTGCACGAGCAAAGCTGCAGATCCGAAAAGTGATGACATTCTCTAACAAGGAACATCACCTTGGTGTCCTCCTTCGATTTTTTTTGAAACTTTTTCAAGTGGAAGAGCATCAAAAACTAATAGACACACTGTAAAAAATGATATGAAATTTACAATACATTTGAGACACAAAGCAATTGAATTTTACGAACTCAGTAGATGGAATTAAATTTGAAACACTTGTACCGTAAATTTAAAACAGGAACATGAAAATCTAACGTGGATATAAAATTTAATAGATGCAACATGGAATTTCAAAAACAAGTTTGTAAATTTGTGGAAAATGTATTGCATTAACCCGTCTCTTCAATTGAAAATTACTACAGATGTATAATAAATCAACTATAAAAAACAGAGCATTGAAAATACAAAACAAGTTTGATATTTATTTACAGCAGCCTGAAAAATATAATATATGTGAATCTGAATTTTACGATACGTACAATGCATGATCACAACAGATTTATTTAAAAGTGCGAAACTGGAATTGAAAGAAAAAATCATAAACGCTGATGAAAATCACATGAAAGAATGTGAAAATTATATTAAATTTACACTACATTTAGGGCACAAAAGAATTGAATTTTACGAACTTAATATACGAACGAATTTAATATACACTCCTATATTGATATCAGCAAATGGTTCTTGATTTCAATATACGTGGATGTGAACATTTTTTTACACGTGCATTATTTTTCAAACGCTACACTTTTATTTTTAAAATAACCTGCTTTGGATTTCCAAAATATTATCTGAAATTTCATAAACGGCGTCTGCATTAAAACATCATACACTTGTGTATTCATTTTTACATAGAAGCTTTTTACAGTGTACATTAAAGGTAATACTTTGTTTCCGTGAAATTAATACACACTCGTATGCTGATATTAACAAATGGTTCTTGAATTTAATATACACTCGTATTTTGATATCAGCAAATGGTTCTTGATTTCAATATACTTGGATGTGATTATTTCTTTACACGTGCATTATTTTTCACACGCACAAGTATATTAATATTACGGAGCTACACTTTCATTTTTAAAATAACCTGTTTTGGATTTTCGAAATCGTATCTGAAATTTCATAAGCGGTATCCGCATAAAAACTTCCTACACTTGTGTATTAATTTTTATACAGAATTTTTTTTACAGTGCACGTATTGTTTTTTTAACGGCTGAAAAAAGGGTTTTAAGGGATGAAACGCACCCCTTATTATCGTTGTCATCTCCAATGTATAGTACACAAAAAAATAAACATCGTGGCAATTTGAAATTGTTTTATATCTCGTACCGTTAAAACCTTATCGACGAGAAACGAAAAACATCCCCATTTTTGAGGGTGCGTTTCACCCCTTGAACCCGTTTTTCTGCCGATAACAAAAAATACGTGTCTCTTAGTTTTTGATACTCTTCGACATAAAAACGTTTCAACAAAATCGGAGGAGGACACCAAAGTGATGTTTCTCGTAAGACATCTCGAACGTGGTGGTTTTTCCAGCGATCTTTCTGCTTTCAAAAACACACCTTTCACTTTTTGGCAAATGGCTGATAGGATTTTCTTCCTAGAGAGACCTCCAATTTGCCTTTGGAGCTTGTCTTTAAGGTATTAGCGTGTGTAAAGTAGTGCGGTTCCTCCTAACTGCGCTGCCCCTCAAGAGCCTTGAGGTTGGTATCAACATATCTTGAGGAAAACGTGGACTGAAAAAAAAAGAATAAGATTACAGTATGAAAAAATAAAATATTTGAGAATTTTTAGTCTTATGAATACTTCTGATCGAAAGACAAGTCCAAACTTTTTCGCTAGTGCATCGATACATCGATGCACACGTGCATCACATACGAGACGATTCTTTCAAGCTTGGCGCACATTTTTCCCCAACTTCCCAAGCTCTTTTCGTACTCATCTGTCGGATGTCGATATCCGTTCGATACGCAATCGTTCAAACCAATCTGGACAGATACTTCCGAAAAGCTCAGACATGCAAGGAAGAATCTACGCCCCTGATATGGAATATCCCATATCGGCGTTTTACATGTAGGCAGAAAAAGACTCGCTGGATACGCGTGTGTACGCGATAGGATAATCGGACGTAGGTGCATTTGTTGCCATGGCGCTGAAGACGCGAATCGATGAGGTACCTTTGAAGCCCAATGGAACGGCGCGAGCTCTGTGGAATCGATCGCTGCAAGTTCGATATCAAAGCGATTCTTTGCCAGCTGTATTTTTGCTATTATTATTATTCCAGCACGATGCTAGAAGCCGTGTGGCCTTGTATTCGTGGCTTTGGGAAATTGGGTTAATTTATCTGCGCTTAGATCTTGGTGCTTACAAGGAACATCACTTTGATGTTCGATCTTTGACTTTGTTGAAACTCGGGTATATGGTAGAGCACAAAAAAACTATTAGATACGTTTTCTTTATCGGCGGAAAAACGGTTTTAAGGGGTGAAACAACCCCTTTGTATTTTTGCTGAATTGCAAAGCGCAAGAGGGTAAAGCACATTTCATACATTTTTTATTGCAAATAAAAATTGGGGGCTTTGGGAGAAACTAAAGGGGGTAAAAATGCATCGATATAGATTTGGTAAAAGATTATTTAGAATACAATTTTTTTCTCATCTCGGCCACACATGAGTGCCTTCACTGAATCGTCGATCGTTTATTTTCTGCTTCGACTTAGATGTCCATTCTGTACTCATTCTCTTCGTTATCGTTTTCTATTGATTTAAGGGGCTATACCAGTGTGAACCCGGAAAAGTTGGGTGATTTTCGGGAATTTTTTGGAAGAAAAGTACTCAATTAAGGAGGTTGGAGCGTTAGCCACAATCCAAGGTTAAAATTAATAAAAAATACATGTTATTGTTTACACTATACTGAGTCTTTACGAATTTTTTTAACTTTTTTCACCACCAAATACCAGAGATAAAAAATAGTTTAACGTATGTTATTTAACGTGCGGTTAGATGGGCAAGACTTTCACACTAAAGGTTATGTAATTTTTATTGTCATTTAGCACCAAGATAAACCATTTCTAACAACGGATTAACGCAAACTGAACCTTTGTGAACGTTTAGAAAAAAAAATCCTCATCTTGCCCATCGTAAACCATGGGCCAATAATCTCATGACGTAAATATGAATAGGCATAATTATGAATTACTCAAAATTTCATTGTGAATTGTATAAAACATTCGTTGTCGTAGTTTTTTTTTCATAATAAACATCGATAATGTTATGCTTTTTCAAGTTGGTAGTAACACAAAAGTTTTTCTACTTTACGTAATAAATATGTTAAAATGCATAATTTTGCCCTTTAATTATATATTTAAAAAAAACAGCATATATAGAATAAGTCTGTACCTCGTATGCATTTTTTGAGGTATCATTGAAAAAATTCATAAACCGTCATTTGACTCAACTGAATCGCTCGAATCTCCTTAAATGTTTCGGAAAATTAAGAATATATTTGGCCATATATGACCTATATTACACAATTTTTTCATAGAAAAATATTGAGATCCAAGCGACTTATGTGCTGCCTTCGGAGGCGCAAAAAAAAAGTTCCTGCACTGCTGACATGATTCCGGCCGATTGAGTAGCTGAAACCGAAAAAGGAAAAAAATGTCATTAAACTGGAATGTATTTCCTGTACAATGACGTAGGATTTTCGAAAAATATCAAAATCTAACAAAATGGCGTAGTCACGAAAAAAAACCTCTGTTTTCTTGCCTACAAAATGGTCGTGTTTATCGATGCCAAATCGTCAATTTTCATCCAATCAAAAATATCCTACGTTATTGCAGAGTAAATATATTGAAGGGTACTCCGTTCAAATTTCAAGTCAATCGGATAATTTCTCTTTGAATTACAATGTCAGCAAATTTGACAAATTTAATTTCGAGAAAAACGCGTTTAAAGATTTAACTATCGACTTTTGCAAGTCAAAATGATATTTACCATAAAAATTGCTAAGCAAAACGTAAAGTATAAAGTATAAACTGTCGAAAAAGGCAACAAAAAAATCGATCGTTTGAAAGTGTCACACTGGATGCCCCTTAAGATGTCGGCATGAATCCATCGGCATTCTCTAAGTCTGCCAAAATCCTTTTCACCGCCCCCCCGATAAATCTGTATCCCTCAAGTAGAACCGATCCAAACATCAATTTCGAGTTCGTAAAAATATTTTGAATCAGCATGCACATTTTAAATCCACAAAAAACCAACTGCAATAAGACATTTGACGTTCGGGGTGGTTCACCCCCTTAAGCTTGATATCCGGCAAAAATACGTGAACTTTGATTTGGTCCCCCCAATTAAAGTGTTACTCGTTTCGTTCAACCTAATGCATTCTTTTTAAATATGGGCTGAGAGAAACAAAAATAAAGCGATCGTCCATCTCTTAATTTTTTCCTCAATGTATTTATAGTGAATTTCTGGCCATTTTGCATTGGAAGAATTTTCGTTTCTCTTTCACTAAAACCGGTGGTCTGCTCTCGGGTGAAACTGCAGAAGCAGCCCTTGGCATACTTCGCTCTAAGAGGTGGTTGCACCCCTTGCAAAAGTTTTTCCACCCATCAAAAAAAACGTATTTAATAGTTTTTAATGTTCTACCATATACATGAGTTTCAACAAAATCTAAGGTGAATGGCAAAGCGATGTTCCTTATAAGAGCTGGAGATGTTGGGAAGGAAGCTGGAGAACTGGAAACAGTGAAGTGACGTGGGATCAAATGTGAAAAGAATGGAAGCGTAAGAGATCGCGAGGGCATAGGAACATTATAAGTAGTACTGAAAAAATGCTTCGCTCCTTTTCTGCTTCCTTTGCACCGATAAAGCCGTGGATTAATTACAGCGGTAAATGCCAACTGCTCCAATACGACTTCATCGATTTTTTTTTGCTTTCTGCTGTGAATAAAAATTTGCTCGACAAATAGAAAATAGTTCGCTAGCTAGTTGAAGAAAATGTATGCTCGAGCGTTTCCTACTGAATTCTTCGCTCTTTCATGGTGTTGAAGTTTGCATCGTTGGAGTGCAACGGAAATTCTTTTTTTTTCTTTCATTTCTATATTTTGATCACTACACCCTTTTTTTCAAGTTTACGTTATGGAACCCTGATAAGGATCTTCAAAAATATTCCAGTGATTTTTGTAGCCTAAATGGGCCAAAAATGGGATTTATACATTTTGTATAAAAATGCGAAATACATTTTAAGAAATACGGAAAAAAATATATTTTCGTTACATCCCAACGATGCAAACTTCAATACCACGGCGCTGGTGTTATTTCGTGGCAGAATAACGACGTCGACATCATTAAAAGGCGAAATTTCGTGGCTGCGTCAGAGCATCGAAACTTTGAACGAAACGTTTCTCTGGGGACGTTCGATTCGACCTTTTTTTTTCGTACGATTTCTCACTCCGTTATGGGACGAAAAGAGTTCGAAGCACTTCGATCGGACGAGAGAGATTCGCTCGGACGCGGAGAACAGGACGCAGACTGGATCTGCCCCCGAAGCCACTCTCGTAGTTGGTTGTCCGAGTCTCTGGGACGACGTTAAAGCGTCTCAAGGCCTTTGCAATGTAGAACCAATCATCCTCAATCTGCGACGATCGTTTTCACGGAGAGAAAGACGGAGAGAGTCTTTTTTCGAACCGTAAGAACGTGACTTCGATCTTGCTGGTCTTCAACTCCTGATCCCTTTTTTAACAATCTCTTTCCGGCTCGTCAAAGTCCTCGAAAATCATAGTGAAAAACGTCCCTCTGGACGTAACTGCTCCCATTTGTATCGTGAACAGGTCACGAAAAAATCGAAACGTTTTTATCACAAAAAACCACTCGAGTTTCGATATCGTCAGTTCGTGAACTAAACACCAAGCAGGCAATTGACGTCGCGGATATAATTACTTCAATTAATCCCAATCAAATAAATTATCGAATGATTTCTTTTCATCAATGATATATTTTAATAATATTTTAAGGGGCTATACCAGTGTGACACTTTCAAAAAATCGATTTTTTTGCCTTTCTCGTCAGTTTATACTTTCAAGAATATCCTGTAAAAATTTCAAGGCTATCATTTATCTTGCAAAAATCGATAGTTAAATCTTTAAACGCGTTTTTCTCGATATGAGATTTTTCAAATTTGCTGACATTGTTCTGACATATACTCTTGACATTATACTCTTGAATATATTTACTCTACAATGACTTAGGATATTTTTGATTGGATGAAAATTGACGATTTGGCATTGATAAAAACGACCATTTTATAGGCAAGAAAACAGACTTTTTTTCATAACTACGCCATTTTGTTAGATTTTGATATTTTTCGAAAATCGTACGTCATTGTACAGGAAATACCTTCTAGTTTAACGACATTTTTTCCTTTTTCGGTTTCAGCTACTCAATCGGCCGGAATCATGTCAGCAGTGGAGGAACTTTTTTTTGGCGCCTCCGAAGGCAGCGCATAAGTTGCTTGGATCTCAATATTTTTCTATGAAAAAATTATGTAATATAGGTCAAATATAGCCAAATATATTCTCAATTTTCCGAAACATTTAATTGAGTACTTTTCTTCCAAAAAATTCCCGAAGATCACCCAAATTTTCAGCGTTCACACTGGTATAGCCCCTTAATCGTTTTTTTCATTAGTAATACAAGATTCAACAATAATTACGTAAATAATCAAATGATTTTTTTTTATCAAGAATGCAATACTTGATTAATATAGCCAGCTTTTTCTTATCGGTAATATTATTCAATAATTTTTTTATCAATAATGCAATTTATGTTTGACACTTCGTGACATTTAGCACGAGATTTGTAATTGTATTGGAAACAGCCTCCCTTCGATACAAGCAATTTCGATTAACTCGTAATAACTACGTTTTAATTAATTCAGAATGACGTTCAAGTTTGCATCGTTAGGATGCGACGAAAATGATTTTTTTTTATTTCCCACATTTCCTCAAGCAATAGCGATCTATGAACCAAATCGGTAAAATATCATTTTGAACAGTGATGAAAATAACATTGAAAAGAATTCTCGCGGTATTCCAACGATGCAAACTTCAACCCCATTTAGAAACGTTTGCTTCACGGCAAAAGGAATTGTCATATTTTTTTTTTCGAAACGTCATAATTCTTGATGATCCCCACCTCCCTATATCTCAATTAATATTCGTATTGTGCGGTGACCACAATGTTATATATATATATATATATATATATATATATATATATATATATATATATGTATATATATAGATACACATGTTACAGACAGCGTGTATTACAATGAAATTCAGTGGCACGAGTAAATCGATTCACAGACTCTCGGCGCCGCTCGTCATTCACCCTCGCGCTTCCATAGTTCGATTTATTCCTCGTCCCTACTATCTGCATCCTTGGAGATCGCGCGATTAATTTAAAATAAAAAGAAAGCGGAGGGAAGCTGATAAGGGTTTGAGATATAAAAAAAGAAAATTATCAGCGTCCAAAAACTTTGATTTTCTAACTTTGATATTGGTCTATTTAGAAATTAACGAACAGTGCCATAATAAAAAGAACAATAATAGATAAATTCGAGAAAAAATATAAATCATTGTTTTTTTTTTTAATTCTTGAACTGAGTTGGGCTACTGTGAAGACTCAAAAATCAGGGTAATTAAAAAAAAAATTTAAGAAATAGGTGCGATGAAGCAAAAATTGTTTGGAAATTTAATTGTATGTACATTAACCAAGTTGTGTACCAAATATCACAACAAAATGTTAATAATTAAACAAGTTATAAACAATCTCGTGAAGGACCTTTGAACGTGAAGGGCTCAACGGTGTACCCGATTTTAGCCACCCGGTTAAGCTGAAACGAAAAAAATAAGTTGTTTCTTAAAATAGATAATATTGGCTAAGACTTGACCGAGCTTTTTCTTGTTACCGTGTTTCAATCATAAAAAAAAGGTTGAATTTTTTTCTCGATTTTTCGAGGGAAAATGACATCATTACACTGCGACCTCTATCATCGGAAGGCCCACGGGTGCAACAGCCCCCCACTATGTGCCGCATATCGATAGGTGTAGCACATGGTGGGAGAAGGGCCAGGCCCTATCGTGAGGCTCGACGCATGCTGGACAATAATAGAGGGCTTTGAGGGGTACTGCAACTAGCTACCCCAGCTGCGCAGAGTTGGCATCAGTGGAAGGTGCGCAACCTCCACTTTTGCAAGTGTGATGCCGGGCCGATCCTGCCGCTAAGCCGATAATAGCGGTCGCAGTGTATTGTTAAGGGGTCTTCTCACTTTAGACGCTAAAAAGGGCTATTGTCTTGAACTTTTGATAGGTTTATATTATAGATATTGATATAAAAGTTGTTACACTTAATACATTTTTGCGAAATACATTTGAAAAAATTATTCATTTATTTAAGTCACTATTTATAGACGAAAATGTCCTAAAAAAATGTAGGTCTGCGCTGTTGATGAAATCTCGGAGATGGACCATCCGAAACAAAAAATCAAACAGTTTTAGATTCAGTGTGTTAAGGGGCTGTACCAGTGTAAACGCTGAAAATTTAGGTGATTTTTGGGAATTTTCGGGAAGAAAAGTACTCAATTAAATGTTTCGGAAAATTAAGAATATATTTGGCTATATTTGACCTATATTACAGAATTTTTTCATAGAAAAATTTTGAGATCCAAGCGACTTATGAGCTGCCTTCGGAGGCGCCAAAAAAAAGTTCCTCTACTGCTGACATGATTCTGGCCGATCGAGTAGCTGAAACCGAAAAAGGAAAAAATGTCGTTCAACTGGAAGGTATTTCCTTTACAATCACGTAGGATTTTCGAAAAATATCAAAATCTAACAAAATTGCGTAGTTATGAAAAAAAGTCTGTTTTCTTGCTTATAAAATGGTCGTCTTTTTCAATGCCAAATCGTCAATTTTCATCCAATCGAAAATATCCTACGTCATTGTAGAGTAAATATATTCAAGAGTGCTGAGTTCATATTTCAAGTCAATCGGATAATTGCTCTTCGAGTTACAAAGTTAGCAAATTTGAGAAATCTCATTTCGAGAGAAACGCGTTTAAAGATTTAACAATCGATTTTTGCAAGATAAAATGATTAGAGATACGGCCTTGAAATTTTTACAGGATATTCTTGAAAGGATAAACTGTCGAAAAAGGCAAAAAAATCTATTTTTTGCAAGTTTCACACTGGTACAGCCCCTTAATGGCCATAGCGCATACCATACGATTGTTGATATATGCAAAAATAATAAAATGGCGGACATTTTTCGAAAAAAAAACAAAAAAACGTGATTTTTCCACCGTTTTTGGCAAAAAATTGTAAATATCAAAATTTAAAAAAAATCTTTGATATGCGCTATAACTATAGTTTTGAAAAATATGTGGTTGAAATTTCATAAGGATCGGTTCTGTAGTTTCGAATATTTTATCAACAAGCCGTCGAAAAACGTTGTTTCGAAAAAACGCGTTTATAGTTTGTTTGGGTTACATAGATACATCATTTTTTTAAAATGTACTTCGAAAGTGTATTTATTAAGTGTAACAACTTTTATATGAATATCTATAATATAAACCTATCAAAAGATTCATAAAAATAGCCTTTTTTAGCGTTTAAAGTGAGAAGACCCCTTAATGAGAAATGAAGAAAAAAAACGTTAAGAACAAAAACGTCTGTCAAAACTAAATAAACTATTACTAAACTATTACCAAATAAATAACTAAATAAACTATTACACTGAATAAACGATTCAAATTTCAAGTCAAACCGTTTATTAGATGTCTAAAAATCGTGTACACCGTTTTGAAAAAGATGGTTTCGACAAAAACGTGTTTAAAGTTTGACTAGCAGTTCCATCGTGGTAATAATAAAGTTACGTTCAATCTGCGATTCCTGCACCATATGTTGGACCATCCTTCAATTCAAGTTACGACCCTAGCCCGACCCTTTAAATACATACAAAATTACGATAATAGTATTAATAATACTTCAATAATAATATAAATAATAATAAAAAGAAAAATAATCCGCAAAATAAAGATACCCAATAACGATAACAAGTATTATTGTTGCTTCTGTGTTATTATTGTTCTAAGTAGAATGGCAAACAAAAAACAACAATAATAACAAAAAACAAAAATGTCAATCACAATACTGAATATCAATTAACGCTAACTCTGGGATTTCGATGATACTTTCGTGAAATTAAAAAAAAAAAACAATGACCCCAACAATTGAAGTAACTGAAAATTGGCAAACATGTTTTAAGATCCTACCGGTAGCATAAAACTTAGCTTTATCGGGTTTCGATTGTTTTTCAGACTTTGACCACCGATACCAAAGTCGACGAGCCTATATACGTATACTGTAGATAAATTCAATACGTAATATCTGTAGATCCGAAATTACCGAAATCTCAGACTAGCATGATGGATCACGAGAGCGTTATCTATGCGTCATTAGACTCGCATTTCTCCGCGAGTCCAATGACGGACGGAGGAAAGTAGCTCGTCGACGCGTAGCGACTGTAACGATAGGTCGAATTATCAAACGCGAAAAGGCGTAACTGACATCATTTCACGCCTGGCCCAATCGTTTCGATCACAGCCCCTCGATTCCTCGGAATATTATCTCGCCGATACACAGCAGTCAAACGTAACGAAAAATTCGCATTTTATTTCCATTACAGCGAAATGAGTATCAATATTAGCAATATTAGGTGATTTTGGAAGTTTTTCTTGAAACTTCGTTCAACAGAAGCAAGTCCAATCAGATCACAATCTTTCCAATGGCTTTTACCATCCCATCCCTTTCACTTTTATTTTTACTCCAAACTTCGCAATTCATGGTGCTGACATTTGCACCGTTGGAATGCAACGAACATTTTTCGTTATTTTTTCACTTCTTCATTTTGATTGTTACCTAAATTCTTTTTCGCGCAAGTTTAGGATCCCTAATGAGGATCTTCAAGAATATTTCAATAATTTTCGTAGCCTAAATATGCCAAAAAAATTGGCCAAAACGAAAAAAAAATCGATTTGTTTCGAAGTCCCAATGTGTTTTCTAAGTCTAAGCGGGGCTGGGTTGAAATTCTGAACTTTGAATGATCAGAATGCTCAAAACTCCGAAAATATGCTACTCCGAAAGTTAAAAACTCCGAATGAATTTTACACGATATATACATACACAAAGTAATTTGGCTATGGAAGTATTAAAAGTTTCAAAATTTTCAATAAATCGACGAATTATTTCAAGATTTTTTTTTTATTAAGATGTGATTTCACGTAAATTTTGAAATTTGTGTAGACAATGTTATACGTCAGTCATTTACAGTCAACTGTGTAGACTTTTGCTGGCATAATCTTGACGAACCTTGTCATTTGGGAACATTAAAATTAGGAATTTTAAACCGTTATGAAAACCCACTACATTATATAACATTGAAGAATAAGCGTATGTTTGCAAGATTGGTGGATGCGGTTAATATATGCAACTGCTAAAATATCAATAAGCAGTACTATACTTTTGGCAGTAACTATGGCTATAAAATATTATTGTCCAATTATTAAATATTAATGTATAGTAAAAAAAGTGTACGCCTGTCTTTAAGAGGTGCTTTCCCCCTCAAAACTATTCTTCTGCCGATAAAAAAAATACGTGTCTAATAGTTTTTAATGCTTTATCATATATATGAGTTTCAACTAAATCGAACGCGAATACTTAAGGGGCAAGACCACAGTAGAATTTTCAAAAAATCGATTTTTTTCCACTAAAACGGTGCTTTATCGTCATAAGAATAAGTTACTATTCGATTTATAGCAAGAACATTTTTTTTTTCACCGACTTTGAGCGTATAACGTAAGCCCACTTCTGGCACGGCCATAGAGTACCTAAAACATTAAACGCGTTTTTCTCGAAACCGTTTTTATTCCAATTGGCGTGACAAATAAATTCAGCAATTTTCACTCGTTTTACTTCGAATATAAAAGTTATGTTCCTAATTGCATTTGCAGAGAAGTGCGTACGGAATTTCTGATTAATCGAAAACGTTTCATTGCACGAGCAGTTGTATACGAAATTTTTCACTGAAAATTCATTAAAATACCTACAACTCAATTCAAATACCTACAACTTTTGAATAAAACAATATTTTTTAAATTCCGTACGTACTTCTCTACGTATTCTAATGTTGATTGACGAGAATTTTTGTTATTTGTTCTAGGTAAAAAACTGGATGCTAAATGTCACGGCGCGGAGCGCTTGAAAAAAGATAACAAAAGAAAATATTAGTAGTCGGCCATTCCGTGCATCGAAAAAAAAATATATATATTTCCTAACAGCTTGATATTCATACTAAATAGATGTGTAATTAATTTTATGAGTGAATCACTTTTTCATACGAAAAAAAGGATTAAATTCACACGTGATTTTATACCCGTTACTGTGGCCTAATCCCTTGAGTGATTTTCCTAGCCTGAATGTCAAAAAAAAAAAAGAAAAAATTACGGGAACACGAAAAATATATATTTTCGTTGCAATCCAACGATGCCAATTTCAATACCATTTTTTTCCGTGTATTTTCGTTCGAAGCAACCGCGATGAATAATTGATAAGAATCAAAGTCACAAAATCACAAAGAGAATTGAATTCACGAATAGAAATCACAATTCAGTTCGAACGCTTGATTCCGTGAGTATCGAATACGCGAATAAAATATGCCTCCGCATGGTGATGACGATCTCGATTCCCCGGGACTACCGATCGGTTTACATGAATACTGTATTGAATAAACTCAAACGTAGACGACACACGACGTGTACACGGAGATCCGCGTGCGCGTATCCGACCACTTAGCTGTTCGAAAGAATCTGATCGAAAAGGACAAAAAAAACTGGTCGGCTTACGTAACACCTTGTAACGTGACGGAAAGAAAAATTGTTTTTGTAGCGAAAAACTCTTTCGTCGCTTCCAGTATCGTTACGATTCATTTTCAAGCTTCATCACGACCGAATTGAAATTTTCCGGATGAAGAATCATCTCCCTAGGTCAGTTTTCTCGTTTTTCGCTCATCATCATCAACTATTTTATTCCTTTTCACAATCTGATACGCAAAGATCTCTGAATGCTTCATCGAATCTGATTTTTTTCTACGTCGCTTACAGGCATTTTGGAAACTTGCGGA
This sequence comes from Ophion obscuratus, assembly GCA_964007375.1. Classification (NCBI taxonomy): domain Eukaryota; kingdom Metazoa; phylum Arthropoda; class Insecta; order Hymenoptera; family Ichneumonidae; genus Ophion; species Ophion obscuratus. Next base: position 10,044,222 of record OZ023319.1, read on the forward strand.
AACATGATACCAAAAATGTGTCAAAATTTGAGGAGGTTGGAGCGTTAGCCACGATCGAAGATTAAATTTGAAAAAATTACATTTTATTGTGCAGGCTATACCTAGACTTTGCGAATTTTTTGAAGTTTTTTCACCCCAAAACAGCGAAGATAAAAAATAGTTTAATGTATGTAATTCTACGTGCGGTTAGATGGGCAAGAGGTTCACGCTACGGGTGATGTCATTTTTTTGGCTGTTTAGCACCAAGATAAACTATTCCTAACAACGGATTAACGCAAACTAAACCTTTGTAAACATTTGGAGCAAAAAAACCCCTATCTTGCCCATCGTAAACCATATATATATATTCAATATTGAACCATCCAGGTTTGATGAAAGATTACGAATCTTGGCTGGCGAATGAAGAGCTGACATTGCTGCCAACCTCAATGTCCGCGAAGTTGCCGCATTTCGAGAACACTTAATATTAATGAATAATAATGATGAATAATCTCCTGACGTAAATATAAATAGGCATCATTACAAATGACTCATTATTTCATTATGAGTTGTATAAAACATTCGCTGACGCAGTTTTTTTGTAATCAGCATCGATGATGTTATACTTTTTCAAGTTGGTAGCAACACAAAAGTTTGTCTTATTTGCGTAATAAAAATATGAAAATACATGGTTTTGACCTTTGATTATATATTTTATAAATATTAGCATCTAGAGAATAAATCTATACCTTGTATGCAGGTCCTCGTATTTTCGAGGTTTATGGAAAAAAAAATTATAAACCGTCATTGGACTCAACTGGACCGCTCCATCCTCCTTAGTACATCAACGTGAAGAATTCGATTCAACACACTTCCGCATTCAAAAAAATAAAATTGTTTATTCAAATGAAATAAAATTAAACCGAGGTAAAAAAAAACGATTTGTTTCGTTAACGTTGAAATCGTCGCTCTATCGGCGCCGTTGAATTTTTCACTTCGTTTCGTAGCAACGAGCCATACGAGTGCGTAAATTGACACAGCCTATTGCGATAGATACTAGGCACGTTACATGGTAGTGCGAGACTTCTATAGAATCTTTTATCCAAGGTCCCTATAATTATCACGAAAAACCAACGCAATTGTGTCGCTCGTCGTGTGCGTGTTCCAACATTTAAATAGACCGTTCTGTATTTGACTCTCCCGATAACAGTTTTTGCTTCTCCTCTACCGGCAAATCTCATCAGGAAAAGTTATTTCGAACCTCAATGAATTTTTGGCTTTCGCAGGATCAAGACTTCTTGATATTCTCGAAAAGCCACGCTTAAAGAACTTCGATATTTTTTACTTCGATCGTTTATTGTTTTTTAAGTTTGTAGTGCAGTATTTGATAAATGTAATCAATTCGATCAATTCAATTTATTGCAGTATTCTAGTGCAGTTCGATAACATTTAATTAAAATGGTTTTCAAAGTCCTGTAATATCAACAAAATATTTTGGTGAAAAATCGTTTTAAAGTCATGATATCGTAGGTCGTTGGATACGTCCGAATATCAGCTACAACGTCTTAATAAAAAATAAACATGTTCCCATCCGAAAAACCATTGATGACCTTGAGAACGCAAAAGCTGTGACCTTGACAGAAATGAATTTTTCACCACTGTATCAACCCCTCGAAATCAATCAAATTACCTCCTGACATTTTTTCGTCACTCTAAAGGCAACGGAGATATTTGGGGTGGTTACGTTAAGGGGAGATATACACTTACGAGCCGGAAAAAAGGTCATTTCTGTGAATTTTTTCAAGGAAAACTGTTTGAAATTTCGGATTGGGGTTTTAATTATCTAAAAGTATATACATTCAAAAATATGTTTAATTTTCTTTATTTAAAAATATAAAAAATATACAAGGATATTGTATGATCCTTGGAGAGTCGTAAAAAAATTTGCGTATACGGTACCCACTGACGTTACTTAAAAAATCAATTGAAAAAAAAACCAAAAAGATTATTAAATTAGATACTATAATGTAGTACTTGTCATAGCCGATTTTGAAAATATCGATTTATGACAAAATGGCGGACGTTTGAACATAAATAGTGATTTTGGGGCCAAAAATTAGTTATTATTTTGCCTATAAAACAAAAACTAAGTAACGGAAAAAAAATCCTATAACAAGTACTAGATAATGGTGTATAGAATAACCACAAAAAACCTCAAGGCAATCGGTTCATTGGTTTTCGAGAAATTTTGGGTACCGATTTGAAAAACGTGGTTTTGAGCAAAACGCGTTTGAAAATTTGGGAATGAATAAATCATGAAATTTGTCGACTTACATGGAATCATCGATACCAGGCCCATACTGTAGGTCTTCTACGGTGGACGGACTCGACCTCAAACTTCAAAAAAATGCAACAACAAAAAAATCGATTTTTTCGACCATCTAGGTGTACACTCCCCTTAAATGCTGGACTCGGGAATTACTGTGTTGTACAATAATTATAATATTCTTATAGATATGTGTATCATATTCGTCATTACGATTTCGTAAAAAATACACAAAGCTTTTTTACATCTTAATTCTTTCAAAAAACTACCAAAGATTGTTTCGACAGAGAAATAGGAAATTAAATTGTGCCAAAAATAAATTTAAAAAACGAATGAATTTATTTGATGATAACGTTTAATGAAATGTACATTATCATATCTTAACAATAATCAATTTAGCCATTTTCAGCAGATAAGCTTAATTTTTTACTCTGCTTTGGGAATTATCGGAACAGAACCATATCCCCATTCACTAGAAAGAGATTAGAATACAGTACCAGTGATTAAAGATTTCTAATTCTGATAGTGTAGGTCTTCTACGGTCGACAAAATGTTCATAGCTTCTAAATGCTCGACCTCGACCATCTAGGTGTATATCTTTCCTTAAATGGTCCACCCTGTATATACAGGGTGTCCCTCTTACCTCTACCACCCGAAATAACTCGGTAATTATCGACGTGGCAAAAAAAATGTTCCAGACAAAAGTTGTACAGTGTGAAGGGGGCCATCAAATGCAATTTTTTTTATTTCGTTGGCGGCGCTACCGCACAGTGAAGATCACTTCCACTTTTTTAAATGGAATGGTACATTTTTTTCCAACCATCTTGTGGAACACCTCAAGTCGCATAAAAAACATTAGGCGATCAAAGTCGATCAAGGTCATTCAAGGTCACCTATTAAAATGAAATACAAATCTAAATATTTCGGATCACTACCAAATATTTGGTAGTGATGCGAGATATTTAGATTTGTATCATCGATACTGACCTTGAATAACCTTGAACGACTTCAACCCCCCAATATTTTTTATGCGGCTTGAGGTGCTCGTGACGTCGATAATTACCGAGTTATTTCGGGTGACAGAGCTAAGGGGGACACCCTGTGTGTGTGTGTGTGTGTGTGTGTGTGTGTGCGTGCGTGCGTGCGTGCGTGCGTGCGTGTGTATAAGCGAGAAACTTATGTACAGGGGGAAGAGCGTGTAAAAGTTTGTAAATCAGGAAATAAATATTAATAATAATAATTGCATATATTAATATCGAACGAAGCAATAATCTTATCATTTTGTGCGTGTGTGTGTGTTTGTATGCCGATATATGTCTGAATAAGTGACGATTAGTGCTTTGTTAGACACGAGCTTTGTTGACCAATCGAGGGTGCATGTAACAGGCATATCATATTCCTGTGAAGATTGGATATCGATACATTATATACGGTTCAAAGTCCGTATACTTGGCACGCCTTGTATATTCTCTCTCTCTCTCTCTCTCTCTCTCTCTCTCTCTCTCTTGCTCATCCGATGAGTTCCTCCATCTTGGGCTTTTGACGATTGTCGTATAGTCGTTTTGATCGATGCAGAAACTATCGCGTCAATCAGCAATGCAATACCCCCCGCGGAAACTTTCCACTTCATACGTATGTAGAAGCATCGCGAGAAACGTACACGATGAGAGAGCTCCAAGAGACTTCTCGAGCCAGCAGGGGTTGTTTTTTTCACCCCGACGATGCAATTGCGATTCTCGAAGACAAAGGGCCACAGCGTGGAGAATAAAATGTTTCGTTGGAAAAAGTTAAGTTGACTAACGGGTCTGCTTGGATCCAAAAAGTAGGTCGAATTGCAATATTTTCTTCCGATGACAAGCCGTCATCTGATGCGGATGACGAAGTCGGGATTTAACAAACGATTGATATGTGGTCTTTCCAAGTTTGAGTTTTATTTTTACTGAAAAATATTGATATACGATGGAGTCATTATTATTCAAACAAAGTGCCGCCGTTGCTGCATGGAAAATCGGTGTAGGTGCTTGTGGCAACAGGGGTAATCTTAAATGGAAAACAAAAAATCTACTTTTAGTATAATCATGAAATTTTAGTACGACCGGACACTTTTTGAAGTTTCAAAAATTACGAAAATGCCAAGCTGTGGAAAAAGAAGTTCGGCTTTTGATGAAAAAGAAACAACTTCAACAACTTGCGACAGAACATGCTATCAACGATGCTCTGTCCGAATTTGAAGTGAATCGGACGAATCGATTTTGCGATACGACTTAAGGGGTTAGGCTATTGTGACGAGCCAAAAATCAGGGTTTAAAAAAATTTGATTTTGAAGGAATAAGTAAAATGATTGAAAAATCGTTTGGACATTTATTTGTATGTACGTTAACAAAGTTGCGTACCAAATTTCGTAAAAAAATATTAATAATTAACGAAGTTATAAACAATGTCTTAAACATGACTTGGCCTCCCAGTAGATCTGAAACGAATTTTTTTTCTTGAAATATATAATATGGGCTGAAACTTGACCGAACTTTTTCTTGTTATCGTGTTTCAATCATCAAATGAAAGTTTTTTGATTTTTTTTTTTCGATTTTCTAAGGATAAATGACATCATTATTGTTAATAACGAATGAAAAAAAATGTTGAGAAGAAAAACGTCGTTCGAGACTAAACAGCTATTACACTGAATAAGTGTACCAAATTACGGGTTAATCTGTTTTACTAGATGTCGAGAAATCGTGTACACCGTTGTGAAAAACATAGTTTTGAGAAAACCGTGTTGAAAGTTTGACCAGCAGTTTTATCGTTATAATCATGTTTCCCTTCAATCTGCGATTCGTGCACCATATGATGGACCTTCCTCATCAATTTGTGTTGCCCCACGAGGCGAACGGGCGTTCGTCATTTTTACAGTAGCCTGACCCTTTAAACCGTTTCATAAAAAATCGTTTCGAGAAAAACGCAAAAAGGGTAAATCGCAGCACAGCGGTTCGGCGTAAAAAAAACCTTGACAAAAATCGTCACAACTCGGTCAACTTTTCGAACTTTGACGAAACCTTAGTTACAAATTAAAATTACGACCCTACGCTCTAAAACTAGCAATGAATAATTGTATTTTCTAAATTTGAAGCTCACGCGGACCCCTTAATGAAAAATCGCCGTTTTTGGGAGGATCTCAATTTTAATTGTGGACATTCAATTGTTGCATATGTTCGCGCCGCGATGTTTGGCCTCTTGTTTCTCATGAGTGCATATTTGTGCGTCTTCACGAGTCGGAAAATCAGTGTACGTTGTGTGGATTTGCTTGTGGAGAGTTTGTTCGACAGGTGTGCGTGGCGATACAATTATTGCCAGCATTGGAAGAGCGCGCGGCGCTGTGGAATTAAGGGGGGACATACCTTTAGGTGAGAAAAAAATGGTTGATTTTAATTATTTTTTTTCAAAAGGTAATATTCCTTCACCACTGTTGAGACTTAGGGTATCTTTTATTACTACTTTTGGTTGTTACACGGCATTTTTTTTTCTTATTAATCTTCAAAAATAGTGGAGCTACGGCACGGTCTTCTAAAAGTGTTGCGCCGGATGTTGTCGGACGGCGTGACACGTAGCGTCGCCAGGATTTATCCGAAAGAAAAACAACGAATATTTTTCTTTCATTAACACTCGTACGCAGAACATGAACCAAGAAAAAGTGAGAAATGTTAAAAATCGATGAAATGGTACGCTTCGAAACAAAAATATTGAATTTTCCGAAAAAAATGGCTACATTTTGCAATAAAAAATAGCTTTTTGAAAATTTTCAAGACCATTTAAGTTTGTATTTTAGACAATGAGGTTGGAAAGATTTATACCAAATTTCGTTAGAATCGTTCGATTTGTTTTTTTGCTATACGTCACACCAGTTGCGAAAATGCCGGTTATAAGACCGTGCCATACCTCCGTCATTTTTAAAGATTAATAAATAAATAAAAATACCACGTAACGGCCAAAAGTAGTAATAAAACATACCCTGAGTCTTAAAAATGGTGAAGAAATCTATCCTTGGAGAAAAAAAATTGTGAAAATCAGCACATTTTTTCCTCGCCTAAAGGTATATCTCCCCCCTTAAAAGTACCACCTCGTGTTTGAGAAGACGTAATACGTAAATTGCTTTGTTCCAAATTCGAACCATTTAATCTCGCGATCGTCCGCGTTCTGTGCCAGAACGATCGTACCGTCGGTGTATTCGCGGAGCGTACGTCACGTACGTATAGTAACGTGCGCACACGATAAGACAGTCAATATTGGGACAACGGGGGCTTACCCACAAAGCCCGGGCCCTTGCAAATTTGCCGCAGAATTCTCCCAAGTAGCACGTGTATTTTATCGCTCTTTTCACCCTCGCCCACCTCTCGTCTCTGCCTCATCCCTTCTCTTCCCCTTCGTTAAAATTGCCCGAGAACGCTAAAAGTATGTTTGCCTATCAATTCGAAAATTCTTGATCCCATGTAACGAAGTTTACAGGCACCTGTCGTTGAAGTCGACGTATAAGGGAAAAAATTCAAGTCGACTTGGCGAAATAAAAAAAATAACTGGATGAATGCCGATGAATTAAGGGGCTGTAACAGTGTGAACGCTGAAAATTTGGGTGATTTTCGGGAATTTTTTGGAAGAAAAGTACTCAATTAAATGTTTCGGAAAATTAAGAAAATATTTGGCTATATTACATAATTTTTTCATAGAAAAACATTGAGATCCAAGTGACTTATGCGCTGCCTTCGGAGGCGCAGAAAAAAAGTTCCTCCACTGCTGACATGATTCCGGCCGATTGAGTAGCTGAAACCGAAAAAGGAAAAAAATGTCGTTAAACTGGAAGGTATTTTCTGTACAATTATGTAGGATTTTCTAAAAATATCTAAATCTAACAAAATGTCGTCGTTATGAAAAAAAAGTCTGTTTTCTTGCCTATAAAATGGTCGTTTTTTTCAATGCCAAATCGTCAATTTTCATCCAATCAAAAATATCCTACGTCATTGTAGAGTGAATATATTCAAGAGTACTCAGTTCAAATTTCTAGTCAATCGGATAATTGCTCTTTGAGTTACAATGTCAACAAATTTGAAAAATCTCAGTTCGAGAAAAACGCGTTTAAAGATTTAACTATCGATTTTTGCAAGATAAAAGAATATTGATATAAATGATATAAATAATAATAATATTCTTGAAAGTATAAACTGTCGAAAAAGGCAAAAAAACCGGTTTTTTGAAAGTGTTACACTGGTATAGCTCTTTTAAGAGCTCACATACACTTGGGCAGGTAAAGAAGATCGATTTTTCAAAGAGGTATTCATTCGAAAGTACTATCCTTTGAGTGTCACCCTGAAAATTCCATGAGGAAATTCGCAGTAATGACGAAGTTATAGCGTTTTGTAACTGACCGGGTGAGCAACGACTAACGATTGGGGCGCAGGTACACGCGGCCTTTGTCATCTGTTTGACTATGAGCCGGGTGTTCTCGCTCCTATTGAATTTCGGGTATTTGTGACCTTTTGTCTAGTAAGGTCGTGTTTCGAAAAGTGGGTGGGGTCTTATGGCCCAGGAATCAACGATTTCATGTAAGTTTAAAATAAACCAGTTATGTCAGTGTAAAGTGTACTCAAAACTTTAAACGCGTTTTACTCGAAACAGTGTTTTCAAAATCGGTTCCAGAAATATCTCCGCAACTACTGGACTGATCGGGATCGAGTTTTGCACAGTTATGCTTCACACAATAATCTAGTACTTATCGAGCCGTTTTTCGATACCTGGCATAGCTTTTTTTTCATCATAAGTACTGAACAACTTGGAGGCGAAAAATCGCCTGTTTTATTCCAGTGACTGCCATGACCCGAAAAAATTAAATTTTTAAATTCCGGCTCGATAAGTACTAGTTTTATCTATCTACTTCAAGAAACAAATATATTTTTTGTTTAGATAAAAAATGGCAGAGGCACATCTGGTACCGCAAACGCTGTCAATAAAAACACGTCCCAGGAAAACGACTGTAACTTTTTTGCCGTTTGAAATTTTTTAACCAAATTTTCACACAATGTTGATAAAATGTCATACTTGAAAATGTATATCATGGTTGTCCAATAAAATTCAGTTTTCTACGCAAAAAAAATTCTTAAACATAACCTTAGCCTTCTCAGGTGTAAATATGTAACTCTTTAACTGGGAGTGGACGCTGCGCCATATGCGGCCTTGTTTTCCCACGTGGGGCAACGTTGGCCTGTGCCAGTATTCGGATGGGTGACCGCTCAGCTGCGCACTGGTCGACGACCAATCGCGACGTTAGTTTTACCGAGTTTCCAATGATGAAGGCAATTGAAACTCGGCAAAGTATGGCCGCTTGGATCGCCACAGGTTTTCCGCAGTTTCCCTGTGCCCTCGTGCAAACTGCGATTGGCATTGGGCACCGAGTGGCTGTGAGCAATGCGCTGGGAGGGCTGCTAAGGAATTGGAAACTGGAGACAAGTGCAGGGTAAACGTGACAGGGACGGGCAAAAGCCCACAAGGGATGACCTTGAAGTTTGCATCGTTGGAATCCAACGATTTTTTGGGGCCGGGTTGAAATTCCGAACTTTGAATGCTCCAATGGTTTAAAATTCCGAATTTTAATGTTCCGAAATTCAAGATGGGGCCGGGTTGAAATTCCGAACTTTGAATGGTCGGAACGCTCAAAACTCCGAAAGATCAAAACTTCGAAAGATCAAAACTCCGAAAGAATTTTACACGAAAGACCAAAACTCTGAAAATCTTAATACCGTCAAAATAATTCGGCTATGGAATTTTGAAAAGTTTCAAAATTTTTAATAAATCGACGAATTATTTCGAGAATTTTTTTTATTGAGATGTCATTTTGCGACAATTTTGACATTTGTCTAGACAATGTTATACGTTCTACATTATTTACAGTCAACTGTGTAGACTTTCGCTGGCATGATCCTGACATGAGGGCCGGGTTGAAATTCTGAACTTTGAATGCGCCGATGGTTTAAAATTCCTTATTTTAATGTTCCCAAATTACAAGGTTCGTCAAGATTATGCCACCGAAAGTCTACACAGTTGACTGTAAATGATGTAGAACGTATAACATTGTCTAGACAAATTTCAAAATTGACGTAAAAGCAGTTCTTAATAAAAAAAAAATTATTGAAATAATTCGTCGATTTATAAAAAATCTTGAAACTTTTAAAACTTTGATAGCCGAATTATTTTGACGGTGTTCAGATTTTCGGAGTTTTGGTCTTTCGTGTAAAATTCTTTTGGAATTTTGATCTTTCGGGGTAGTGTATTTTCGGAGTTTCGAGCGTTCTGATTATTCAACGTTCCGAATTTCAACCCGGCCCCGTTCAGATTTTCGGCGTTTAGATCTTTCGGAGTGTTGAGCGTTCTGATCATTCCAAGTTCGGTTCCAGCCTCGACTTTTTTGTTTATTTTTTATTTCTTGATTTTCGTAATTATCGAAAGTCTTTTTTTGCAACTTGAGGTTCTGAATGACTAATAACATTACGTAAAAACGTTTGAGTGATTTTTACAGCCTAAAGCAGCGAAAAAAATTGATCAGTTAGAAAATGATTAATTATCGTTGCATTCAAACGATGCAAACTTCAACATCATCACGAGGAGGTACGAAGAAACGATAAAAACACTAAAAAATAGTGTGACGAGCTTCTTCGATTACGAACAATCGCGAGATTGAAGTTTGGGTGTATTTGGGTTTGTTTGCAATTGGTTAAGTATTTCAGTTAAGTATAACTCCATTGCACTCCACATTGTGAGGGAGCAATAAGAATTAATTTTTCTTCAATTTCTCAAATTTCATTCGACAGATGAAGCCTACAAAAATTGCACAACTATTTTCGAACATCCGCAAAAAAAACATTTTTGTACAATTCTGAGAAGAAGGAAATAAAAATACGAGAAAAACCTCTCGTTGCGTTCCAACTATGCAACCTTCAGCACTCCAAATAAATGGTATTAAGGGGTTACGCCCACTTGCGATTTTGAAAAAATCGATTTTTTTTAATGCATGTTTTTGAAGTATAAGTATCTGAGAATATGTCCTGAAAATTTCAAGTCGATCCGAACAAAATTGACTGAGATATGAGCATTGAAAGAGAAGAATCCGTTGTGTAAACGATCGGCTAATTGAAACTTTAAACGCGTTTTTCTCAAAATGGCATTTCTGAAGTCGGTGACCAAGATTACTCGAACACTAATGAACCGATCTTCTTGAAATTTTGCAGGCTTATTTAATACATAAAAATGTAGTCTTTAATCGTTCGATTTTTTTTTTGACGTGATAACGTCTTATAATTCGATGGAGCCGGCTGCACGCACGAAAAAGCATGACTCATCGCCGTTACCTCGCTCTGAGGCGTTCCATCTAAGGCTTGAAGTGTAAGCGAGAGCGCGGAACGAGCGACAAAGAGGCACAATCGGCCTCCGCGTTCGGCAGCGTCCGGCAGCGTTCGACGTCTGTCTCTCTCCTACTTGAGTGATGGCCTCTGCACACTGCGAGCGACGAGCGACGAGCGATGAGCGATATCCAATGGCAACGTCACTCTCATAGAGCATTTCCGTCATACTCGAGTTCTCATTGGATATCGCTCATCGCTTGTCGCCCATCGCGCGCAGTGTGCAGAGGCCATGAGCGATGCGTCCGCGTGGACAGCTGCTATACAATAATACATGTACATGTTTTCGTCAAGTATGAAGTGCAGTGAAAAGTGCATGTGGTGTCAATTGTTTATAGCAACGATAATTGCGGCGATAAAGGTAATGATTCTTTCGATATTAAATATATGTTCAGTGATATATTGTCGAATATTCGTGCTTTCATCATTAAAATAAATAGCATCGGTCCGCTAGTGCAGCGATTGTAGGTTATGCTATAATTGACAAAACTATAACAATAAGTTAACAGAACTATTTCACGATGAGTAAAAATCAATTGCTTTACTATTCGATCGAAATAATTATCGAGCGTAGCTATGATTTCAAAAAATTAAAACATAAATGTTAAATCTTCCACATATCATAACAACGTGTCTGAAATGACAGGTTGGACCAGCCAGCCGTCAAAGGGAACAATTTTCTCCTATATCAAACACATTGAGGCGGGCTTTTTAAAAGCTAGAGTTACAAAAATTTTAATGGTGTTTCCAAATTTTAAATTTTAAATTTAAGATTTATGAACAATAATTTAATCACAGTTTATTCTTATAATAAATTATTCAAAATTATTACTTTTTTACAACAAATTACAATTAAATTTGCAAAAATAATTAAGTAACTAATTGAACAACAACTTTTATTCAGTTTACTTGCTGAAAGAAATAATGTCAATACAAAATTTATTGTTATAAAATAATAAAATCAAAAATTAAATTTTAACAGTCGAGTAGAAATTTAAACAATACATTTTATTCAAGTATTTTGTAAATTTAAAATGATTTTCTGAACGAAGAATTTTATGAAAAAATAAAAGTTGTAAAACAATTGCTCAAAGCACATTCATACTTGCAAAAAATATGTACATTGTAAAAAAAAATAAAAAAAAATTGACATAATTGTAGTTATGCGTACAAATAAATGTAACTTGATCAATTCAATTGTGATTTCCATTTACCTCCTTCTCTATATCCATACAAAATATCTATCAAACAAACAAAATAAAAATTTTCTTTTGAAAAATGAAACCATTCCATCAGTATTTTCTTATGACGTTGTCACGTTCAACTATCGTCAGTAAACCGACTTTACAGACAACCGATTTTTCGAAAAAAAAATGGCCGTTTTATAGCCAAAAAACGGCCGTTTTTTTTCGTTAAAATCGAACCATTAACTTTGACTGTCCGCTCCACTTCACAAAATATTCATTTTGTGAAAAATGAATATTTTTTAAAATCCTTCGATTAAAGACTAGTTTATACTTATATTTGACTAAATCCATCCGCATTTTTTTTTCCGATGATCCACTTCGCCGCAATGTTGGTCACCGTAAACCGTGTATATAAAAACATTATTTCATTGACGGCCATTTGCCACTAAACAATGCAATATTTTTCGATAAAAAAATTACTGAAAGTTCTTCAAGATGTGTTCTTTAAGATGGTATATTGATCGATTAAAAAAGTTTTGTAGTTTTCTTTAAAAAAATGCATGAAAAAGGCCTTTTTTCGCTACAAGTGGGGGTAACGCCTTAAAGTTTGCATCTCTGGGATGCAACGAAAATATATTTTTTTTCGCATTGCCCAATTTTTTCACCCCATTCAGGCTGCATGAATTACTGAAACAACTTCGAACATCTGTAAGAGGGATCGAAAACCTAAACGCGGAAAAAAGAGATGAACGAATGAAGAAATTTAAAAAAGAGAAGAGTTTCCGTTGCCTTCCAACGATGCAAACTTCAACACCATCCAATTACATTTCGTAGGCATTTTCTCGTTTACGGACAATTGAACAAGTTCTTGAGCTCTTTTAATTTCCCTCGTACACTTCTCTGACGTAACCCACTCCAGTGAACAACGAATTATCAACGCCTTATCCTACAATTGTCCCGAATTGTACAACGATTGAATATTTCGCTATAGAAGTATTTAAACGAATGTACGTCTAACATAAAAGTGGGCGATGTAATGATGCATGTACGCGCGAGACATCGATGATATCTCTCTCCTATCTCTCGTTATCTTTTTGACTATCTATCCAAATTGTGAGTATTCGGAGTCTTGTTACCAGGCAAGAAGACCTCGTCAATTTTATCGCGCGTTGAATTTTATACTCACGTTGTCTGCTCGTCTCACTGCCTTTTTATTGTCGGAAATCATCGCAACGAGTACGAATTAATTTGTTGTCGAATGTTGCGTGTATTATCGCCAAAATATGAGTGCTCAAAATGATTTCAAACAATATTCATCCCTCCGCATCCCTCTTGCGAGCGCCAATACCGTCGGCTTTCTCGTATCCCATGTCCGATTTGTATCGCCCGAACGAGCCAAGAGGCTGAGATAGTGTAATTACGGTGATAAACGATCACGCTTTTTTTTTCTTCTCGCTCCGGCATAGGGATTATCGCATAATCAACGACTTCATCTATCAACGTGGCCGATACGCGTGCGTCGCTTGAAAAGTTGCTATTGGTCCCGGTGATGCCAATAAAAGAGACGATTAATGTAGGACGGTGAAAAAAAAATGGATACAATTAATATCACGAGACAATTGATATAAGACAATGAAGAGAAGTGTATACATACGTACATGTATATTTAGCAGATAACGTATCATCATTAAAGAAACATCAAAGAGCAGAGACTTATCATTCAGTTGATTCACATTCTCTATTTTGTGGAAAGGTGCGGCTGAGAAGAAATTATTTGAATTTTAGTCGTACTTTAAAAATGCAGAAGGATTTTTTGCATTAATTAGCTCTATCTGATTAAGGCGTTACCCCCACTTGTAGCGCAAAAAAAGGCCTTTTTCATGAATTTTTTAAAAGAAAACTACAAAACTTTTTTAATCGATCAATATACCATCTTAAAGAACACATCTTAAAGAACTTTCAGTAATTTTTTTATTGAAAGATATTACATTGTTTAGTGGCAAATGGCCGTCAATGAAATAATGTTTTTATATACACGGTTTGCGGTGACCAACATTGCGGCGAAGTGGATCATCTGAAAAGAAAAATGCGGATGGATTTAGTCAAATATAAGTATAAACTAGTCTTTAATCGAAGGATTTTAAAAAATATTCATTTTTCACAAAATGGCGGACAGTCAAAGTTAATGGTTCGATTTTAACGAAAAAAAAACGGCCGTTTTTTGGCTATAAAACGGCCATTTTTTTTCGAAAAAAAATCGAACGATTAAAGACTACATTTTTATGTATTAAATAAGCCTGCAAAATTTCAAGAAGATCGGTTCATTAGTGTTCGAGTAATCTTGGTCACCGACTTCAGAAATGCCATTTTGAGAAAAACGCGTTTAAAGTTTCAATTTCCGGTCGTTTACACAACGGATTCTTCTCTTTCAACGCTCATATCTCAGTCAATTTTGTTCGGATCGACTTGAAATTTTCAGGACATATTCTCAGATACTTATATTTCAAAAAAATGCAATAAAAAAAATCGATTTTTTCAAAATCGCAAGTGGGGGTAACCCCTTAAGGGAGACTTTGTGCTTGGAGTGCCATATTTCAGGTGTTTACATTTTATTTTTTTTTAAAGGAAACGAGTAAAGCTTTTGGAGTGCGGTTTTTTCTTGCTTTTATTCATGATATACAGAAGGTTAAAAAAAAAAATAAAAAAAAACAACCCAAAAAGGCGGCCGTTGCAGCTCCGCGAAAACAGGTCCTCAAATCGCGGGAGGTAAACGGCTGACATCACTGCCCCCTCTTTGTTGATCTGAAACACAAATTCAAAGCATATTATCAATCTGTGACCCTTTGGTCATGGAATGATGGATGGGTTTTTCGTTTAGTACAAATTTCGGAAAAAGGCGGCAATTAAAAAAAAATCGAATTTTCGCATTTTTTTTCGCATAAAAAGATAAATAATAAATGCAAAAATGTATCTATCGAAAAAACGTTCCGTCATTCCGTGAAGACATATTTTCTGAGTATGCTCTCCAAATTTCAGGTCGATATGTTAATTACAGCGGTCAGGAGAATTTCAGCCATTTTTAAAAACGTGTCTACGAGAAAAACGCGTTTAAAGTTTTGTAATGTGTTTACGCAAATGTGTTTATAATTATCGCTAATCGGCAATGCCTGGTCCATAGAGGCATCCCTTCTCTTCTTCTAGCTGCTCATGTTGAGCCGCTAACATCTCCCGCTGCAATTTCAAGGACAAAGTCTCCCTTAATTAATCTGAATCGCCAGGCACTCAGATGTTAATGCTAACGAAACGGCTGCTCGAATGATCTACTGGTTTTTTTTCGTTATATTAATTATATTTATTTATTGAGTTCGAACATGATATTGACGTTTACATCGTTGGAACGCAACGAAAGTTTAGTAGGCCGAACTTTGTTTTGGAAAATTCGGGCGGCAAAAATCACTCAACAATTTTTTGGAATCCTCATCAGACATGTACAGCCCAAATTTATGATAACGAAGTTTGCTTAGTTCGGACGCAACGAAAATAATTTTTTTCCAATTATTCGTTTAAGATCCTCATTGGGGACCGACAAGCTTAATCTATTGAGAATGATTTTTGATGACAATGAAAGGAAATAAAGGAAAACAAAAAAAAAGTTCGTTGTATTCCAACGATACAAACGTCGACAACATCCAAATTTGCAGGTTAAGATTTTTGAGTATGAAAAAACTGAAGAAATAAAGGAATACAAAATAACTTTCGCTGCATTCCAGTGATGCAAACTTCAACACCATGTTCCAACGTATACCCTTGCGAGTTTTTAAGTATTACCCTTTCCTATCACTGTCTACTCGCACCGCGCTGATCTAACCTAACTTCGGGGAGAATCTGTGGGAAACCCCTATAGAAACACGGCTGACACGGCTAAAAGTAAGGTTATGTTTAAGAGATTTTTTTGTGTATATAACTGAATTTTCCCGAACAACCATGATATACATCTTAAAGTATGACATTTTATCTACATTGTGTCAAAATTTGGTTAAAACATTACAAACGGTAAAAAAGTTACAGCCGTTTTCCGGCGACGTGTTTTTGTTGACAGCGTTTGCGGTACAAGACGTGCATCTGCCATTTTTCATCTAAAAAAAAATATTTGTTCCTTACATTAGATAGATAAACCTAGCACCTATCGAGCGGGAATTTAAAAATTTAATTTTTTCGGGTCATAGCACTCACTGGAATAAAACAGGCGATTTTTCGCCTCGAAATTATTCAGTACTTATGATGAAAAAAAAAACTATGCCAGGTACCAAAAAAAACAGCTCGATAAGTACTAGATTATTGTGTGAAGCGAAACTGTGCAAAACTCGATCCCGATCGGTCCAGTAGTTGCGGAGATATTTCTGGTATCGATTTTGAAAACACTGTTTCGAGTAAAACGCGTTTAAAGTTTTGAGTACACTTTACACTGAAATAACTGGTTTATTTTAAACTTACATGAAATCGTCGATTCCTGGGCCATAGGACCCCACCCACTTTTCGAAACATGACCTTGCTATGCAAAAGGTCACAAATACCCGGTATTCAACAGGAGCGAGAACGCCCGGCTCATAGTCGAACAGATGACAAAGGCCGCGTCTACCTGCGCCCCAACCGTTAGTCGTTGCTCACCCGGTCAGTTACAAAACGCTAAAACTTCGTCATTACTGCGAACTTCCTTATGAAACTTTCAGGGTAGACACTCAAAGGATAGTACTTTCGAATGAGCACCTTGAAAAATCGATCTTTTTTACCCATCCAGGTGTATGTAAGCCCTTAAGGCAGTACTGCTGGCTAGACCGCTGTTTTGAAGGTGATTTTTAGGATGAAATAAGTAAAACAATATTTACCACATGTTCATTGATCCTTCAAAAATATGTACAAATTGAATAAAAGTCCATTATCCTGCACGTCTGTACGTTTGTTGGCAACGGTGCACGAAAACGCCCCCAATTGGCGACCAGTGTTGTGAACGTTGTGTCAATAGAAGAGAAAAAACCAAACATGCTCAATATGTATGAGTGTTATGATGCTCGGTGCCAGATTAAGCAAGAAAAGTGTACTATATGGTGGCATGCTGAACTTTGTTTAACATTTTCTCCTACTTTTCTGACCATGCTACGAGTTATGTACAAATAAAATGATTTCGACTCAATTCTACTACCAGGGTTGAAAAACAGTCTACTGAAGGTGTACGCCAAATCCGAGCTCACTCGGCCTATTCGCTATCGAGATATCGTGTATGCCGATTTAAAAAACTTAGTTTCGTTTAAGGGCATGTACAAGGTCAACATAACCTCACAAATTTTCCAACCCAATTTTCCCATAGATGGTTAATTTTTTTAGGAAAAACAAAGCATTAGACTCTGGAGAATTCCATGACGCAGAGCTTGATGATTTCCTTGTGCCCTAAATATTATTCATCTCTGAGAAATCTCTGTTCGAAAATTTCAGCTATCTCTCTCCCACTCATGTCACGTGATAGATCTTCTACTTCGCCTTAAAGTTGCTGCGTCTCGACCGTGGTCCCCGGGCGTACTCCTTATAATTTCCATAGCTCGGCTAATTTTATGAGTATCGTTAATCGGTTGTCGCAGACGTATTCATAAAGGTCCGTAGAATATTAAAATAAAACAAAAAAAGGAAACATTTTTTTTTCCAAATTTGTATACAACAACACTGCCTTAATTTCGACGTCCCGCCGGAGCCGAACCGCGACTGCCCATCCATCAATGTCGGTTTCGTGGCATTAATTAATTCATCGATAGAAAGTTCACCGATAATATTTATGCACAGCATTTTTTTTCTTATTTCGTCTGTACAGGGCGCCGATAAAAAACACTGTCGGGCTTCAACGCCAGGGTCGCGATTACATTGAAACCCAACAGTAGCGTTTTGCTGTGTACACATATACATACATACATACATATATATATATATATATATATATATATATATATATAAACAAGAAGTAAAAAGTATACACAAGTGCCTCGGTATTTCTTCACGACGTTACGTCGCGATGTGTCCCGTTGCACGATACCCGAGTAGATCTTCCATCGATCGATCTCCAAACGAGATAATATGAAACAAAGAACATCCACATACGATCCGTTCCATGCTGTATTAGAAATTTACGCTTCAAAAGTGATACCGTACACCGTCGATTCGGCAAAAACAATTGCGCATTCTGCGTCGTGTTGGCTCGATGCGTAGTTGCGCGCTGCGCTACGCAGCTGATGTCCGATTGGCCAGCGATGCTGTGATGGGCGTGGCGCTACCCCCACCGCGCGCTGTGCCGATCGCTGAGCGCTGGGGGCAGAGGCTTCGGCCCAGGGGCTCCGAAGCGAGATCCTACTGTACGAGGCACATCGGTGAGTAGAATTTGGCCGCGTCATTGCTGAATTCATTTGAATTTCATTTTTTTTGCCGAACTATCGCCGTACATCGCACACAAATGAAGTCTATCTTTGAATATAAAGACCCCCTTGCTTTGCCATGTTGAATTTGGTCTTTCTTTCAATGTTCAAATCCGTCGATCTATTTTTCCGATCCGATCAAATTTTGCTTGTTCTGGTCTAACGTTCTAACAGCTGTACTTTTCTTTGTACTTCCTCGAAACTTTTTTCGAAAAAAAAAATAATATGCTTAATTTAATTACGAAATGCCACATACTGCGAGCTGAACGAGGCGCGTGTTTGGGGCACAAGCAACGACGATGAACTTTATTCTTAAGTGGAAAGGGCGCACTGGATGGGAGCGTATATATTTGTGGGGACATAGAAGCCTGCACAGAACGCTGATCGGTGACGTCGATCAATTTGTTCAGTGCTCGATGTCCACGCGCGTGCATACAACGCTGATACGAGTAAGGGTTCTCGAAAGCGAGCGCAACTGGTGTCCTACGAACGCCTCATCCATATGGCAAATCACAATGCTCAGCGACCACGTAACGAACGATGTTATGCTTCAGAATACGAGACTAGAGCATGGATACCGGTTTTCGGTAATATCGAAAAACCGGAATATCGGACCAAAAAGCCTATATTTAAAAACCGATTTTGGACTCGAATAATACGGATATTTCGATATCAGAGTTAAAAAAATTAAAATATAATTATAATTGGTATTATTCCCATTTAAGTTACTTTTACTTGTTTATTTGTTTATTAAGTTTAAACAGTCTTGAAATATTATTACCTACGATAAATATTTCCGAAGGGTCAACTTATTTATCCACGAGTGTGGAATCAGAAAGGGCCTTTTGTTGAGAGGCCTACACCTGCAATAAGGTAAAGTCGTTTCTGAAAAACGAAACTTCAGATGCGCTTTCTTTTTGGCGGTCATTGTTTCTACAATCTCAATCTCGGTAATTAAGGGGCAATACCAGTGTGAATGCTGAAAGGTTGGGTGATTTTCGGGATTTTTTTGGACGAAAAGTACTCAATTAAATGTTTCGGAAAATTAAGAATATATTTGGCTATATTTGACCTATATTACATCATTTTTTCATAGAAAAATATTGAGATCCAAGCGACTTATGCGCTGCCTTCGGAGGCGCAAAAAAAGTTCCCCCACTGCTGACACGATTCCGGCCGATTGAGTAGCTGAAACCGAAAAAGGAAAAAATGTCGTTAAACTGGAAGGTATTTCCTGTACAATGACGTAGGATTTTCGAAAAATATCAAAATCTAACAAAATGGCGTAGTTATGAAAAAACCTCTGTTTTCTTGTCTATAAAATGGTCGTTTTTTTTCAATGCCAAATCGTCAATTTTCATCCAATCAAAAATATCCTACGTCATTGTAGAGTAAATATATTCAAGAGTACTCAGTTCAAATTTCAAGTCAATCGGATAATTGCTCTTTGAGTTACATGTCGGCAAATATGAAAAATCTCATTTCGAGAAAAACGCGTTTAAAGATTTAACTATCGATTTTTGCGAGATAAAATGATGGAGATACGGCCTTGAAATTTTTACAGGATATTCTTGAAAGTATAAACTGTCGAAAAAGGCACCGAAAAAAATCGATTTTTTGAAAGTGTCACACTTGTATAGCCCCTTAAAGTGACCATGCTGTTGCCTGCATGGCACAAGCTATGCCATTTGTTTGCATTCTGGTAGTTACTACTACGCTGACTTGTATTAAACTTCCTATTTTTAATTTGCCTTGCTTACTACTTATTTGATTTGCATAAAAAATCCTATTTTTGTATTTTTTTCTTAATTTATTTTAGTTTGGGTTGAATATTTTTTAGAACATGGCAGAGAATTTTTTTAAATATATAATAAATGAAGATCTCAATGAAAAAACTACGATTTTTTATAAATAATGTGGTTTCACTTAGCCATACACTATTATTTCATAACTTTCATCTGCACTTTTACGCGTCCAACGTTTTTAATGACGGTTTCACATGAATATCGAAAAATATCGCAATACCGGTATTCCGATGTTACAACTTGTTGATATCGGAATAATAACTGTAATAGCTCTGGTAGTCCAAGCTCTATACGAGACTGAACAACTCTGCGTAAACGGACACACCGGGGCGCGACTTAATTTGAATAGGACGTTTTTGAAAAAGAGACGTAAAAATTACAATTAAGAATTTGGAAAAAGAAATGAAAAAATTAACTCGAAGGACGGTTGAAAATAAATAGAATTTGAAAAATACATATAAAGGGTGTCTCAATATGACCTGACATTTTAAATCGTGCGCCATTTTTTTTTGATGGCGGACATCGAGTACTAATCTTTGAAAACTGGTATCAGGAAGTATTGAGGTTTAGTCATGAAGAATTACACGATCGAGCAACGCACAGAAATTGTGAAAATTCACTACAAATATGTTGAAAATATTGCACTGCCGTTTCGAAAAGTCCGCACGCCTTTGGTCATCATAACGCACCATCTCGCAACACTGTGGTGCATTTAATCGCAAAATTTGAGGTTAGTGGTTTAATTCCGACCGCGAAAAGCAGTGGGCTTCCTCGTACCGGTCGGTCGAATGAAAACATAGCCGTAGTGAGTGCGAGTGTTGACGAAAGTCCTTCAACCTCGATTCGCCATCGTATTCAGCAATTGAACATTTCAAGATACTCTGTGCAGCGAATTTCGACGAAAGATCTGCATATGCATGCTTACAAGATCCAATTGACGCAAGAATTGCAGCCAGCAGACCATGCCCAGCGCCGTACATTCGCCAATTGGGTATCGGAGCATCAACAAATCGATGGTGATTTTTCGAAAAAATCATCTTCAGCAATGAGGCGCGTCTTCAACTCAAGGAGTTTCGACACCAAAATCGAGATTCTTGTAGATGATTGAAATTCATTGATATGAATTTCAATCATCTACAAGAATCTCGATTTTGGTGTCGAAACTCCTTGAGTTGAACATGCGCCTCATTGCTGAAGATGATTTTTTCGAAAAATCACCATCGATTTGTTGATGCTCCGATACCCAATTGGCGAATGTACGGCTCCGATACCCAATTGGCGAATCTCTCGGTGATCCGATAGATTAATTTAGAGTGCATTAAGGAGGTACGGTGATTGGAGCGAGTCCAAGATAAAAGCCCGATTTTTTTAAATAACATTGTCGAGAGCTTTGTCCATGCGTATGCGGAGTTTCCGCGAGATTTACCGTACAGTTTCCGAGTTATTAATTGTTAAAGTTGGTCAATTAGTCACACGTAGACGACAAAATGTGCCTGTCCTCATATATCGATTTTTTTGTGCTACTTGGAGCCAAGACACGCGTAAAAAAAACTGACGGTTGCGTTCGTTGGTTCGTTGTGATCAATAAGGCAACTTGAATTGGAAAGCTCACCGCAGAAATAAGCAATAAATTTAGAAATAAAGTCGTGAAAAACCGAAGTATTCGGCGAGAGAGACGTCTCGTGACGTAACCGCAGCCATCTTGCTCGAAGTGTGGCAACGCCGGATACCCGCGCAAATTTAATTCTTCTATCGGATATTTTCAACGCGAATTAAAAATATGGTTGTGTGAAGCCGTACGTTTTTTAATCGATTATAAAAGGCCTTTCGTCGATATTTACTCAAAGTTCTTTTATGTATAGCTAAGGCATCTCAATCTTTCTGGCGACATGCATACAACGCATTTATATGTAAATTCAGCATGGAAAAACCGTCATATAAAATGAACGTTCATTTTTATATCTGCAAATATTGTGAAAATTAGGAAAGAGAAAAATAACATAACAATCGATGAAATATGTTTTGACTTCGGATAGATTGGACATTGGATATTGAGGTTAACGTC
This sequence comes from Ophion obscuratus, assembly GCA_964007375.1. Classification (NCBI taxonomy): domain Eukaryota; kingdom Metazoa; phylum Arthropoda; class Insecta; order Hymenoptera; family Ichneumonidae; genus Ophion; species Ophion obscuratus. Next base: position 10,066,474 of record OZ023319.1, read on the forward strand.
AACGCGACGTTTTTCATTTGCATTCGCAATATCATCTTTTCACTCTCTAATTCTTGTCCGACAGAATCTACCTTTGTCTCTAAACTGGACTTCAGGTACAATCCTGTTACTCTCTTGATAAACTTCTACAGTACTTATTTTCATTCTCCATGTTTACCGGCTACCAAAAATAATAAGCCGAGCGCGTGGGACCGATGACAGCTATCGAAAATGCAACGATGCTAAACGTCGACGATATGGCGTACTACTGAAGTCGAGTAGTAGATTATTACGTTTGTTTTCATATCATAAAAATAATAAGTAGCTTGAAATTCAATACTTAAAAAATATTTCTCGAAATATAGGCCACACACATATGTCTAAAACGTAGCGGTATTATGGCGAAAAATAGACTCTTAGTTTACTAGCGTGGTCATCACCGTACCTCCTTAACTGTCCAAAAATTAATCCGTTTCACCACCTAGTTTTGGAGATTTTGGAGGTCCAAGTTGAGTTTTGTTCGAGTATTATTAATGAACCAAGTGGAGAAACCGCTTTATTTTTTGACACTAAACGCAGTTTGTTCAGTTTTTCAAATTTCAATCAAAGCATTATTTTAACCCCTACAGCCCTATAACTAGTGTTTACGAAGTGCCACGTGCCATGAAGGTTCAGCTTGAACCTTCATCCATTCGGTAATACACGTGGCACTTCTTAAACACTAGTTATACGGCTGTAGGGGTTAAAATGATCCTTCGATTTAAATTGAAAAAACTGAACAAACTGCGATTAGTATCAGGAATGGTCGTGTTAAAAAATTAAGCGGTTTCTCCACTTGCTTCATTAATACTACTCGAACAAAACTCAACTTGAACCTTCAAAATATCCGAAACTATGTGGTGAAACGGATTAATATTTGGACAGTTAATGCATCCTCAAATAATCTCTCGGTGATACACTGAAAAAAAAAATTCGTTCATCCATCCAAAATTCAGTTGGTTTATCAAAATTGTATCTTTAAATACGTTCAACTTGATTTTTGATTGGCATAACAAAGCAGTATAGTTGGGCAGTAACCAAAGATACATTTAAACTATCTACTTATTTAGCATGTCTGAGCAACTGTTAAAACATCAAAATTTCGAAACAACAAAATACATTTTGCGTATTCAACGATTCTTTTTTCTCAGTGTATGAATATCAATCGTCTGAAAGAATTTCGATTTTGGTGTCGAAACTCCTTAAATGCCACGTAAATAAACAAAACTGTCGAAACTCGACCCACAAAAGTTGCATAGTTCGAGGGAGGCCATCGATTGGTGGCTACGATGTTCATCCAGGTGGAGGCCCTTCGGAGATTTCAAGGTCACCTCCATTGTTCTTAAGGGTTCACTATAATTTCTCAGATTTTTTTTCACGGAACTAAACATAAGTTCACACACCAAATTTAAAGATGATCGATCAAGGTTTAGTATAAAAATCCATAGAAAAAAGAAACTTAAATAAGGAACATCACTCAAGTGTCCGCCTTTGATTCTTGTTAAAACTCATATATGATAAAGCATAGAAAACTATTAGACGCGGATTTTTTTTTATCGGCGGAAGAACGGTTTTAAGCGGAGGGCACCCTTAAAAAAGGCGTGTCACCCCTTAACTTGATTTTTTTCTCAATACTTCTATAGTGGATTTTTCATCGCTTTACATTAGAAGAATTTTGGTTTTTGTTTCATTCAGATCAGATTACTACTTGTCGGTGAAATTGCAAAATCACCCCTCGACACACCTTTCTTTAAGGGGTGGTTTCGCCCCTCAAAACCGTCTACTAGCTCATTAAAAAAATACGTGTATAATAGTTTTCAATGCTTTATCACATATATGAGTTTCAGCGAAAGCGAAGGTGGATACATTAGTGATGTTCCTTGTTAGCAATAAACTATCGAAACCTCAAGTAGACTCTGTCCGTTAGTGCAGACTAACCTGATTAGTGACCCAGGGTGTTGCCCACACTCACTTGTTTCCCAATGCACGAGGACACAGGGAAACTGAGTTCACTGAGTTTCGATCCTTCGACCATCGGTCACCCATCCGAGTATTGGCCAACGCTAATTGACATGCTCGACGAAGCTGCATACTGACAGCGTATCCACTTGCTCTCGGTCCAAATGATCGATGAACAGGATAACGGAAGCGAACTGTTTCTAAATTCTCTTAACATTCGAATCATTTTTTGCTCAATGATTATTCCTCGTTTTCTTTCAAAGGAATTCTCATGATGCGACATTATGGTTCGTATTAGCTAACACAAGAGAAGACGAAAAAAGAATAAGTAAAAATTCCCGAAGCTTTCGCCTCATCAGTGTACACACGTTTAAATTATTGATTACTCCGAACACCCTCTCGTGCGATCCTTTAGCGCGAGACACGCGAAGGAGCACTTCGCGCTGCTTGACGCGCGATTGTGAAGAGACCTACAGGATGTCGTATGGGTACGACAAGTGTAGCGAGAGTGAGAGCGTTTTGTACGTATGTATGTGCGGTACAAATGTGCACATGCATATATACATACATACATACATACATACATACATACATACATACATATATATTAGACTGATTCCAAAAAAAAATTTCCTTCTCGATTCTCGTGCTATTGTTGGGCACTGATAAAACAAAATTTCTCTAAAAAGATGGGCGCGGTCACTCAATTTTTAGAGGTGGCTATCTCGACTTTTTTGTATTTGAATTTTTTTAACGAACGTATTGCATTTAAGCATAGTCATGGCTTCGGATTACGGATAAAAATCACATCCAGCAGCTTTTTCGTAACAAAAATAAACTCTAACAATTTGAAAAGGGTGCAATATTCACAATTCAAATCCAGGTAGATCAATAATGGCGTCTATACTACTCTCGTTATTCATGTAGATTTATTTATACGCATTAACATTTCGCACTTTTTACGAAAAATTAAATTATAAGCTTTTATTCATAAATCGTATATTTACATTTTCAAAATGCTACGCTTATATTATCTTCAAACTCATTTACATTTCTTCCCAGCCATTCTCAAGTTCGTTAACATTTTGGGCAGAACGAAAATGTGCAACGTTGAACAGTTTGTCCAAATCTCTCTTAAATTTACGCTCCTTCGATATTTGTGACGGCAAATTCTTTTTAACTCGATTTTTTAAAAGTTGTTTCCAGACTAGATGGAGTTTTATTGATTTCAAGATTGCATTATTCAATCGACGCGTTGGAATTTCAGCACATTTCCATTGTTCGAAAATTTCTTTCATCGTTTCGTGTGCACTTCGACGTATGGTCAGTTTTTCTCTGTTATGCTTGTAAAAGAACAAACTCAAAACTTTTCCGATTTTTATCCGTAATCCAAAGCCATGACTATGTTTAAATGCAATACGTTCGTTAAAAAAAATTCAAATACAAAAAAGTCTAGATAGCCACCTCTAAAAATTGAGTGACCGCGCCCATCTTTTTAGAGAAATTTTGTTTTATCAGTGCCCAACAATAGCACGAGAATCCAGAAATTTTTTTTTTTTTTGAATCAGTCTAATATACATACATACATACATACATACATATATATATATATATATATATATATATATGCGTGCGTGTGTGTATGTGTGTGTATGTATATGTATATATACACTTACACATGCATTCATCCATATACAGGGTGTCCTGTTATGAATGTATAATCCTGCAACTGTCGATAGGTCAGATCATGTCTTCTTATACAGTACTACCTCTCTAAGAGAGCGGTCTAGGGCGGTTAGGGGAAGAAATTCTTGAGAAATTCGTCGCCGAAGCCTTCCCCCACCGCTAGGTTAGCGCGCTCGAAAATCGCGCATGTGGTAGCGTGTATATGTTTCTCCACTCGAACTCGATAAGAGAGCGCGAACGAAAGTGTTAAGAAAACTGTAAACGAGTTGCGGAAAGTGTACTGGCGTTTCGTCGTTTCATGCGTAAGTATATCTCATTGAATATTGATGTGTAAATCTTTCTTTTTATTCGCGTTTTTTTTATTCTGCTGTTTGGTATATTTTGTTGTTGCAATATTATAACACATATGAATGATTTTCTGAAATCGCTCGCGATCTCTTATCGAGTTGTCCGCGACAAACTCGAGAGGCCTCGGGTACACTGGACAGCTCGAGCTAGGTGGGGGAAGCCATAAAATGCGCTCAAGCGGAACGGCGGGGAAATTCTCTCTTAGCGAGGGCTCTCTTAGAGAGGTATGCGGAAATTTCAGTTTAGTAAAAGTCTATATATATATATATATATTTATATATCGATTTTTATTGGCGGTTGGGCCACTCCAGAGGCCAAAAAAATAGGCTCTTTGGGGATTTTTTTTTCAGAAAAACTACAAAATAAATCGAGATTACAAAAAGGGTGTTTATCATACATATCAGTGACTGTATACAATCATTTTTTTTAAGCGATTAATTTCAAAATGGCGGCTGTGCAGCGTTTATCTCAAAACTGTATTTTTTAAGTTGGCCAGATACAACTCAGACGATTTTCAACCGATTCACTTGAAATGTTGAATATATCTTGAAAAATACATTGTCTATGTAAGTATGTAGGATTTTTTTTATATTGCAGAGTTCATTTGTTATTAACAAATATCTGACGATTTTTTAAGCAAATTATTCATTCTACAGAAATTCGCCTAAAAAATCGTCAGATAATTGTTAATAACATATAAACTATGCAGTATAAATTAAAAAATCCTACGTACTTCCGTAGACAATGTGTTTTTCAAGATACATTCGACATTTCAAGTGCATCGGTCGAAAATTGTCTGAGTTATGTTTCCGGCCAACTTAAAAAATGCAGTTTTGAGATAAACGCTGCACAGCCGCCATTTTGAAATGAATCGCTTCAAACAAAATTATTGTATACAGTCACTGATATGCATGATAAACACTCTTTTTTGTAATCACGATTTATTTTGTAGTTTTTCTGAAAAAAAATCCTTAAAAAGCTTATTTTTTGGGTATCTAGAGTGGCCTAAGGCCTTAATCTTGGATTGTGGCTCACGCTCCAACCTCCTTAAGGAGTCTTCTCAATTCAGACGCTAAAAAAGGCCCATTTTCATGAATTTTTCGATAGGTTTATATTATAGATATTGATATAAAAGTTGTTACACTTAATAAATACATTTTGTTTAAATTTAAGGTATTTATGTAACCTAAACAAATTTTAAATGCGTTTTTCTCGAAACAACGTTTTTCGACGTCTTGATAAAATGTTCGAAACTACTGAACCGCTCCTTATGAAATTTTAACCACATATTCTTTACAATTATAGCTATAGCGCATATCAAGGATTTTTTCAACGTTTGATATTTACTATTTTTTTGCCACAAACGGTGAAAAAACACGTTTTTTTGTTTTTTTTTTTCAAAAAATGTCCGCCATTTTGTTATTTTTGCATACATGAAAAATCGTATGATATGCGCTATAGCCATTAACATACTGAATCTAAAACCGTTTGATTTTTTTGTTTCGGATAACCCATCTCCGTGATTTCACCAACAGCGCAGACCTACAATTTTTTTAGGACATTTTTTAAACTTCCATTTTCGTCTATAAATAGTGACTTGGATAAATAAAAAAAAAACTCATTTTTTAATGTATTTCGAAAGTGTATTTATGAAGTGCAACAACTTTTATGTCAATATCTATAATATAAACCTATCAAAAAAAGCATGAAAATAGCTTTTTTAAGCGTCTAAAGTGAGAAGACCCCTTAAGCGCGAAATGTTTAAGTTGCCTGTCCTTTTTTCCTCTTCCTTTCTCTCCGTGGCCATCGCCAAAGGCGGTCTGTTTACCGCCATCAGGGGTGCTCAGACTACCCTCGTGGGTTTTTCCTTGCGGTGTAAAGTGCATAGGCTCTTATCGTAACTACACGAGAACATTTTTAAGCTCGCGCAAGCGAAACGAATGCATTTCGTTTTTCTGCTCGGATGTGAAGAGCCAATGATACGAGATTTCTCTCTGCCTCTCTCTCTCTCTCTCTCTTTTTTCTCGGTCTCTTGTTATCTCGTGTGGCCTCGGTCGTTTGATACCCACTGCGATAACAGGCCGTCCACCTACCGATAAGTAAACGTATACACGTATACATGTATACTCGCTGCGTCTCATCAACGATTGATCCCCACCAGTCTACCTTTCGTACATAAGTTGGACTTGCCGATCGAATTTACAATCTTTTTTATTCTTTTTTCTCTCTCTTTTCACCGGTATGGATCAAGGATTTTTCACGTTTACAGTCGTCGCAAAAAGTTTTGCGAGCCAAACTACATCGCACGTAAAATTACATGCGTCAAATTATTTTTTATCGCCAGTCTTTTTCAGGGAAAAAAATGTCAAAAAATTCGTAAAATCTCTGTACAGTCTAGACATTGACATATTTTTTTTTTTCAATTGAATCTTGGATTGTGGCTAACTCTCCAAACTCCTTAAGGGGATATATACAGCTAGGAGCCGGAAAAAAGGTCATTTTTGTGAATTTTTTCAAGGAAAACTGTTTGAAATTTCGGATTGGGATTTTAATTATTTAAAAGTATATACATTCAAAAATATGTTTAATTTTCTTTATTTAAAAATATAAAAAATAGACAAGGATATTGTATGATCTTTGGAGCGTCGTAAAAAAATCCGCGTATACGGTACCCACTGGCGTTTCTTCAAAAAACATCTGAAAAAAAAACCAAAAAGATTATTAAATTGGATACTACACTCTAGTACTTGTCATAGCCGATTTTAAAAATATTGATTTATGACAAAATGGCGGACGTTTGAAAATAAATAGTGATTTTTGGGCCAAAAAATAGTTATTATTTTGCCTATAAAACAAAAACTAAGTAACGGAAAAAAAATCCTATGACAAGTACTAGATAATGGTGTATAAAATAACCACAAAAAACATCAAGGCAATCGGTTCATTGATTTTCGAGAAATTTTGGGTACCGATTTGAAAAACGTGGTTTTGAGAAAAACGCGTTTGAAAATTTGGGAAATGAATAAATCATGAAATTTGTCAACTTACATGGAATCATCGATACCAGGCCCATAGGGTAGGTCTGCTACGGTCGACGGAATGTTCATAGCTTCTAAATCCTCGACTTCGACCATGTAGGTTTATATCTGCCCTTAATGCGGTCATCTCGTGTGAAGGCTCTTTTTTCGCTTTTTTGGGGAATTTTTTTTGGCGTACTGAACAAACATACAACTGCGAACTTTTCACCACATATTTATTGATATTTGAGCACACTACAATTTTTTCAGCCCGAAATCGTCGCTCATTGCTGAAGTATCCGGCATCTTAGCCACTCATCTGCAAAAAAAGTTTTTTGCGGTGACCGGGATTGCGGGCGTTCTGCTTATCTGAAAGAAAAAAATCAAACGGCATTTTAATCTGTGAAGTATGAACTAGATTTTGAACGAGGATTATTAGAAAATATTAAAAGATACATTTTTGGCATGTTGTTCAACACTTTTTCGTGATTTTTTGTGTTTTTTTCACGACTTCATCAATATGAAAAAGAACGGCTTGATGGATCAGAATTATCCTAGCTTGCAAAATGTCTACACGAGTACTGAATAAGTCATTCAAATTTCAAAGGAATTCGTTCGATAGATTACGAGATATCGTGGTCACCAGTTTAAAAAATACAGTTTTCAGGTTTCGCGGTTTAAAAATTTCAGTTTTAAACCGCGTTTAAAGGTTCAAATACGAATATCACCAATAAAATATTTACTTACCCTTAATCTGCTATGCCTGGTCCATAAAGTGAACCTTCAGTTTCCGCAAAAAAATCCTCCAAACCCGATTATTGCTCCCTGGCATCAGGTCTCAATTTTTTGAACGAGTCACTCGGGATGACTCCCTTAATGTCGCCCAACTTTCTTTTGTTTTGACCACTACATTTGAAGCCTCCTAATACTACTCTATTCTTCCTGTTTTTGTTTGGGTTCAATACGTCGATTTTTTAATTAATTTAAATGCGTGCAATACGTCGATTTTTCAATTTAAATCCAATCCTCTTGGATTTCTTGGTCAACTTTTACCCTCGTCTCGGATCATTCAGGTCTACAGTCGTCGCAAAAAGTTTCCACCGTGGGCCATTTTCGACCGATTCGCCCAAAGCTTTGGTTTTGCAAAAAACAAAATTAAAAATTAATTCTTTCTCTTTCATCTTCGAAAAAAACACCTCTTCCCTCCTGTCACTGGTGTATCGAAACTTTTTCGCGAAACTTCGAGAGGTCGAAACTTCTTCGCGCGACTGTACTCGAGCGAAACTGGCCCTGAAGCAAAAGGCCCCGATATTTCGAAATTATACAAAATGGACATCCACTCGGAGAATCGGGGGACCGAAAAATCCTCGAGTTTGTCACAACTTTCATCGAGTTGTGAATTTCGAAAGAGACTGTCTATACTCTCGAGCCCTCCCCTCGCCACCAGACGTCTGTCATAAAATCGTGCATTCATTTATTTCCATTTAATTAATTCTCTCCAGCCACAACACTTTTCTCGGATTTTAACGCCAAGCTTGAATCCATCGACTTTCACCTTTCATTTATTAACTGTTATCGTTCGTCACCAATAAATAAATTAAGAAAAAATAAAAATAAATAACAGTATGGAACACGCCATGGAAGGTCTTTCTCTCGTTGAGTGGAACTAAATACTCGATCAAATTTTCTCAAGAACTTCATATTGAGTGTAAACGCAATGAGAAGTAAACGATGAATTGAATCAACAACAATTACATCTTGAACAATTTTATCTACTCCATATGTCATCTTCCACTTGTCATTTATCATTTATTATCTATTGTTATCCAAAACTATAATAATAATACAAAAATAAAAAAACCAAGTGCTAGCCTCAAGCACGCAGCATCAGCAACAAAAACAATAATAATAATGACGACCTTGACGACAAAAATGATAAATATCATAACAAAAACAATAATCATAGCAATAATGACGACGCCAACAATGATAATAATAATGATAATTATGGTAACAACAATAATTATAAAATGAACATGATAAAAACAAAAAACAACAACAATAATCATAAAATAATCATGACAGAACCAAAAAATAGCATCGCTGCCAAAAACAATAATAATAATCATAATGATTATAATAATAGTAAACTATTGAGCATTGTCTCACTACGTTGTTCTATATCCGCAGCAGAGATGAAATAATAATAATAATGAATTATAATATAAACTAATATTATAAATAATATAATATAAAGTAAATAAGATATTATTATAAATAATTTAAAATGTATAAATTATATAATATAATATAATTACAAATGATATAGCAGTAATATTTAGTTTCCAGGTATACCCCTTTAGGGTGTTCACTCGGAAACTTTACCCCTACATTTATGTTTCTCTTTACAAAATTGTCTTATTTCTAAACTCATACTCTACTGTCGTTTCGCGTTTAGTTTCCTCTCCCAGTCGTTTCCGCTTTCACAATTTTTCCAAATAGTTTCTCGAAGTGCTTTATAAACATACACAGTGCTGTCACAGGCTCCTTTTTTAGACGATCTGTACCTTTCCGTTAATTTGCTCTCCCTCTTTACCTCCTACCCATTTTTCCAATTTCTTTTTCAATTTTTTCCTCGGCTTTTTCGCACATATACATATACAGTAAGATTTCCACTTCTTTTTTTACAAACCCTGCCCTTGTTATCGATATACCCCTTTTTTCCTTCTTTCCCCACATTTCAACATCGCAAGGGGTTGGAGCAGTCCAGTTGAGTCAAATGACCGTTTAGAATTTTTTTTTCAATGAACCTCAAAAAAATGCATACGCGATTTATTCTGTAGATGCTAATTTTTCATAAAATATATCATTAAAGGGCAAAATTATTCACTTTTATATTTTTATTACGTAAATAAGAAAATCTTTTGTGTTATACTACGAACTTGAAAAACTCAAACATTATCGATGATTATTATGAAAAAACTGCGTCAGCGAATGTTTTATACAACCCAGAGTGAAATTTTGAGTCATTTATATTGGGAGTACAAATAAGTCTCCGCCGTTTGACAAAAGATGGCCCCACCAGGAGGTTATGGTTGAAATTGTCAGATGTAAAACGTCACATCGTAAGGTTGGACATCTGGCAAGACCATAACCTTGAAATATTAGCGATTTTGTATCAGCATTACATACTTTTTTTTCGTGCGATAATGTCGAATTTTAAGCCGAATAAGCGTCACTTGGGAGAACTTTGATGTACTACTTTAAGGGGCTATACCAGTGTGAACGCTGAAAATTTGGGTGATTTTCGGGATTTTTTTTGGAAGAAAAGTACTCAATTAAATGTTTCGGAAAATTAAGAATATATTTGGTTATATTTGACCTATATTACATATTTTTTTCATAGAAAAATATTGAGATCCAAGCGATTTATGCGCTGCCTTCGGAGGCGCAAAAAAAAAAGTTCCTCCACTGCTGACATGATTCCGGGCGATTGAGTAGCTAAAACCGAAAAAGGAAAAAAATGTTATACTGGAAGGTATTTCCTGTACAATGACGCAGGATTTTCAAAAAATATCAAAATCTAACAAAATGGCGTAGTTATGAAAAAAAGTCTGTTTTCCTGCCTATAAAGTCGTCGTTTTTTTCAATGCCAAATCGTCAATTTTCATCCAATCAAAAAAATCCTACGTCATTGTAGAGTCAATATATTCAAGAGTACTCAGTTGAAATTTCAAGCCAATCGGATAATTGCTATTTGAGTTGCAATGTCAGTAAATTTGAAAAATCTCATTTCGAGAAAAACGCATTTAAACATTTAACTATCGATTTTTGCAAGATAAAATGATTAGAGTTACGGCCTTGAAATTTTTCGAGGATATTTTTGAAAGTATAAACTGTCGAGAAAGGCAAAAAAATCGATTTTTTTAATTGTCACACTGGTATAGCCTGCTTTAAGTGAGAGAAGTTGTCGTGAGTGATTTCGAAGGTTTAAGACCGGTGAGTTTGACGTTGAAGACAAAAAACGTAGCGGAAGGCCGAAAGTTTACGAAGACGCGGAATTGGAAGCATTATTGGAGGGAGATTCATGCCAGACGCAAGAAGAACTTGCACTTACATTAGGAGTGACTCAACAAGCAATTTCACATAGTTCAAAATCGTTGGGAATGATTCAAAAGCAAGGAAATTGGGTTCCATATGAACTGAAGCCGACAAACGTTGAATACCGATTTTGCACATGTGAAATGATGCTTACCAGGCATAAGCGAAAGGGTCAAAACCTAGTTGGAACCACTCAATTGGGCAACCCCACCCGCCGTATTCACCAGACATTGCTCCCTCTGACTATCATCTATTTCGATCGATGACGCACGGCCTGTCTGAGCAGCATAACACATCATATGAAGATACCAGAAACTGGGTCGATTTGTGGATAGTCTCAAAAGATAAAGCGTTCTTTCGATGCGGTATCCATATGCTGCCAGAAAATGGGAAAAAGTAGTGGTTAGCGATGGACAATGCTTTGAATAAAACATAAAGTACCGTTCTTTCACAATAAATGCCCAATTTTTTTTTTTAAACGGCGGAGATTTATTTGTTCTCTCGATAATTATGCCTATTCATATTTATGTCACGAGATTGTTTATTATTGCCATTAATTAATGTTAATTGTTGCCGAAGTACGGCAACTTCGCGGACATTGAGGTTGGCAGCAATACTCTTCATTCGCCAGCCAAGATTAGTCATCTTTTATCAAACCTTGATGGTTCAATATTGAATACATATGGTTTACGCTGGGCAAGATGGGGTGTTTTTTCTAGAGCTTTACAAAGGTTTGGTTTGCATTAATCCGTAGTTAGAAATGGTTTATCTCGGTTCTAATTAGCAAAAAAAAATGACATCACTCGTAGCATGAACGTCTTGCCCATCTAACCGCACGTGAAATTAGATACATCATATTATTTGTCATCTCTAGTGTTTTGTGGTGGACATTTTTTTTTAAATCGTACAAGCACAGTATAGTCTGGACAATAACATATTTTTTTTTAAATTCGAATGTTGGATTGTAGCTAACGGTGCAACCTCCTAAATCTTTCCCAAGTTTCTTTTGTTTCGACCACTACATTTGAAGCCTGCTAATACTTCCGTGTCTTTATGCTATTCTTCCTGTTTTTGTCTTGCAGAAAATACGTCGATTTTTCTATTTTATTCCAATCCTCTTGGATTTCTTCGTCGACTTTTACCCTCGTTCCCCTTTCTATTATCCTTTTCATTTCCCCTGTATCATCGTTTGCTATCGCTCCCCACATGGTGGCCTCTCTTATTTCCTTCATTGCATATAAATGATGTAATATTATAAAGGGTGTCTCAAAATGACCTGACATTTTAATTTATTAATAAAACGTATTATTTATCGCTGCGGCTAGCCGTCCGGTTATCGGACGAACAAGCGTATGTTATTCGTCCGGATAGCGGCGGCTCAGTTCACGCAGCTCACGCAGTACAACGCCCCAAACAATCAAACCCAAACGAACAAACCTAAACAAACAAATCCAAACGAACAAACATACCCAAACAAACAAATCCAAACAAACAAACCCAAGCAAACAAACACGCCTCAACAAACAAGCCCAAACAAACAAACACACCCCAACAAACAAACTCAAGCAAAATTATAAAAAAATTTATCCATGTTTGTATCTTATATTAAAATAAAAATGTTCGTACTTTTCAAATAAATAATACGTTTTCTTAAGGGGTTAGGCCTCTCTAGAGACCGAAAAATAGGCTTTTTGGGAATTTTTTTCTTGAGAAAAACTACAAAATAAATCAAGATTACAAAAAAGGGTGTTTATCATACATATAAGTGACTGTATGCAATAATTTGGTAAATATTCGGCAGTGGGGCTCCTGCTAGAATGAGGCTAATTTTTTTTCTTATTTCTTTTAATCATAGCAGATGATACGAAGTAATATTAACATCATGCGCCGTTACAATAATGATACGGATGATGAGAAGAGTATGTGGCTTCCGGATGGAGGCCGTGATGAGGATCAGCGTTGTGCCGACGTTTCGCAAACGTTACAGTCTGCATCATCAGGGCTGAGAGCTCCGATACTGAAGCTCTCGTGTCTCAGGTATTCCTTATATAGTTGCAGTCATCGTTCCGGATCGCTGCACCAGCCAATCAGATGTTTTAATTGATCAGCTGGTCAATTAAAAAACCGGGAGGACGGTGTGCCAAATATTTGATACACCGTTGGTGTTCTATGGCCATATTACACAAACAGCGCTGGCCGAACATTGGATGGAGACTGGTCATGCCATCCAGTTCGACAAAGCCCAAAGTCTGGCCCCATGAAACAGCTATTTTTCCGGGAAACACCGAGAAGGCTTGGAAATCCGAAAACATCCGGACAATCTAAACAGAGATGGAGGATATCACGTCAATCCTATTTGGCACACCGTCCTCCAGGTTTTTTAATTGACCAGCTGATCAATTAAAACATCTGATTGGCTGGTGCAGCGATCCGGAACGATGACTGCAACTATATAAGGAATACCTGAGACACGAGAGCGTCAGTATCGGAGCTCTCAGCCCTGATGATGCAGACTGTAACGTTTGCGAAACGTCAGCACAACGCTGATCCTCAACACGGCCTCCATCCGGAAGCCACATACTCTTCTCATTACATAAAGAGCCGTGAAAGCCTTAAAACTAAAATCATATACGGATGATGTTTGTTAACCATATTAAACCATTTATACAAAAATTAGCCTGATTCTAGCAGGAGCCCCACTTCCGAATATTTACCAATAATTTTTTTGAAGCGATTCAATTCAAAATGGCGGCTGTGCCGCGTTTATCTCAAAACTGCATTTTTTAAGGTATTCCTTTCGCGGAGGGCCGTATTTTGTGGGGGCATAAGCAGGGCCTTCTGAATCGTCGGTAAATTACAATTGCGCTTAATAAAAAAACAAGTTATAATGGATTATTATACACAACGATAAACTAGAATAACAAAATTCGCGCAAATATAGTAGATTGAGACATTTTTACATTTATTTGAAACGTCACGGCTACAAAAATTCTTCTGCTAACCACACTTTTCCAAGTTTTAACATTAATATTTTCTTTAAACGTTCGGTGACCCGCTGTTTTTATTGTTGTTACGGAATCTTTAGACTTTTTTACACCTGTGAGCAGTTTGTATTAGGCATCTAGAGTTATTTAGTGTATAAATTATTAGAAAGACATGTGGCCAGCGTGACATGTCCATAAAGCGCCGTATAAGTGAGACGATTTTTAGGGCCGTAATTTTTCGTTAAAGGTTCGGTAACTTGGCTTGAAATTTTACCAGTATACTGGGATGTATTTTTACTTCATTATAGACGAAAATCAGTTAAGTGTAAAATATTTGGGTTCGTGAAAGGAATACCTTAAGTTGGCCGGAAACATAACTCAGACAATTTTCAACCGATTCACTTGAAATGTTGAATATATCTTGAAAAATACATTGTCTATGGAAGTACGTAGGATTTTTTTTTATATTGCATAGTTCATTTGTTATTAACAATTATCTGACGATTTTTTCACTTTCCAAAAAAATCGTCAGATAATTGTTAATAGCAAATGAACTATGCAATATAAAAAAAAATCCTACGTACTTCCATAGACGATGTATTTTTCAAGATATATTCAACATTTCAAGTGAATCGGTCGAAAATTGTCTGAGTCATGTTTCCGGCAATCTTAAAAAATGCAGTTTAGAGAAAAACGCTGAACAGTCGCCATTTTGAAATTAATCGCTTCAAAAAAAACGATTGTACACAGTCACTGATACGTATGATAAACACCCTTTTTATAAACTCGATTTATTTTGTAGTTTTTCTGAAAAACAGTCCCCAAAAAGCCTTACTTTTCAGCCTCTAGAGTGGCCTTAAGGCCTTAATACATAAAAAATGTCAGGTCATTTTGAGCCACCCTATATTATTATAAATAATTGTAAATAATCATAGTAAATTGTCGAGCATCGGCTCAGTACATTGTTCTATATACGCAGCAGAAATTCAGGAAGCCCTCTCCTCAAAGTGTGCACAGCACCAAGCGAGGTTTTACTCCACAGCAAATATTGGAGAATATAAAAAAAAATAAGGACCCTCGTCCGCAAGCCTATTAAGGTTTAAAGAACTAAAGGACGTATCGGAGACGATCAAAGGCCCGGAACATGACAAAATACGTCCTTGTACATTTGAATTATGAAATATCCTACCGACATGACGTTGCATATCCCCAGTACTCCTTCCGCGTCATCGTCTACGATAACATTCAGAAGCCTCGACCAATTGCGGATCTCACACGTGGACACGAAACTCGTGGCTGTCTCTCTCTTTATCTTTATCTCTCTCTCTCTCTCTCTCTCTCTCTCTCTCTCTCTCTCTCTCTCTCTCTCTCTCTCTCTCTCTCTCTCTCTCTCTCTCTCTCTCTCTCTCTCTCTTTCTTTCTCTTTCTCCCTTGTGCACACAATCTCTGAGCATTTATCGTGTCCTTCGAAGGACGCATATTTTTCGAGGATGCCTAATCGCGGCCGGTCATTGGCCCAAGTACGAAATATCTTTGGAGCAAACACGAGCGTCATCGTTGCTACACGCGCAAATTCATTAGTCACCCGCATTGAGAGGTAGCAGCGCCATGTTGGATCAAGTGCGTATACGAGGAGTTTGGATTCGGTTTTGGAAGACTAATGAAACGTGTGGGAAAATCTAGTCTGGTTTGGCGACATGTACCCTAAAATGACATCGGCTTGAAGCTTAATTTTCGTTGGAATGCAACGAAAATTCTTTTCTGCTTCTTATTTTCATTATCATCCAAAATCATACTTTGCAGATTTAGGTTGTAAATCGGTAAATAAGAATCCTAAAAAATGTTTGCCTGCTTTTTGTAGCTCAAATCTGCCAAAGGAAATGTGGAAAGTAAAAAAAAAATCATTTTTGTTGCATCCCAACGATACAAACTCCGTCATAAAACGAGAGGGTGCACTTTTTATGTTTTTTTTTTTTCGGAAAACAAGGGCGGTCCTCTAGTTGGGTGGGAGTTTTTCCTATGCTCAGCATTAAGGGGCTAAACCAGTGTGGCACTTAAAAAAAATCGACTTTTTTGCCTTTTTCGACAGTTTGTACGTTCAATAATATCCTGTAAACATTTCAAGGCCGTATCTCTAATACTCGTCGAATGGCAGCCTTCTAAAGTGCAACCGCTCGTAGGTATAAAATGTAGGATCAAAATCTTCAAACGGGTTTTTTCTCGAAATGAGATTTTTCAAATTTGCCGACATTGTAACTCAAAGAGCAACTATCCGATTGACTTGAAATTTGAACTGAGTACTCTTGAATATATTTACTCTACAATGACGTAGGATATTTTTGATTGGATGAAAATTGACGATTTAGCATTGAAAAAAACGATAATTTTATAGGCAAGAAAACAGACGTTTTTTCCATAAATACGCCATTTTGTTAGATTTTGATATTTTTCGAAAATCCTACGTCATTGTACAGGAAATACCTTCCAGTTTAACGACATTTTTTCCTTTTTCGGTTTCAGCTACTCAATCGTCCGGAATCATGTCAGCAGTGGGGGAACTTTTTTTTTTGGCGCCTCCGAAGGCAGCGCATAAGTCGCTTGGATCTCAATATTGTTCTATGAAAAAATTATGTAATGTAGGTCAAATATAGCAAAATATATTCTTAATTTTCCGAAACGTTTAATTGAGTACCGTTCTTCCAAAAAATTCCCGAAAATCACCCAAATTTTCGGCGATCACACTGGTATAGCCCCTTGAGCCTGGAGCAAATGGCTGGGGAACAGAACCGGACTTGTTCATGAATTACTTTTTTACAGGCGAGGTCAAAAACCAAAATAACCGAATAGAGATGAATTATAATTATTTAGCTTCAATATATGAAGGCTAAAAATTTAAGCCTAGACCTGGCTTTAATTTAATAAAAACACTAACTACCATTTGTTTGTTTTTATTTTGGACCAGCCCGGTTTTGAATGAGAATGGTAGATAACTCCGCTTTTGAATAAAAATCTAATGGACATATCCGGTTATGAAATAAAACAGATTCTTCGAATTGAATATAATTTTGTTTTTTATTATCAATTTGAACTTTCTACGCAAACTCTTCCATGGAAGGCTCACGACAATCGCATTCAATGTCATCATCGTCATCACTGTGTTCATCTGTGACTAATTTTTCATTCATCCCGCCATGGACAAGGTCGTTTCTGCGTGAAAATGCAGTTTTTAACCAATTTTAAGGCGTTTAGAGCCGGATTTGATGCAAAAATATTTTGGGAGCTAATAAAGCTGTGATCGAAGAACAAGAAAAAAATTTGATGTAATGTGGACAAGTCCGGTTTTGTTCGCCAACCCCTCAAATATGATATTGATGTTTGATCCTTGGGACGCAGCGAAAGTTTAGTCGCCCGGACTTTTTCTTTGGCAAATTTGGGCGCCAGAAATTACTCTACCGTTTTTCAGAACGAGCATCAGAAATCTACAGCCCAAATTTGCAAATTTTGGATGATGAAGAATCTGAAGAAGTGAAAAAGAATTTTCGCTGCATTCCGACGATGCAAACTTCAACACCGTGAGAGAAAATCCATAGCGTTTCTTGATGTCGATATTAAGTGCTAGAGAAGTACCGAGAATTTTGATTTTTTAAGAGAGGGCACCAATGTCCCCCATGGAAATTTATATACGTAAAAATATACTGCAAATTTATTTTAGTAATAATTGTAATGTATGTGAAATGTATGCCATATATTGAAAATATATGTTGCATATATGTGCCAAATTCTAATTTTCGTAACGTGTTTATATATGAGATGTGTATGCGTGGTATTACTGTATATTAATGTATCATATATCAATGATATATGTAGCATTTACCCTGCATATATGCCACATATATACAGATATGCGTAGCGTATCTTTATATAGTGTTTATATGTAATAGCGTACTTTAACTGTAAGTTAAGTTTTTTTTAAGTTTAAGTTTTAAGTTTTATTAAGTTTAACCGTAATAGTGTTTATACTCAGCATATATTTCTTGTCAGGAATATGTATAAAAAATGTATGCGTCATATATGACGCATAAATGACCCATATATGAGTCTTATATGACGCATACGTTTTTAATATATTTTCCTAACAAAAAAATAGATTGAAAATATATCGAAAATATATGCGTCGTAGATGCCTCATATATGCATCATATATAGTGTTTATACGTAGCATATATTTTTGTGGTCAAAAAAATATATCGAAAATATATGGGCCATATATGCGTCATATATTTGGTGCATATATACTAAATATATACGTATTATTCTATTTTTCGTCACTATATATGCGACCGATATATATATATATATATATATATATATATATATGTAGCATATATTTTCTGCATATGTTTTACATACATAAATTTCCATGGGGCTGACGGGCCGAAAAAGGTCGTTTTTCCATTTTTTTTGCCTACTAGATTATCTATTTGGAAAAAAGGTATGTTATTTAACATACATTGAACTTATTTTGTGTAAATTTTTATTTAAAAACGGCCGGATCGACAATCTGACAATGGTTGGTCTGAAAAATGAAAATAACAAAGTTTTATAATCTACATTAAGGCGTTACCCCCACTTGTAGCGCAAAAAAAAGCCTGTTTCATGAATTTTTTAAAAGAAAACTACAAAACTTTTTCATCAATCAATATACCATCTTAAAGAACACATCTTGAAGAACTTTCAGTAATTTTTTTATTGAAAAATATTACATTGTTTAGTGGCAAATGGCCGTCAATGAAATAATGTTTTTATATACACGGTTTGCGGTGACCAACATTGCGGCGAAGTGGATCAACTGAGAAAAAAAAATGCGGATGGATTTAGTCAAATATAAGTATAAACTAGTCTTTAATCGAAGGATTTTAAAAAATATTCGTTTTTCACAAAATGGCGGACAGTCAAAGTTAATGGTTCGATTTTAACGAAAAAAGGGCCGTTTTTTGGCTATAAAACGGCCATTTTGTTCGAAAAAAAAAATCGAACGATTAAAGACTACATTTTTATGTATTAAATAAGCCTGCAAAATTTCAAGAAGATCGGTTCATTAGTGTTCGAGTAATCTTGGTCACCGACTTCAGAAATGCGATTTTGAGAAAAACGCGTTTAAAGTTTCAATTTCCGGTCGTTTACACAACGGATTCTTCTCTTTCAACGCTCATATCTCAGTCAATTTTGTTCGGATCGACTTGAAATGTTCAGGACATATTCTCAGATACTTATACTTCAAAAAAATGCAATTAAAAAAAATCGATTTTTTCAAAATCGCAAGTGGGGGTAACCCCTTAATGTAGCTTCCGTTCTACGTAGCCGTTTTTTGAATAAAAAAATGTCACAAAGTGGCGGCTGTTGAAAAAAAGTATAATTTTGGCGAAATTTTTACTTATATTCGGGAGCTTAAGCTTAACACAAATCCCTTTGGAAGCCCGAAAATTAGTCTTTTTTCATGATTTTTTTAAGGGTGATCAAATAATCGCATTATTTTAAAAATTTTACATTATCTTATTACAATTTTCAAGTGTTCAAAAAAATAATTTTTTTAATAAAACGAATTATCGGCGTCATAAGATATTCTTTTAGGCGTCTTTTGAAAAACTGCTCATGTTATAGCTCAAAAAGTTATTGATCGATAAGGCTGAAATTTTGGAAGGTTTCTCACTATAACATTCTTGGAAGGTTTGCTTATAATTTTTATTATTCTTGGAAGGCATGCTTATATTTTTTATTATTCTGCTAATTTTTGAAATATCAATAAACGGTTTTCACGAGCGTATTAAGAAAGGTCTAAGGAATAATAAAACGAAGTATTGCCTTAAAACGGCATTTCGCGCATAAAAAAAAGGAAAAACGCATTTCTTTTGGTTTATTTGTGAAAATTGTTGCGTCGAATTTTCCAGTGGCAGATTGTTCGAAAAGTTACGTAGACAAAGTGAGTAAGCAAATTTGTGCCGGGTCGTGACACGGGAGTGGCGTGTGTCTCGGCAAAGGTTCACGTGGACTTAAGGATTTATTATCATTTATAAATATATATACACGTGACCTGGATGAAGCATTATCGTCTTGAGGATTTCGAGGATTAGTGCGGAAGAGTTTTGAGCGTCGTATTATCGAGTTCCCCCCCCGTTACGAGAAGTTCGTCGACACGAAAATATTTTCTCAACGAACCTCCTTCCCAACAACCGGAAGTGACACATTGCACAAATTACGACTCCAAAAGCAAACAAGTAAAAATACTTTCGTAAAATTTGAAAGGCAGCGGCCTTCTGGTTCGTTGCTCAGTGCTTTCGTTTTATTTTCATTAATCTCGGAGCTCGCTTATGCTCGTCACGAATCTCGGAGACGAGACGTATCAGCGTTGGAAATAAATGGAACGTAAAGCAGACCGAGTGTCGATTAATTAGAGGATTTTTGGGGGGTGCTGGAAATCTCGCACGAATTCTCCGCAGGTTCTCTTGGTGCCTTTTCATTTGGGATGTGATATGAACGACGTAACTCATTTCGACGAGTCTTGAGTAACGCGATTAAATTTTATCGAGCGCTTCATTCTTAAGGGGACTTATGGGACGAGCCGAAAAAGTGTCGTTTATTCCGATTTTTTTTTGGCTACTAGATTATTGATTTGGAATTTGGAAAACCGGTAGGTTATTAAGCATATATTGAATTTAATTCGTGTAAATTTTTATTTAAAAAAAATCAATATTAACAATCTTATTGAGGTATAATAGAGACCCTGCAAAAATTGTGGACCATCGGTCGAATCGATAGTTTGACAATGGTTGCTCTGAAAAATAAAAATAAAAAAGTTTTATAATGTATATAAATGTTGTACGTAGATGTTAAAAAAAATATCACCCATTGGCGGGTGTTAAAAAAAATTGTAATTTTGACAATATTTTTAGTTTTATTCGGGGGCGTCAAAGATACTAAATTGAAAAAAAAACGGCTATGTATAAGGATAACTATTGCAATTACAGATATTTTGGTTTTTCTAAATCGAAAATCGGACAATTATAGCTAGAGTTATGATTCCGGCCAAGTCGAGAAAAATCGCTTCGCTACTTGCTCTCACAAAATTGCCTCTGACTCGCTTAATCTTCCATATGGTTACATAATAGTTTTATATAATATTTTAACTTGAACATTTTTCCTCATACTTTTTAATATGTAGACTTTAAGGAAAATAAAAAAAAAACATTATTTTTACCCGTCACGGTGGTGTCCCGCCTTAAATTTAATTCTATTTGGATTTCATTTTCTTTAAATTGAATTTTATTCAAGTTGGATGTTCATTTATATTTAATTTGACCAACTTTCTTCTTATTTGAGTTCAATTGAATTTAAATACAATATTATTTAAATTTTATTTGATTTTACTGACTTTATTGAGTAGAGTTTATTGAGCTTATTCTATTTCATTTTATTTACTCAAACTTCGTTCTGTTTATTGTTTTATGTTACTTTTCTTGAATTCTCATATTTATTTCATATTATTTTATCTACGAGCCTTAGGAACATTTCTCGATCCATCATTTTAAACATTTATATTTCTCCGCCGAAATCGGCCAGTTGAGAAAAAAAAACTGGAATTCGGCTAAAACATAATCGTACAATTCGACTCGCAAGACCCCGTGTCGGTGCGCACACTGCATACTTTATACTGTCGCGACGAGTAAATCGAAAGCTCTGTACCGTTAGTGAACACGAGAGATGATCGTACACGCGTTCACCGACGTTGAAACAGTGCGTAATAGAGTTGATAAATAAAGTACGCCGGGTCATTGTCCAGCCAAGAGACGAGATTTGCGTTAAACGAGCCGTGCCAATTCTCGTCGACGCTCTTCTTCGCCATCCACATACATTTTCAGTACACGCGTTCTTTTAATCCGTTCAAGGCGAGGTAGACGTTACTCAGTCGGTAAAAACCCCGTTTTTAATTCTCAAATCCTTTTTATATTTGATTTAATAATTAAAATGTATATTTGAAAAAAATTAAATACGAGATTGAATTGTGCATCCTTGGAATGCAATGAAAATTCATTTTTTCGATTGCTTCAATTTCCTGTTACAGATTTTTGTTCAAATCTCTCAATGATTTTTATTAGGATGCTTATTTGGAGACAAATAAGCATCTTAAGGGGGGAAATGACTTTGGGCGATCAAAAAATTCCTAATTTTCATGACTTTTTTTAAGGTAAGATTTTTTACTATTATTAAGACTTAGGATACGTTTCATTAATAATTTCGCTGTTGCTGGTCTTTTTTATTAATGTTTAAAAATGGCGGAGGCATGACACGGTCTTCCAAACGGGTTGCGGCGGATGTTGTCGGACGGCGTGACACGTAGCGTCGGCGGGATTAATCTTAGAAAAACCAACGAAGATTTTTCTTTCATTGACCCTCATACGCAGAATATGAACCAAGAAAAAGTGAGAAATGTTGAGAATTGATGAAATGGTACGCTTTGAAAGAAAAAGTTTGAATTTTTCAAAGTACAATGGCTACATTTTCCAATAGAAAAATACTTTTTTGTTTAATTTTTAAGAACATTTAGCGTTATGTTTAAGACAACCAACAAATTTTATCCTCGCTTAATCGACCTCCAAATAAGCATTTAAATCGGTTATTGAGAGATTTTTAGCAAAAATCTCCAAGAAATTTGAGCAATCGAAAAAAAATGAATTTTCATTGCATTCATTTCAATTTCAATTACACACTTTAATTTCGTATTCAATTTTTTCAATATTTTAGTTATTGTATAAAATATTTGTTCGGAGATTTCGATCGTTGATTTCCACATGATCATTCAAATAAATAATTGACAGCTTTTTGCAAAAAGCCTGCAAACAATGTAAGCGATACATGAAAATTAATTTGCATTGCATTGTAAAGATGCAAACTGCAATTTCATCACTTTGTTGTCCTTCTGATAGAGACCAAATTAAAACTTATTTATTTTCCGGAATTTCTCTCTCTCTCTCTCTCTCTCTCTCTCTCTCTCTCTCTCTTTCGTATGTCACGTGGTACATCTTTTGTTTTGCCTCAAGACCAAAGAAAAGCAACAAAAAATAAAATCCCACTAGCTAGAATGAAATACTCACCATTTCCGGGCTTCGTGGTAAGAGAATGAAATTGTCTCATCCTCCATAGCGAAAAGATCGAAGCACTCGTAAAAATCAGTACCCACGATTTTCATGATCCGAGCGACTGTCCGAAGATGAAGTTTTCCTCATATCCTCGAAACGTTTAACCGAGTGGATAAAAATCGCTTAGCAGTTATATGGCTCGAACGCAACAAATACGTGTTTTTAATCTTATTACGCGAGGATAGCGCGTAGGAACGAGGGGGGCAGACGTTCGGAATGAAAAGCCACCTGTTGGCGTGTTCGTTCTCGTCATTAATTTCCTCGGGCTTCTCGACACTTTTCCGTCTCTCGAGGCAACGGAGAGTTCGTGGAAATCAAAGTTCGTCTCGGTGCTATTAATTATCTCAGCATTTTGAGAATCTTGAAAACGAACCCGTTCGCTTGAAGAATAATGGCGATTTTGATGCAGTGGATTAATTAAAGACAATGGTGTAAAAATGGACGATAAATATCAGGATTGGTGTGTGGCGTGACGAGAAGTGATAAATTCGAATTATGCATAGTTTTGACGTCAATCCTCGCGCACAATCTCATTCGAATGAATCGATCAATTTATATTCAAGCTAGTTCAACGATCAATAATAACGACGTGCAAAGAAATCAAAACAAACCCGAACAACAATGTTGTTTTTCTCGATCGAGCAATATTTCGCATTGCATTAAGGGGCTATTACGACGGAATGGAAAAGCGGAATTTTTATTTTTTGCATTTTTCAACTCTATTCCATCATAGAATTTACATCTGCTGGTAAAGTCGATTTTCACTTTATCGACTCAGTATAGTATAGAGCACTTGATGCGCGCGCTTTAAAACGGCTACCGGCTGCGCGTCGCTGCCAACGGTTTGGAACAGCTGTTTTTAATGTATGGGCGGGGTAAAGTATTAAAATTTTTTTTTTCATTTTTAAAATTTTTTTTAAATGAATGCATAATATATCAAGAACATTGCGTTAAAATTTCAAGTCGATCGGAGTAAAATTGATGAAGTTATGAGTATTTGAGCGTCTATTGCTCCATGCCGTTCTCTTCTCTTCTGCATTTTTCAAACCGTTTTTCTGAGACTTGTCATATTTGAAGCCCGTGTGCACGGTAACTCAAAATCTACTGGACCAATCGCTTTGAAATTTTGCACAGTACTTCTTCACATAATTCGCCAGGTATTGTCGAGAGCTTTTTTGTTTTTTTTAATAATAACTAATTTTTCAACAATAAATTAGCCAATTTTTTTTAGCGAAAATCGGGTTTTTGGCTGCCAAGCGCCACGAAAAATCGAAAAATCGAAAAAAAAAATCCTCCCGTCATTACCTCGAGAAACATCTCCTTTAACAAATGCATTTTGATTTTTTTGTTTCAAATGATTCTGTTGCGAGTTATGGTGCACACCGCAAACCAACTTTTTTTCGAGGCGCCTCCGGGGTTTAATTTTCACTCGCTCAATTTTGAATATTTTGCAATGCAAATTTAGGAGAATGTTGTTCAAATGTTGCTTTATTATATGTAAATTTTTCAATAAACGAACACTATTCGTTACGCCAAAAAAAAATCTTAAAAACATGCCTTTTTTTCGCCGAATTAACTTTACCCCGCCGTTAAACCTGAGTATACACATATACGCGTATACTTCTATACATTTACTGTACAGTAGTAGTCTCACGTTTCACTGTGTGAGTGAAAGGATGCGCTACTGGTTAGTATTTAATAGTATAGTGTAGTAAACTTCAAGGGGCCATACCAGTGCGACACTAAAAAAAATCGATTAATT
The DNA here is from genome assembly GCA_964007375.1 of Ophion obscuratus. NCBI lineage: Eukaryota > Metazoa > Arthropoda > Insecta > Hymenoptera > Ichneumonidae > Ophion > Ophion obscuratus. The sequence continues at coordinate 10,091,543 of OZ023319.1, forward strand.
GTTGTCCTATTCGGCAGTTTATACTTTCAAGAAGTATAACTGATTAGTAGTTTTTATGGCAAATATCATTTTATCTTGCAAAAATCGATAATTAAATCTTTAAACGCGTTTTTCTCGAAATGAGATTTTTCAAATTTGCTGACATTGCAACTCAAAGAGCAATTATCCGATTGACTTGAAACTTAGAGCAGAGTAGTCTTGAATATATTTACTCTACAATGACGTAGGATATTTTTGATTGGATGAAAATTGACGAATTGGCATTGAAAAAGACGACCATTTTATAGGCAAGAAAACAGACATTTTGTCATAACTACGCCGTTTTGTTAGATTTTGATATTTTTCGAAAATCCTACGTCATTGTACACGAAATACCTTCCAGTTTAACGACATTTTTTCCGTATTCGGTTTCAGCTATTCAATCGGCCGGAATCATGTCAGCAGTGGAGGAACTTTATTTTTGGCGCCTCCGAAGGCAGCGCATAAGTCGCTTGGATCTCAATATTTATCTATGAAAAAATTATGTAATATAGGTCAAATATAGCCGAATATATTCTTAATTTTCCGAAAAATTTAATTGAGTACTTTTCTTCCAAAAAATTGCCGAAAATTAACCAAATTAACCAGAAAATTAACCAAAAATTAACGTTCACACTGGTATAGCCTCCCGAGTAGAAATCTTGCTTCGGCTGCAATAAAGACCCGATCAGGCATTCTGATTTCGTTATCCGGCCTTGATCAGGATTTTTTTTATCAAGCCCTGATCATTTTTGAAACGCAATCCCTGACTTCGGCCTGATCAGGGTAAAAGATCAAGGCCTGATCAGGATAAAGAATCAAGGCCTGATCAGTGCTTCATTTTTTTTAGGCTTCATCAAAATGAAAGATCGTGGCCTACTCAGGATGATGAAATGAAGCCCTGCTCAGGAAGTCCTATTTATTCCTGAAATGAAAAGTACTACGAATATTCAAAATAGAAAGGGCACAAAATTATAAATAATGCCTTAAATAAAGTAAAAATAAAATAAAATAAAATAAAAATTAAATCAATTAAATAAAAAAATATTTGGTTGGCCTAGGCTGTCCGGGCTAACCTGCACCGATGAATGTGATGCCATCGGTGCAGATTAGTCTGTACAGCATAGGCCAACCCAATAGTGGTAATTTGACAGCGTAGTTACAGTCCAATGAATGTAATGTCTACTCGAAGTGCATTTCGAATGGACTAACCTGCGCCAATGGCATTGCGTTTACTGAACTGAACTACGCTGTCAACTTACCGTAATTTGTTTGGTCTATGCTGTACAGGCTAACCTGCACCGTTGACATTACATCTACTGGACTGAACTCGAAATGCATTTCAAATGGACTAACCTTCACCAATGACATAACGTTTACTGAACTAACCTACGCTGTCAACTCAGCATTATTTGTTTGGCCTATCCTGTCCGGATTAACCTGCACATGACTATTTTATAGTCACACGTTAATTTATAGTCATAAATTCAAAATAAATTCATGGTCATAGAGTTAACCTAATTCATAGGTATCAGAATTATCAGATTATCATCAGATAGTATCAGAATTTTGAAAGTCTTTGAGAAAAAAAAATTATTTTTTATACTAACGTATGTATATGTCTCGTGCTTCTCTCGTGTGTCTCTAGCATTTGACAAGATGAGGTTAGGCATGTGTTTAGCGCCAAACTGTACAAGTCCAGTTGCTTGACCATCGCCTGATGCTAGCCGGATCAGGCGAATTGACTTGAGCCGTAAATCCAGTGGCTTGACCACAGCTCGAAGCTATCCGGATCAGGCAAATTAAGGCATACCTTAAGTAAAGCCTCCGTGCTACAACGTGATCAGGCCTTGATCAAATATCAGGCCAGCCTGACAATATTTCTACTCGGGCTCTTAAACGCGTTTTTCTCGAAACGACTTTTTTCACCCGGCGACGGTGATTTCGGAAAAACGGCTGAACCAATAGGGCTAAAAAATGTACTGCATATTCAGCATATGTATGGCTATGGCCCGAACTAGAATTATTAAAAAATATTAATTTTAACTTTCATTTTCGCCCGAATTGCGACGAAAAAAACGTGTTTTTCGAACACTTTAGCAAAAAACGACGCCATTTTGTTATTTTTCAATATAAAATAAGAATTCTAGCTCGGACGATAGCGACACTCGTACAGATTAAGAATCTTTTTGAATTTTTTGTTTCCGATTACCTGGCGAGCGCAAATCATCAGTGCCAGCAACATAATTTTTTCATGCCTTTACACGATTACAAATTGTTAATAAAAATATACATTTATATGCAACAACAAAAATTGTTTTGTATTCTGTAAGAGTGTATCTTTAAGCGATAAAAAGTTTGTACCGATACATGCAACATTTAAAAAAAAAAACATTATTAAAAATAGCTTATTTTTTTAGCTGTCACCGTAGAACAGCCCCTTAAAGCGTTAGGCTACCGTGACGACTTGAAAAATAAGGGTCAATATAACAAAAAAATTGAAGGAATAAGCAAGATGATAAAAAAATCGTTTAGACTTTTTTTCTATGTATATAAACAAAGCTGTGTGCAAAATTTTAGGAAAACATGTTTATAACTAAAGAAGCTATAAAAAATCTGGTGGGCTGAACTTGAGGGGCTCGATGTACTTGATTTTGACCACCCGGTTGATGTGAAATTTCAAAACATGAGTTTTTCTCCTTAAAATTGATAATATTGGCTAAAACTTGACCGAGTTTTTTTTTGTCATCGTGTTTCAATCATTAAAAAAAAACGTTGACTTTTTTTTCGATTTTTTGCGAGGAAAAATGACATCATTATTGGTAATAACGAATGGGAAAAAAAAGTTAAGAAGAAAAACATGGGTCAAGACTAAACTGCTATTACATTCGATGAGTGTACCAAATTTCAATCCAATCCGTTCATTAGATGTCGAGAAATCGTATACATCGTTTTCAGAAACTTCGTTTCCAGAAAAACGCGTTTAAAATTCTAGCAGTTCTATCTTTATTATCACACGTTTACCTTCAATCTGCGATTTCTGCACCATATGTTGCAACTTCCTCTTCGACATGAGTAGCCTCAAGCGACGAGCGAGTGTTCGTCATTTTCACAGTAGCCTGACCCCTTAATTGATTCCTTTATCGCTGCGGAGAATTCACGAGCGCAAATCGATTAGTACGACTGTCGGATAATTCTAAATTACGAGTGTAAACGCTCGCGTTTTTTCGTTTTCCGCGGATGACGTAGGTACGTGCTTTTTTTTTCTTGCCTCGATCCTGCACGATGGCATTATTGAATCGGTCGATGCTTTGAGATTGTAACGCGACTCGGGCTGAATTGTGATGCCTCATGCTCCTCTTGGAACTTTGGTGCAGTGGGAAAAACCACTCAACGGAGGAGGCAAGATCGCGGCGCATATCGTGAAAATATTGTTGTTAGGTAATTGTAGCGCATTGCCATGGACCAATACTTGGATCAGCTACCAAGGCAGTAGTCTGGTCTAGAGCGAGATTTTCGACGTCATTTTTGGGTCGGAATAACTTTTGAACCGTTCAAGTTGTCTTGATGAAATTTTACATATGTTTTTATTGATCCTTTGTGAATGTAACTATATTGAAAAAAAAATATTTTAAATATTTTCATGTAGTTTTTTATTTTTTACAACATGGTCCGTCGAAAATGTATGCGTCTGAAAAAAAAATATATATATACTCAATCTGTATGAGTATTCTGAGCACTGGTAGCAGAATTAGTACTTAAAAAAAATTTGTTACAAAATGGCGGCCTGTTAACCTTTGATTAAGGCGTTACCCCCACTTGTAGCGCAAAAAAAGGCCTTTTTCATGAATTTTTTCAAAGAAAACTACAAAACTTTTTTAATCGATCAATATACCATCTTAAAGAACACACCCTGAGGAACTTTCAGTAATTTTTTTATTGAAAAATATTACATTGTTTAGTGGCAAATGGCCGTCAATGAAATAATGTTTTTATATACACGGTTTGCGGTGACCAACATTGGGGCGAAGTGGATCATCCGAAAAAAAAAATGCGGATGGATTTAGTCAAATATAAGTATAAACTAGTCTTTAATCGAAGGATTTTAAAAAATATTCATTTTTCACAAAATGGCGGACAGTCAAAGTTAATGGTTCGATTTTAACGAAAAAATCGAACGATTAAAGACTACATTTTTATGTATTAAATAAGCCTGCAAAATTTCAACAAGATCGGTTCATTAGTGTTCGAGTAATCTTGGTCACCGACTTCAGAAATGCCATTTTGAGAGAAACGCGTTTAAAGTTTCAATTTCCGGTCGTTTACACAACGGATTCTTCTCTTTCAACGGTCGTATCTCAGTCAATTTTGTTCGGATCGACTTGAAATTTTCAGGACATATTCTCAGATACGTATGCTTTAAAAAAATGCAATAAAAAAAATCGATTTTTTCAAAATCGCAAGTGGGGGTAACCCCTTAACGATATTTCACGCATTTTCGGGTATTCGACGAGTTATAAAATGTGGGAAAATTATTGTTCGACTCAATTCTGCTACCAGTCCTCAGAAAGAGGCTACCGAAGGTATGTGCAAAATTTGAACTCGATCGGTCAATTAGTTATCGAGATATCGTGGACGCCGATTTGAAAAACATAGTTCTGAGATAAACGCGTTCAAAGTTTTGATACCGTTAAATGAGGTTCGCGCGCGGCTTGCTTATAATTTCTATTACTCTGCTAATTTTTGAAATATCAATAAACGGTTCTCACGAGCGTATTAAGACAGGTCTAAGGGATAATAAAATGAAGAAAAAAAATCGATTTTGTCAAATTTTTAGACCAGACTACTACTGCCTTAAGGCGGGATATACATTTACAACGATCAAAAAATTGATTTCTTTTTTTTTCTCCAAACGATAGAACTATATATGTAGAATATTTTCCTAAAGTTTCATAGCGAAATTCGAAAAACTTCAAATGTTACAGCTCGTCAATGTTGTGCCTCACCGCTCGCATTCGGAGCGAGCGTGAACGTCAAACGCGTTTTTCTCAAAACTGCATTATCGAAATTGGCGTGCAGGAATACTCAAAAACTATCGAGCCGATTGAGTTGAAACTTGGTAGAAATATTGATAATATTGGTACCTTCTACTTGACGAGAATTGTTTTTGAAAAAATAGAAAAAAAACTTTTTTTAATCCACGTTTTACAGAAATGTTGCGTGAAATCTTGATTTTTCTTTGTAAATGCGTGCCATTTTCCTAATTTTGCATTTTCTTCATTTTTATCACTGTCACATAGAAACTATATATGTTCTAACTGAAAAAAATGTTTGAACTTTTTTGCAAATCAAAGTCTGCGGGAAGCTAGACTGCACGCCGATTCGCAACCCCCGCGTCGACCTTGCTGTAACACTCTTCCACAGCTCTGTCATTTTAATGATGAATTAATTTTTAAAAATTATTTTGTATACTTAAATATACTATTAAAAGATACCTAAAGTTTGATAATTTTAGAATAATTATTTCTTAGTTTAAAAAATCCCTAAATATTGCTTTTTTTCGTGTCTAAATGTATATCCCACCTTAATTTCATTCTCTTTTTAATTAAATTGACTGAAATTCTCGTATAATCAATATTTTTTTCACTCGACTTTACTATTCTAGAGTTTTACTCGTTTACATTGAGTCTTATTTAACATACGTAACCCGTGCAGAAATTTTGGCAGGGATACAGCTGGATTCTGACTTGTATCCCGGGCTCCCAGTCGGGATCAAGTCCAATATCGGATCAGATTCGAAGACTAAATGTAAGATCCATAAACTGGATTCCATTAGGGATCCAGAACCGGATCATTTAATGACTATAAATAGATTCCCCATGGAATCATTGAGGAATCTGGGAAGGATCACGGGTGAATACAGGCTGAAATAAAATGTCAAAAATGGAATTATGACATGTTAAATTTATTATAAAAATAAATAACATTTATAAAGTTTTGGCGCATTAAACTATCAATAAAAAAAATTTGTCCAACGATTCAAATGGCAGATCGCGCTCATCGCGAGATTATGATGTGAATTAAAAAAAATTCACATCAAAATCTGTGAATGCAAATGTATTGACAAGAAATTATAAATACAAAAAAATTCACAAAATTAGTTGTGAATTTTTTCGTATTTAAGACAAATTAAAATCAAATTCAAAATTATTAGATTAAAATTTGCGCCAAAAGTGAGTTCGTACGTATTTTGAGAGAAAACATTGCCTCGAGGCAAAGAAATTTTTGCACATAACTTTTTGTGCGAACATTTCTTTGCCTCAACACAATGTTTTCTCTCAAAATATGTTTACACTTGTGGTGTAAATTTTAATATAACAGTCGTGAATTCGATTTTTATTCTTCAACTTGAGGAAATTCACAACTCATTTTGTGATTTTTTTCATATTTATAATGTAATATTTGAAACTCACAACTTTTTTTGCGAAAATTTCTTTGCCTCGACGAAATGTTTTCTCTCGAAATACGTAAGAACTCACGGTTGGTGTAAATTTTAATGTAATCATTGTGAATTTGATTTTAATTTGTCTTAAATACATGTTTATACCCACCGACATGTCGGTGGGTATAAACAGAGACTTATTCCCCAAAACCGGTATCCCGGTTAGAATCCAACTTGCATCAGTATCGGAATATGTACGACGACGATGGCATAATTTTGAAAATTTTGGCATCACGTGTATTTTCGGTATTACTATGTAATTCCTATCTATAGATAGGAATTTTATAGATAGGAATCTATAGACAGAAATTCCTATCTATAGATAGGAATTCCATAGTAATACAGAAAATACACGTAACGCCAAAATTTTCAAAATGATGCTATCGTCGTCGTACATATGCCGATACTGATGCATGTTGGATTCTAACAGGGATACCGGTTTTGGGGAATCCATGACAAATCCTGATCGGGATTTGATTGGACATAGGGTATCCCGGTCAAAATTTCTGCACGGGAAGTAATGGAAAATTTGTATGCTTTAATGATTTTGGTATTTGGTATTATTGACACAAAAACATATTTAGTCGTACATACTAAATGGATCTATTTAGATGTTGTATTTGAATCAACTAGCGAAGTCATAGACGTAGTAGTTCGATCCGTGGCCGCTGTGTGGCGCAGGTCCCGAGGTTTCTCCCCCAAGCCTCTCGTACTCCGAGCGAGTTTATAACCGAGTCCGCAAAACGTATCGACGCACCACAAATTTTGCAGCTTGCCATTCGTGGTCGACCGAGTCCAAATACTCCAAGAGGTGTGGAAATGACATCTTGATTTTTCACATAATCTATATTTTTTTTTATACATTAAGATTGTCGATCTCTCATGCGGATAAAAAAAACCGTTTCGGTTATTTTCGTACCCTAAATCGCAAAAAAACGTGAGCTATACAAATAAAATGAACTTTCGTTGCATTCCAACGATGCAAACTTCAACATCATCCGAAATGACGGCAATGCGAAATATTTTTTATCATTTTTCACCATTGAAGATTGTTAACACAGATAAATGTGTATTGTACGTGGGGAAATATGATAAATATGGCGGTTGCAAATCAAAATGGAATGCAATCATTGGAAATTGAGATCTGACAAATTTCGAATTGAAAAGTCCGTGAAAACATAAAAAAATTATTTACTCGCAAATGATTGTGACGAATGAAGGCGCGAAAGATCCTGACATATGATCAACCTGAAGGTGAGAGGGCGATCGAAAGACAACAAACGCCACCGCTTTTGTGCCGTAGTCAGACGGTCGTTACTACACAATTACACCATATGCACTTTTTATCGTCATTAATTGGAACGTAATGTGCCTACACACACACACATATTTAGCTTCGACGAACGGCTGATGCGCCTCGTATCGGCAAAAAGCCAATAATAATTGTATTTAAGTACACACGCTAAAGCCGCGATTCGAGACCGTATGAACGCGCCACGGAAAAGTATAGAATAACAAATCTTTTTTTCCCAACCCCCGATACAGTAAAAAATTAATCGTCTACCTCTTAAAGTCCAGGGTTGCAGCAGCGTGTACTTGCAAAGCTACAAATAGCGTTTGGCTCTATTAAAAAGTTATCGATATATCGCGGTGAAAAAAATCGCCCGTAAAAAGAATGAAGATACTTGAAGCACGTGTACAAAGTAACAATTCGTGCGTCCACGACTTAGCCGATACAGTGGAGCCTTTCGAACTTTGACGTACTTCAGACCGAACTGCAAAACTTCAACCTCCGGGAATACTTCGATTCATAGGGAGGCCGGACAAAAATCGATTCGAATTACAGACAAAAGCTATGCAGAATGAATATTTCTGGGTAAAATTTTCGTCGAAGGAAGTGTCCTCAGTTTCAACGTATACCTCTGCGGGGCTTCACCTTTTGTTCTATATCCATTCTGGGCTAAATACTTATTTAGAACTTATTTTTTATTTTAGAAGTGATTTGGAGAACTTATTTTTAGTTCCTTGATGATAAAATTGCGAAAACAGAAACGGTGGTCCCATTTGAAACAAAATGGAGGTGACCTTGAAATCACCAAAGCGCCTCCACTTGGATGAACCTCGTAGCCGCCACTCGATGACCGACTATTAACCTTTAAAAATGGCGAAGGTATGGCATGGTCTTCTAAACGGGTCGCGGCGGATGTTGTCAGACGGCGTGACACGTAGCGCTGGTGGGATTAAGGGGTAACACTACTCTGGCGGCAGAAAGTAAGGCCTAACTTTGACCATTTATTTTGGGAGCATGAAAAAAGGAACATGATATCTTTTGAGAGGGTTTATTTAACAGGTATTAAAGTATAAAAAAAGCGTTTTATAATTATTTTCATACAAAATGGCGGCGACAGAGCCCATTTTGAAAAACGTGTTTTTTTACAAATAGCTCCACGGGAGGACGGTTTTCTCTTAAAGTATAAGACCTGGCACAAAAACAAAAAAATTATAATCTATATACTATTAGCTATGGGACTACGTAGGGATTTTTTAAAATCGAATTTTGTACAAATGTCGCACTTTGAAAAAAATAAATAGATTTTTTGTCAAAAAAATTAGTAAATTGATTGTCAATAAAGTTTGCAATTAATTTTTAAAAAACGGCTGCGTACTCCCATAGAGAATGCAATTGTGAAGCTACTATCAAAATTTCAAATCGATCCATGCAAAGGTGTTCGAGTAATCGGTCCGCCCAGTTTGAAAAAAGTGATTTCCAGAAAAACGCGTTTAAAGTTGTACGAGGCGCCTGAAAGACGCCCGAGGCGCTGCGGCAAAATCGATAATCGGAAGTAAAAAATGAAAAAATCGCTACAGGACTAATTGTATATTGTCTGTATGACTCCAAAGTATTTTTAAGCCAAAAAAACGATTTCTCCAAAATCCTAGAGTGGTGTTATCCCTTAATGCCTTTGGCCATAGTGACGGGTATAAAATCATATGCGAATTTAACAATTTTTTTTTCGCATGAAAAAATGATTAACACATAAAATTAATCACACATCTATTTAGTATGAATATCAAGCTGTTGGAAATTTTTTTTTTCGATGTACAAAATGGCCGACTACTAATATTTTGTTTTGTTATTTTTTTAGGCGTTCTGCGGCGTGACATTTACCATCCACAATTTTTTACCTAGAACAAAAAACAAAAATTCTCGTCAGCTACATTAGAATACCTAGAGAAGTACGTACAGAATTTAAAAAAATATTGTTTTATTCAAAAGTTGTAGGTATTTGAACTTAAGAAATGAATTTTTAGTGAAAAATTTCGTTAAAACTGCTCATAAACTGCTCATAAAACGAAAAGTTTTCGATTAATCAGAAATTCCGTACGTACTTCTCTGCGAAATGCAATTAGGAACATAACTCTTAAATTTAAAGTAAATCGAGTGAAAATTGTTGAAGTTATTTGTCACGCCAATTGGGAAAAAGCTGTTCCGAGAAGTTTGGAGTAGTCGGTCATTTTGTACATCGAAAAAAAAAAATCTAACAGCTTGATATTCATACTAAATGGATGTGTAATTCATTTTATGAGTGAATCACTTTTTCATACGAAAACAAATTGTTAAATACGCACATGATTTTATACCCGTTACTGTGCCCTAAGGCCTTAATCTAAAAAAAAAACCAAGGAAGATTTTTCTTTCATTAACACTCGTACGCAGAATATGAACTAGGAAAAAGTGAGAAATATTAAAAATCGATCAAATGATTTGAAATAATGCTTTGAAACAAAGATTCAATTTTGCGAAAAGAATTGCTACATTTTGCAGTAAAAAATACGTTTTTCTTTAATTTCCATAAACATTTAGGAAACCCAAACCACTTCCATAAACATTTAGGATCATGTTTTAGACAATAAAGTAAGAAAGATTTATAGCAAATTTCATCAGAATCGGTTGGTTAGTTTCTTACATATAAATAGTTTTAAAAATGCAGGTCAGAAGACCAAACGATACCGCCGCCGTTTTGCAAGAACAATGAAAAAAAAAAAAAAAATACGATATAACAGCGAAAAGCAGTAATAGAACATACCCTAAGTCTCAAAAATAACGAAGAAATCTTACCTTAAACAAAAAAACCCATGAAAATCAGAAATTTTTTTCATCACCTAAAAGTATATACCCCCTTAACTCGGAGCCCGACCGTCCATCCACTGGTACCGTCGATGGAAATTTATTTGACGAATCGCAGAGATTTTGTGAACAGCGAGCAATTCCCACTTGAACGGGCGCAAGATATAGCGCCTCAACTGTATCACCCGTACAGAATGAGCTACTTGACTATCACACAGTTCTCGATTTATTCAATGACTCTTCGATCTTTCTATTTGCATTAATTCTCACCCGAGATTAATCGAGAATGCGGCGGCGAAGAAGCATTTAGTAATAATCGTTGTCGGTGCAACTCCGCGTGTATTACGTTCTTATAAATATATAACGTGTATATGGTTCATTTTTCGATCCTCAAAGAGTTTCACGGTCCTCTGTTACGCACGGTGAATCGCGCGTTTTCTGACGTCAGAGATTGACCGTAGAAACTGCGTCGAGTTACCTGAGCGCTAATCGATCTCACATACACATATGCATATACATATATGTAGCCAGTCGTACTATTGTCCATGCATCAGAGGCGAAGACGCGAGACACACTCCACAATGTATCTATGTGTGTGTGTGTGTGTCGGTGTCCATATATATATATTAGACTGATTCAAAAAAAAAAAATTTTTCTGGATTCTCGTGCTATTGTTGGGCACTGATAAAACAAAATTTCTCTAAAAAGATGGGCGCGGTCACTCAATTTTTAGAGGTGGCTATCTCGACTTTTTTGTATTTGAATTTTTTTTAACAAACGTATTGCATTTAAGCATAGTCATGGCTTCGGATTACGGATAAAAATCACATCCAGCAGCTGTTTCGTAACAAAAATAAACTCTAACAATTTGAAAAGGGTGCAATATTCACAATTCAAATCCAGGTAGATCAATAATGGCGTCTATACTACTCTCGTTATTCATGTAGATTTATTTATCCGCATTAACATTTCGCACTTTTTACGAAAAATTAAATTATAAGCTTTCATTCATAAATCGTATATTTACATTTTCAAAATGCTACGCTTATATTATCTTCAAACTCATTTACATTTCTTCCCAGCCATTCTCAAGTTCGTTAACATTTTGGGCAGAACGAAAATGTGCAACGTTGAACAGTTTGTCCAAATCTCTCTTAAATTTACGCTCCTTCGATATTTGTGACGGCAAATTCTTTTTAACTCGATTTTTTAAAAGTTGTTTCCAGACTAGATGGAGTTTTATTGATTTCAAGATTGCGTTATTCAATCGACGCGTTGGAATTTCAGCACATTTCCATTGTTCGAAAATTTCTTTCATCGTTTCGTGTGCACTTCGACGTATGGTCAGTTTTTCTCTGTTATGCTTGTAAAAGAACAAACTCAACTTTTCCGATTCTTATCCGTAATCCGAAGCCATGACTATGTTTAAATGCAATACGTTCGTTAAAAACAATTCAAATACAAAAAAGTCTAGATAGCCACCTCTAAAAATTGAGTGACCGCGCCCATCTTTTTAGAGAAATTTTGTTTTATCAGTGCCCAACAATAGCACGAGAATCCAGAAAAAAATTTTTTTTTTGAATCAGTCTAATATATATATATATATATATATATATATATATATATGGACACCGACACACACACACACAGATACATTGTGTAGTGTGGCTCGCGTCTTCGCCTCTTATGCATCCTGCCACCCGAAATAACTCGGTAATTATCGACGTCACAAAAACAATGTTCCAGACAAACGTTGTACGGTGTGAAGCGGGTGATCAAATGGGGCCATCAAATAAAAAACGTTAGGGGGTCATAGTCGTTCAAGGTCATTCAAGGTCACCTATTAAAATGAAATACAAATCTAAATATCTCGGATCACTACCAAATATTTGATAGTGATCCCAGATATTTAGATTTGTATCTGCGACACTGACCTTGAATGACCTTGAACGACTTTGACCCTTAAAGTTTTTTACGCGGCTTGAGGTGCTCCACAAGATGTTTGAAAAAGAAATGTACCATTATGTTTAAAAAAGTGGAGATGACCTTCATTGGTCGCATTTGATGGCCCCCATCACACCGTACAACTTTTGTCTGGAACATTTTTTTGTGACGACGATAATTACCGAGTTATTTCGGGTGACAGAGACAAGAGGGACACCCTGTGTATATATATACACTGCCGCTCAAAAGTTTGGATACACCAGTCAATAGTTCTTGCCGCACTTAAAGTTACATAGCTTGGTCAAAAAAAAGATAACCAAATTTACCGAACGGCGTTTTAAAGGAAACAAATTCAGCTTTGTTTTGCTTCGGAAAAATATGTTTCATAATTTTTTTTTCGACCCGGTACGCACTTTTTTACCAGACTGATTTTCGGCTTTTTTTCGACCATCGACAATTGGGCGAATGACTTATGGAAAAGTCATCCGCAACAGGGTAGGAGGAGCTCCATTGTTGTTTTAAAAAAAGTCTTGGAACGATTTTTTTTTCCCCAAGTTATTGTAAATGTAAATGCAACGTAACTCAAGAACTCTAGGGTTTAAGGGGAAATGTCAAAGATGTAAAAAGTTGCGTAAGTTTATACTGGATTGTCGGGATTTTTATTCAAAATTTTCTTCTGAGATTTTCTTTTTTGACTATTTTTGCTCGAAACGCTGATGAGTAGGATGGCTTAACTCGAAAAGTATGGCGTTTATAACAACGGATCAGGAGAAGAAACTTTTTCAATTTTCGATTTGATATTCGCTTGAATGTTTTCGAAATTTCTTCTGCAATTTTTTTGGCCGTACCTCCGAGCATCTTCCGAACAATTGATTGGCATATGTCGAAAACTATTGAGATGGAGACAAAATATCAAGAGGCGGAAATGTTGCAGCATTTCGTTTTGAATACGTTGACATTTTTGCAGAGTTTTTTCAATTTGTTTTTACGATGTTTCAAAAGCACTTACACGACCTGAACAAGAACATTGTAAAAAAAATTTTGAAAGAAATCTGAGAAAATGGTTCTCTTGATATTTTGTCTCCATAGTCCAAAACGTGTATACACAGGGTGGCCCGAAAAGCGACGTCCAAAACGAAAATCTAGAAGCTTCGTATTTCGAATCATCCCCATGTATATTCTACGGTCTTTTTTAATTTTCAAGAAAAAAATATTTAAAAATGTCTCTCCTTTGTGTATGTACTTTCCTCGCGATTCTTCTACTTGTGTTATGAGGTGCGCTGTCTAGCAATAAATAAATTACCAACTAAACGCTAACGTCAATTTTTATTTTGTTTTAGATTTTGATCAAAACATTTTTAAATCTAGTTTTGAAAGGATCAGTCGCTAAAGTTCAGATGATAAAAAAGCATACTTATATTAGCCTAAATGACTCCCAATTTCAGCAAAAATCTTTTGAGATGAAAGTACATACGCATCATGGAAAAAAAATCGAACCTGGGCAAGCAGAAATCTCGAAAAAACATTGAAAAATGCTTTTTCTCGAAAAATAAAAAAAGTTTTTCTTCTCGACGGTACTTTTCGGGCCACCCTGTATATATTATTATTGTTTTTGTTATGTAATGTTTGTCTAGGTAGCGAAACATTGTATACAATATACGCGCCACGTATAAAAATGAATCTCGGTGTACCGTGCAATTAAAATCGAATTAATCAGCTAGCTTTTTGTTTTCGCTACAGACAAATATGAAAATATGAATTATCCATGAGATTGATAATTGCATGGTTAAAAGGAAACGCTAGCTATTTTAATTCGTAAATTTATTTGTAAATTTGTTTATTTAGGTTGTAAATTGCTAAATACGGATTCTAGAGAATATTTGCCCGATTTTCGTAGCTTTAATTTGCTAAAGGGAAATTTGAGAAATAGAAAGAAAAAAAATCCGCTGAATTCCAACGATGAAAACGCCAACGTAATTTATTTATCGCTATTTATTAAAGGGTCTTTTCACTTTAGACGCTAAAAAAGGCTTTTTTCATGCATTTTGTTGATAGATTTATATTATAGATATTGATATAAAAGTTGTTACCCTTAATAAATACACTTTCGAAACAATTTTAAAAACTTTTTATGTATTTATGTAACCCAAACAATCTTTAAACGCGTTTTTCTCGAATAACGTTTTTCGACGGCTTGTTGATAAAATCTTCGAAACTACTGAACCAATCCTTATGAAATTTTAACCACATATTTTTTACAACTATAGCTATAGCGCATATAAAGGATTTAACGGCGGGGTAAAGTTTATTCGCCGAAAAAAAGGCATGTTTTTAAGATTTTTTTTTGGCGTAACGAATAGTGTTCGTTTATTGAAAAATTTACATATAATAAAGTAACATCTGAACAACATTCTCATAAATTTGCATTGCAAAATATTCAAAATTGAGCGAGTGAAAATTAAACCCCGGAGGCGCCTCGAAAAAAAGTTGGTTTGCGGTGTGCACCATAACTCGCAACAGAATCGTTTGAAACAAAAAAATCAAAATGCATTTGTTAAAGGAGATGCTTCTCGAGGTAATGACGGGAGGATTTTTTTTTTTCGATTTCTCGATTTTTCGTAGTACTTGGGAGCCAAAAACCCGATTTGCGCTAAAAAAATCGGCTAATTTGTTGTTGAAAAATTAGTAATTATTAAAAAAAACGAAAAAGCTCTCGACAATACCTGGTGAATTATGTGAAGAAGTACTGTGCAAAATTTCAAAGCGATTGGTCCAGTAGATTTTGAGTTATCGAGCACACGGACTTCAAATATGACAAGTCTCAGAAAAACGGTTTGAAAAACGCAGAAGAGAAGAGAACGGCATGGAGCAATAGACGCTCAAATATTCATAACTTCGTCAATTTTACTCCGATCGACTTGAAATTTTAACACAATATTCTTGATATATTATGCATTCATTTAAAAAAATTTTAAAAAATGAAAAAAAAATTTAAATACTTTACCCCGCTCTTAAAAAAAATTGATATTTACTATTTTTTTGGTGCCAAAAACGGTGAAAAAAACACGTTTGATTTGTTTTTTCGAAAAACCTCTGCCGTTTTGTTATTTTTGCATATATAAAAAATCGTATGATATGCGCTGTAGCTATTAACATACTGAATCTAAAATCGTTTGATTTCGTTGTTTTGGATCATCCTTCTCCGAGATTTCATCAACAGCGCGGACCTACAATTTTTAGGACATTTTTTTAACTCGCTTTTTCGTCTATAAATAGTAAGATAAATAAATAAATATTTTTTTTGTGTATTGCGAAAGTGTATTTATTAAGTGTAACAATTTTTATATCGATATCTATGATATAAACTGATCAAAAAGATGCATGAAAATAGCCTTTTTTTAGCGCCTAGCATGAACCACAATTATCGGAATTCACTACCGTCGCAATTTGTACCAATTAATTTTTTCATATTGAACGAAAAGAAAACGATATGCGGCAAAAGATTGGATGACCGAAAAATTTCTCCTCGAATGTAAAAAAAATTCGAAGGTAAATAAACCGCTTTGTGAATTGGTTTTTTTTTGTGAATCGACTGCGGAGTTTCGCGATTGTTTTGTTAATTCGCACGCTGATTACGAGGTGAGAAACCTCTCGGCTCGCAGACATTTACACTCGTACGATCGAGATTTGCGCATTTAAAACGCATTTGAGAGTGAATGGTTCCGATTGTAGAAACCAGTTCGATCCCGCGGCTACCAGCGACCATTATCGTCGCTCAA
Organism: Ophion obscuratus; assembly: GCA_964007375.1. Classification (NCBI taxonomy): domain Eukaryota; kingdom Metazoa; phylum Arthropoda; class Insecta; order Hymenoptera; family Ichneumonidae; genus Ophion; species Ophion obscuratus. Next base: position 10,107,915 of record OZ023319.1, read on the forward strand.
TAATAATACAATTGTGCGAGTTTTCCTTGACGATGATGAAGAATGTCAGGAACCAATGAGGATGAAAGGGTGGCGTTTGAAAAAAAAAACATCGCCCACACGAGACGACTATAAATTAAGCATGAATGAAACAACAAGTAATAAAGTACAGGCGTGTTGAACAATGCACATTTTATTAGCGACGCTCGTGTTATACGAGAGAGACTATTTTTTAATCGACCTACAGCATTTCAGCTCCTCATTTTATAAATTTGCAATTACGCGTCACTTGCTTGCACAATACGCGAGAATATTTATTTTCCGCATTATTGGCATTCTCGGGTATTGTTTTTGCAGAACGAGAACACGGGGTGTTTTTTTTGCATTCTTCGTTTCATTTTCTCCAATTCCATACAAAGTTGGCACAATTTTGTTCAAGAGCTCGGAAAAATTTACGAGCTACAACCTTTATTTTTAATATTTTACATTTATTATTTATTTATTACATTTTTCGCAACACTTTATTTTCATTTTCAATACTTTGAATCTTTTATTTTCATATTTATCTATATTATTTATTGTATTCTAGAAATTCATATATTTTAACTTCCAATCTCTGAATTTCATTTGAAATATCGATTTCGTAATTCCATGGAATTGAAAATTCAATAAATTTCGTGTCGAAGTGCCCTCTAACCAATTTGTAACCTCGCGAGAGTCAAGTAGTCAAACGGGAGTGCTCAATAAAATGGGACGTGACGAACAAGTTTGTCGTTTGCATAATAGATGACAATTGAGCCTTGTATCTCGATATATATTTTTTTTGTAATACGAAGCGTCTATATATATATATATATATATATATATATATATATATATATATATATATATATATATATATATGTCATGACGGGTCAATGACTATGTTTACAAATATCAAATATTGGAATCATGTTCGAACGGTGAAAGGGGAAATTCTTCTTTCGTGATATTTCTCTTCTCGAGGCTGCAATCAACACGCGTCTGGGTTATTCTTGATTTTTTTTCAGATCCCCCCTTCATACAGTGCCGATACGATAACCTCCCCGACCTCACAGCGATCCGATACTTCTGAAAAAATCCGTATATATATATATATATATACACTCCCGATGTATAAAAATGTTTACTTTTTTCAATGATGCAACAGCGAGTCTTGCAAACCTCATCATCCATAATCTTTGCGGAATAACTAAAATTACACATCGAAGTTTCCATGAAAAACACGATTCGTAAGATTTACAGATATACAAGATAACGAGAAAAACGCGTTGGAAAATTAACCTCAATACGTGTCTGTTTGTTTGGTCTAATTGTTGAAACAAAACTTTCGTCATCCGAGAATTACTTGAGTTATCGAATTGACCTTTTGCACATCAGTAGAGCACTTGACCCTCTACTAATCTGTTGGAACACTTTTTTCGTTTCCTTATTTTTTCCTTTCGTGAGATTTACTTTGGGGAAGCTCTGCTAGAATATTACTTACAGCACAAAGAAATACTCAAATAGTTTCTAGTTGTTTATTTTCGTTCGAGTTTGCATTATAATAGTATTGTGAACTTTTTAAATACTACTTAACTTTTTATTCAACGGTGAGTTCCGGAAGTGGAAAATTGTTGCCAATATTTGTAGCTTCTCTTGAGCATTAAGAATACCATACGCAAATTAAAAATATGAGAGTGTCTTTGGCGCCGGAGATACGATTTTTTTCGACTTTCACCGCCCGATAAGGGTGAGTTCCGGAAGTGGAACAATTTTGCCAATTTTTCGGTAGCGTTTCTTAGGCACTAAGAATACCATACGCAATTTAAAAAGATGGAGATATCTTTAGCCCCGGGAATATTAATGTTTTTCACTTTTAACTCCCAATAAGGGTAGATTCCGGCCCGGCATATTTTTCAAAATGTTCTTTAATTAGTCTTCGCTGCCATTTTCGAGTCGAAATATTTACGAAACCAGTTGACGATATTAAAAACTTGAACAATTTCAGTGCAATCCAACAGGGCAAACTTCAGAACCATCTCGTTCTGCTGTAGGTAGCACAAGGCTAAACATACAAATTTGCTCATCTTTCGATGGTGACACAACTGAAATCCGCACGATTTCTACTGATTCTCCGTGTTCTCGTGCACACGAGATAGAGTAGCTAGGAAACAAGCGATGATGTTAAGGGGTTAGGATGCTGTGACAGCCCAAAAATCAGGGTTATTGAAGAAAAAAAAATTAAACAAACAAGTAAGATAATTAAAAAATCGTTTGGTCATTCATTTGTACGTATATTAATAAAATTGTGTAGCAAATTTCATTAAACAATATTAATAATTAACGAGGTTATGAACAATCTCGTGAAAGACTTTTAAACTTGAATTGGCCACCCGATTGATCTACAAAAAAACAAGTTTTTTTTTCTTAAGGGGAGGTCCTTAAGGGGCTTTTCATTTGATTGAACCACTGTTTTTTTATGCAATGTGTATGCAATCCAAAATCGTCGGAAATTGCGAACAAAAACGAATGTTAAATTAAAACGGTCGCAATTCCGTCAAAAATGAAAATTTCAAAAAAAAATCCTACGTGGCGATCGAGAAAAACTATCGAAGAATATTGTATCCAAATTTGGACAAAATCGGACAAGCCGTTTTCGAGACACATCTGGCACCGACTTTGAAAACTATGTTCCGAGATAATCGCGTTTGAATCGCTTCCAGTCAACGAATTTATTTTTAAAAATTCCTAAACATACCTCAATGTACATATTTTACAATTAAAAAAAACCCCGGCTCCAATCGAAACATTAGTTTTTGAGATAAAAATTTCCGAAGTTTACCTGTTTTTCTCGCCGTTTGCTCCTCTTAAAACAGGTAATATTGAACAAGACTCAATCCAGCTTTTTTTGTTATCGTGTTTGAACTTTTTAAAAAGATGTTTGAATGTTTTCCGATGTTTCGCGATAAAAATGACATCATTATTGTTTTCAAGCCGTTTTCAAGATACATCTTGACAAGCCGTTTTCGAGACACATCTGGCACCGACTTTGAAAACTATGTTCCGAGATAATCGTGTTTGAATCGCTTCCAGTCAACGAATTTATTTTTAAAGAATTCCTAAACATACCTCAATGTACATATTTTACAATAAAAAAAAACCCCGGATCCAATCGAAACATTAGTTTTTGAGATAAAAATTTCCGAAGTTTACCTGTTTTTCTCGCAGGTTTGTTTCTGATGTTTGAATGTTTTCCGATGTTTCGCGAAAAAATAACATCATTATTGTTAATAACCGATTAAAAAAAAGGCAAGAAAAAAAACGTCGGTCAAGACTAAACTACTATTACTGTGAACAAGTGTACCAAATTTCAAGTCAATTTGTTCGTCAGATATCGATAAATCGTGTACACCGTTTTGAAAAACATCGTTTCGAGAAAAACGCGTTTAAGGTGTCACCAGCAGTTCTATCGTTGTAATCATAAGTTTGCCTTCAATCTGCGACCCCTGCACGATACATTGAACCTTTCTCCCAATATAAGTTGCCTCAAGCGACGAACGAGTGTTTGTCATTTTCACAGTAGACTAACCCTTCAAATTCCGCATCGTTGGAATGCAACGAAAGTGTACTTTTTCTCTATCACATTTTTCACCAATTTAGGGTACGAAAATCACCGAAACGTTTTTTTTTCACCCTCATAGAAGATCCACGATGTCAAAGTATTTAAAAAATTATAAATTGTAATAAAAAAGAATAAATAAAAGAAACCAAAACGAACTTTCGTTGTATTCAACTGATGCAAACATCAACAGCCACTTTGGGCAACACTCCGGGGGATTTGTCTAAGTAACTGAAAATGCTAAAGTGGCATGTGTGGCTGAGAGGTTCCAGGCATGGGATCGTACGCGAAAGGGCGTACGACGAAACCTTGAAAATAAAAATTGAAATTCGACGTCACATCAAATAAATCGTGATTCGTACAAATTACAAGAGACAACGTTGTATCGATATGCGTGTGAGGAGAGATCTTCGACAGCTTGTGACTTGTCGTTCATCTCGCCGTGGCAAAGTTCGCGACCCTAATCTTTATCACCACTAGTCGCGCTCGCTCCCGCTCTCGCGGGGGTGTCGCCTGTTGGTTGTTTGCAAATCATCGAAAATCACTGAGATTGCAAATTTCTGTTTTTCAAAAGAAAATCAGCGAGCGCGATGTTTCGCAGTCCTCTCGCTGTAGAATCTTTAATTACACTGATGATTCTCCTCGTCGATCGGCCAGTGGATAAGCCCCCCGAACGCAATTACACAAATAGCAATCTTGTCATCGTCGCTGCTGGATTTTGATTGCAGCGGAAAATCGAGAAATACTGCGAAGCGTTGTTGATTCCAACTGGTTATTATTCCACTTTATTATCCAGGAAACAACAACGTCGAAAAATAAATACGAGAATAATAAAGTGTACATTGTATTATTGTAAAGTTGATTCGGACGTGCAACGGTTGGCGATGAAACTCAGCAAAGAATGAAAGAGATACGATGTTGAAGTTTGCGTCGTTGGAACGCAACGAATTTTCTTTTTTTAATGTTCTAATTTTTTTCGACAGATTTAGACGACGAAAAGGACTCAAATTTTTGTTCGTATCTGTATTAGGGATCTAAGACCTTGATCTACAAAAATAATTCGAATAGTAGGGCAGGCTGGGGTCGTTAGAAACACGGGTCAAATGAAACAAGTTGAATAACTCGAAGACTGTTAGTGACAGCAGCATGGCTCCGAGGGGGGAAGAGACTGCTTTGCGTATCGGAACCTGTCGCTCGAATTGCGCGTCGCCCCTCGAGTAGCACAGTCAAATGGTGATTTGGCTGAAAATTTTTGCTAGAACGTTTTTTTTTTTTTCCGTGGGGGCGTCAGCCATGAGTGGGAAACTCAGTTCCCGGCACGTTAAGGGGGATAGAACGGCGCCATCTTGAAATTAAGGGTGTGATTCGTTTTTTTTTATTTATCTCCGTAACCGTGAGGCTGACGAAAAATTTTTAGAGAGCTTTTTTGTAATTGATACAATTATACATAACTTCTTTTCAGAACTTTTTGCGCTTATTTTGATCATAAAAAAGTTATAAATAAAAAAAGATGAAAGATTAGGGAATAAAGAACTTTGAGGCAAGATTATTAATTAATTTGAAATCTGACAATAAAAATCCTTCAACGTTTTTTATAGAGCGTTTTGTTATAAACAATTTGATCTATTTTTTTTCGTTCGGTTTGTTTTTATTGATTTTTCAGCGTTGTGAAAGTGAGTAGTTACGTGGGTATTAAGAAAATTGCTCATCATTTTATTTCGAGCAGTAGTCTCTTTATTTATTGCATTGTTAAGTTTTTCAATGATTATTCCGAAATTATCAATCATCACTCTCAAATCTCATTCGTTTTGAAGCGCCGGGTTTTTAAAATGTATCTCTATAACCGTGAGGCCGACAAAAATTGTGTAGGAAGCTTTTTTGTAGGTAATACAATTCTCCATAACTTTTATTGGTAACTTTTTGCGCTAATATTAATAATTAAAAAGTTATGAACAGAAAAGATGAAAAATAAGAGGATAAAAAACTATGATGCAAGATTTTTAAATCATTTAAAATTTGACAATAAAAAAAAGCTCCCTACAAAATATTTGTCGGCCTCACGGTTATGGAGATAAATTTTAAAAACCCAGCCCGTCAAAACGAATGAGATGTGAGAGTGACGATGATTGATAATTTCGAAATAATCATTGAAAAACTTGACAGTATAATTTTAAAAAAAAAGAAATTACTGCTCGAAATACAAATATTAAGAATTTTTTTAACACCGACGTAACCTACTCACCTTCCACTACCTCCTTCCACAACGCTGAAAAATCAATAAAAACAAACCGAATTAAAAAAATAGGTTAAATTGCTTATAACAAAATGCTCTATAAAAAACGTTGAAGGATTTTTATTGTCAGATTTCAAATTAATTAATAATCTTGCCTGAAAGTTTTTTATCCCCTAATCTTTCATCTTTTTTTACTTATAACTTTTTTATGGTCAACATAAGCGCAAAAAGTTCTGAAAAAAAGTTATGGATAATTGTATCAACTACAAAAATCTTGCCTCAAAATTTTTTATCCCCTAATTGTTCACCTTGTTTTGTTTATAACTTTTTTATTATTGACATTAGCGCAAAAAGTTATGAGAAAAACTTGTGGATAATTGTATCAACTGCAAAGGGGCTCTTCACAATATTTTTGTCAGCCTCACGGTTACGGAGATAAATAAAAAAAAACTAACTCACCCTTAATTTCAAGATGGCGGCCGTTCTAACACCCTTAACGTCCCGGAAACTGAGTTTTACACTCATGACCGACCGTCCTGCGAAATAAAAAAAATAGCGTTCCACCCAAAATTTTCACGAGGCCTTTTTTGAAGCACCATTTGACCAAACCCGTCGGATATTTTTATGTATGTGCATCGCTTTTTTGACATAAAAAGTAAGTTTTTTTGACTATTAGTACCTTGCGTATCGCTTCAAAACTATTGTTCCTTCTTCGGCGTTGTCTACAATAATTACTATGAATATCCTGGTTGAGTTTATCGTGGTCAGTACCTACGTACAACATCGAAGTTTTTCACTGTTTAATAAATTATTTGTAGCGAGGGTGAGGGTGCAGTTGAAACGTGTTTCTATTGACTCCGAACAAACATTTCACACGCAAGCAAGTGTTCCAAATCTTGTTTGATTTTTTAGATGCCATGAAATCGTCCGAAAAGTAAAATAATATTAAAATACCTTAATATACCTTCAGTGATACTCAAACTAGAATGGAAAGCAATAAAACTGATTATTTTGATTAAGGGGCTATACCAGTGTGAACGCTGAAAATTTGGGTGATTTTCGGGAATTTTGGAAGAAAAGTACTCAATTAAATGTTTCGGAAAATTAAGAATATATTTGGCGCTATATTGAGAATCCGAAGTATATTGTAAGTATCCGAAAAATATTGAGATCCAAGCGACTTATGCGCTGCCTTCGGAGGTGCCAAAAAAAAAAGTTCCTCCATTGGTGACATGATTCCGGCCGATTGAGTAGCTGAAACCGAAGAAGGAAAACATGTCGTTGAACTGGAAGGTATTTCCTGTACAGTGACGTAGGATTTTCGAAAAATATCAAAATCTAACAAAATGGCGTAGTTATGAAAAAAAGTCTGTTTTCTTGCCTATCTAATGGTCGTTTCTTTCAATGCCAAATCGTCAATTTTCATCCAATCAAAAATATCCTACGTCATTGTAGAGTAAATATATTCAAGAGTACTCAGTTCAAATTTCAAGTCAATCGGATAATTGCTCATTGAGTTACAATGTCAGCAAATTTGAAAAATCTCATTTCGAGAAGAACGCGTTTAAATATTTAACTATCGATTTTTGCAAGATAAAATGATATTTACCATAAAAACTGCTAATCAGCTATACCTGGCCCATACAATGGACCCTGTCGAAAAAGGCAAAAACGTGTCACACTGGTAGAGCCCCTTAAAAGTATATTTTATTCACAACAAACATACTTTATCACTTCATACACATCATTGACTGTACCTGAATTCAGTAGAACATTAGTTCAATGCGCTGAAAACACCTATTTTAACTAACCCCAGGCACTGTTTCAATTGACCCCGAAACAGGGTCAAATGAAACATTTTCCAAGGTTTTCTAAATAGCTTTTACCTAAGTTAAAGGCATATCAGGAATAAAATCAACAATCCTATCATATAACCAGATAATCTAGCTATAATTAAAGTCCATTACCAAACAGATACCCTATAAAATGAAATCACCTGAACCATTTTCTCAAAAACGTTTTAATTGACCCCAGCCTACCCGAATCAAAATAAACGAATAAAAAATAAACATTTTCGGATCATTGACTACAAAAAAACGTCTCTACAAAAAAATGCATATTTACCGAAATACAACGCTCCGAAAAACGTCTGGGGTCCGATCCGACCCCATGCGCAGTCCGAGGTTCATGGCGGAAGTGTGACGTCGAATGGTTAACTTTTCGGATAGCAAAATCTCTAAAAACGAGTGCATCGTACGGTCAACCCGGTACGAAATTTTTCATCCTCCATATTCGATCTTCCCTCATTTCTATTTTACGGCTTCGCGTGAGTATCGCGAAAGAGAATCGTAGTGTGCGGATGGTATATCGGTAATAGTAGTCGATAGAGCGACGGGGCAGCAAATTCGCGTCGCGACTCCCGCGAGACTCGGCCAGACCAGACAGCGCACCATTCAGCTGATTTTCTTACGCTTACGTAACCAAATCAAACCGTAGCGAGGCCATTTGTATACAACTCTTGGCGAGTTCGAAGCGCGTTACGTGTGCGTCGTCTCAGCGACGCGCACACACGCCGGGACGCTCGCCGTCTCAACCTATGAAGCGAGAAGAAAAAATAAAACACCAGTGGGTAAGGGACATGTACATGTATACCGTTGAGGTGACTCGAAAATTAATGGTGTCCGAATATATTTTCGAGTTTCGCGTGTTTTGTTCCGTGAGCTGAATAGACGCGGGATCGGAGACGTGAAGAGGGGCGAGGGGGGGTCTAAATAAACTTGAAAGCAATATTTCAGGTAACCGGACATCTTGTTGTATTCGAGAATTTTACGATCGCTTCTGAACAATCAAACACATAGCGGTGAATTGTTTTTTTAATCAATAGAACGTTTCCTGAGATGGAGAGAAAATCGAAAATATCATTGATAAATGTCATCAGAGATTTACGCTTCTTCGTTGTTTTTCCTACTTTGTATTTTCGTCGCTGCAGGGAATGAAGAAGTATTGGGTTTACGTACGAAAAAAAAAAATCATCGCAGTGCGAAGATATCTAAAGAATGGGATAACGTTCCGAACGCCCCCTCCGAACGAGCTGAAATTTTGCACAAACCTCCCTTTTAATATTTTAAGACAACCCCTTGAGGGATTTTTGGCGACTCGCAATAGTTTTCGAGATATTGAAATTTTAAGTTTTTTTTAAGGTTATGGTTCCGAAATTCCCCTCCCCCCCTCCGATCGAGCTTAAATTTTGCACAAGCCTTTCTTTTAATGTCTTAAGGGGTAAGGCCACAGTAGAATTGTCGAAAAATCGGTTTTTTTGCTAAAATGGTGCTTTAGCATCATAAGAATAAGTTACTATTCGATTTATAGCAAAAACATTTTTTTTTCACCGACTTTGAGCGTATAACGGCAGCCTACCTCTGGCATGGCCATAGAGTATCTAAAACTTTAAATGCGTTTTTCTCGAAACAGCTTTTTTTTCCAATTGGCGTGACAAATAACATCAACAATTTTCACTCGATTTATTTCAAATTTAAAAGTTATGTTCCTAATTGCATTTCGCAGAGTCGTACGTACGGAATTTTTGATTAATCGAAAACTTTTCATTTTATGAGCAGTTTTATACACTGAAAAAAAAATTCATTTGGTTTAACAAAATGTATTTTTAAATACGTTCAACTTGATTTTTGATTGGCATAACAAACATTTTGTTAATCTAACGATAGTTTTAGTGGTGTGAACTGTACTAAATAAGCTACAGTTCACACCACTAAAACTATCGTTAGATTAACAAAATGTTTGTTATGCCAATCAAAAATCAAGTTGAACGTATTTAAAGATACATTTTGTTAAACCAACTGAATTTTTTTTTCAGTGTACGAAATTTTTCACTGAAAAATCTTTCAAATACCTACAACTTTTGAATAAAACAATATTTTTTTAATTCCGTACGTACTTCTCTAGGTATTCTAATGTAGATTGGCGAGAATTTTTGTTTTTTGTTCTAGGTAAAAAATTGTGGATGCTAAATGTCACGCCGCGGAGCGCCTAAAAAGAAGATAACAAAAGAAAATATTAGTAGTCGGCCATTTTGTGCATCGAAAAAAATATATATATTTTTTCTAACAGCTTGAGCTTCATACTAAATAGATGTGTAATTAATTTTATGAGTGAATCACTTTATTATACGACGAAAAAAATTGTTAAATTCGCACATGATTTTATACCTGCTACAGTGGCCTAACCCCTTAAGACAACTCCTAAAGGGATTTTTAGCGACTCGCAATATTTTTCGAGATATTGACTTTATAAGTTTTTTTTAACACGCTCCAACTATATATATATATATATATATCTCTCTGCTACGTCTCCCTACATATGTATATATGTTATGGCGCTCTCCGTTTTGTCCAAACAGAAATACCCAAATGAACCCAAACAAACCTCACCAAACCCAAACTATTGCGCGTCGCCAAAACTCCCTTTAGGGGTTGACTTTAAATATTAAATGGAAGGTTTGTTCCAATCGGGGGCATTCGGAACCATCGATTTTGGGCACTCGGTTCATCGAAAACGAAAAAAAAAAAAAATAAGGTTTTCTTCAAGTGGATAATATTGGCTAAGACACACAGTGGGGCAAAATAGCTGAAAAACGGCAAAATATCGATATTTTGAGAATTGATGGTCCTATTTACCCGGGGTTCGTTTCATTCGACTTGGAATGAACAAATACATCTAGTTCCACTATTTTTTGCTGTTTAGAGCAATTTGGCATGTTTGAAATTTCCGAAAATTTACGAGTTGCCAGAAACCAGCCTAAAACGCATTATACTCACCAAAAATTACAATGCTAAAAATAAATGTCGTATATATATATATATATATATATAAAGGGTCGCCGGAACATTGACGTCCAAAATTAAAATTTAGGCCCCTTGTATCGTGGGGTATCCGAATGACCCCCATGTATGTTCCGCGACTTTTCATAGTTTTGGAGTTATGCATTTTTTTCTGGAGTTTTGAGAATTTTCGACCTGACCAATCAAAAAAAATATCTAAAAAAAAGTAGAAGACTTTGTCGGGTTTTGTTTTGCAACTGAATGTTCATAAGTGCATATGTCTTTTATGCATAAAATAATCAGCTTCGTAACTGTGATGAAAGTTATGAAAATGTTGGTCTAATGTGAAAAAATTACGTTCGGTAAATTATGGCTTAAATATTCAACCAAATTAAAAATCTAATCAGGTGACTTCATGGTTTTTAAGTAGGCCTCAAGAATGCGCCAGACTCTCAGCTGTCATATTCATTTTAAAAAAGTAGTTCTTAATAGGGCTACTTTGGCTAAAATTGGCCTTCAAAGACAGCGAGGTGGAAAATTCTTAAAATTAGCCATCTGATTAAAAAAAAAATGTTTTGCCCATTTTATCATTCCTAAGGTTATTTAGTTTGTTAACTAATCAAACATGACTGCAGGTAAAAGAGTTGCGCTCTCATTTACGGGTTGTCAACGAGGGCGCAACTCTTTTACCTGATCCACGAGAACGGATCGCGCAAAATTCATTAAACTTAAATTAAACTAAAAAGAATAAACCTCCAAATGTTTAAATGTTAGCTTTCCTGCAGTCATTTTTGGTTAGGTAACAAACTAAATAACCTTAGGAATGATAAAATGGGCCAAAATTTTTTTCAATCAGATGGCTAATTTTAAGAATTTTCCACCTCGCTGTCTTTGAAGGCCAATTTTAGCCGAAGTAGCCCTATTAATTACTACTTTTTTAAATGAATATGAAATCTGAGAGTCTGGCGCATTCTTGAGGCCGACTTAGGAACCATGAAGTCACCTGTTTACATTTTTTATTTAAAGTTGAAAATTTAGGTCATAATTTACCGAATGCAAATTTTTTACTTTAGACCAACATTTTCATAACTTTCATCACAGTTACGAAACTGATTGTTTTATGAATAAAAGTACTACTCATGAAGATTCAGTTGCAAAAAAAAACCCGACAAAGTCTTCTACTTTTTTAAGATTTTTTAAAAAATTGGTCTGGTCGAAAATTCTCAAAAATTCAGAAAAAAATGAATAACTCGAAAACTATGAAAAGTCGCGGAACGTACATGGGGGTGATTCGGATATCCCACGATACAAGGGATCTAAATTTTATTTTTGGACGTCAATGTTCCGGCCACCCTGGATATATATATACGACATTTCTTTTTAGCATTGTGATTTTTGATGAGTATAACGCGTTTTAGGCTGGTTTCTGGCAATTCGCAAATTTTCGGAAATTTTGAACATGCCAAATTGCTCTAAACAGTAAAAAAATAGTGGAACTAGATGGATTTGTTCATTCCCAGTCGAATGAGACGAACCCAAGGTAAATATGGCCATCTATTCTCAAAATATCGATTTTTTCCGTTTTTCAGCTATTTTGCCCCACTGTGCGGCGCGGCGTGCCTTCGTCCGGCGTCACAGGACTTTCCCCTACAGAGTCTACATTTGCAGATTTACGCAGCTGAAATTGACAGAGCTTCTTCTTGAATGTATATAGATGAGAAAAATTACCAAGCCTAGCCGGAGGCTAACGGAGCTGTTCTTAAAACTCTAATTACAAGGAAACATTCACGAACACAGCACATTCGCTCTACCAAACAATTCCCACTCTATATTTTTGGCCTAAACAAAGCAGTTTTATCATAATTGAGTATTACTCGATATTATTAATGGCTGGCGAAATCCTCCTTCACAAAATCTGCACTGTATCGTGTGTTTTCCATAAACACCCTCATTTTACAAGTGGACAAATTTCCAACTTTGAAGAAGTATTACTTCGTTTCAGAAGTCGCTGATCGAAAAAGGCTTCCATATCTTAATTCTAAGGCTAATTCACTAGTAGATGCAAGAATTCAATAATTAGAATTCTTACTTTCGGCAAATGGAGTTTTTGCCGCGTTTGCCCCACTGTGAGACGTTACCCAGCTTTTTTGTCATCGTGTTTCAATCATAAAAAAAAAGTTTGAATTTTTTTAATTTTTCGACGAAAAATGGCATCATTGTTAATAAGTAATGAAAAAAGTGTCACAAAGAAAAACGTCGGTCAAGACTAAACTACTATTACACTGAACAAGTGTACCAAACGTCAAGACAATCCGTTCATTAAATGTCGAGAAATCGTGTACGCCGTTCTGCAAAACATACTTGCGAGTAAAACGCGTTGAAAGTTTTACCAGCAGTTCTATCGTAATCATAAGATTACCTTCAATCTGCGATTCCTACACCATACGTTGGACCTTTCTGGTCGATTTGAGTTGCCTCAAGCGGCTAACGATTTTTTTATATTTCCTCAGTAGCCTAACCCCTCAACGAGATAATGACGGAATCTTAATGGTACACAACTAAAATAGAACAAAGACAAAAAATGTCGGTCTCCTCTTAAAACAATAAAACAATGATACGATAATAGAATAAAATAAATAAAATTCACACGTGCCTCAATACAAACAAATAAATGAGAAAACAATTTAAAAAAATAAAAAAATAAAGCAGTAAGAAAGATAATCATTGAATGGCAACAATAAATAAAGAGTGGAAAATTGACAAGATAGGCAAAAATATTTTTCCAATAGTTCCACGGATGTGCAATTATTTTTTTTTACACAATTTCCAGTTCCCATCAGTTGAAGTTTGCAAAGATAGTGCACGTGGATCTGCAAATTTTATTCCTGTTCGATTAGGATTTACGGTAAAAAAAATATTGTCTTTTTTTTTGCAACTTCGAAGCAAATGAGTTTCGTTTAGGCTGGCATCGAGACCCGAACGATCGTTCAGGCCTGGGTGATTAACTTCTTAGGTCATTTACTTTTCGCGAATCTGGTGAATTTTGTCGACGAAGATGTGGCATGCATCTCGATGGGATCGCGCGTACGATAATGGGACGGAGGCGTTTAGATTAATGCGTCAAGACAGTGAGCGAGGAGATCGACAGAGGGGCAGGAGAGAGAGAGATCGACAGAGGGGCAGGAGAGAGAGAGAGAGAGAGAGAGAGAGAGAGAGAGAGAGAGAGAGAGAGAGAGAGAGAGAGAGAGAGAGAGAGAGAGAGAGAGAGAGAGAGAGGCGCAGAGACAAAAGAGTGAGCGTTGGTGGGGGACTGTTGAAGAGAAGAAGCCCTGGATCGTGCGACGACGTTATTACAGAAGCTATAAGAGCAGAGATAGCACGATTCGGATGCGGTTCTGGCGGGAGAGAGGGAGAGAGAGAGACAGCGAGAGAGAGAGAGCGAGAGCTCTTATTATTTACTCGATTATTCCACTGGGTGCCAGGCGAGAAGCGCGTTTCGACTTCGACCACCAGTTTGCGCCGTGGCTTCGTACGTATACGAGCACGAGCAGCGCCTTCTCCGCGAATGCACCCACATTTCCGGCCCACTCAGTTGTCTCGCGTACAATTGAAAAAAAGGCCATTTCCATTGGGACCGAGCGCTTCACCGACAATTTCAAACTCCAGTGAAAAAATCTCGATCTCGCTCGAATTAAACGAGGAAAAAAAAAGGCTACAATTTCTCACAACCGCGATGTAAAAATGTGTCCCGAAAAAAGAACACTCCGATAGAGAATTGTGCGCGTATGACTGTGAGGCGGATAATGACACGGGAGTGTGCGAGATAATGAATAAAATCAATAAAACGTACGTTTAATTCGTAGGAGTAAAATAAATTGAAGCGCGATATGATCGATAACGAAATTTCGCTTATACAGTGAATTTTTTCGCAATTTGGGATACTGCGAATTTTTGAAAATTTACCGACAGTATTAGATATTAGGCTTGCGGGAAAAAAAAAAATTACCGATCGACCGCTCTGTGCTCCAATGGTTCGTGATTGTTTATCATTCCCCCTGTGTCTCTTTCGCTCTTTCTCTCTCTCTCTCCGTCGATCGTTTTTCACAAAAGTATAAAGTTCGCGCGTGCGGGATGAATATTGCTGGCGTGATATGGCACTCGATAAAAAGCATTGCAATTCTCGTGCAATCTTCAGAGCCCCGAGCAGCTGCGACGCGAGTGATTGCTCCGATTGTTGTTATCATTATTGTTCAACGTTGACGGGAATGTAATTAACGATCGTCGCATCGTCGTCGACGCGCACACACGGGACGCAATCGACCAAAGTGACGGTAATTTACGCGACGGTACACCAAGTTTTGCCGCCCGAGACGTATTGGAGGAGAAAAAAGTTCGAACCGTCGTACGCGGCGGGAAAAGTAGTCTTAGCGATCTATCGCGCCGATCGGTGGCGCGCGTGCGCGCTAGATCGAGCCCGAGGGAGGGAGAAGGAGCGATAGAGGGGGAAAGAGAAGCTTCTTGTTGGCGGGAAAGTTTGAATGGCACCGGATTTCGAGAAGAAGAGAGAGCCGAGGAGGGCAACAACCGCTGGGGGTGGCAGACATCATCGCTTTATCGCCCATCATCCTTTCGTCAAGGGCGACATCGAAGGGATGCTGCTCATGAGATGCGCCGCAAATTCCATCTCTACGGATCATTATTATCATCACGGTAATGAGACACAGTATTCGGATAAAGGACTGCAAAGAAAAAATTACTTATACCCATTCGGGAGCTCACGGTTACACTGCAACAATACGTAATATTTAATATTGTGTAAAATTGAAATCGAACAGTGACAATCTGATCGTATCCTCGCCGATATCGGTGGATTATTCCAAACGCTTTTTTCGCGATCTCGTGGCTGCGGAATCCGCCAAATATTTTTTGCATAATTATTGAAACGGTGAAATTCAAAGTGGATACTAATTGCGAGGAAATTCGGAAAAATTGCATTGCCAATGGGGTTAGACGTCAATGGTGTCAATTTATAATGGAGTTTGCTACGAAATTAATTTTTTTTTTAGTGCTTTTCAACGAAAGTGAGTTTGTAACGAAAATAATTGTTTTTTGGTGTTCTGATTTTTTTACGGATTTAGGGTACCAAAATGGCTTAAATGTTTTTTTTCGAATCCTTATATTTAATTTTAGAGCTTATTGTGCGAAATAATGTTGAAAAGTAATAAAAGTAAAGAAATTAAAAAATAAAAATTGTCGCATTCCGTGAGGTTGAAGTTTGCATTGTCGGGAACGATTTTATTTTCTCTACTTTTCATTTCTTTATTTTTATCTTTATCGAAATCCTCTTTTTGCGAACTGTGGTTATGAATCTCTAATAAGAATGAGTGAAAATGTTTTAACGATGTGCACAGTCTGAATTGGAGGAAAAAAAAATTAACAATTGAAGAGAATTAATGGGTTAGGCTAGTGTGAAGAACCGAAAGGCTATTTAAAAAACAAAAATTTGAAGCGATAAATAAGATTGAAAAATCGTTTGGACATTTATGTGTATGTACATCAACGAAGTTGCGTACCAAATTTCGTCTGAAAATATTAATAATTGAAGACGTTGTGAAAAATCTCGTTGAGGACCTTTAAACGCCATCCGGTTGATCTGAACCAAAAAAAGTCAGTTTTTTCTTAAAAAAATATATCATTGGCTAGGACTTTATCGAGTATTTGTTCTATTAACCTGTTTCAATAATTAAAAAAAATTGTTTTCCAATTTTTCGAGGAAAAATGACCCCATTATTGTTAGTAACTAATGAATAAAAATGTTAAGAAGAAAAACGTCGGTCAAAACTAAACTACTATTACACTGAATAAGTGTACCGAATTTTAAGTCAATCCGTTCATTAGATGTCGAGAAATCGTGTACACCGTTTTGAAAAATATCGTTGCGAAAAAAAAACGCGTTTAAGGTTATGCACAAAGCCGGCTGACTGTTACCAACTGTTAGCTTTTAAATAAACCCCATATTAAACGTGCGATTTCGACATATATTTCTACATCTATTTGTAAAAATCGATGTCGAAAAATAGATCTCGAAAAAATAAAAAACTTTAATAATTTTCCGATATTCTAAAAAACAATTATGTATGAAAAAAAATCCGCGTTATTTTGTCTTTGCCTAGAAATGTCCAGAAATGTATAATTTCTGAACATAGTTATCAAATTAATATTAAGTAATTATTACTGATTAAGAGAATAAGTACCAATAATATTCGTTGTTAATTATCCTGACCGAGTAGTTTGAGGTTCCCAGGCATAATTACCCTTTACCGATAAGATAGGTAGCATTTGTGCCGTCTATGATGTTGCCATGATTGCACAGTCTAATATTTGGTGTGCTTGATTTTCGCACAAATTCGCTATCAAAAACATGAATAATTTAATAACGATACTGTTAATCCTCATTTTCACGGTACCAAGGGTTAGTCCGATAATTAGTCGAACCGTGCCTATTTTTTCAGCTCCGTGGTAACATTCACTTAGCAGATATTAATAATGTACTGAAAAATGGTCGGGAGTTTTCCATAAGCGTAATGTAATTAGCCCACGAAATACGTCGAGTTGCCGATTTTTTTTCTACAAAACGGTACTGTGGATCGTATTCAAACTGCACAGGATGATCAGCAAAGAGGTTATAAAGGTTCATAAAAAATTTCAGCTTGGTGGTAACATGTTGACTTAACCCCATAACAACCTTAAAGTTTTCTCAGCAGTTCTATGATGGTAATCATAAGGTTACCTACAATCCGTGATTCCTACACCATATATTGAATCTTCCTCTTCAATTTGCCTCAAGCGACGAACAATTTTTCGAAATGTTCACTTTAGCCTAACCCCTTAATCTTCGCTGCATTGCAACGATGCAAACTTCAAGGGCGTGTCAGTTTTTAAAGCAAAACAAGCGTCGATTCTCGATCTCACTGACTAATGTAATGCTTAATTCGGTTGGGCCAATTGACAATGACTGAGCTACGTTCCACTGAACATTTTTCGGTAACAGTTCGCGGACAATTTCGAAGCAGCAACAACAAGCGTTCACTTTAATGACCCCACGTGGTTGTAAATAGCGTGTATGTATCGAAGAGCACGCATATTCATACGTGGCCCGATTGACGATCTCGATATTCGAACATTAGCCGGTCTCGCGTATATATATATATATATATATATATATATATATATATATATATATATATACGTTCACCGAAATTTCTCGGGTGTCCTCGATTCGTTCGCTGATACGTCTGGATGTAATGCAACTTAGCACGGAAGGTATACGCGTTTGTAACTATGCACAGGGTGCCCGTAAAATAAGTGCGCTTAAATCGAGGCGGTTTTCATTTTTTTTCTCTCTCTATGAATGGTCCACTATACTCATCCAGGAATAGTTTTTTTTCTGCGTACATGTGATTGATTTCTGCAAGGGGAGAATTAACTTTAGAGCTGGAAAATAAATATAATTATTTCGGAAATAAACTTTGTACGAAGAACAAGTAGTATTTGGAATCTCTTGTTATTGCATTGGGGAGAAAACTCTTTAATGGGTTAACCCTTAAGGATTTCGCTCCGCAACGAAAACCATCCACCCTGTCTGATAGGCCGAAAAAAGTATGGCGATGTTTTTATTAATTTTTAAAAATTACAGAGCCTTGTGGGAAATTAAAAATCGGTTTTCCAAAAGATGCACAAAAAAGAGTACAGCATTTTTCAAAGGGACCTTTAAATAGAAAAATTTCAGTAGTTTGTACAAAATTGATTTTCGTGCTCGAACTCTCCGCAGTGGAATTCTTCTAATGTTTAGTAATAATAACAATAATAATAATCGAGTTCTATTTGCACAACTTGCTTTAGAAGTTTTTTACAAAAAGTTCCCCATTTGTTTATACCTAATGTTTAGTTTTGAACCTGGGGCAAAAACCAAAAACTTTCTCTTGAGAAAGTTGAGAAAATTTAGAAATATCGAGGATTCAAAAGAATAGTGATTTTTAAAGAAATTACGCGAATTTTGGTATTTTTTATATTTTTCCAGATATAACCCGAAAAATGAAAAAAATTGTACCGCCTCGGACTTAAATAAAAATGGCTTCAGCCATACTGCCAGGTTACCAACATTTGCATCGAATAAATGTTCGGGAAATTTTTACTCCTTTTCGTATATGAGGCATTCCGCGTCACTTCAGCCAGTAAAAAAAATCCACAAATAATTTTGAAAAATCGAGTTACTTTATCGAAAAATATCCGACGAGTGTCGACATTTAAAACAAAATTCTGACGTTTTTTCTCGTTGATTACCATTTAAAAAATATTTTTCCATTTAAATGGCTGTATTTTTAGCAGGATTTGACGTATTTACATTCGTAAAAAACGAAAATGTGCGTCTTTTTCTAGCCTTCCAGAAAAAAATTTTAGATTTTATTAAGCAAGTCGAACGTCCGTTTCAGGGTAAAAAATGCAAAAATATTTTTTGTTTCAAGGAAAGACACTCATTATTTTATTTTTAAGAATTTCCCCGAACTGTGAATACGAAAAACGGATTTTTGGTATTTTTTATGTTATTGGATTCCTAAACACCGTGAAGTAACAGGTAGTTCTATTTTTTATTTTTTTATTAATGTTCGATTGAAGAGTGTGGAGCACTCGCTGTATGTTTACTAGGTTTTTGAAATACATATGACATATATGCCATATGTATTGGAGCCTTGAAGTGCACCACACTCTGCAACCGAATATTAAAAAAAAAAATATTTAAAATAAAAAATATGTCTTACTTCACGGTGTTTAGGAATCCCATAATATAAAGAATACCAAAAATCCGTTTTTCGTATTCACAATTCGGGGAAATAAAAAAAAATAAAATAACGAGTGTCTTTCCTTGAGGAAAAAAATATTTTTGCATATTTTGCCCTGAAACGGACGTTCGACTTGCTCAATAACATCTAAACTAATTTTTTTTCTGGAAGGCAATAAAAAGACGCACATTTTCGTTTTTTACGAATGTAAATACGTCAAATTCTGCCAAAGATACAGGCATTTGAATGGAAAAATGTTGTAAATGTTATAAATCAACGAGAAAAAACGACAGAAATTTAAAAAAAAAATCGACACTCGGTGAATATTTTTCAATAAAGTAACTCGATTTTTCAAAATTATTGGTGGATTTTTATTTTTTACTGGCTAAAGTGACGTGGTATGCCTCAAACTTTGACGATGTTGTAGTTCGCGTCGTTAAAATTCAACGAAAATTCTTTTTTCTTAATTTATTTCTTTATTTTCATTATTACCGAACATATTTTATTGCCAATTCTTCGTGCAGATTTTTAATGAGGATTCTAAAACACCTTTTGCGTCATATAATTTTTGTAGCCCAAATCCGCCGAAAAAAATACTTAGGCAGTACGAAAAAAAAAAAACATTTTCGTTACGTTTCAACGATGCAAGCTTCAACGTCATGTATTTCGAGGAATAAATTATAAATAATTTTCAAAAGTTCACACATTAAAAAAAAATTACTCATAAATTCATTACGATGCAAACGTCGATGTTATGTATTTCGAGGAATGAATTATGAATAATTTTCAAAAGTTCATACACTTAAAAAAATTACTTATAAGTTCTTTACTGTGCACACTTCAACATCATGTCCTTCGAGGAGTAAATTATAAAATATGTTTTAAAGTTCATACTTAAGAAAAATACCTGATAAATGCCCACATTAATTTGTGATCTACCTCTGAGGTGTTACTTTTGTCATGAAAAAAAAAAAAAAAATGAAAATCGCCGTCCCTCGAAAGCATTGAGCCACTTCCCTCCTCCCGTTGTCAAAATTTCCGGACATTCGATAGAAGAGACACCTATATGTGTATCGGGTCCGGGGTAGAGCGAAAAAGAGAGAGCGCGGATTCAAAATTCAGGTGGTTTTGTCCGCGCGAGATATCGATGGAATATTACCGGGGCAAATGTTAATGTTTCGTCGATGAATGCTGTGCGGCAACTTTCTCCCTTCCCCTCCAATATCTGGCCTTATATGCACGTCACAATATATGCGTGCACATGTAAATGGTGAATTTATTTATTTGTGGCGAAACGACGAGGCAGACCTCGCCGCAGTGGCACGACAGGATGCAAAACTCTCTTGGCCACTGACACGATTGTTGTTTTTTTCTTCATTTTTTATTTTATTCTTGCGTATACGTGGTCTACGATTTTTCGATGTTTTTTTTTTTTTCGTCTGGTAACGCGCACGAAACTCAGGGACGTCGAGTGCTCGACTGATGAATCGGACTATTCGTTTCGAGGCTTATTCAGGTGTGGAGGAGGCTGGCAGGATGCCCAGTGCAGAATTAAATATACACATGTATATGTGTGCGCGGAAAAGTGATTTTGAGGACTTTCGAGTTCGAGGACCATCGTCAAAACGCCCGGATGTGCTGACAGGGACGTAGATATAACGGGTTCGAAACATCCTTTTCACGTGTGTGTGTGTGTGTGCGTATGTGTATATATATATGTTGACTTGCGTGTGTGTGAGGAAAATCAAGAATCAGCCTGTACCACGCAGTCTTAAGGAGGTCGGGTCAGTATACCGAGAATTTAAAGTACTATCATTTGCATTCCCAATTAGAGGAATATTCACAAACTATGTCATTCGTAGCATACATATGGGGCATTCCGCGCCATTTCACTTAGCCCGTGACCTCGACCATTTTTGGTTTTCCTGATTTTTTTTTCGTAAAATTATACCCCATGAAAAGAATATCCACACCAATTTTTAGATTTTCATCTCTTCTCTTTTAGGAGTTATAATTAAATTTAGATATATACTATTTTTTTTGTCAATAACGTTTTTGATGAAAAAAAAAACGTTTTTTTTTTTTGAAAAATGTCCATTTGGTTATTTTTGCATATATCAAAAATCGTATGATATGCGCTATAGCCATTAAGGTGGGATATACATTCACAACGATCGAAAAATCGATTTTTTTTGTTCAAACGATAGAACTATATATGTAGAATATTTTCCTAGAGTTTTCAAGCGATTCAAATTACTTCAAACGTGTTCTTCTCAAACCTGCATTATCGAAATTGGCGTGCAGGATTACTCAAAAATTATTAAGTCGATTGAGTTGAAACTTGGTAGAAATATTGACAATATTGGTACCTTCCAATTGACGAGAATTGTTTTTGAAAAATTGGAAAAATAAACTACTTTTTTAATCCACATTTTACAAAGATGTTGCGTGAAACGTTGATTTTTTTTTGTAAATGCGTGCCATTTTATTGAATTTGCATTTTTTCATTTTAATCACCGTCACATAGAAACTATACATGTTCTGACTGAAAAAATGTTTGAACTTTTTTGCAAATCAAAGTCTACGGGAAGCTAGACTGCACGCCGATGCGGAAATCCCGCGGCGCACCTTACTGTAACACTCTGCCACAGCTCCGTCATGTTGATGATGAATTAATTTAAAAAATATTGTTTTGCATACTTAAATACACTATTAAAGTATACCTAAAGTTTGACAATTGTAGAATAATTATTTCTTAGTTTAAAAAATCCCTCAATATTGCTTATTTTTTCCTGTCTAAATGAATATCCCGCCTTAACATACTGAATCTAAAACCGTTTGATTTTTTTGTTTCGAATTATACATCTCCGAGATTTCATCAACAGCACAGACCTACCATTTTTTTAGGACATTTTTTTAACTACCATTTCCGTCTTTGAATACTGACTCAAATAAATGGAAACAATTTTTTAAATTTATTTCGAAAGTGTATTTATTAAGGGGCCAGTCCACTTTGGAGCCACGAAAAAAGGCTATTTGCGTGATTTTTTTTGAGGATTTTATAAAAGATATGAATATAAAAGTTGTTGGCCTTGATAAATAGTCTTGAAGGACATTTAAAAAAATTTACTTCATTTTTATTCATTTTTAAGTACAAAAACGGCACGATTACAATATCTTTGGCGCCTTTATTTGACCCTGGTTTATTGATATTTGGCCCAAAATAAGACTTTTTTCAAGAGTGACAAAAATTTAAATTCGGCGTTTAAGGGGGTGAAACAGGGGGTTGAAAGTCGAAGCATTATTATGTTTGTGATTCCCAATTTTGACCATGCAGCGTCCATATTCGATAGAAAATGCGACTTTTTCGCAGGGTAATGAAACACGAAAATGCGGCTTTAAAGGATTGAAGAGGAGGGTGTTAAAATTTGGCTGTACATATATTTGAACATCATTTTTTGTCGTATCTTTTATTTTCTCTATGAAAAAATTCCTTTAACAATTAGGATAAACTTCCGAAAAACTGTTACCTCCGATTGGCTTCAAATGTGGCACAGATCTTCTTTTTGACGATATAAGAGACCCTATGAAAATGAATTTTGGCGTAACGCAATATTTTTTGAGATATTGAATTTTGAAAATCGGTAATTTGCTCAATCATGTATATACAAACATGTAATACATAGGGTAAACGCCACTACAACCACAAACACACACGTGGGCGTGAAGCACTTTTCATGTGTATGCGTAATCGTTAAGTGAGTTTGGAGCACCTTCGATGTGTGTGTGGAATCGTTGGGTGGGTCTGGAGCACCTTCGATGTGTGTGTGGAATCGTTGGGTGGGTCTGGAACACCCGAACAATGTGAAACGCAGGGCGAATTGAATGTACGTCGAAAATCGAAAAAGTACATATTTTCTTCTTCGGAGCGCTGTAAATCCGAAACTAAGGCTTAGAATGAAAAAAAGTTATTCTTCTTTTTCGTATTTTTTTGGCCCATTTTTCATAACCCAACCATAAAATGCAGGCGCCAAAGATACCGTAATCTCCCCACAAAAACTATAGTTTAACGTACCGCCTCAAAAATAGGTAGGCTAGGTAGCTCCGTCACAACTCGGCAACGGCTTGTCTAAAAGAAAAAAATCAAAGTCCATTAAATTCAGTATGACACCAGCTACAAAGTGACCCTCGGATATAAAATTTTATAAAAAAATATAAAAAATGGCAGACGAAAAACGAAAAAAGTTTTTAAAAAACGCGTTTTTTCGCAGGTTTTCGTCAAAAAAAGAGTAAAAATCAAAATTTTTAAACCATCGAGGGTCACCTTGTTGCGAATCATGTTTACAATATGTGATTTAAATTTCAAGAGAATCGGTTTATTAGTTTTAGAGATAGGATGGAGCTAGATTTTGAAAACGTTGTTTCGAGAAAAAGGCGTTTCAAGGTTATACTATGAAAAACTCTTGCCTAAACTCAATCGGCAATTCCTGCACCGTACAAAATCCCTTCTGATTGCTCATCATCGTCGATTTCCTCAAGTCTTGCTTGCTTTCGATTTTTTTTAATTTTCAAAGTGGACTGGTCCCTTAAGTGTAAAAAGTTTCATATCAATATCTATAATATAAACCTATTTAAAAAATGCACGAAAATAGCCTTTTTAGCGTCTAAAGTAAGAAGACCCTTTAAATACCTATTGCGATGTGGTAGGATCTAGAGACTCCCCAACAAATTTCTGCACGAGAAGTTTTCTTCAATTGTTTTTCCACAACTGCTCGAATTTGATTCGTGATCCGAACAAAACGGCTCCGAAGATTGACAATGGCGTTGAAGTTCGCATTGTTGGAACGCAACGATTATTATTTTTTTCACTCTTTATAACTATTCGAACTTTGTTTTTTTGTAGGTCAAGGTCATAGATCTTTGATATGGATATGAAAAAAAAAAAAAAAAAAAACGTTTGAGTGGTTGTCGTAGCCCAGAAGAGCGAGAACATTGTGAGCAACTAAAAATAATTTGATTCCGTTGCATTCCAAAGCAAACTTCGTGATCAGATTCATGCCTCGTTGAGATCAACACGGGGCAGTCGATTCGTACGCATGTACTTTGTGATATAATGTTTGGTGTATCGGAGTAAAAATGAATAATAGATGATCGTTTTGAGACGAGGGACGAACGGAAGTTCGTAAAGTAGAAAATAAGCAGACTATTCTCGAGAGTTATGGCATCGGCAAAAAATAATCCGATAATTGATCGACGGGCGTGACGTCGGACACTCTGGCAGGGTGCCCATTGGCGGAGAGAAAAAAACGGCGTTTGATCGCGCGGGAGGCGATCCTCGATGACGACGTTTTAGTACAGTCGTGCTGTGATCGGAAAAAAATAGAAGAAGGCCAGTTTTTTGACAGGTGATTCTGCAGGTGCCGCTGCTAAATCCAAGTTTGCCTAAAAATCGGGGTGCAGGGTGTTTTTTAGGGGATGAAGGGGGATGGGGGTCGATTGATGCCAAACTACAACCCTTACGAGGTCGACGACGTGAGACAAAATTTTCAGAAGAAACCGGGCTTTAGTTTTGTCCACAGCGCCGAAGTCGTGGAAGTTCATTTTGGGGGTGAAATTTTGAAAAATCAGTTTTAATTCAATAACTCTTTAGGAAAAATGTGTACATTCTTTGTTCAAATGGGAACGTTGTAGCCCTTGAAAAGGCGCGTCGATCAAGTATTAGATCATCATTCTCCGATAATATCTTCACCGCCAAAAAAATGTTGAAATACCAAAAAAAAATTTGTTTATTGGATAACTAAAAAACAATCGATTTTTCGGGTATGGTTTAAATGTACGAAATCTCGACAATAATTTCCTCTATATTTTCGTTTCTATGGACAGCCCTTGAATTTTGATTTTCCAACCCGTTTCGGGGGTTGAAAATTAAAAAAGAAATTCTGGGAAAACTATTGACCGCACGAATTCGCCGCCGTGGAACAATTTGTAGCTTCAACCCTCAGCTACATTTTTGTCCTCAGCGCCAAACTCGTATCTCTTTATGTTCGGTCAATAGTTGTCCCAGAATTTAATTTTCAATTTTCAACCCCTGAGAGGGGTTGGAAAAATAAAAATTCAAGGGTGGTCCATAGAAACGAAAATATAGAGAAAATTATTTTCTACATTTTTTACATTTAAACTATACCCGAAAAATCGATTGTTTTTGAATTATTCAATAAACAATGTTTTTTTTGACACCTCAATAAAAATTTTGAGGTACAGATATTATCGGAGAGGGATGATCAAATGGCTACAACGTTCCAATTTGAACAAAAATTGTATGAATCTTTCCTAAATCGTTATCGAATTAAAAGTGTTTTTTCAAAATCCCCGCCACCCTTTATCACCCCCAAAATGAACTTTCACGACTTCCGCGCCGTGGACAAAAATAAAGCCCGGATTTTTATGTACATTTTGTCTCCCGGCGCCGACCTCGTGGGGGTTGTAGTACGGCATTAATCCACCTCCATTACACCTTCATCCCGAAAAAAAAACCCACACCCCGATTTTAAGGCAAACTTGGATTTAGCACCCGCGGCGTCTACAAAATCACCTGTCAAAAAACTAGGCTTCTAATTTTTTGCCATTCCAATATACAGCACGACTGTACTATTTTGGCAGAAACGCGACGAAAAAAAAAAAGCAGAAATGCAAAAAAAAGCGAGGACGCGAACATAATAATTTGTATAAAAAATCGAATTGTGTTATTTCGCAAAAGTTGGATAAATTGTTCGCTCGCTCGAGTACCGTTTGCCGAACGAACCAATCTCAATGTTCCGGACCAATCCCGTTTTAATTGAGCACGCTCGATCGAGCGCATAAACCGCGATGATATCTCGATCATTCGCGTGTTCTCGTGCAGACACACAATTGTATCAGCTTTCAATCTGGAAATTTATATTCTAGACGATGTTTTGTGCGTTGGCGTTCCGATCTTCGGTCGTCGACGCCTGTCTTCTTGTTTTATAGATAGGTCGATTATTGCAATCAAATAACTTGTATGCAACAATCATCGCAGGAGTCGGAATTATTCTTTTTTTTTCTCGTGACGTTTTTGTTTGTTTCGTTTTTCACGCACTGAATAATTTGGAAATACTTGCCGGTGGAGTGGGAAAAGTTTCTCAACGACGTGTAGGGTCATTAGCGTGAACGGGGAACTCGTGACAGAGCCAGGAAATTCAGAATGAACTGATCAAAATAAAAGAAATAGTAATGATGTTGATACGTAAATATTTTTATAGAAGTAGATAGAATTTTATTGAACGTAGAATTTCATTAATGGAAGATTATTTACATATATATATATATATAATCTTCCATTTATAAAATTCTTCTTCGACCTCCGAATAAAGCTCTATTCAAACGATAATTTTTTTCATCCATACAATAATGTTGAAGTTCCCATCGTTGGAAGGCAACGAAATTATTATTTTTTTTCATTTGTCCACATTCTTCCGCCGATTAATGGTATGAAAGTCACTTTAACCTTTTTTCGTATCCGTAGTAGAGATCTACGGCCTTGAGATAAAAATTAAGAAAGAAGAAAACGAAAATGAATTTTCGTTGCATTCCAACTACGCAGACCTCAACGCCATCCTATAGATACGTATCAACATCGTTACTATTTCTTTTTATTTTGATATATATATATATATATATATATATATATATATATATATATATATATATATATATATATTAGACTGATTCAAATCCAGGTAGATCAATAATGGCGTCTATACTACTCTCGTTATTCATGTAGATTTATTTATACGCATTAACATTTTGCACTTTTTACGAAAAATTAAATTATAAGCTTTTATTCATAAATCATGTATTTACATTTTCAAAATGCTACACTTATATTATCTTCAAACTCATTTATATTTCTTCCCAGTCACTGTGCATAACATCGCGCATGCCACTGCGCATACCACTGCGCATGGCACTGCGCATCCGTGGCGCCATATTGTGTTGGCGCAGCGCATTTGTAAGTGGTGTTGTTTTTTTTCAATGTGACTCAATTAAAGACAATTTTAAACAATGGCTCGGAAAAACGAAGACAACACAATTTGGCTAATCGGCAAGGGAATTCCGAAAATAAGTACCCGTCATCTACCGTCAAATCGGAAAGTTTTGAGTTTGTTCTTTTACAAACATAACAGAGAAAACCTGACCATACGTCGGAGTGCACACGAAATGATGAAAGAAGTTTTCGAACAATGGAAATGTGTTGAAATTCCAACGCGTCGATTGAATAACGCAATCTTGAAATTAATAAAACTCCATCTAGTCTGGAAAAAACTTTTAAAAAATCGGGTTAAAAAGAATTTTCCGTTACAACGGAGAAATAATCGAAACGTGTGATAGCAAAAATAATCGCTCAAGTTCGTTAACATGTTGGGCAGAACGAAAATGTGCAACGTTTAACAGTTTGTCCAAATCTCTCTTAAATTTACGCTCCTTCAATATTTGTGACGGCAAATTCTTTTTAACCCGATGTTTAAAAGTTTTTTCCAGACTAGATGGAGTTTTATTAATTTCACGATTGCGTTATTCAATCGACCCGTTGGAATTTCAGCACATTTCCATTGCTCGAAAACTTCTTTCATCGTTTCGTGTGCACTTCGACGTATGGTCAGTTTTTCTCTCTTATGTTTGTAAAAGAACAAACTCAAAACTTTCCGATTTGACGGTAAATGACGGGTACTTATTTTCGGAATTTTCTTGCCGATTAGCCAAATTGTGTTGTCTTCGTTTTTCCGAGTCATTGTTTAAAATTGTCTTTACTTGAGTCACATTGAAAAAAAACAACACCACTTACAAATGCGCTGCGCCAATACAAAATGGTGCCACGGATGCGCAGTGACTTGCGCAATGGTATGCGCAGTGGCATGCGCGATGTTATGCACAGTGGCTGGGAAGAAATATAAACGAGTTTGAAGATAATATAAGTGTAGCATTTTGAAAATGTAAATATACGATTTATGAATAAAAGCTTATAATTTAATTTTTCGTAAAAAGTGCGAAATGTTAATGCGTATAAATAAATCTACATGAATAACGAGAGTAGTATAGAGGCCATCATTGATCTACCTGGATTTGAATTGTGAATATTGCAATCTTTTCAAATTGTTAGAGTTTATTTTTGTTACGAAATAGCTGCTGGATGTGATTTTTATCCGTAATCCGAAGCCATGACTATGCTTAAATGCAATACGTTCGTTAAAAAAATTCAAATACAAAAAAGTCGAGATAGCCACCTCTAAAAATTGAGTGACCGCGCCCATCTTTTTAGAGAAATTTTCTTTTATTAGTGCCCAACAATAGCACGAGAATCCTGAAGAAAAAAAAATATATATTTTTTTTTAATCAGTCTAATATATATATATATATATATATAATCTTCCATTTATAAAATTCTTCTTCGACCACCGAATAAAGCTCTTTTCAAACGATAATTTTTTTCATTCATACAATAATGTTGAAGTTCGCATCATTGGAAGGCAACGAAATTTTTATTTTTTTCATTTTTCCATATTTTTCCGCCGATTAATGGTACGAAAGTCACTTTAACGTTTCTTCGTATCCGTATTAGAGATCTACGGCCTTAAAGATAAACATTTAGATACGGCCTTAGAGATCAAAATTAAGAAAGGAGAAAACGAAAATGAATTTTCGTTGCATTCCAACTACGCAGACCTCAACGCCATCCTATAGATACGTATCAACATCGTTACTATTTCTTTTTATTTTAATATATATATATATCGGGTCATCCCATAAATAAGGCAGTTTTTCTAAGTGGATTTTTCGTCACGGACGAGTGAATTTTGGAAGAGGGGCCTGAAAGTCTATCGGAAAGAGGGAAGAGCAGTGTAGACAATGAAGGAGAGTACATTTTAGATTGAAAAAGAATTTTATTTATCTTAATGCTGAAAATTGAAAGCATCAATAATGCGATTTTTTTTGTATAATTTCGTTTTTATTATAAATATTTGTTATTTTTATGATATATATATATATATATATATATATATATATATATATATATATATATCATAAAAATAACAAATATTTATAATAAAAACGAAATTATACAAAAAAAAATCGCATTATTGATGTTTTCAATTTTCAGCATTAAGATAAATAAAATTCTCATTAAGATAAATTAAAAGTAAAATAAAATTCATATATATATATAAACCGACACTGGTAGATGGGCGGTCAGGGTTCAGCTTCGGCGGTACTTCAAGCTAAGGGAGAACATCCAGCGATGTCTTCCCTTATCTCGAACGGTCAGAGTTGACAAGTCAAAAAAGATCGTTTCTTCCGAAATTTTTGGAAGGCCAAAAGCAGAGAAGCGATGGATATTTGGTACTGATATTTCCTCCTATTGTAAACTTTGAAGCGCCTTTTCTCCGGTTTTCATTTTCACGATTTTGCCAAATTGGCGGGCGTGGTAGGAAAAAAAAAACTAAACGACCTATCGAATCAAACCAAAATTTATTTTCTTCAAAGTGAATAAAAAAAGTCGTTGGAAAAGGATTTTTAAATAATTCGTATTGCACGATTTTTCAGCTTTTTCTTAATCTACCCAGAAGAAAAATATATGACAATTGAAATTTTTATTGGTTTATTTGGTTCAGTCAAGAATTACGAGCTGCATCTCTCTCGCCGATTGGGGGCTCCAGTGGCAATACGCACATGGAATAGGCTGATAAATCAGCAGTCATTTATTGTTGCATGTTGAAATTGTTTAAAATACATTTCATATATATGAAAAGATACCTCAATGTTTACTGGGCGCAATTGTGTTTTTCTCTTCTAAAAAAATTCCCGAAAAATGCTTTTTTGGACCTTCTAGTTCAGGCTCCCACCTAAAAAGATGCCTTTTAGCTTAGGCTAGCTTGTAGGGAGTGATTGGAAAGGCTTCTACTGGGAAAGGTAACGCGTAAAAACCCTCAAAGGTGCATTGGAACTATATATATATATATATATATATATATATATATATATATATATATATATATATATATATATATTAGGGTGTACGGAATGTGTACGGATGCGTACGGATGCGTACGGATGTGTACGGAATGTGTACGGATGCGTACGGAATGTGTACGGGTGTACGGATATATATATATATATTAGGGTGTACGGAAAAAAGTCGATATTTTTTTTTGGTTGCATTTACCAAAAAAAGGTGAATTAAGGTAAAAAAAGAAGTATCCTCGAAGGAGAGATGAAAAAAAATTATTTCGCACGGCGCATTGCATTTGAATACTTTCCATGAGAATAACACGGTAAAATATTGGCACTTCTGAACGTCGTAGTAAAACTCTTCAGAAAAAAATCTCACAAAAATGTCATTAAGATATTCTGATAGAGAATTGAATTTCCTACAAAAAAAGTCCCCACGAACAATTAGCTTAGAACAACCGTTCAAGTGGTATCGCTGTCTGAAATTAAATTTTTCATTTAAGCGACGTGCGCGCCATAGCACACGCCGCCACCTGGCGGCAGCATGCGGTAGCTCGTAGTGCAAAATTACAAGCTTCACACTAGCGCCACGAACGGGAAACCGCGACATTTTTCCCTCATTTTGGCTCCAAATCAAGATCTGTCACTGCTACAAAATTTAATTCGTTATTGCGAAGTGAATCCTGTAGTAGGGGAGGCTGCCTCGAAAAAATTAGCTAGTCACTTGTGGTACTTTAACGAGAAAATTGTTGCTTTGTCGTTTTTTGACAATGCTGTGCCGATAAATGTGAAGACAAAAATGGTACAAGCTCTGCAATCTCGAGAAAAATCCAAAAATCTTTCCGAGTGAGTAATTGTTTAAAAAAAAATGATTGGGAAATGGTGCTGAAAAAAGATATAAGCGATTTCGTTACTCAAGAATCCTTATTTCTTTCCCAGCAATTCAATTTACCTCATGACTTTTTGAGAGTTCATATTGAATTATGGCCGGAAAATGCCATTTATTTGAGTTGCTTGGATTTTTTTAATCCAAAAGTCGTTAATGCCGAACGTGGTGTCACTTTGATAGAAGCATATAACGGTTCATTAACAAAAAACGAAGAGCAGCTACAATATTTATTGGGCGTAGTGCAAAATCATCGACAGAAATACCCTAATTGCAACAAGCAGACTCTTAAAAAAAGGAACGATGATTATCAAGCATTATAATGTAAAAACAAATTATTTTATCTTATTAAACCAAATTAATTGAATAAAACTTTTCGAAACGAAATCAATGATGGACGTCGTGTCTTTTATATTTCTTGTTGTACTTGATTCTTTTTTGTATCAGAGAAATATTTTGAGAACGATTCCATGCAAATTGTATGTTAGAGCAGCACATTGTCTACAAAAAAAACCCCAAAAGGTTTTCCGTAAAGCGAAGAATTCGATTTTTACAGCCTTTCGAATTATTTTTTTTCTATCAATTCAATTTCAGACAGCGATTCCAC
The DNA here is from genome assembly GCA_964007375.1 of Ophion obscuratus. Classification (NCBI taxonomy): domain Eukaryota; kingdom Metazoa; phylum Arthropoda; class Insecta; order Hymenoptera; family Ichneumonidae; genus Ophion; species Ophion obscuratus. Next base: position 10,139,963 of record OZ023319.1, read on the forward strand.
TTGAACGGTTGTTCTGAGCTAATTTTTCGTAAAAACTTTTTTGTTGACAATTCGATTCTCCATGAGAATATGTTAATGACATCTTTGTGTGATTTTTTCCCGACGAGTTGCACTACCACATTCAGAAATCCCAATATTTTCCTGGGTTATTCTTATGGAAAATATTCAAATGCAATGCGCCATTCGAAATAATTTTTTTTTTGAGCTCTCCTTCGAGGATTCTTCATTTTTTTACCTTAATTCACCTTTTTTTGGTGGATGCAACCGAAAAAAAAGTATCGATTTTTTTCCGGTACACCCTAATATATATATATATATATATATATATATATATATATATACATATTGTTCTTCAGGAATAAGATAATAATATCGTCAAATCATATAGCGCACAGATTGCCCGCGGAATCCACAGCATTTACATCTGCACATATATAAAAACATATACTCGCATTATTTTGCCGTTTGATTAAACAGCAAAGTGCGGTGGGTCTTAAACATACACGTTCAATTACATTTCGCACGAACGCTATCGCGCGATTTGACGTAGGTCAGCTGGGCGTGTGCATTCGCCACGTTTTTCGGATCGACCAAAACACGTGCTTGGCTCGTGTCTCGTATATCTATATACAAAGCTCGGGCGTGAATCACGACTTTTCGCAACGGGGTACAACGTCCTGTGGAGTTCCATTGATAAATTGGCTGATGAATTTCGAAATACCGAGCGACGTTAAAAAAGGAGTAGTTCATACACGGATAATTACTATTCCGATGACTCGTAGTCGGAAAAACAGTCGGTCGAATGCTTGTGTTCGATGGACGTTCTGTTTTCTTTTTCTCAGCAGCACGTTGGCTCGAGGAAAATAATTGGAAGAAAAAGTCACGGTTGAAGGAGATATTGCAAAATTGGACGATGCATTTTTCCTTTAATCGTTTGACTCGCGCTTGCAACAAAGTTGGGGTATAAGTGGGTCAAAGGCCCTCGAGCCTCGGCATACGCGAGGCATTTTCTTACTACTGAAGAAAATGCAGCCGGCGGGTGAGACGGGAGTCGATTGCGAGACGAGAATTGCAAAAGGCGAAGGACATCGCGCGTACCGTAACATACGTGTTGATTAGTATTACGAACGACCGAATAACACGATTAATTTGCAATTTTATCGAATACACGATTAATTTGTTACTTTCTTGAATTCGTAATTTTATTTAATTGTATCAAAAACGTTAAGTCACTCTGTAGTCACTGAAACCGAGCTGCATTTATCCAATCGAGAAATATGAAATTTGAGAATTTTTTTTTTTGGTATTGAAGAACGGTATAATTCGATGCATTTTGTTTGAAAAAAAAAAAAAAAAAAAAAAAAAAACAAATTATTGCTCGCGAGTGAGAATGATGTTCCATTGCAGTCTTATCGCAGAGAGGCCTCTTATCTATCGAACGTTTGAGTAGACTATCAGCATTTCGGGTAAACTGAGCGCCGAAATATACTCCGGCACCCTGGAGATCCCTTGTCAAACTTGTTTTTGCTTTTTTGTTGATAAATAAAATTTTATTTTATGAATAAAATCAATTTTATTTATAAATAAATCATAATACTATTAATAAAGTCAATTTAATTAATCAATACATCATAATTATATTGATAAAATTAATTTAATTAATGAAATAAATTCGGAGCTTCTCGCGATTTATCCACAAAGTCTATGCAGGACAAATTGGACATTCTTATCATCCATAAAGCACTTCGATAATCGACGATAAAAATCTTTTATAATAATTTTCATCTGGAGAATCTTCTTTATTGTCACAATTCAGTAAAATATACGGGACAATTTTTTTTCGCTAAAGGAACGATTTTATATGAATTTTTGGTAAAGGAAACTTTTATACGAATTTTCGCTAAAGGAAAATTCCTCTAAAGTTTAGAGGGAACAGGAAATCCGTCGGTTGCTCTCATTACGCGAATATCCATTTTCTATTAAATACCAAAGAAGTTAGCCCTCAAAATATGAATCCACGATACGAAGTTTAGAGAGAAAACAACGATTACGAATCGCGTTTATTTATCCTGGCCAAAAATATCTCCAATTTTCTGTCTCGATGTATCTCGAGCATAGTTAATGGGTGTTTTATCGGCATATTAATGGCCTGGCGGTTGATGGAGGGCCCAAAGACTCGTAGCAACAAATGAGCTTTATTCGACCTAGAAAATAAAAATAATCCCCTTTCGAACTGACACAATATTCCATCGATGTTTCAGCACGAAGAAGATAAGGCCGCACAGTGGTCAAGGGAAAAGTACATCACTTGGGGATTTTTTAAATAGATCCACCCCCCTCCCCCGCCTCTCTCCGTCTTCGTAAATATATATGACGTTAATCATTTATTCATTGAGACCAGTAAATAAAAAATTATCACCAACAATTCTCAAAAAATAAGTTTAAAAGAACGTAATAGTTTAGGCTTGCTTGAATTTGTTTATAGACTTTGCATAGAACGTTGTTTAAACATTAATGGAATTTTAAGACAAAAAGTTGAACTTGAAATTTCTTAAATGATAAGTACAACGAATACTTATTTTTTTTACCACCCTTACGAGCCGCAAAAAGTAGTTTTTCCAACTGTTTTTTTCTCCTAAACTATTTATTTTGGATTTGGAAAAATGGTATATTATAAAGTAAACATTGAACTTATTTCGTGTGAATTTTTTTTTGCAAAAACTAAAAAATACCAACGTTATTGAATTTAAGAAAAAAAAAACTAAAAATTAACAACGTTATTCCGCATACAATAGAGCCTCTGTATAAAAAATGTGGTCCAACGGCCAGATCGATAACTCGACAATGGTTGGTCTGGAAAATAAAAAAAGTTTTATAATCACTATAAATGTGGTTCTCGTTGTAGACAGTCGTTTTTCGAAAAAAAAATCACAAATGGTTGGTGTTCCAGTAAGAGTATAATTTTGGCGAAAATTTTACTTATATTCGGGGGCTTCAAAAATACTAAATTAAAAAAAGGCTACGTACAACTACAGCTACTGCAATTACGGAAATGTCGGTTTTTTTTTAAATTCAAAATAGGACATCTATAGCCAGAGTTAGGATTCTGGCCAGCTTGAGAAAAGTGCGATTGAAAGTTTCAGTCGACGTAAATCATTGCGCTACCTGCCCTCATTAAATCATCTGTAACTTGGTCAATTTTCAATATTTTAACTTGAATTTTTATTTCACATATTCTTGAATATGTATACTTTGAGAAAATGAAGAAAAAAAAACGTTTTTTTCACCCGTCAGAGTAGTGTTCCGCCTTACAGTATTAACATTCAATTACTGTAAAGAAAAAATGTTTACGGCGGGAGCCTGAAATAGAAATTCCTAAAACTCGATTTTTTTATTGCTCTAATCGATAGATAAACTATCTAAGAATATATTTACAAAGTTACAGATGTCAATTGTCAATATGTTCGAAGATACAACGCCAAAAGCAAAGCAGCGATTGATATTTGATATCGATAATTCCTCCCATTGATAACTTTGAAGCGCGTTTTCTCCAGTTTTCATTTTCAAGATTTTTCCAAATTGGCGGGCGTGATAGCAAAAAAACTAGACGACCTATTAAATCATACCAAAGTTTATTTTCTTCACTATGAAAATCTCTTCAAAGTGAATTAAAAGAGACGTTGAAAAAGTTTTTTGAATCATTTTTATAGCACGTTAAATTGTTTTTTTTCAAGCCTGAGAAAAGTTATAATTTTACGATTTTTTCAGCTTTTTCTTAATTCACCCAGAAGACAAATATCTGACAACTGAAATTTTTATTGAATTATTGGGTTCAGTAAAGAATTGTTTCACGTTGAAAGTATTTTTTTTATACATTTCAAATATACATGAAAAGATACCTCAATGTTTAGGTTTGTTTGGTTTTGTTTGGGCTCACTTGTTTCTTTCCCTCCAAAAAAAAAATCCCGAAAAAACGCTTTTTTGGACCTCCCAATTCAGGCTGAATTAAAAATACAAATACAACAAACCCGCCTCCATACAAAATGTTGATGATATCAAATTATTCAATTGATCATTATGTGTACAATAATAATGATAGTATAAATTTTTAATTTAATAAAAAATGAAATTTATTTCAAAAAACATCATTCAATTATAAATGTTCAAATATACCCAATGACAATTAACGAATTCCACGTGGTTTTATCGTTTTATCCAAGCGTGAATATTTTAAAATGCTGGAAGCTTCGGAAAATTTCCGTGCGGGAGTCTTCGTTTGCTTTTTCAATGAAGCACCATTGAAGAAGATTTTTCTCATTCGCATTACGGTGTTGGACATTTGCTTGGAACGGTTGCTCGTGGTATATCGATCGATAAAAGAAATTTAGGGTTAGGTCGCGAGCCACGGGGGAGCATTTGTAAGGGTTCGAAGGCCGTTCTCTTTTCAGTCTAGAGATAATAATGTTCTATCATTGAACTACGCACATGCCCCCCCCCCTTACACACATAATAATACATAGTCACTGGGCTTTCTTATCCTTGAGAATTCGCATCCCGCCGTGATAGTCAACACACACACACACACACACACACACCTACGTGTAAATGTGTACATGCACACGTGGCAAAATAACACAGACGCGGACGGTTATCGAGCCACTTCTCGTCATCGTCGTCGTTTCTCTCGTTTGCTGTGTTATAGTTAACGATGTTTATCAATCCTGTTATCGCCGGACTACCGGAGAGCTTTCGAGGCACTCGAACGTCTCCTCGAAGTCGACGAATGTAAAGAGGCGCGAAAGATCTCGGTGGCCGCAGGATGAAATATTCTCGGACGAATGTTCATCTACAGGGTCGTTCAAAGTGAAGCGCAATGGACGAAGCTCGTTTCGGATTACTTGTGAGGCTAATTACGCTTCCTCTTTCATTTTCAATCGTCGAAATTAAATGGCGTTGAAGGCGGGATATACATTTTCAACGATTAAAAAATCGATTTCTTTTTTTTCTCCTTTAAACGATAGAACTATATATGTCGAATATTTTCCCAAAGTTTCAAAGTGAAATTCGAAAAACTTTAAACGTTACGGTGCGTTCAAAGGGCGTGAACTTCAAACGCGTTTTTTGCAAAACTGCATATTTGCATATTGCAAAACTGTATAAAACTGCAAATTGGCGTGCAGGATTAATCAAAATCTATTAAGGCTTTATATACGCGATTTCGGTGATTTTCGAAGGTATTTTTCTACACGCGGTTCAAAAAAAATGACGCATATATTGACAATATTTTTTTTTACAGATAATTTGTGCACATGGTTAAGTATATTTTAAAAAAATCAGAAATACTAACAAATGGCGGAGATATAACATAATAAAGCAATATATGTTTTTTTCGCGCGCGTTGATGGTGAAAGTTCTCGGCATCTATGTGTCTGAAAAAAAATGAATATATCTATAATTGCATAATGAATGTATCTTCAGTGTGAACCAACAATATTATTTTTTAAAAATATGATAAAAATTCGAAACTAAACATTTTTTTACTTAATTTTCTATAAGTATCTTATTTTTTCTATCTTTCGGGCGGTATCGATTATAAATTCAATCTTACCTTGCTTTTGGAATTTTTGGAATTTTTCAATTCTGTAAAGCTTAAGGGGCCAGTCCACTTTGGAGCCACGAAAAAAGGCTGTTTTCGCGATTCTTTTTTGAGAATTTGATAAAAGATATGAATATAAAAGTTGTTGGGTCTATATAAAGTCTTAGGATAAATAAAGTCTTGAAATACATTTAAAAAAAAAATTGATTTTTTTTTTCATTTTAAAGTACAAAAACTATAGTGTAACGTAACGCTTTAAGAATAGGTGGGCTAGCTCCATCACAACTCGGCAACGGTTTGTCTGAAACAAAAAAAATCAAAGTCCATTAGATTCAGTATGACACCAGCTACAAAATGACCCTCGGATATAAAGTTTTATCGAGAAATAAAAAAATGGCAGATGAAAAACGAAAAAAAGTTTAAAAACGCGTTTTTTTGCAGTTTTTCGCAAAAAAAAGAGTAAAAATGAAAATTTTAAAACCATCGAGGGTCATCTTGTTGCGAATCATGTTTACAATATGTAGTTCAAATTTCAAGAGAATCGGTTTATCAGTTTTAGAGATACGATGGAGCTAGATTTTGAAAACGTTGTTTCGAGAAAAACGCGTTTGAAGTTTACACTATGAAAAACTCTTACCTAAACTCAATCGGCAATTCCTGCACCGTACAAAATCCCTTCTGATTGCTCTCATCGTCGATTTCTTCAAGTCTTGCTTGCTTTCGGTTTTGTGAAATTTTCAAAGTGGACTGGCCCCTTAAAATATTCCTAACCGTTCAGACTAATCAATCATTAAAAAAAAAATGAAAATTTTTGAAATTTGCCGCGTATATAAGGCCTTAAGCCGATTGAGTTGGAATTTGGTAGAAATATTGATAACATTTGTACCTCCTACTTGACTAGAATAGTTTTTGAAAAATTGAAGAAAAAATCCATTTTTAATCCACATTCTACAGAAATGTTGCGTGAAATGTTGATTTTTTAAAAATGGGTGCCATTTTCTTAAATTTGCATTTTTTAAATTTTAATTACCGTCACATAGAAACTATACATGTTCTGACTGAAAAAATGTTTGAACGTTTTTGCAAATCAAATTCTGCGGGAAGCTAGACTGCACGCTGATTCGCAACTCCCGCGGCGACCTTGCTGTAACACTCTGCCACAGCGCCGTCATTTTGATGATGAATTAATTTTTTTAAATTGTTTTATATACCGAAATATAATATTAAAGTATACCTAAAGTTTGATAATTGTAGAATAATTATTTCATAGTTTAAAAAATCCCTCAATATCGCTTATTTTTTTTCTGTCGAAATATAATATTCCGCCTGAAGATTGCATCGTTGGAACGCAACGAAAGTTTTTTTACATTTTATTTTTCATACTTTTATTGCGGCCGGGTTGAAATTCCAAACTTTTAGTGATCAGAACGCTGAAAACTCCGAAAGAATACTAGCCCGTAAGATCAACACTCCGATAGAATTTTACACGAAAGACCAAAACTCCGAAAATCTTAACACCGTCAAAATAATGCGGCTATGGAAGTTTTAAAAGTTTCAAAATGTTCAATTAATCGAAGAATCATTTCAAGATTTTTATTTATTTTTTATTAAGAAGTGAGTTTACGTTAATTTTGAAATGTGTCTACACAATGTTATACGTTTTGCATCATTTACAGTCAACTGTGTAGACTTTCGTTGGCATGATCTTGACGAACCTTGTAATTTCGGAACATTAAAATTAGGAATTTTAAACCGTCGGCGCGTTCAAAATTCGGAATTTCAACCCGGCCCCATGTCAAGATCATGCCAGCGAAAGTCTACGCGGTTGACTGTAAATGATGTAGAACGTATAACATTATCTAGACAAATTTCAAAATTGATGCAAAATCACTACTCAATAAAAAAAAGTTCTTGCAATAATTTGTCGATTCATTGAACATTTTAAAACTCTTAAAACTTCCATAGCCGAATAATTTTGACAATGTTCAGATTTTCGGTCTTTCGTGTAAAATTCTTTCGGAGTTTTGATCTTTCGAGGTCGTATTCTTTCGGAGTTTTGGGCGTTCTGATCATTCAAAGTTCGGAATTTCAACCCGGTCCCATCTTGAATTTCGGAATATTAAAATTCGGAATTTTAAACCGTCGGAGCATGCAAAGTTCGGAATTTCAAACCGGCCTCCTTTTATTATTATAGCACATCTTTTTTGGGTTTTATTTTTTTTACGTTTATTGGTTTTTTTTTGTTTTTGGTTTTAGTTTTTTACTTTTATTGGTACTTGGGTTTTACTTTTATGGGTTGATATTGTACATAGCCAAATAAAAACCTTCAAAAATGGTTGAAGGATTTCTGTAGGCAAAAATTGCAAAAAAAAAATTTAAGGTATGAAATATATTAATTTTCGTTGCATTCCGACGATGCAAACTTCAACCTCATGGAATGAATTTATCTAGGAGAATGGGAAGTTTCGAGAAATGTCAATCAGTGGCAGTTTCCCTGTGCCCTCGTGCGAATGTCAAGGAAAGCCTCTAGGGCATTTGTGGAATGGCAAGTGCCCGGTGACAGCCACCGATTCGTAAAAGCCCGCAAGAGGATGCGAAGACACATTAGAAATTCACAAAATATATTATTTTCAAAATCGACCGAATATATATTCGAAACATATAAATTATATAACCCTTGGTTAAGAGGTTAGGCTACAGTGACGACCCGAAATTAAGGGTTAAAAAAAACTTAATTTCGAATCAATAAGCACGATTTTTTAAAAATCGTTTGGACCTTTATTTGTATGTACATTGACAAAGATGTGTGCCAAATATCATGAAAAAATATATACATAGCTAAAGAAGTTATAAAGAATCTCTTACAGTCTCTTGCGATTACTTTACAATAAATATGTATATATAGAATGACATATTGTATCTATATAAATTAATTATTCATCATTTATCTGGACGCGTTTGGAGTATAACTAATTTATATAGAAACAATAAATTACATAGAGTAAAATGAATTTAAAAAATATTCTCACCACATATATATGAGGTGAGTATATCTTTTTATTATATTTTTTCAATTCAATGCAATATTTTTCATATAATATTTAATATAATTTAACTAGGATATTGTGACGACCATGTAGTAAAAGTTTGCATCGTTGGAATGTAACGAAAATTCCTTTCAATCTCTTATTTTCATTGTTACCCAAAATCATATTTTGCAGATTTACGTTGTACATCGCTAAATAAGCGGTAAAAGAGGTTTGCGTAATTTTCCTAGCCCAAATTTGCCGAAGTAAATTTGAGAGATCAAAAAAATTATTTTCGTTGCATTCCAATGATGCAAGCTTCAACGTCACTGAAGACCAGAAAATCAGGGTTATTTATAAAAATACATTTCTTAGCGATAAGTAAGATGATTGAAAAATCGTTTGGACATTTATTTGTATGTACATTGGCATATCTGTGAACCGAATTTCATTAAAAAATATTAATAATTAAAGAAGTTATGAAGAATCTTGTGAAGGACCTTTAAACGTGAGGGGCTCAACGATGTACCTGATTTTGGCCGCCCGGTTGATCTAAAACAAAAAAGCAAGTTTTTTTCTTCTTCAAATAGGTAATATTAGCTAAGACTTGACCAAACTTTTTGCTATCGTGTTTCAAGCATAAAAAAAAGTTTTATATTTTTTTCGATTTTTCGAAGAAAATTGATATCATTATTGTTAATAACTAATGAAAAAAGTTAAGAAGAAGAGTGTCGGTCAAGACTAAACTACTATCACACCGAATAAGTGTACGAAATTTTGGTCGCTTTTGCAGTAGCCTAAATCCTTAATTTCTCTTTACTTGAAGTCCGTAAAGGCTCGTGGCGAATCACTTATAAAAACATAAAATAAAAAACAGGGGGGAAAAAAGGAATAAAAATAAATATATTTATGCAGTTTCTATGGGCTCAAAGCTCGCAATTTTTAATTTCCAAAATTTAAATTCCAAAACGCGGCCAATTATTAATTTCTAAAAAACAGAAGTAAAAGAATAAATGAATATATATATATATATATATATATATATATATATATATATATATATGCTTCATATCTGTACACTCAAAGTCCGTAATTGCTCGCGTTCATTTTTTTATTCCCAAAAAGTCACGTTGCTCTTGCGGTGACATTTGACGAATGATAATGTGACTAAGAGCGCAGATACAGTAGTTAAACACGAAAATTATTTCGCCCCTAAATTATACTTTTACGATATGCAGAGCCCGTGTATAGCAAGCGGTGCGTTCCGACCCCAAAGTAATTAAGTCGAAGGATTCTATATTTAAATCGCCTCCCGTATATATTTCAATAGCGCGTGATAATCGCATTTATCACGAGCCTCGCAAGTTATTTATATAAAGTTGCTGCTGTTGCTGCGAAAAGCTCGATACTGCACATCGAGCAAGGTGGGCGTCGAATCGAAGAGTCAATCTCCAGCTGATAAAAGATTAACATCCTCGTTACGTAGCAATGGTGTTGAAGTTTGCATCGTTGGAATGCAACGAAAATTCTATTTCTTTCATTTCTTTATTTTGATTACTATCTAAACCCTTTTTTCAAGTTTATTACGGAACCCTAATAAGGATCTTAAAAAAGTTTCAATTCAGAAAAAATATATTTTCGTTGCACCCCAACCGTGTCTCCGCTGTTGATCCTCCCGTCATTAAGGGGTTACGTAGGTTTGAAAAAAAGGGCTAATTCTATTTCTTTCATTTCTTTATTTTGATCACTGTCTGAACCCTTTTTTCAAGTTTATTTTGAAAGCCTAATAAGGATTTTAAAAAAGATTCAGTGATTTTTGTAGCCTAAATGGGCCAAACAAAATTGGATAAAAGGAAAAAATATATTTTCGTTGCACCTCAACCCCGTCGCCGCTATCGATTCTCCCGTCATTAAGGGGTTACGTAGGTTTGAAAATAAAAAAAAACAGTTTTAAAAAGTTTTATTATTTAATAGTACATTATGGCCAGACTTTTCTCCCACAGCTTTAAGTCAATGGGAGTAAAACTCTATGAGATAGGGAGAGAGCCTTTGGGAATTCCTCCCGCTGGGAAAGACCGTGATTGACTAGTGATTAAACGAAGTTTTTTTCTCCATTACAACTAATTTTATAAGGCTATACGTATTGTACCAAAAATTGAACTCCTTTGCATACAAAAATTCATTTTTCATTTTTTTTTTAAATCTATTGTTCAATCACGAGCTATAGCTCGTGATTGAACTTATCTACTTATACTTATCTACTAACAGAAAAAAATTGGTTTTTCAATTTCATATAAAGCTATCATGAGTAATCCTGGCCACCACGAGGACATTTTTTTAGGTCTCCTGGAACCAGGTCCCATCGGCTGAATTTCCCTAATTTTGGGATGAATTTTTTTTTAATATTGTTGAAATGTTGCTCTTTTACGTGCTTAACATTTTGACTAGAATAATTTATATATTATATATTTTTTTAAATAGAGAAAATAAGTTTTTTTCTTCGAAACCCACATAGCCCCTTAATCAGACGATATATTTCGTAATCTCGTTCGTCCTCTCGCAAATAAATCGATAAAGATTCATCCGATCGATCGCACCCGGATATTTCATAATCGCTGACATTTTTAACGACGTCTGTACTTTTAACGAAGCTCGAACGTTCCGCGAGAAGAAAGAAGAAATTTCAACGTAGAAATCTTTGCGATCTCTCGTAAGAGCACCGAGGGACTCGACCGATATAACCGAAGCGCGCGTTATCTCGAGATTATAAATTTTATCGAACCACACGCAGCGGGAGCTTAATTATTATTATTTTTTTTTCGTCGCTCGTTCCTCCACCGAGAATCGCGAACTATGTACTATTCGAGAGAGGCGAGATAGCCGAGCTTCGTCAAGATCGTGTATATACGAGGGAGCCAGAGATAGTGAGGGATTCACCGGCGTTTATAGAGCTTTGCGCCCACAGGTCGTTGACATCTTGCCGTGATTTTCCTCCTTCTCGTTGACGCGAGTGCACCTGTGCCCGAGTATCATCGCGACGTCACGACGTGCACGTACAGCTTTATGTTCGCATCAAACGATGCTGATCCTAGGCTTTGCAAAGGAGCATCCTCGTACCCGTCCGCGCACAGCAATGATGACAACATTGAACGTCAGTCGTCCATCAGATAAAGGGTGTCTCAAAATGACCTGACATTTTTATTTATTAATAGAACGTATTATTCATTTGAAAAGTACGAATATTTGAGCATTGAAAATACTTTTAAAAGTGTGCATCACTTAAGGGGAAATATCAGTGTGAAAAAAAAATTGATTTTTTTTGCTTAAATAGTTTTGGCCCTTAAGAATATGCCTACAAATGTTCAAAAAAAAAAAATTGGCTCGGAAGTATTCGCAATTGGCGCCAAGCGTCGACACTCTATACGGGCCTTTCTATACTTTAAGGGAGACTTTGTCCTTGGAGTGCCATATTTCAGGTGTTTACATTTTATTTTTTTTAAAAGGAAACGAGTAAAGCTTTTTGAGTGCGATTTTTTTCTTGCTTTTATTCATGATATACAGAACGTTAAAAATTTTTTTTTTGAAAAAAAAAAACCAAAATGGCGGCCGTTGCAGCTCCGCGAAAACAGGTCCTCAAATCGCGGGAGGTAAACGGCTGACATCACTGCCCCCTCTTTGTTGATCTGAAACACAAATTCAAAGCATATTATCAATCTGTGACCCTTTGGTCATGGAATGACGGATGGGTTTTTCGTTTAGTACAAATTTCGGAAAATGGCGGCAATTAAAAAAAAAGTCGAATTTTCGCGTTTTTTTCGCATAAAAAGATAAATAACAAATGCAAAAATGTATCTATCGAAAAAAACGATCCGTCATTCCGTGAAGACATATTTTCTGAGTATGCTCTCCAAGTTTCAGGTCGATATGTTAATTACAGCGGTCAGGAGAATGTCAGCCATTTTTAAAAACGTGTTTTCGAGAAAAACGCGTTTAAAGTTTTGTAATGTGTTTACACAAATGTGTTTATAATTACCGCTAATCGGCAATGCCTGGTCCATAGAGGCATCCCTCTTCTTCTAGCTGCTAGAGAATCTTCTTCTAGATTCTCTTCAGAAAACTTATCGCTATCGTCGCATCGTAGAGTTTTTTAAAAAATTGTTGACATTTTTTTATTAACAATTTACTGAAAAAATGTTGTGTAATATTCGAATTTTTTTCTAAATGGCCGCCATTTTTTTCTAATAAAAATTTTCAAATTTCCTACGATGCTGCGATAGCTATACTATTATAATTTAATAATCTTTTTGAATTTTCGATTTCACATGCTTGTTGTGGCACTTATACTGTCAACCGTCGGGGAGTCTTTTTTTGAGACGCCATTTTGCGACCGCACGTCCGCTTAATAAAATGTACTAAAAAGAAAAAATAAAAATTTCCTTGTATGCTTCATTACTTCAATAATTAATACACAAAATTTCAAATAATTTTATCGAGCCGTTTTTTCAAACAAAAAATTCCAAAAAATACCTCATTTTTCAGCCTGTCACACTGATATTTTCCCTTAAGGCTTGAATTAGAAGTTCCAAAAAAGCGCTTTTTCGGGAATTTTTTTAGAAGGGAAAAACAAGTGAGCCCCGTAAACATTGAGGTATCTTTTCATGTATATTTAAAATGTATAAAAGAAAAATGTACCGACAGAGATGGGCGCGCGGTCGGTGTGCGGGCTCGGCGGTCACTGAAGTTAAGCAGCATTCGAGGCTGCCAATACTTGGAGCAGTGACCGCTTGCCCGCACACTGGTTTGCGCGTCAACCTCTGAGTGGGAGGCAGTTCGTCTGGGTTTCTGATGGTAATACAACTGAAACTCAGCCAAATATAGCCGCCTGTATCGGCCCAGGTTTTCCGCAGTTTCCCTGGGCCCTCGTACAAATGCGATACAGTAGTGCATTAGGAAAGAGTGGCTGCGGTCAACACTCTGGGGGGGGGGGGGGGGGGGGACTCTGAAAGGATTGTGAATGTCGGAAGGAATGGAAGGAATAAAGGAGGGGATGGTAAAAGGGGAGGAGCCCGTACCTCTGAGGAATATAATATATATATATATATATATATAAAAGAAATTTTCAACATGAAACAATAAATGACTGCAGATTTATCAGCCACCCGAGTAGAAATTTCTAAGGGTTAGCCTGACCAGGATCCGGCCCCGATCGGGGTGTGATACGGGTAACACCTATTACGGACATCCTGATCCGGCCCCGATCGGGCGGGAAGTATTTAGGCCCTGAATCAGGCTATACTAAAATGGCCCTACTAAGGCCGTCCCTGATAAGATCCTACTAAGGTCTTCCCCGATAGAGCCCTACCAAGGCTTGCCCTGATAGGCCCTACTAAGGCTTTTCCCTATAGGGACCTACCAAGGCTTGCCCTGATAGGCCCTACTATGGCTTGCCCTATAACTGCCTCAGTAGTCGATAGATGCACGTAACCCTCTTATTTTTCACATGGAAACTTCGATTTTACACCATCGTAGCTTCGGAGTTTCGATGCATTCTGGAATTGTATTTAAAAAAAGGTGCTATGGACTGTCACGACAAAAAACGTTATGCAACTCGGATGCGTGTTAGAAGATTTCGGCAGCTTTGTAAGGCGAAGAGAGAGAAGAATGTTATTTATATATATATATATATATATATATATATATATATATATATATATATATATATATATATATATATATATATAAGGTTAAGTTTCAAAAATCTATAGCATGTTATTCGATAAAGCTCTTTAATTGTCACAATGATATTAACTAATTGATATACTTTATGTAATACAATAAATAATTATAGGAATTCATTTGGTCATAGGGGCAGCGTCAGTAGCTTTGGGTAGGTAGGTACGAGGTTCGATTCCCATATAGGCGAAATATTTTCTTCGAACAAAAACATTCCAGCAGGCCAGGGAATGACGAATTACGATACAAAATCATTGTAGTAGAACTCTAAATTAAGTGGTTCATTCCATTAAAAATTTTTGAAATATTATATGCATTTCTTTCTAATCAGGCAACCAGGTCAGGCCTATATGTGACACAACGTTACATTCCCTAGTAGGGCCCTTTCAGGCTGCCTTATCAGTGCCCTACTAGGGCAGCCAGACAACCTGAACGGGCCCTGATTTGGGCCCCATCAAAATTTATACGCGGGCATGCGCGTCTTGCCACTGCAGTCCCCAAACGGCAGAAAAGATGCAACTCGTCATTCTTAACTGAACCAAATAAACCAATAAAATTTTCAATTGTCATATATTTTTCTTCTGGGTGGATTAAGAAAAACCTTAAAGAATCGTGAAAATATAACTTTTCTCAGGTTTCAAAAAAAAAAAAATGTGTTAAAAAAGACTTCAAAAAATCGTCAGATAATTGATAATAACAAATGAACTATGTGTACCAAACGCTCGACCAATCCTGCTTTCGAATGTGAGGTGTGCGAGGACACAGACCAATTTCATTTTAACTTTTTTTCTATTGTTGCTTAAATTTGTTGTTCAAGTTTATTATAATGTGGCTAAAGTTGATTGTGATGTTGCTCAAGTTGATTTTGATCTCAATGATAATTATAAGACTGATTAAGTGCCTATAATAGTACCCTAGGTACATGATATTTTTATGTACAATGTTTCCTTAATAAAGATGAGAATTTAATTGTAGAAAATCGTTATTTTTCCTTTAATTCCATGGATAATGCATAACATATTAATTTTTTTTAAATTGATGTCAAAGTAACGCTTAATCTTTGTCATAACTTGCATTTCAATGCCTTGTCAAAGAATCCACACACTCGAAGTTACTTTGACGCTTAAAAAAATATATATATATAAACAATTGTGGGGGGGGGGGGGGGCTTGACTCTCTTATACATTTGATACCTAAAGGGCACGTTGTTCTATTGGAACAAAAAAAATGTGGAATTTAGGATGTTAAAAAAAAGTTACCTACAAAAAATTTCCAAAACCTGTTCAAAGTAACCCCATTTTACGGTACCTTCGTCATTTTCAAAAATTAATTGATAAAAAATACCACGTAACAGCCAAAAGTAGTAATAAAACATACCCTAAGTCTTAAAAATGGCGAAGAAATCTTTTCTTTAAAAAAAATTTCGAAAATCAGCGATTTTTTCCTTGCCTAAAGGTATCTCCCCCCTTAAATCGGTAGGGACGTAGGGCCCTTCGTACAACACTTAGGACAATAATTTGTTCGTAAATCGTTTGACGCATTTGTTGTGGTCTTACGTCCTGTTTTCGATCATTTTCAATATAAAAAAAAATCCTACGTACTTCCATAGACAATGTATTTTTCGAGATATATTCAACATTTCAAGTGAATCGGTTGAAAATTGAGTTATGTTTCCGGCCAAATTGAAAAATGCAGTTTTGAGATAAACGCTGCACAGCCGCCATTTTGAAATTAATTGCTTCAAAAAAATTATTGTATACAGTCACTGATATGTGTATGGTCTCAATTTATTTTGTAGTTTTTCTGAAAAAAAAAATCCCCAAAAAGCCTATTTTCTGCCTATTTTCTGCCTAGTATTAATAATGCCTAATAACCATAATTCACGAAAACAATTAAGGGGTCCTCTCACTTTAGACTCTAAAAAAGGCTATTTTCATGCATTTTTTGATATGTTTTTATTACAGATATTGATATAAAAATTGTTACACTTAATACACTTTCGAAATACATTTAAAAAAATTTATTTATTTATTTAAGTCACTATTTATAGACGAACATGGTTAAAAAATGTCCTGAAAAAATTAAAAATTATAAAATATATAAAAAATTATAAAATTAAAAAGTTATAGAAGTTAAAAAATGTCCTAAAAAAATTGTAGGTCTGCGCTGTTGATGAAATCTCGGAGATGGATTATCCGAAACAAAAAAATCAAACGGCTTTAGATTCAGTATGTTAATGGCTATAGCGCATCTCATACGATTTTTTATATATACAAAAATAACGAAATGGCGGACATTTTTCGAACGAACAAACAAGTTTTTTCACCGATTTGGCAAAAAATAGTAAATATCAAAATTTAAGAAAGTTCTTGATATGCGCTATAGCTATAGTTGTAAATAATTTGTAATTAAAATTTCATGAGGATCGGTTCAGTAGTTTCGAAGATTTTATCAACAAGCCTTCGAAAAACGTTGTTTCGAGAAAAACGCGTTCAAAGTTTGTTTGGGTTACGTAAATACATAAAATTTTTTTTTTTAATGTATTTCGAAAGTGTATTTATTAAGAGTAACAACTTTTATATAAATATCTATAATATAAATGTATCAAAACAATGCATGAAAAAAGGCTTTTGTTTAGCGTAATAATAAAGCCAACAAAATTGTTGCAATCCAACGATGCAAAATTCAGACCCTTTAGAACGTTAAAGTTTGCATCATTGGAATGCAACAATCTTTTGTATTCATTTTTCATTTCTTTATTTTGATTATCATCCAGACATGTTTTTTTGCCAATTGATGTTGTAAATCTCTAATAAGAATACGTAAAATCGTTTGAGCGATTTCACAAACAAAAATGGCCGAAAAAAGATTCGATCAATTGAAGGAAAAAAATTTCAACTATGCAAACTTCAACGTCATCCACCCTCGCTCCCTTGATCAGCGGATTGCATCGCGATTGCAAATATTCCCAACCCCCTTGGATCATCTCATCGATGCTCTCTCACAGTGGGCTCTTAATTATTCGGATCGCGAGGGTACACGGGCTGCTTCTAACTATAGACAATCGATTGTGCAAGCTACGTTTCTTCGAATTCCTTTTTTTTTTCTTTTTCTCTCCCTTGTATTATGCCACCGTCGTAGGTGTGTATGTGCTTCCACGTACATACGCGCAGATAATTAAATCATCGATCCTACGCGAAGCAGGACACGCCCACGCGCTATAATTCGCTCCTCGACGAGTCCTTACTCTCGTTTCTGAGTCTGGTCTTGCGTTTCTTTTTTTCGAATTTATCCGATCGCCCTCGAACGAAATATTTATGGAATGAATCGCTGTTAAATTGGCGTATCGAAATTCTAGATCGTCTCGAACTTCACGGAAAAAAAGAAACAGCGAAAATCACAGCACAAACCGCGTGAAAAACAGGGTGTCATACTTCATTTTACAGTAAAACAGAGTAATGTAAATCCTGTCCTGCAAAAATGACGAATTTTCCTGTACACACTGAGATTTTTACAGTTACACTGGCTTATTTACAGTTCGGTATTGTGAATACATCAGTGTCTTCAGTAAAAATATTCAACTGTAAAATTTACATGAGATCACTGATTTTATACTGTACGAAAACTGCAAGGGTTACAGTGTGAACTGTATTGAGTACAGAGTGATTCATTAAATTGTACAGTGTGGCACGGTAGTTTCACTCTTCTTTCGACAGTTCGTGACGTTATCTGTGCACTCTGAGATTTTTACAGTTACACTGATTTATTTGCAGTTTAGTATTGTGAATAAATCAGTGATTTCAGTAAAAATATTCAACTGTAAAATTTACATGAGATCACTGATTTTTATACTGTACGCAAACTGCAAGGGTTACACTGTACATTGTATTGAGTACAGAGTGATTCATTAAATTTCACAGTGTGGTACGGTAGTTTTACTCTTCTTTCGACAGTTCGTGACGTTATCTGTGCACTCTGAGATTTTTACAGTTACACTGGTTTATTTGCAGTTTGATATTGTGAATACATCAGTAATTTCAGTAAAAAAATTCAACTGTAAAATTTAAATGCGATCACTGTTTTTTATACTGTCTGCACATGAGGCACGAGGCCAGGACACAAAGGATTGCCAGTTAATAGTGCGTGGTTGATGGGACGCGGACATCGAAATTTGTGCGACAGAATTCAAGAAATTATAAAGAAAGAGAGAATTTTTTTAAAAAGGCACGTTCTTGTCTAATTAGGACTTGTCTCGCGCGTGGGGTGAGGCACGTGGCCAGGACACAAAGGATTGCCCGTTAGTAGTGCGTGGTCGATAGGCCTCCGAAGTAACTCTAGTGGCGCAGCCCTTGCGGCGAGTTTTGGCAAAACTTGGATTGATTTTCGTCTGCTAGTGCAGTATGCCGGTCGCCATTTAAATCAGGTGTTTGCGCGAGTGACAACAGCGCGTGTGATGTTTACGTTGTTAAAACAGCGTTTCACGTCATATTTGGGATTCTTGACGCGTATCTGAGAAAGAACTTTTCCCATCACAGTCCTTTTCTCACCAGCAACAATTTCGCGAACTTCCGATACATGATGACTATCGAAAGTTTTCTGCCTATATTACAACATCCTTTATATAAATTTCCGATGCAAACAATAATTTAAACAGAAATTTTGTTGTACGGCGGAAAAAAATTTGTGTGCAGCCAATGTACGCAATTTCATTACATTCTCTTCGTCACATACCTATAGATATGCTTTTAGGGCGAAAGGAAGTCATGAGGATACATTGAAATCCGCATGTAATCGTTATTAGTTCCATCACACTATTTTATTTTATTTACAAGCATATTTCATTCACAATGTGAGATCTACAATCGATGATGCTTGCTCAAGCCTAGCTCTTTCGTCTTTGTGCCGGTTTGACTTAACCGCCATGCGCCAATCCAAGTTTTGCCACCGGCAGCCGTTGCGCGGCGCCACCACGAAAGTTACTTCGGAGGCCTATAGGATGCGAACGTTGAAATTTGTGCAACATACTTCAAGAAATTATAAAAAAGAGAGAATCATTTACAAAAAGGTACGTTCCTGTGTATGTGATTGATATTGTAATATTTTCTACACATTTTTCTCAAACTTCTTTTATGGATAAACTTTTTTTGTGTGCTCATTCACTTTATTATATTCTTGATATATATATATATATATTACATTGCTTACAATATACATTGTAAGCAAAGGTTTCGTCGAATTTTTTTACTTCATTTTTATAATCAAATTTACAGTGTCACGTTGTGAACGGTATTCACTTGTTAGGACTTGTCTCGAGCGTGGCGCGACCAGGACACAAAGGACTGGCAGTCCTTTCAACGCTTCAATTGTTCTTTCAGCGCTATCTAATGTTATTTTTACCCCTAATTTTGTATAATATACGAGTTGTGGGACTATTAAATTACGGGGTTCATCAAGTTTGAATTACAGGATTAAAACAAGAACGTTTCCTATGTTCACACTGTAAAAAGCAACGGTTCAAAACTGAAACTATATCTGTTGCTAACCAGTTTCTAGAACAGAAGACTTCACTGTTAAAACACCTACACAAACTCTGTCGATATAACTGACGCATTCAGTGTACATAATACAGATTAACCAACTGTCAAATTACAAGTTTTGTTAAATTTATATTACAGTGTTGAACTGTCAAAATTTACTTTTGACTACACTGTATTTTGGACTGCGTGTTCCAGTAAAAGATACAGTAGAGCGGTTCGAGTCCAAAGAGGACAGTATAGGAGCTGTAATAATTTACTTTGAGCACACTGTATTTTAAGCACTGTGTTTCAGGTAATATCGCTGTGCAATCGCTCGAGTCCAATGCGAACTGTGAAGCCACTGTATTTGTACTATTTCTTTTTTTCCGTGTTCGTTCGCGGTTTCGAGAATTTTTCTCCAGAGACGAGAGCCTGCACTGAGAAAAACAAGCCATGATATTTACAACAAACGCCCTTGGTAAAAGAGGAAATAGTCAATTTCGTTGTAGTCTATTGACACCGCAATCATAATATGGTTAAGTGGCAGTACAAGTGTGAACGCTGAAAATTTGGGTGATTTTCGGGAATTTTTTGGAAGAAAAGTACTCAATTAAATATTTCGGAAAATGAAGAATATATTTGGCTATATTTTACCTATAGTACATAATTTTTTTCATAGAAAAATATTGAGATCCAAGCGACTTATGCGCTGCCTTCGGAGGCGCCAAAAAAAAGTTCCTCCACTGCTGACATGATTCCGGCCGATTGAGTAGCTCAAACCGAAAAAGGAAAAAAAATCGTTAAACTGGAAGGTATTTCCTGTACAATGACGTAGGATTTTCGTAAAATATCAAAATCTAACAAAATGGCGTAATTATGAAAAAAAGTCTGTTTTCTTGCCTATAAAATGGTCGTTTCTTTCAAGGCCAAATCGTCAAATTTCATCCAATCAAAAATATCCTACGTCATTGTAGAGTAAATATATTCAAGACTGCTCAGTTCAAATTTCAAGTCAATCGGATAATTGCTGTTTGAGTTACAAAGTTACAAATTTGAAAAATCTCATTTCGAGAAAAACGCGTTTAAACATTTAACTATCGATTTTTTGCAAGATAAAATGACTAGAGATACGGCCTTGACATTTTTACAGGATATTCTTGAAAGTATAATCGGTCGGAAAAACGCAAAAAAAGTCGGTTTTTTGAAGGTGTCACAGGCGTTTTTCTCGAAGCAACGTTTTTCGGCGTCTTGTTGATAAAAATTTCGAAACTACTGAACCGATCTTTATGAAATTTGACCCACATATTATTTACAGCTATAGCTATAGCGCAATTAAAGGATTTTTGTAAGTTTTGATATTTACTATTCTTTTTGCCAAAAACGGTGGAAAAAACAAGTTTTTGTCGTTTTCTTGCCTATAAAATGGCCGTTTTTTTCAATGCCAAATCGTCAATTCTCATCCAATCAATAATATCCTAGGTCATTGTAGAGTAAATATATTCAAGAGTGCTCAGTTCAAATTTCAAGTCAATCGGATAATTGCTCTATGAGTTACAGTGTCGGCAAATTTGAAAAATCTCATTTCATATTCTTGAAAGTATAAAAATCTCATCTAATATTCTTGAAAGTGTAAACTGTCGAAAAAGGCAAAAAAATCGATTTTTTAAAAGTGTCACACTGGTCTAGCCCCTAAAGACGGAATGACACCTCGTCGCGGTCGGTATGGTAGAACAATTATAGAATAGATACCCGAAAATCTCTGAAACGGCTCTTCAGATCCCGTCGAAACTTTTTTTTTCAAATTCAGAAAATTTGAGTGGCAGACAGCAGTTCGTCTATCTATTTGACGTCGTTTGGCAAAGTTTCGACGGGATCTGAAGAGCCGTTTCAGAGATTTTTGGGTATCTATAATTGTTCTACCATACCGACCGCGATGAGGTGTCATTACGTCTTAACACGACGACAAGAGAAATGTGCAACGTAACATACGATTTGCGTCGCGTGTTTGAGTATTCATTATCCCCGAAATGATTATTCACTATTGTAAAAGGCTTGACAATATAGGTATGGTTAATTCAGTGCCATAACAGAATCGGCGTACAAATACTAATGTTGTATACTGTACGTTAAGTTTTGTTCAGTCAAACTTCTACTATTATTTTCAAGGTTGTACAATTCATATGGTTAACATTAACGTTTTTCGAGTATAATTTGTTAGAAGACCTCGTGAAAAGTGACTGTTAGAAAAAAATTATAGTAAAGTTTACTTATAGCGAAGACGTAAAACATTTGCAGTTCGAGCAACCGCAGCTTAATAGTTTTAAGAACTACGCATGTCTCACAATGGTCCAAAACTATTGCGAAGCGCCAAAAATCCATGTAAACAGTGACCTGTATCGTAAAACAAAAGATCTATGCAAAATTTCATCCAAATCGCAGGGAACAACTATGCGGAAGTACAGCCGGAATTACTTTTGTCTCTTATGCCATATCTGTGCTGAAGATGCGAAAAGTACTCAGTAGGGTAGTGGCAGCGTGCGTAGGATAAGGGAGAAGGTAGGCAGTTAGGTTCTAGTTTCGATTCCGATTAGGCGAGATATTTTCTTCGAAATGAATCATCACAGGAGGTCAGGGAATGGCGAATTATAATTATAAAATCATCGAGGTAGAACTCTCAGTTGCGTATTTTATTTTATTTCGGATTGATGAAATATTCTATGCATTTAGTCGACGGGCATTGATGCCTTGTATCGACACTTGAATAACACACCAAATACGCATATAGCAGGTCGTATCTTATAATATGGTACAAATCACTATAAACAGCGTTCCAAATGACAGGCAACATTTTTAATCAATATATGGTAACACGCGTTTTGACCCGACGACAAAATATCCTCGACAAAATATCCGCGACAAAATATCCGACGACACAATATCCGCAGGATAAAATATCCTCATGACAAAATATCCGCAAGACAAAATATCTGCCGATATTATATCCGCTGTCGGTAATTAAATCTATGATTAACGTTATTACTCTTAAACTAAGACAACTTGCTTCATGAGACAGTCAATGTTTTTCTCTCTGCTGTATATGTAGTGCTACAGTTTAAAGTGTACAGTCATGCCGTTGAAATTTATTCTGTCAGTTTGTAGTGCTGTCAGTTTGTAGTGTCAGTAGTGCTGTCAGTTTGTAGTGTCAGTAGTGCTACAGTTTAAAGTGTACAAAAACTTTACAATAAAGAAATAAGTGCAATGAAGAAGCTCGTATTATGCCTCCGCCCCACTATCTCACACACCCCACAAAGGTGTTTTGCGCGCGACCCCGTTGATGTGGTGGACGAGATTTAGGATTTTGTCTCGCGGATGTTTTGTCATGAGAATATTTTGTCTTTCGGATATTTTATCTTTCGGATATTTTGTCTTTCGGATATTTTATCTTTCGGATATTTTGTCTTTCGGATATTTTGTCCTCGGATATTTTGTCGCGGATATTTTGTCGCGGATATTTTGTCGTCGGGTCAGATGTGACGTAGCCCAATATATATATATATATATATATATATATATATATATATATATATATATATATATATATATATATATATATATATATATATATATACAGGGTGTCCCAGAACTCAACGTTAAGCCGACACGGGGTGACAGTATTGATTGTAACCATCATGAGAAAAATCAGAAAAAAAATCTATCCCATGCAGTTTGAAAATTATGGGCATTTAAGAAAAACCTAGAAATTTGGTCAAACTGTAACCATTTTTCGGTTATTGTGAAACAAACCCAAACAAACCCAAACAATCCCAAGTTTCCTAGAATTAAGACTATTTGTTAAACTATGAATTTAAAATTTTCAAAATTTGTCTACTTTGAAAGGCCCTGCTTTATTTTTTTTTGCTTTATTTTTTTTCTGATTTATTTTTTTTCTGATTTTTCTCATGATGGTTACAATCAATCCTGTCACCCCGTGTCGGCTTAACGTTGAGTTCTGGGACGCCCTGTATATATATATATATATATATATATATATATTTCAGTTCACTATTAGAATCGTGGGGAAGGTAATTTTTGATAGTATCACAGAATATCAATTTTATGAAAACCTAATACTATATATTATGCAGCATTATAGAATAAACGTATGTTTGCAAGATTGGTGGTTGCGGTTACCATATGTACATAACTCATGTAACTGCTAAAATATCAATAAGCAGTACTATACTTTTGGCAGTAACTATGGCTATAAAATATTATTGTCCCTTCAGGGGTCTATAAAATATAGTTAAAGGGAGGGCAGGGGTTTGCACTTTTTAAAAATCGATTTTTTTTGCTTTTTCTTATAGTTAAACATTTCGAGAATATAATCCCAAAAGTTCAAGTCAATCGGATCAAAACTCTCGAAGTTATTGACTATTTAGTCCCGCTCCTCTAACACTGTAGCTCCGACTTCTCTAAACTTCAAACGCGTTTTTCTCGAAACCACTTTTTCAAAGTCCGTGTTCACTGCCATTTGAAAACTACATACCGATTTATTTCAAACGCGGTACTCTACATATAAAATACCTCCCCCCAATGGTTAGTTCGAGATTTTTTTTTACATTGACGGGATTTTCCACCTCCAAAATGGCGGAATTTTTCGTGAAAAATAGCACTTTTCAATTTGCATGACCACCAAAAATTTAGAAATGAAAAAAAAAAAAAATTATCAAAGACCGTTGGGGGAAGGATTTGATGATACTTTGACTAAATTTTCATGGTACTTGATTTCAGATAATTTCTAGCTGAGATACAGTGAACACCGCAAATCGTGTTTTTCCAAAGGCGTTCTTGGAGAAGCTTTGTCACCGGCTTGTTTGTGGATATTGCCGCGTACAAATTTCACGGAATGTTCTTGAAATGACACTTAACAATGTACAAAAGGTTTCAATAAATTTACTCTATCCATATAGATGAAAAAAATTCACAAAAAAGTGTTTTTTTTTCACGCTGAAACCCCTACGCTCCCCTTAAAACATGGTTGAGAACACCATACATTTGTCGCAGCGTGAATGTAAATTTTGAGCCTTTCGCGTGAGTTGAATTGATTTCTGATACGCGTGTACGCGATTGTAGGAACGTTCTTTTTTCTCGTGTCCTCAGAAATATCGCGAAGATTATTAATTATTTATATTCTTTGATATACGTATAATAATGAAGAAAAAAACTGCAAAAGTAGCCGTAATCTACGGCAGCCCTCGCATGATAATTCCTTGGCCTGTTTTATTTTTATTATTAATATTTTATCTTTACTCCAATGCGATCGATTGATATTTTTACATCTGCCAACTGGCCCTCGTCTTCGGCTGCGTTGGAACTTTATCGATGACGAAGGATCACCAGTTTTGAATTTAAAATTTTTTCGCTGGTTTGCGAATTTTTTTTTCAGAAAACCTGGCGGTTGATCCGCAACGATATTGAAGTTTGCAGCGTTAGAATGCAACGATTTTTGTTTTTTTTCCAATAGTCCTTTTTCCGCCACGTAAAGCTGCGAGAATTTTTTTAAGATCCTCTTTAGGGACCTACAACCCAACTATATCGAAAAAAAATTTGGATACCAATGAAAATGGAGTAAAAGGGAATAAAAAAATTATTTTCGTTGCATTCCAATGATGCACACTTCAGCATCATGATCCGCACTAGTATGTGGGATTATTATCCACGGTAATTTTCCTTTTATGAAATTTGAATTTATGAAAATTCTCGTGTTCGTTTGTACCCTTATTTGTTAATTTGTTTATTTATTTGTTCGTGCTTGTCCAATATGGTTGCCAATTGCTTGTTCAACATCAACGCCGCGTTTGTTTGTTCGTACGCTTGACTATTGCAATTGTCGTTAACTACGTAGCGTTCTGCTCAGCTACCCGAATCATACTCAATACTTCAAGCTACGTTTCTGTGAAAGATTAATCGAAATCGATTCAATTTTTATCGTGCTATAAACGCGCAAACGTACAGACATACAAGTTTTTCAAAATACGATTTCTACACTTGATTACTCGGCATAAACGATCGGAAAAGAAATTTGCTGACAGTAAAAAATTATGGACAAAGCACCCCTTACAATTTTATTATACGTATAAATGTATTATTTATTATTATCTTGATTATATATTGTTTCATTAACGATTTACGAATGGTGACAAAAACAATGATATAGCCGTCAATTAAAAGTTTTGAGTTACGAGCAACAAGAATAACAACGAGGTTGTTAATTTCGTTCTTTGTATACAATAATATTTGTATGGCAAATTAATGATAAAAATTCGAGCGCATTATTTGTATCTCGATATTTTCAACTGAGGGATATAATGCTAATGTCATTATTATTGCTGTCGTAATGACTATTACTATATCGTTGTCGTCGCTATTTTCAATATATAATTACAATATTATTATTATTATTGTTGCGAATGTGTGAATTTTGTCGCGGCGTCCTTTCAAAGTGGACTTTGTACGCGAATGATCTTTGGCACGAAATACCTATGGCCGCACTCTTGAAACGCTAAAATTAGCGAAAGGAGGGATGGGGTTGAAGTTTGCATCGTTGGAAAGTGATCATAATTATTTTTAATTCCTATTTGTATTATTAATATCGAAATTCCTCCTTTAAATTATTAATATCCTAATTCCATATTTTTATTATTAATATCCTAACTTCCTCTTTTTATCATTAATATCCTAATAAATTATTTTTTTGAGGTTGTAGTTTGGATGGTTGGAATGCAACGTAAATTAATATTTCTGAATTCCCTTAATTTCTTTTGGCAAATTTGCCCTACAAAATACCCTCAATCATTTTTTAAGATATTTATTTACCGACCTACAATATAAATCCATAAAAAAAGATCCTCTATAACAATGAAAATAAGAAAAATAAAATGTAAAAACGATCTTTTGCTGCGTTCCAACGATGCACTATTTATTCTTATTATCAATACCTTAATTCATATTTTTTATTATTAATATCCTCAAAACAATTCGCATATTTTTCGTAGCTTGAATCTGCTTGAAAAACTTTTGGGAAAATAAAAAAAAATCATTTTCAGGGGCTAGAAGAGAGGCGGTTATATAATAATAAGAAAAATACAATGTAAGAAGGAACTTTCATTGCGGTCCAACGATGCACTATTTATTTTTATCATCTATACCTTAATTCCTCATTTTTATTATTAATATCCTTTTGAGATATTAATAATAAAAGAAAAACTTTTGGGAAATTAACAAAAAATCATTTTCGTTGCGTTCCAACTACGCAAACATGAGAATCGCGATGATATACTGGAAAGCGAGCGCGTACAATCGGTGGAGGCCGAGGGGCCAGAAGAGAGGTGCGGAAGGGAAGGAACTGCTTTATAAAAATAAACCAAAGCATTGTAAACGTGTATTGGAGGCTTTTCGAAAGGTGGAACGGTACAAAAAGCGTGTCCGGATGGCGTCGCGAGCGTCTCGACCTCAGCTCTCCGATCAGACCTTGAACTCAGCCGCGTCATTCGCGAGACAGCGAAGTTGCACCCGCAAAATTCGATCATTCCCATATACCCAATTCGGCCATCGGACTTGACGATTTTTTTGTCTTTTTTTTCCGGAAGTTTCGATGTTTGAGCAACCGCGTGTTTTTTCTTTGCAGGTAACACCGCATCAGGTGGACCGACCTCGACGGTGACGGGATCCTCGTCGAGGAGTGCACTAACGTCGGGCAACCGTCCGCACTCGACCAGGCGAATAGGACCGCAGCCGCGTCATCAGCAGCAACGCAATCAACCATTCCAACAGACCCAACAGCAGCAGCAACAAACGAGAAGTTTGTCGTCGCTCACGAGCCCAGCCTCATCCTCCTTGAATCCGGTGACCAGTCGCAATTCTGATGAAAGTGCACCCGCGAGACCGTGCGGCAATTCTGCGCAGGACGTTTGTGACAATTCGAACGACTCGGGCCTCGGCTTCGAGGAGAGGCAGCAGCAGCAGGCGCAGCAACAGATCAACAATTCGTCGGTTCGTAAATATCGCATACTAGCTTTTCCCTCGCGGCTTTGCTCACGTAGACTTGTGGTGAATGCTCCTTAGGGGGTCTTCTCACTTTAGACGCGAAAAAAATACTATTTTCATGAATTTTTAAATAGGTTTTCATTATCGATATTGATATAAAAGTTCTTACACTTAATAAATACACTTTCGAAATAAATTTAAAAAAAAATTAATGTATTTATGTAACCCAAACAAAATTGAAACGCGTTTTTTTTTTCAATTTTGATATTTACTATTTTTTTTGCCAAAAACGGTGAAAAAAAAACACTTTTTTTTTGTTTTTTCGAAAAATCTGTGCCATTTTGTTATTTTTGCATATATCAAAAAAATTCGTCTATAGTGACTTAAATTTGAGCAATTTTTTTAATTGTATTTCGAAAGTGTATTTATTAAGGGGTCAGATGCAGTCAGAGGCATGAAAAAACGAGCATTTTCAATCATTTTTTAAAATAGTAATTAAGTTCGTTTTACAAAAGTGGTTGTACAGACTGTTCATGTTATATTTCAACTCGACTTGTATAAATTTTCAAAGAAAAATTCCGATTATTTATAAAAATATCGCCATCTTTGTCGAACACCCTTTGGCATGTAGTGCTTTGCAGTGATCATCATAAAATGTTACTTGATCATCTGAAATCGAAAAACAAAAAAGACATTAGTTTAATAATAAATGTAGTCCTTAGTCGAAATTTTTTTTTTAATTTCCAAAATGGCCGCTTCCGACAGATAACTTTCGATTTTCGACTAAAAAATCGCTCGTTTATTGTTAAAAAATTGAAATTTTCAAAAAAAAATTAAAATCCCTCGATTAAGGACTAGTTTTTAATGCTATCAATAAGCACACAAAATTTCATCAAAATCCATCGAGTGGTTTGTGAATTATAGTGGTCAGCGACTTGAAAAACATAGTTTCGAGAAAAACGCGTTTAAAGTTTTTCGATGTGAATACGGTATTATATGTTCGTGAAATTTTGAGCTCGATGGATGAAGCTAAACTTTTTTTTAATGTATTTTTATCCGCTGAATCCGAATATCACAATTTTTGCCGAAAAGTCGAGCATTCAATTGTTTATAGCCAATTGTTAAAACAATTTTTCAAAAAATTCAAGTTTTTCGGGATGAATGATTTTTTAAAAACATTTTGGGCAATCTTAAAACGAAAGTATTTTTAATAAAATTTTGCTAAAGTTCATAGTTTTTGAGTAATAAATTTTTGAAAATTTCTGAATGTTTTCCAATTTTACACTCGATTAATGTATAGAAATTTTTGAATTTTTGAAAATTCCGACTGCACCTCACCCCTTGAGTGTAACAATTTTATATCAATATCCATAACATAAACCTACCAAAAAATCAAGAAAATAGCCTTTTTTGGCGTCTAAAGTGAGAAGACCCCTTAACGGGCTCATCCCATGTGACACCTACGTTTTTTCGCTTGCTTGGATTTTTTTAAATGAATTATTAAAACACACTATCTGTGAATTTTTACCACACATTTATTAACATTTTTACAGCCGCTCAGAATTTTATCGAACAAAAATACCGAGTTGAATCAACTTTACGCCGTTTGGAAGACACTCATGTGTAAAAAAAGTTGGTTGACGGCTGCCGTGTTACCGGAGGTTTTGCTCATGTGTAAGAAAAAAATCAAACGGCATTTTTATTTGTGGACCTGAGGCTGTCGCCGGAACTAGAGTAAAGTAAAAATATCGAAAATTGAACTTTTGGCACGGTGTTAAAAGTTAAGTTCGAAGTTTCGTAATTTTTTCTCGACTTTTTCAGCTTGAAAAAAAAAAATATGGCAGATATCAGAAATATTCTAGTTCGGGTGAAAACTATAGATGTGCTGACTGCACGATAAAAAATTGAGCGAAATTTGAAAAATTCATTTTTGAGAAAAAGGCGTTTAAAAGTTTAAGTACGATTTACATAAAGAAAATGTCGACTTACCATTAGTCGGTTATGCCGGGTCCATATAACACGCATACATTTTTTGCCATTTTAGCCAAACAATTTTTTTGATTTTTTGGACCTATCATATGGGATGACCGCCTTAATGACATGTGCTCCTCAAATGTTCCATTAAAAGACACGTTGATTTATGTTGAAGAACATTAATACTAAGTTTCAAATAAATCTGACCAGATATTTCTTTTACCATACGAACTTTGCTACCACCTTTTCCACTTACGGATTGAATTTCCAAAAACGCTGAAATTTCACGAATCGTGTCTAGGAGCAGTTATACAAAGTTTCAAGTAAATTTGACCCGATTTTTTTTTTATTTTTCGTACAAAATTTGCACCCCCTTTCGTTTAAGGGTTGAATTTCGAAAAAGGCTAAAATACGTATTTTATTAATTGCGTTGAAGAGCTGTAATACTAAGCTTCAAGTAAATCTTCTGACCAGATTTTTTTTATTTTGCATATAAACTTTGCCACCCTCTTTCTCTTTTTAGGGGTTGCATTTCTGAATCGCTGAAATACATACTTCATTAATTGTGTCAAGAAGCACGAATACCGAATTTCAAGTAAATCTGACGAGATTTTCTAAAATTTGCTTATAAATTTTGCCACCCCTTTTCTCCCCTTAAGGGTTGAATTTTGAAAAATTCCGTCTCAGTAAGTGCTTGTCCACGTAAGCGTTGTGTGCGTTGAAGAACTTTAATACTAAGTTTCAAGTAACTCTTTTGAACAGATTTTTTCATTACTTTCCATAAAAACTTCGCCACCTCTTTTTGCCGAGAAATTTTTTGCTATGTTAATAAAAATAAAGAAATAAAGGAAGAAAAAAGAATTTTCGTTGCATTCCAACGATGCAAACTTTATTATCGTTCATTTCCTAATTAATAGAATTCCATTTTATTGATGCCGCTGAATCGAGAACGAAATTGGTCTGAATCAGTTTTGAAAATAAGCCGGTAAATTCAGGCTCGGAAATTCTTCAGATTTTCACTCATTAAAATAAACGCGAGAATGTTAGCAGATTTTCTTGGACCGGAGAAAATGCAGACTTGCGCTCGTCTACCGACGATATTCTGATTCTATTTTCGCAACTTGCCAGCCGATGTACATACCACACACACGTTTGTGTATATATATATATATATATATATATATATATATATATATATATATATATCCGAAGATTGTTTGACGTTGTGGTTTACATAATGTGCAGTTTAGGGGCATTAAGGGGTTGAGTTGTGACGGTGACGGCCCGAAAATCAGGGTTATTAAAAAAAATAATTTTGAAAGAATGAGTAAGTAGTTGAAAAATCATTTGGACATTTATTGGTATGTATATTAAAAAAGTTGCGGAGCAAATATCATAAAAAAATATTAATAATTAAAGAAGTTATAAACAATCTCGTGGAGGACCTTCGACCGTGAGGGGCTCAACGTTGTACTTGATTTTGGCCACCCGGTTGATGTGAAGCAAAAAAAAAGAGTTTTTTTCCTAAAATAGATAATATTGGCTTGGGATAAGACTTGACCGAGTTTTTTTTGGACCGTGTCTCAATCGTCAAACAAAAAAATTGATTTTTTTTTGCTTTTCCCGACGCTAAATGCCATCATTATTGATATTAACTAAAGAAAGAAAAAAATGTTCAGAAGAAAAATGTCGGTCAATACTAAACTACTATTGCACTGAACAAGTGTACGAAATTTCAAGTCACCGTTTTGAAAAAAACATAATTTCGAGGAAAAACGAGTTCAAAGTTGAAGGGGTCTTCTCACTGTAGACGCTAAAAAAGGCTATTTTCATGATTTTTTTTGATAGCTTTATATTATAGATATTGATATAAAAGTTGTTACACTTAATAAATACACCTCCGAAATACATGACATTTTTTAAAAATTCAAGTCACTATCTATAAACGAAAATGGCAGTTAAAAAAATGTCCTAAAAAAATTGTAGGTCTGTGCTGTTGATGAAATCTCGGAGATAGGCCATACGAAACAAAAAAATCAAAGAGTTTAAGATTCAGTATGCTAATGGCTATAGCGCATATAATACGATTTTTAATATATGCAAAAATAACAAAATGGCGGACATTTTTCGAAAAAACAAACAAACGTGTTCACCGTTTTTGGCAAAAAAAATAGTAAAAATCAAAATTTGAAAAAATCCTCAATATGCGCTATTTCATAAGGATCGGTTCAGTAGTTTCGAAGATTTTATCAACAAGCCGTCGAAAAACGTTCTTTCGAGAAAAACGCGTTTAAAGTTTGTTCGGGTTACATAAATACATACAAATTGTTTTTAAATGTATTTCGAAAGTGTATTTATTAAGTGTAAAAACTTTTATATCAATACCTATAATATAAACCTATCAAAAAAAAAATCA
Organism: Ophion obscuratus; assembly: GCA_964007375.1. Taxonomy (NCBI): domain Eukaryota; kingdom Metazoa; phylum Arthropoda; class Insecta; order Hymenoptera; family Ichneumonidae; genus Ophion; species Ophion obscuratus. The sequence continues at coordinate 10,172,270 of OZ023319.1, forward strand.
TTTAAATAGGCTTTTTTAGCGTCTAAAGTGAGAAGACCCCTTAACTGGCAGTTCTGTCATTGTAATAACAAATTTGCGTTCTATTTGCGATTCCTGCACCACATGTTGGACCTTCCTCTTCAATTTGAGTTCCTTCAAGCGACAAACGAGTGTTTATTATCTCTCACAATAGCCTAACCCCTTAAGCTACCTCATTGTCCTTGAAATCGAGTGTCTTCAAAATCCCCTCTCTTCTATAGAGAATGTTTGACGCGTGGATCGACACAATAATTTGGGTGGTTGGGGGGGGGGGGCTCATTTGATACGTTTTTCACCCTTAGACCTTAGTCCTAAGTGTCACGGTAATTAAGATGATTTTTTTTTTGTTTTTTTAAGTACCCGAAATAAATCATTATTTGATACAATTGGTTTCAAGAAAATGACTGATGAGTTTCCAAAGTTAAAAAAATGCGTGAATTTATGAAAAATGTCCACTTCTAAATTCATTATAAAAAAACAAAGCTATTTTGAACTTGGCTTTGTCTTAAAAAGTTCTCTTGTCTTAAAAAGTTCCCTTTCCAACAGTATGCTACATGTCATAGAAATAATTCATTATGTGGTCAAAATGAAGAGAATAAGTTTTTTTTTTATAATGAATTTGGGAGTTTAAATTTTACATACATTTATACATTTTTAAGACTGGAAGTTCAACAGTGATTTTCTTGAAACCAAATGTATCAAATAATGATTTAGTTATAATGAACATACATTGCAGAATATAACAAAAGCTATTTCGTGCTATTGCAACCACAAATAAAAAAGTTATGACGATTTAAAGGCGAAATTACTGGTAAATAAAAAAAACGAAAAAAATCGTGTCTCAATTACTGTGACATTTGGGACATAGGATCTAAGGGTGGAAAAAACGCAAATGAGCGTTTTTCTCCCAATCCCCCAAAAAAATGTGTCGGTACGTGCGCCAAACATCCTGTAAACAGTGGCGTGCAAAAATGTCGGGCTACCCGATTTTTTTTTAGTAAAGTGATATAAAATATTCAACTCCTGAACTCGCTAATCATTTCAAATTTTTAACGGGTTACACCTACTTCGCGGCCAGAAAAAAGAAGTGTTTACGTGAATCTTTTTTTAGGAAATGGCTGCCGGTTTTTAACTTTTTTTTCATAGTAAACGGTATCATTTCAAGTATCTTTGACAATTTTTTTATTCGGAAACATTAATAAACGACGTAGATACAGTAAATTGCATAGACCGCTGTGCAAAAAGGACCTTCGCGGTGACCACTCCAGCTCGGGAACAAATCATCTGAAATGAAAAAACCAAATGAATTTAGTTTTTTTTTGTATCTGCTACGGGTTTAGCTTCCATGTACAGGGATTTTCCCCCTTTTTACATTTCCCATTTTATTCCATATATTTATCCCATACATTTTTACATTTCCTCCTTTTTACATTTTTTTTTGTCATGGGTATAGGGAAACTGCGGAAAACCTATAACCAAATACAGCCGATCATGAGTTCGCTTCCCAGCCTCGGAGCTAGTCGCGTTTCGTCGAGAAATAGCTCTTCACAGGCTACAGCCATACACATCCGACACACACACGTACCGGTCCGTGTGCGCGACATCTGTGTAGAACTGGAGCTAACGTCACGCCTGTGTTTTTATTTCTCGACGAAACTACGAGACGGTGATTCGAACCCGCGACCTCCCGATGTGTTGATTTCAGAGGCAAGCACGCTAACCACTAGACCAACACATCGGTATAAAAAAATGAATTTAGTTTTTGTACCGTATTATCTAGTCTGTAATCGAAGAATTCAAGAAAATAATGATTTTTGAAAAAATGGTCGCCCATCGAAAGTGATCGTCGAAATTTCGGTAAAAAAAAACACTCTATTTTCCTTCATATAAAAAAAAGTATGAATTGAAAAAAAAATCCTTCGATTGATGACTGCCTTTTGATATGCAAAAAACGTCTGTGAAATTTGAAGCAGACCGATTTAGTTGTTTTTGAGATATTTTGGTCACCGATTCTGAAAAAGTCATTCCCAGAAAAACGCGTTTAAAGTTTCACGTCAGGTATATACGTAGATAAAAAGTAATTGATTACCTCTAAATGGAATCATCGATGTCCGGACCGTACAGCAAATCTTCTGCAGAGGTAGCAGCCTCCAAAATTCCAATTTGGTGCTGCCAACTAGGTGTGACCCCTTCAGAGAGCTATGACATGAATAATATCGTGATTGATTTTTTTTGTATGGCGTATTATTTGTGTACAGCGTCGAGCCGAGTTTCGTCGGTGTGCAAAAGTACCGTGCCGCTATCTCGCCCGGCTTCGTACGCACACTTTGTTTGTATTTTCTTTCGCACCAGTTTCAAAACATGCATGACAATGAAAAATCAGTATTATTTCTGCCGCGATGGCGAAACGCACGAATACTGAGGTCCGTAAAATCGTGTTAAAACTTTCTTCAGAAGGAAAGAGTTCTCGCGACATTGCGACTACTTTATCCATTGGAAAAAGTACGGTCAATCGTATTATTCGTAAATATATATTAACAAATTCGTTATGTGACAAAAGTCGAAGTGGTGGACGGCGACAAATTACGCAATACGTTGACAATATTATAAAAAGAAAGTGCGTTATAGATCAACGAAAAACTGCGGCGGGCATTTCGAGAGAATTACGTAGTGAAAGTCGTGCCGACGTTAGTCGGAGTAGAGTATCCCGACGTCTGGAGGCTGTAGGACTGATTGGACGCATTGGTGTAAAGCCACTCATTGGTAGAAAGAATCAAAAGGCCAGATTAAATTTTGCAAAAAAATATCAGTATTGGACTGCATCAGATTTGCGAAAAGTGCTTTTTTCCGACGAACATAAATTTTAATTATTTGGAAGTGATGGTCGGAAGTACGTGAGACGTCCAACAGGTACCGGACTCAACGTGTGGTATCAAATTCCTACCGTAAAATACGGTGCCGGGAACATTGAGGGGCTATACCTGAACGCTGAAAATTTGGGTGATTTTTGGGATTTTTTTGGAAGAAAAGTAGTCAATTAAATGTTGCGGAAAATTAAGAATATATTTGGCTATATTTGCCCTATATTACATAATTTTTTCATAGAAAAATATTAAGATCCAAGCGACTTATGCGCTGCCTTCGGAGGCGCAAAAAAAAATTCCTCCACTGCTGACATGATTCCGGCCGATTGAGTAGCTGAAATCGAAGAATGAAAAAATGTCGTTAAACTGGAAGGTACTTCCTGTACAATGACGTAGGATTTTCGAAAAATATCAAAATCTAACAAAATGGCGTGGTTATGAAAAAAGTCTGTTTCCTTGCCTATAAAATGGTCGTTTTTTTCAATGCCAAATCGTCAATTTTCATCCAATCAAAAATATCCTACGTCAGTGTAGAGTAAATATATTCAAGAGTACTCAGTTCAAATTTCAAGTCACTCGGATAATTGCTCTTTGAGTTACAATGTCAGCAAAATTGAAAAATCTCATTTCGAAACAAAAAACGCGTTTGAAGATTTATCTATCGATTTTTGCAAGATAAAATGATATAAATAATAATGATATTCTTGAAAGTATAAACTGTGGAAAAAGGCAAAAAAAATCGATTTTTTTAAAGTGTCACACTGGTACAGCCCCTTTGAAGTTTGGGGAGCATTTTCTGACGACAGCGTGGGTCTGCTGGTAGAAATTCAAAGCAATATGGACGCTACAATCTACAGAAATATATTGGAAGACCTTATGCTCCCATTTGCAAATAAAAAAATGCCGCGTGCTTGGGCTTTTCAACACGATAACGACCCCAAACATTCTTCGCGTCTAGTAAAAGATTTTCTTCAACGACGCAAACTACACCTTCTCGACTGGCAATCGCAATAACCGAACTTGAATCCGATTGAGCATCTGTGGCAAGACGTGAAAGATCGTGTTGGAACGAAAAATCACTCTAAGGCGGAATTGTGGAATCATTTGCGACACGAGTGGGAAAACTTGCCACAAGAACAGATCTCACAATTAAGGCGTTACCCCCACTTGTAGCGCAAAAAAAAGGCCTTTTTCATGAATTTTTTTAAAGAAAACTACAAAAAAAATTTAATCGATCAATATACCATCTTAAAGAACACATCTTGAAGAACTTTCAGTAATTTTTTTATTGAAAAATATTACATTGTTTAGTGGCAAATGGCCGTCAATGAAATAATGTTTTTATATACACGGTTTGCGGTGACCAACATTGCGGCGAAGTGGATCATCTGAAAAAAAAAATGCGGATGGATTTAGTCAAATATAAGTATAAACTCGTTTTTAATCGAAGGATTTTAAAAAATATTCATTTTGCACAAAATGGCGAACAGTCAAAGTTAATGGTTCGATTTCAACGAAAAAAAACGGCCGTTTTTTGGCAATAAAACGGCCATTTTTTTTTTTCGAAAAAAAAATCGAACCATTAAAGACTACATTTTTATGGATTAAATAAGCCTGCAAAATTTCAAGAAGATCGGTTCATTAGTGTTCGAGTAATCTTGGTCACCGACTTCAGAAATGCCATTTTGAGAAAAACGCGTTTAAAGTTTCAATTAGCCGGTCGTTTACACAACGGATTCTTCTCTTTCAACGCTCATATCTCAGTCAATTTTGTTCGGATCGGCTTGAAATTTTCAGAACATCATCTCAGATACTTATACTTCAAAAAAATGCAATAAAAAAAATCGATTTTTTCAAAATCGCAAGTGGGGGTAACCCCTTAACCCTGGACGAGGCATCTCATTTCTGGTGCCTTCTACGGAGCATGTGGGGTCCGTCTGACCCCCACGAGCCTTCTTGGTTTAGATCGCTTCCTATGAACGGAAATTGGGTTTATATAGGAAGAATCTCTTCGTGTTTATTAAAGTCAATTTTCAAAAACTAAAAATCGTGAAAAAAGTGCTCTAAACGAAAAAATCGGTTGTCTGTAAAGTCGGTTTACTGACGATAGTTGAACGTGACAACGTCATAAGAAAATACTGATGGAATGGTTTCATTTTTCAAAAGAAAATTTTTATTTTGTTTGTTTGATAGATATTTTGTATGGATATAGAGAAGGAGGTAAATGGAAATCACAATTGAATTGATCAAGTTACATTTATTTGTACGCATAAATACAATTATGGCAATTTTTATTTATTTTTTTTTACAATGTACATATTTTTTGCAAGTATGAATGTGCTTTGAGCAATTGTTTTACAACTTTTATTTTTTCATAAAATTCTTCGTTCAGAAAATCATTTTAAATTTACAAAATACTTGAATAAAATGTATTGTTTAAATTTCTACTCGACTGTTAAAATTTAATTTTTGATTTTATTATTTTATAACAATAAATTTTGTATTGACATTATTTCTTTCAGCAAGTAAACTGAATAAAAGTTGTTGTTCAATTAGTTACTTAATTATTTTTGCAAATTTAATTGTAATTTGTTGTAAAAAAGTAATAATTTTGAATAATTTATTATAAGAATAAACTGTGATTAAATTATTGTTCATAAATCTTAAATTTAAAATTTAAAATTTGGAAACACCATTAAAATTTTTGCAACTCTAGCTTTTAAAAAGCCCGCCTCAATGTGTTTGATATAAGAGAAAATTGTTCCCTTTGACGGCTGGCTGGTCCAACCTGTCATTTCAGACACGTTGTTATGATATGTGGAAGATTTAACATTTATGTTTTAATTTTTTGAAATCATAGCTACGCTCGATAATTATTTCGATCGAATAGTAAAGCAATTGATTTTTACTCATCGTGAAATAGTTCTGTTAACTTATTGTTATAGTTTTGTCAATTATAGCATAACCTACAATCGCTGCACTAGCGGACCGATGCTATTTATTTTAATGATGAAAGCACGAATATTCGACAATATATCACTGAACATATATTTAATATCGAAAGAATCATTACCTTTATCGCCGCAATTATCGTTGCTATAAACAATTGACACCACATGCACTTTTCACTGCACTTCATACTTGACGAAAACATGTACATGTATTATTGTATAGCAGCTGTCCACGCGGACGCATCGCTCATGGCCTCTGCACACTGCGCGCGATGGGCGACAAGCGATGAGCGATATCCAATGAGAACTCGAGTATGACGGAAATGCTCTATGAGCGTGACGTTGCCATTGGATATCGCTCATCGCTCGTCGCTCGTCGCTCGCAGTGTGCAGAGGCCATCACTCAAGTAGGAGAGAGACAGATGTCGAACGCTGCCGAACGCTGCCGAACGCGGAGGCCGATTGTGCCTCTTTGTCGCTCGTTCCGCGCTCTCGCTTACACTTCAAGCCTTAGATGGAACGCCTCAGAGCGAGGTAACGGCGATGAGTCATGCTTTTTCGTGCGTGCAGCCGGCTCCATCGAATTATAAGACGTTATCACGTCAAAAAAATGCAAAAATGACTTTTTCCAAACGAAAAAACCTCATTTTTTTCATTTAATCAACCGATTGAAAAAAATCAAACGCGGTTTTGAAGCAGACATGCTCCTCCTAGGGTTAATAGCGTTCATGCCTCGTCAATGGGCCGCGGTTATCGCTGCCAAGGGCATGGCAACAAAGTACTGAGTCAAGGGTCAGAAGGCCGAATCTCGCTTTGTTATGTTTTTCACACGCAATAGTAGGTGGCCTAATACTTCTGCACATTCGTTAAATTAAAAGTGATGGACAATCAAATACTTAAGAACAATATATATGTATATCATTAATTGCTTTCAAATATAAGGGAATACATGTTCTTATGACTCGTAAATTTTTTTCCCACCGTCGTTTTTCAATGCAATGCCTGAATTACAGGATGGCCCAAAACTTTTGCACGTAACTGTATATAGGGCATTCCATGCCGATACGACCTGGGTCTGACCCGTCACCTCTCCGATTTGACCCGCGATTTTTCATGTTATTGTACTATCTCTGAAAGGCACTCGAGAATTTTTTCAGATTTTGTTGCAACGATTTGACTTCACAATATTTTTTATAAAAAAAAAATTAACGCCCAAATTTAAAAATCTGAAAAAAATCACGAAAATCCCGTGTCACATATCAAACACTATGAGCGTTTAGAAAAAGTGGGCGCGCGTTTAGTTTGGCCTACAATGCGCTTTTTTCGCAAAATTTTTTTTTTTTTTTTAAATCGAATCATTAGCTCACTCAGTCGTTAAAGAGGAAAAAAATTACATGACATTATGTAGAATTTACCAGATTTTTTTCAGAATTTTTATCCAACATTTTTTTTTCATTATTTTTAGTCAAATTGCCGACAATTCAAGAGAGAACAATGTCAAGAGAGAAAACATTCTTAATTAAACATTTTTAATCCATTCGAATTTTTTTCTGAATTTTTTAGCGATTAATTTCTTTCATAGAAACGATTGTTATTTTTTCAAGTTTAAACAAAAGAGATATTCACTAAAAAAATTCTGAAAAAATTCGAATGGATTAAAAATGTTTTCTCTCTTGACATTGTAGCCCAAGTCCTATGATACTTGAGTTCAGACCCAGGTCGAATCGGCATGGAATGCCCCATATACATGAGTTTGGGTTTATATGTGTTTACGTATCATGTGAGCTTCACAAGTAAACTGTCTATCTTAGTGGCCACGTTGCATTTGCTATGTACTTCCGGCTCTCTCTCTCTCTCTCTCTTTCTCTCTCTCTCTCTCTCTCTCTGACTGTCACTCTCATTCATTCATATAAATGCTCGCAGTAAATCTTCCCCGTCTATACCTACATATACCTCTTGATTTCTATATCAATATGCTGTACAGTCCTTACGTAACGCTTCGCGATCGATTTCGTCACATATACGACAGTAACGATATAGCACTCGGTAGTTTTCACAAGTTTCTTATTTTCCGTCATTTTCGCTCAGCTCGTTCACGAAATTCCCATGATCCGTTGCTCTACCAACAACAAAAGATAAAGATCGAAAAATAAGGTGCATTTATTGCGTGGTTCGTATCGAATATTTTTCGTCGCGAGACCGCACAAGATTTGTACAAGTGTCGATCTCGTCGCGTCTTCACGTGTCACGATAATTTTTCACGTATTTCCAATGTTCGGGACGATAAACAAAGTGTGAAAGAAAAAAATTGCAATTACGACGTATTTTCCAATCATCGTGAGTTTCGAGAAACAATTGCGTGATTGGAGATTAATTGTTTGTATTTAAAGTCTTTTTGACTTTGTTTTATTGTTATTAAAATCTTTTTTATTAATTTTTATCTGTATACTTATTTGTTGTCATTTTTATCATTGCCTCGAGATTGCCAAACAATGGAGAAGATGATGGAAAACCGGTAATTTTAACGATATCAAAATATCTGTCAAATCTTCTGACACCCTGTGTCAAGTGTTTTAAATGAATTTTAGCGGAGTGCCAATTTTTGCTCTCGCATTTAGCACAGACTCACAAAGGGTACTTATTTTCTTCACTCGGAATGTCGCGCGACTGCTTGTAGGGTAAACCAACCAACAAATAACGACACCGTAGGATTCAGAATGAGGTTGAAGTTTGCATCGTTGGAGGGCAATGAAGATTTATATTTCTGAACTCCTTGTATTTATTTTGGCATATTTCTCCTACAAAAATCCCGCAATTATTGTTCAATATACTTATTCAACGATCTACTATATAAATCCACAAAAAAGATCTTGCATAATAACAAGAATAAGGAAATTAAAATGTAAGAAAAGAACTTTCGTTGCGTTCCAACGATGCAAACTTCAGCACCATGGATTCAGATCGACTGTAAAATGAAAATATTGGAAAAGCTAATTTTTTAAGGTCACTGGGTTGCACAAGCATTATAATATTCTTATACATGTAAGCATTATATTTGTTATTACTGTTTTGTAGAAAATACAGAAAGCTTTTTTGCATCTTAACGTCACATTCTCAAAAAACGACCACAGTTTGTTTCGACAGAGAAATATAAAATGAAATTTTGTCAAAATTTAAACAACGAATGAAATGATTTTATAAGACCATTTAATGAAATGTACATTGTCATCTCTTAACGGTAACTAATTTAGCAACTTTCAGCAGATGAGCTAAATGTTGTACTCTGCTTTGGGAATGATCTGAACAGAGCCCATATGTCCGTTTAATGGAAAGATGTTAAAATACAGCACCAGTCTAGAACATGTCTAATTCTGACCTATTATTACGAATTTATTTTAAAATTTTGCTAAAAATAAAATATTTGATTCTAGCTCAATTAATGAAAGCAATACTTACCCTGAAAAGGTATAAAAAATATTGTTTTGGCCTTTGGAACATTTACTGTATACAGTCGCATTAATAGTTAATTATTTAATAATTAGTAATTTATTAATTAATAGTTAATTGATTAATTAATAATTAAAGTCGATATTAAGTTGAGGAATCGGTTTTAACGAGACCTGTGATTCTTTTGCCAAATTATAGCGATTCGTGTTTTTATCGACAATTCATATTCTTTACTTATTTTGAGGGGCGGGGAGGGTACCTTTAGGCGATGAAAAAACTTGATTTTCATGATTTTTTCATAAACGAAAGATTTCTTCACTATTTTTTAGGCTTAGGGTATGTTTCATTAATACTGTTGGCTGTTAGATGGTTTAAAAAAAAAATCCTCTTTAAAAGTGGCGGAGGTATGGGACGGTCTTCTAAACGGGTTGCGGCGAATGTTATCAGACGGCGTGACACATAGCATCGGCGGGATTAATCTGAAGAAAAAAACTCACGAAGAATCTTCTTTCATTAACACTCATATGCAGAATATGAACCAAGAAAAACTGAGAAATATGGAAAATCGATGAAATGGTACGGTTTGAAACAAAAAAATTTAATTTTCAGAAAAAAATGGCTTGATTTGGCAATTAAAAAATACATTCCTTTTTTAAAATTTTCAAAAACATTTAGGACCATGTTTGAGACAATAAGGTTATAAAGATTTATACGAAATTTCATCAGAATTTATCTATTGATTTTTTAGCTATACGTCACGCCAGTTTTGTAAATGCAATTTAGAAAACCGTGCCATACCTTTGTCACTTTCAAAGATCAATAAAAAAAAATACCACTAATAGCGAAAAGTAGTAATAAAGCATACCCTGAGTCTCAAAATTGGTGAAGAAGTCTTTCCTTAAGTAAAAAAATTATGAAAATCAGCAAATTGTTTCCTCGCCTGAAGGTATTTCCCCTTAAATATAGCAATAAACGAATAAAGCAAGATTCATCGTAAACCACCTGTCAAGACACCAAAATCGTATCTCCTCTTTTTATCGTACCACTTTTTCCGAAAGGAACAAATATCGATTTTTCCGAAAGGAACAAATATCGACTTTCCCCATCCTATCTGGAGCTACATGGCGCTCCAAATTTTTTTTTTTTCGTTGTCTCATGTTCTTCTAATGTTTTTCTGTGATATCTGCTGGAGCTTCGAGACATTGCCAGTCATTGTTTCATCGAGGAAATGAGACGAGTATATAAAACTATGGAAAATTGCAGGCTGCCTCGTGATGCGACGGAATAATGCATTTTCTTGGTTCAATTTCTGTTTTCGACCCGTATAAGGAGCAATTCAGACTTTGTACTAGGGTGCATATGTATGAAGTAATTCATCCATCTACGAAGCGTAGAAGCCATATGTATCGCGCTACAAACAAGTGGAAGAACACGAGATAAACTGATGGCTCCGAACGGTAGTTGAACCCGTCGTTCTCTCCTCAATCACCTCTCTTTTTCCTCATCCACTTCTATCTAGCTTAATGTCTTCCCCCCAGTCTCGTTGATTCGTCAAATTGATCTGGACTCGTTTCTAAAAGAATCGAGTTATGATAGAATGCTAAATTGTTGAAAATACTCAAATCCATCGCGGACATAAAAATATCGTATTGCTATTGTATTACAATAAATATTTGAGGCATTCCACGTCACTTCAGCCAGTAAAAAAAGAAAATCCACAAATAATTTTGAAAAATCGAGTTACTTTATTGAAAAATATTCATCTAGCGATTTAAAAAAAAAATTCCGACGTTTTTTTTCGTTGATTACCATTTTCCAACATATTTCCATTTAAATGGCTGTATCTTTGGCAGAATTTGACATATTTACATACGTCAAAAACGAAAATGTGCGTCTTTTTCTAGCCCTCCAGAAAAAAATTAATTTAAATTTTATTGAGCAAGTCGAACGTCCGTTTCAGGCCAAAATATGCAAAAATATTTTTTTTCTCAAGGAAAGACACTCGTTATTTTATTTTTTTATATTTCCCCGAATTGTGAATACGAAAAACGGATTTTTGGTATTTTTTATATTATGTAACTACAAATAAAATTTAAAAAAATAAAAAAAATAAAATAACTACAAGCAATAAAGTGCCTTAGCTTGAGAAAAAATATATTTTCGCATATTTTGCCCTGAAACGGACGTTCGACTTGCTCAATAAAATCTAAATTAATTTTTTTCTGGAGGGCTAGAAAAAGACGCACATTTTCGTTTTTTACGAGTGTAAATACGTCAAATCCTGCCAAAGATACAGCCATATGAATGGAAAAATGTTAAAAAATGGTAATTAACGAAAAAAACGTCAGAATTTTTTTTTTAATTTCGACACTCGGTGAATATTTTTCAATAAAGTAACTCGATTTATCAAAATTATTTGTGGATTTTTTTTCACTGGCTGAAGCGACGTGGAATGCCTCATGTATGCATCATATTACATATTGTAGCTATGTAGTTTGATTATTTTTTATTTATCTGGATGCGTTTTGGAAAATAACTAATTTACATAGAAAAAAATAATAAAATAGAGTAAAAGTGATTTAAAAAATATACTTACCATATACAGGGTGTCCTGTTATGAATGGATAATCCTACAGCTGTCGATAGGTCAGATTATGTCCTACTATATGCTGGAATTTTAATTTAGTAAAAGTCCCACCGTTTTCGTGATTTAGAGCTTTATGTTATTTTTGAAAAAAAAATCGGCTGCTTTTGGTTTTTCGCATGCCATTTCTACAAATTTTATGAATCGACAATAATAACCAATTCATGGAAAAAACAAAATTAATAAAATTAAAAACACAAATTCAAAATCAAAACATACTTACCACTACATATATCAAAATATATTTACCACTACATATATCAAAATATATTTACCACTACATATATCAAAATATATTTACCACTACATATATCAAAATATACTTACAACCACATATCGACGCTGCTTACGAAAAGTAGCATTTTTCAGAATTCTTACGAAAACAAGCACGTTTGATATCCCTGCGAAAACTAGCATGTTACGGCTTTCACCACGAAAAGAAGCAGATTTTGATATTCACCGCGAAAATTAACATTTTTCAGTAACACTGGAATTGTTTCCGACTTTTCTTCCATGCTTTTTTACGCCTCGCTTCTATTTTTTTACTCCAATTCCTTTGGCCGCAATCGGAAGTTTACGATTTTTCAGACCTCTCAAAAAAATTTAATTGGACTTCAATTAAAATTGCAAGTATTCGGGAAATATCCATTCAACCTTACCTCGATACAATCCACGTTAAATATGATTTTCACCAAAAAGATACGAAAATCGTTTGAACAAACAAAAACATGGATGATGTTTAATTGTTCCAATTAAAACAGACGTCAGATAAAAGATTGTCTCTTGCACCAGGAAAAAAAAAAAGATTTACAGGCCATGCATGACAGAGGCTTAATTCCAATCGAACATCAGCAAGACTTTTCAAACATATTCGACGATAACCATCTGTAAGATGACAGTAAATTTATTGAATAATATTTTCAATAACGTAATCCTTTTAATAGAAAATCACAATAAACATTTCATTTCATTTGCAATTTCGATATTTTTTTTTATAAAAATGACTATCAATTTAAATTGATAATTATTATCAAAATGTTAATAAAAGCAACGAGTATAAAATTAAAATGTCATTACGCAAAAAAATTGTCATATTTTTTTTTAATGCTAATAGTTTATTTTTCCAGATTTTTACCTGAACACGAAGAACTTTAAATTCTCACGAAAACTCTTTTTGGTTAGATTGTACGAACGATGAAATCCTTAAGGTTTTAAACTTACTCCTTTTACACTAGTTTTTTTACAGTGAAAATCAAACAAGCTAGTTCTCGCGGTGACAGCCGAAACATGCTAGTTTCCGTGGCGAAAGCATAATCATGCTAGTTTTCGTAAGAACTCTGAATCGTGCTACTTTTCGTAAGCAGCGTCGATATATCAAAATATACTTACAACTGCATATATCAAAATATACTTACCACTACATATATCAAAATATACTTGCAGCTGCATATATCAAAATATACTTACCACTACATATATCGAAATATACTTACAACTGCATATATCAAAATATACTTACCACTACATATATTTGGTAAGCATATTCTGAACTCGTTATATTTATATAATTTTGACTGTCAGCATACGCGGCTGTTTTGAAGCCGACTCGTAAGGTTTTCCAACTGCGTTATTGATTTTGGAAACAGGACAATTCTTGCGCCCACATTTATATCAATATTCCTTCATTTATCGAAAGGTGATATAGAGATATTAGAGCTTACGCGACATTAAGTACGAGAACAATTGCGTACTATATGAGGACGGTCTTCGAAATCGAATGGCTCCAAAACCGGCTTTCTCAGACGAAAATAAAATACGTGAATGCCAATGCCAAGAAAACGTCAAGGTGCACACTCAATTTATTTTCCCATTGTAGTATGCATATGTAAATATTAATATGTGTATATATACGTGCCAGCTCTATAGACTGCGCATTAGTCCGCGTGCAACTCGGGCTTCGACAGTAAGCAGCACGTATGTAAACGTAAAGAGCACACGCGCCGCCGTTGCGGGATGAGAATCTTGGGAGCTCTTTGGAAAATTGAGCTGCGCGAAAGGCCAAGTGTAAACAACGTAGTCTAAGCTTGGCGATGGTTGAAGGAAAACGCGAACGATCGTGTGAAACTGCGTACTTGGACTAGTTCTATTAATAAAGAAATGTTTAAAAAATGAACAAGTGCTGTTCACTTTTTAAACATTTCTCTTGTGAAAAGCAACATTGACAGTTGCTTTTACCGACAAACTGGACAGCGTTGCGGGGTAACAGGTAGAACATGCGTTGCCTGAAGACTGTACAAGGTGTCTCAAAATGACCTGACATTTTCATTTTTCAATAAAACGTATTAATTATTTGAAAAGTACTTTATATTAAAATTAAAATATTCGTACTTTTCAAATGAATAATACGTTTTATTAATAAATTTAAATGTCGGGTCATATTGAGACATCCTATAGTTATCGCCTAGGATATCTGAAAGGAATCCGTCGAGTGATTGTGTGCGCGATGTAGCAACTGTGACAAGAGGTACCATTTAGAATGTATATTTTCGTAAGATAACTGGGTGGGTCTTCACGAGGTTGCGAGGGCCGACGCATCCTGTCCGCAAACAGGAAAAAATGTTAATCGGTTAATGGAGAACATTTTGAACACGTTATTCAATAAGTATGATTTGCTTAAGGAGCTACATCCAATTAGAGACGAGATTCCCATTTTTTCCGGGAAACCGTTGGTGCAAAAGAAACGCGTTTTTCACCACAAAAGTACATATATTGAGAGCCTAAATAAATCACCAAAAAATACAGAAAAGCAATAAAAACATTACCGTTGGCAGATGATGACACTTTTTTCGCGACGTTCGGCGGTGGTCACTCTCCAGCTTAAACGGTTAATCCGAAATCTGAAAACCAAACGGGTTATTCAAGTTAACAATACATACGAGTCGTTGACGATCGTCGATTTTTTAAATCATTTTTTATTTCACAACGTGCCGTCGAATTGAAACTCGAGCAGACAAAATCTATAAAAAAAGTCGCCATTTTTACGTATCTATTGAGAAATGAGGATCGATTTTGAAAAAGTGAGATCGTCAACGACCTTTAAATGTTTCTCATCGCATTTCCTGCAAATTTGGAATAAAGCCATCAAGAGGTTCTCGAGATATCATGTCCACCGAGTTTGAAAATAGTGTTTCGAGAAAAACGCGTTTAAAGGCTGTTGAATAAAAAAATCGAATATAAATATTTTTGGATAATGCAATTGTTTGACCCACCTAGGTAGATGTAGCCCGTTAAGGATATACTATCATCGTTACCCGCCGCCTTCCAAGCATAGTTTCATTAAATTTATCACATGTCAAGGTCATCCCAAGGTCATGATAGATCATTGATTTTATGTTTTGAGGCAGATAAGAGGAAGACGGACTTTAAAAAATAGGAGTTTCTATTTGAAAAAGTGAAGTTGACCTTGTAATCGGCTTGACGTGTCCAATTAATGGGTCACACCTAGCTCGTGGCCGGAAAAAAAGGAATTTTCGTGAATTTTTCCTGGGAAAACTCGTACAGATTTGCAGATTTTTTGAAAGTTGCAATAAGATGATGTCACCATCTTTTTAATAAAATTATTATTTTATCACCTTTAAAAAAAGTTATGAAAAATGACTCTTTTTCGACCGTCTGAAGAGATTTGCCCCCTTAAGGCGAAGTAGAATTTCTACCACGTCGCATATGAGCTCGAGGGAGATTGCTGAAATTATCGAAGAGATTCCTCATCCATAAATATTATTCGGAGCAGAAGAAAATCGTCAAGCTCTTCGTCGATTAATTCTGCAGAGTCTGACACTTGGATTTTTCAAAAAAAAAAAAAAAAAAAAAAAAATAGCGTCTAGGAGAAAACTCCGTTGAAAAATTTTTGAGTACACGTTGACCACGTGCATGCCTTAAGGGATATGCATAACCTTGGAAATTCAAAAAATCAATTTTCGGTTTATTTATTTTTTCTTATTGCGTAGAGTCTTGACCAATGGAGATATAAGCGACGAAAATTAATCCCATCACCTCTCACTCAACGTTTCGTCCCTTTCGCTCATCGTTTCGTCTTTCTCATAAAAACGTTCCTTGCTCATATCTCCATTACTAACGGAGCTAGTAAATGAAATAAATGAAACACATTTTTTTATTTTCATTTAAAAAAGAGACATCTTTTATTTCAAACTTTTTTTCTACAAAATGCACTTTTTCGTCACAATCGTCATTACAACAATTAAATTGTTTGTAACGGGAAAAAAACGATTCTAGAACAAAATAAATGGCCTATTCGTATTGCCCGTACCCGAGACCATAAAGAATCACCGAAGATATTGAACAGACCTAAACATTTATACGAAAATGGCTTACGGAAAAAGTGGATTTAAGTACGTTTTCTTCTCTTGCGTTTATCTCGCAAGTATACGTTGCAATTTGGCGTACGTCATATCTCAAAATATAATCGTCCGATTTACTTCAAATTTGGATTAGACATATTTTATAACATATTCAATCGACTGACCGGATGATTTTTTTATATGTTCGTCCGTTTGTTAATAATAAACGTTTAAAGTCGTTATTTTTTGTCGAAAATCGACCTTTTCTTTAAGGCGAGAAATCCCTTTAGGAGCGTGAAAAATAGGTTTTTTCGGGAATTTTTTCAGTGGGGATAAAATAATCTGATCATTTTCAAATTTGGACATGAATTTATTATAACTGTCAAAATTGATTTTTTTTTGGGATGACCAACAAAATGGCGGCGTTATTAAGGGTCTTCGGACGCCTGTTTTCCGCGACATCGAAAAGTGCTGCAGTTGTCGCTCTTTTTCTGTTGATCTGAAAAATATTTAACAAGTATCATTCGTTTACTGACATATTAAGGGGAAGGATATACCTAAAAAATGATCAAAAAGTACAAAATTGAAAATTTGGGAGCCTTTTTACTCCAAAGTTCGAATTTTCGACCATTTCTTCGGCATATTTGACCCCAAAAAAATTATTTATTTACACGCTACCTTTCAAACTTTAGGTATATCCTTCCGATAATATTACTGAGAGTAACCTGCCAAAATTTCATCCATATCGGTCGATAACTTTTTGAGCTACAACACGAGCAGTTTTTGAAAAAGTAGTCTCGAGATAATCACGTTTAAAATTTCAACACGTGACTCGCTACCTGACCGCATGCTGTCCCCGCGCTCTAGACTATATGCGATAACTGCGCAAATATTCACTATTTCGAGTTTTCCTTTGGTCAGTATATTCTTTGGGTATCATACCTTCCAAATACAATCCGACCTCCGAATAAGAAACCCGGCAATAAGGAACTTTCGCCAGTTTCTCACTCGAGCGCTTCCCCCACTCCGACTCGAACTCCGAGCTCGAGAATTTTGTGCGCGGAACCTCTGGTTAAGAAACCAGCTTGGGAGAGATTATTTGGGCAAAATAGAGTGAACGTTGTAGTGTAAATTGATGTGTGCATGCGTGCGTGAGTATGTGTGTGTGCGTGTGTGAATGTAACAAAAAATCTGCAAGTTTATTAGAATTTTTTTTTGTATTTATTAAAAAGATACATCTATGTGTTGACAATATTTCATATAAAATAAAAACAAAGATAAGGGCGTTTAAAGATTTTCATATAAAACAGCAAAAGTTTCCGAGACGTAAAGGAAAGCGTTTTCGTCTTGTTGCGTATTATTTTGATCCGCAACGCACTCAACTGACGGTGGAATATTTTCGAGAGAGTCGAACTCTGTCATTGAAGATGAATCCTCAAAGATATTGACTTATTCTTCGTTTATCTAAATGGGATAAAACAATGTGGACATAAAGCTCTTTGTTTAAATTATCACCTTCTGGCGCAGATTATGTAATATTTTCTTCGACTAGTATAGGCCTCCGAAGTATGGGAGTTCGCGCTACTCTTTATCCCATAAAATAATTAAACAGAAGGGTTTCTCTTTTAACAAAATATATATTTATTCAGTCTGTGTTCTTTGTTCTATCGTATTGCGGTTTAACGTGTAGCTTTGTAGAGATCTTTGGAACGACTGACTCTACACCACATATGTAGCGTGTCCATGGGAAACCTTTTTCCCTAGACGTCCCAGCGCCGTGGCGTTAGCGTTTGCTTCCGCCGGCGCTGCTGTGCACCTCCCTGGACAAGTTGTCCGGTCGGTAATATAGGTGCACGCTGTGACGAAGCCGCCACATCTACTCCCCCCCCCCCCCCCCCAGTGACCCTGACTAAGTCAGGAGGGAACGATACTTTTTTCTTCGCGTATGTTTTCTGGGGTTTTTCCATGACCGAACCCCATTGGTGACGCTCGACTTCGCCGGTTGCCTCTGGTGTTGGCTGGCCTTCGTCGTCCTTGCTGACGTGCGCTGGCTTTAACCTATCTACGGATAAGGTTTTTTCCTTGCCGTCCACCTTGATGACGAATTGTCTGTCGTCCAATCGTTTGACCACCTCGTACGGTCCTGCATACGGTGGTTCCAGGGGCGGTTTGACTGCGTCAACCCTCACGTACACATGGGAACACGTGTACATGTCCTTTAGCAAGAACATTCGCGCCTTGCTGTGGTGGGCTGTTGGTGTTGGCCTCATCCCTCGGATGACCTCTCGAAACTTCTCTACGAAGATTTGAGGATTGGCAGGAAGGTCCACGTTGATGAAAAACTCCCCTGGTACGCGCAATGTTGTCCCGTACAACATTTCGGTGCACGACGCCCCGATGTCCTCTTTGAAGGCTGTTCTTAGGCCCAGCATCACTGTTGGCAGCAATTCCGTCCACGGAATCTGTCTGCTGCACATTAGTGCTGCTTTTACCGATCTGTGCCATCGTTCGATCATGCCATTCGATGCCGGATGGTATGGCGTTGTCCGGATTCTCTCAGCGCCCACCAGTCGCGTCAGTGATGCGAACAGCTGGGATTCAAATTGTCTCCCTTGGTCGGTGGTGATGGTGAGGGGGCTTCCAAAGCGGCACACCCAATGTTGGTAGAATGCTGTCGCTACTGTATCCGCTGTGATGTCTTTCATCGGGATCGCCTCCGGCCATCTAGAAAATCGGTCTATCATTGTTAAACAGTATCGATATCCACTTACTGTTGGCAGTTCGATGATGTCCATGTGGATGTGGTTGAAACGGGCATCCGGGACATCGATGTGAGTGGGCTGTATGCGATTGTGCCTTTGCACTTTGGACCGTTGGCAAGGATCGCATTTTCGTGACCACTCGAGCGCGTCCTTCTTTATGCCTGGCCAGACGTACTTCTGGCGAAGGATCCGGCACGTGCTTCTTCCGCTAGGGTGTGAGAGCGAGTGCACGGAATCGAATGCTTTTTTCCGCAGACTGCTTGGTATGTACGGTCGTACGTTTCCCGAATCGACGTTGCAGTAGATGTTCACATCTCGCTCGACGCCCAGGCGCTGAAGTCTCAACGACGTCTCGTTTCTCAGCAGGTCGCGGAGTTCCGGGTCTTTAAGCTGCGCTTCTTCTATGGCCTTCGCCGATAGACCTCTCGGCATGTCGATCCGGTTGACCTCGCTGATTCTCGACAATGCGTCCGCGACTACGTTGTTGTTGCCATCCACGTGTATAATCTCCGTGGTGTACTGCGATATAAAGTCGATCTAGCGGAGTTGTCGCTGCGAGATTCGGTCCGATTTTTGTTTAAATGCATACGTGAGTGGTTTGTGGTCCGTCCTAATCACGAATTGCCGACCGTCGAGTATGTGGTGGAAAAATCTGATTGCTTCGTAGACCGCTAGAAGCTCCCGGTCGTAGGTACTATACCTTCTCTGGGTTTTGTCGAGTTTCCTCGAGAAGAACCCAACCGGTTTCCACTCGTTTCCTTCTTTTTGGTCGAGGGTGGCGCCGATGGCCACGTCCGACGCATCTGTGGTAAGCGAGAGCGGTGCTTCTGACGATAAAAATCGCGTAAGCGTTGCCGATGCGACCCTTCGCTTACATTCGTCGAACGCTGCCTCCGTCTCTGGCGTCCACTGGATCTTCCTCTTGTCATTTTTCTTTCCGCCTTGCAGGAAGTCGTTCAGCCGCGCCTGGTGCCTAGCCGCGTTAGGGATGCATCTCCTATAGTAATTTACTAGGCCAAGGAATCTCCGCAGCTCCACGATTGTTGTCGGCTTAGGGAATTCCACGATCGCCTTGACCCGTTCCGGCGGAGGTTGATAACCCTGCTCATTTATGATGTAGCCTAGGAACGTTACCTCTTTTTTGCCGAAGACGCACTTGTTCGCGTTTATCTTCAGGCCGTGTTGTCGAAGGCGCTCGAAAACAGTCTTCAGGTGCTTAGGATGTTGTTCGGGGCTCTCTGATGCCACCAGAATATCGTCGATGTACACGATTGCGAAGTCGATCCCCCTGAAGATCGAGTCCATGAAGCGTTGGAATGTTTGGGAAGCATTTCGCAGACCAAACGGCATCACCAGGAACTCGAACATCCCCAAGGGTGTGGTGATGGCCGTCTTCTCGATGTCCTGCTTCGCCATCGGGATCTGATAGTATGCCCGAGTAAGATCGAGTGTTGAGAAGATCTTCTTTCCATATAGCCTCTGAAAGATGTCGTGACAGTGAGCAGTCGGATATCGGTCTGGAATCGTTTGCGCGTTCAGTGCCCTGAAATCTCCGCACAACCGCCATCCCCCAGATTGTTTGGGTTGAAGGTGGATCGGACTGGCCCACGAACTTTTCGACGGCCGTATCCACCCGTTTTCCAGGAGATATCCAATTTCTTCCCGTAGCGCTTCGAGTTTTTCGCCGATGAGGCGACGTGGTCGTTGGAACACCGGTGGTCCCGTTGTTTCGATGTGGTGTTCCGTTGTACTTAGGGTCTTATCGGCTGCTCGAGATGTTATTTGCGTGATCTCAATGAAGGATCGCAACAACTCGGCGTACTCCCCGTCGGTGCCTATCGTGGAGACGCTGTGCACGCTCGCTTGAGCGATCGTCCCATGGCAGGAGAGTAATGTCGTCAAGTCGACCAGCCTTTTATTCTTTAAATCCGGAAGCAGCCCGTAATGCGCGAGGAAATCGGCTCCGATGATGGCGGACTGGACTCCCGCGATGATGAATGGCCAACGGAAAGGCCGTCAAAGACCCATGTCCACGGTGATTACCTTCGTGCCATAGGTAGGGATCTCCGTCCAGTTTGCCGCGTACACCTTCAATGCTGCCTCGGTGAGCTCTTCCTTAACGATACTGCGCGGTATGATAGTCACTAATGACCCTGTATCTATTAGGAACTTGATATTTGACTTTTTGTCGCGAAGGAATAGGCGGATTTCGCCCGCTGCCTCTACTGTGCCATCTCCCACCGCCGTTGTTGAAGACAGCACCTCTAGTTTTCCGGGTTCATTGATCGCACCCAGCTGCAGGGCGGTCGACACTTCGTTGACTGTACGCCGAATCTCCGGTGGTAGAAGCACACCCCGTTCCTGTTCGGTGTGATTGATCGGTTCCTAGCCCGACGGCGTGATCCTGTCCTGTAGTTGTCGTTGCTGTCCCTCGGCTGCGATGTTTTCAGCAGTTCTGTAAACATCTGTCGCAACTCTCTCACCTCGGCTGACAGCTGCACGCAAGAGTCACACGAATTGTAGTTGCTCGGACGGTGTGAGGATACTGCCATGACCGGCGACAATCCTGTCATGTCAACGACCCGATCGGCTATTTCCGCTAGTCCGTCCAGCTCGACATTGCTGGTTTTGACGAGGAGCGGTTTTAGCTGCGCAGGCATCCGGTTTAGCCACATTGGGTAGAGGACATCGTCCGACACGCCCCCATCGGCTAGTTCTCGCATCTCTCTCAGCAACTGCGATGGCTTTTTGTCCCCCAGCTCGAGTGCGTTTATGAGGGTATATATCTTTTTCTCCCTGGACTGCGAAAGTCTGTCGATCAACGCTTGTTTGATGTGTTCGTACCTGTTTTGTGACGGCGCGCTGGACAGGACGTCGGTGACCTGTGACAGCGTCTTTGTGTCCAGTGCCTTGAGGACCGCGCTATATTTCGCCTGATCGTTGACGACGCTAGACGCCTGGAATTCCGATTCCGCGACGTAAAACCATATGTCTGGTCGATCAGGCATGAACGCTGGAAGTTGTATCCTCCGCATGCTGGTGAACACGTCACTGGGCAAGTAGCTGGTATAGGCTGTGCTTTGTCCCATTCCGTCACTCTTCATTGTTAGCGGCAGTGGCGGGGCGGCGCGTTCCATGCCGCTTTGTCCACTACCGGCGGCTTTCGCCGTTTCGCTACGCGTAGCCGCTCGCGTGGCTTGTTTTGCGTCGTTTGCACTTTTTGTGTCCATCTGGCTTTTGCCCTCAGACATTTTTTTTTTTTTGGCCACTTGGTCGTTCCACTGGCACGATGTTTTTACGCGCGCGATATATATTTTCTATCCTTATCTTATTTTATTTTTATTTATTTATCTCTTTTATGCTAATTACCCTTGGGTGTTGGGATAAATTTTCGATTTGTTCTTTATTTGTCACTTCTTTACCCGAGCTACCGGCTTGTTAATCAAGACCGCGTCTCTTTGTCCCTTTGTCTCGCGCACGTGGTTCGAGTGCGTCTTTGTCTCGAGCGCGTGGCTTCGAGAGCGTCCTTGCCTTTTGGGACTCGTCGCGTAACCGGCACGTTTTCCGCACACCCAAATCACATCGGTGTCACCATTTATGGGAGTTTGCGCTACTCTTTATCCCATAAAATAATTAAACAGAAGGGTTTCTCTTTTAACAAAATATATATTTATTCAGTCTGTGTTCTTTGTTCTATCGTATTGCGGTTTAACGTGTAACTTTGTAGAGATCTTTGGAACGACTGACTCTACACCACATATGTAGCGTGTCCATGGGAAACCTTTTTCCCTAGACGTCCCAGCGCCGTGGCGTTAGCGTTTGCTTCCGCCGGCGCTGCTGTGCACCTCCCTGGACAAGTTGTCCGGTCGGTAATATAGGTGCACGCTGTGACGAAGCCGCCACAGAAGTAACTCTTGTGGCGCACCCTTGCGGCGAGTTTTGGCAAAACTTGGATTGGTTTTCGTCTGCTAGTGCAGTATGCCGGTCGCCATTTAAATCAGGTGTCCAATCGATGATGCTTGCTCAAGCCTAGCTCTTTCGTGTTTGTGCCGGTTTGACTTAACCGCCATGCGCCAATCCAAGTTTTGCCACCGGCAGCCGTTACGGGGCGCCATCACGAAAGTTACTTCGGAGGCCTATACTACAGTCTGATCTCTTACGCTTCTTTACAGTTTCGGGCATTTTATAGCAGTTAATAGTAATTCAGATACAGTAGTACACAATAATATTCAATAGTATGTATTAACGTGAAAGCACGAATAAAATTAACGTGAAAGTAAATATTAAAATATTTTAAAATTAATATTAAAGATTTTAATATTAATTATTAAATATTAAATAAAATATATAATATATAATATTATATAAATAAAATTTATTTATTTATATAATTTTTATATAATTTATTTATATAATAAAATATATAATATTATATAAATAAAAAATATATAATATTAAATAAAATATTAAAATATTTAAACAATATTAAAGCACGTATATATTAACGTGGAAGAAAAATTCGCTAAATAAATGTCCACGCGCAGTCGAAAATGTTTTTGCATGGGCGATGTGAATACCAAGTTGCAACTCGTTCGAGCGAGTTTCTTGTTGAGAGGATCCCATGCGGAAAAGAGTGAGAGAGACAGACAGAGGTAGTGAGCGCGGAGCGCGCGCCTGGTGGGGGTATGCGATATATAAGAAAATCTCTTCCCCTTGGGGGCTTTTGGTTACTTATTCGGAGGTCGGACTGTATGTAAAAAAAATCGCTTTTTTTATTTTAAAGGGATTTCTCGCCTTAAAAACTGTAATTTATGCAATTTTTAAAATTTCGAAAATATATCCGGTGAGTCTGTAGCTTTACCATTGTACTAAAAGTATGTTTTTCCATTTTTGACTTTGAGTGAATCCACTTATCGGAATCATGTACGCGACCGAGCCGTTCGGAGGCTACAGCCCTGAGATTAAACGACAATGATCACGTTGCTTATATATTTTTTGCAATAAAAAAAACGGTGACACGTCGAGACTATGTGCTATCTGTGTGCGAAAGGTCGACCTTATCATCCCAATACGTGAGACGAAAGAAAATATTGAAAATCGATCTGTTTTTTTTAACTTCAAGGTTGTGCATACCCCTTAAAATTTCATTTGTCATTTTTTCGTCTCCCATCATAACGTTGTTGAGTGCCTAATTTATGTTCGGCAATTAACGTTCCATCGCTTGTTTGTGACGCAGACGTGGAACGGTGCCGGTGAGGAGGACACGAAGAGACGAAAAATGGACATAAAGCTCGAGTCGGAGGACGCGAATTTTGCGTTTCCGGAGGTCGCCGGACGCGTTACATCGTCCACGAGTAGCAGCAGCAGCAGCTCGAGCAGCAGCTCGAGCAGCAACGGCAGTAGCAGCGGCTCGGAGATCAACGGGACGGCGGTCACCGGGGCGCGAAACGGCAGCGGTCTGACGACTACAACGGCGAACGGTTTGAGCTCCGGTGGAATATCGAGTCGCGCGGGAACCGGAAATGGCTCGGTCGGAAGGGTCGTCGGTGTCACGAGACCACGTCCGGCGATCGGTGTGTACACCAAGAGACCACCAACGGCCCACCAAGGTCCCGTGACTCTTACGTCGCAACTTTGTACGTTTTCCCGTCACGAATGGCCGTTTTTTTTCTTTCTTTCTCTCATTGCGAGTCTCCGGAAATTTCATTATTTTCCTCTTCGGCTTTTTTTTCGTTTGTCAATTCTTGACGAGGATTTTTTGTTGTTTTTTTTCCGTTTCGTTGTACTTTTCGTGCCTCTGAGAATAATTTTTTTTTGCGAATAAAAAAGTTGCAGATTACGGGTCGTCTTTCGATTTTTTTTTCGCTCGGAGTCCTTTTTCTTAAAATGAATTTAGCTTGAATCGCGATTTTTTCTACGAGGATGCATGAATCAGCCTCCATTGCCTTTTTTACTACTTTATTTTATTCGTGCGAATGTTGATGGCTGATCCCGTTTGCATTAGGCGATTTGTCACTCGAAGTAGCGTATGGTTTTGAATATAAATTAACTATATACTGGTAAATACACACGTGGATAAATGAACATTGCGTCCTCCTCGATCCCCTCTACCTTAAAGTGGTTCGGAAGAAACATATCAAAAATCGACTAACGTTCAACCTCTTATTTTTTGTGGCAAAGAGATAGTATGTCATTAAGGAGTGAGATGCAGTCAGAGGCGTGAAAAAACGAGTATTTTTAATAATTGTTTTTTTTATAGTAATTAAGTTTGTTATACAAAAGTGGTTACACAGACTTTTTTTGGTATATTTCAACTTGACTTGTACAAATTTTCAAAGATAAATGTTGATTTTTTCTAAAAATATCGCCATCTTTGTCGGACCCCCTTCGGCATGTAGTGCTTTGCGGTGACCATCATAACATTTTACTGGATCGTCTGAAATAAAAAAAAAAACAAAAAAATCATTTGTTTAATGATAAATCTAGTCTTTAATCGAAGCTTTTTTTTAAATTAACAAAATGGCGGCTTCCGACAGATAACTTTCGATTTTCGACCGAAAATCGCTCGTTTATTGTTTTAAAATAAATTGAAATTTTCAACAAAAATGAAAATCCTTCGATTAAGGACTAGTTTTTAATCCTATTAATGAGCACACCAAATTTCATCAAAATCTATTGAGTGGTTTTTGAATTATAGTGGTCACCGACTTGAAAAACATAGTTTCGAGAAAAACGCGTTGAAAGTTTTTCGTTGTAGATTATATGTTCGTAAAATTTTGAGCTCGATGGATGAAGCTAAACTTTTTTTTAATGTATTTCGATCCGCTGAATCCGAATATCACAATTTTTAGCCGAAAAGTCGAGCATTCAATTGTTTATAGCCAATTGTGAAAACAATTTCTCAAAAAATTAAGGTTTTTCGGGATGAATTATTTTTTTGAACATTTTGGGCAATTTTGAAACAAAAGTATTTCTTATAAAATTTTGCTAAAGTTCATCGTTTTTGAGTAATACATTTTTCAAAATTTCTGAAAGAGTTTTCCAATGTTACACTTGATTTATGTATAGGAATATTAATTAAAAAATTACATGGAATCATCAATTCCTGGCTCATACTATAGGGCTTCTGCCGATGTGGAAGCTTCCAAAATATCAATTTTTTGTTGTCTTCGAAGCATTCTGCCTTCCCGGGTATTATCGTTTGCGCGTTTGTCAGCCGCTACCTGCCATGGGGACCCGACGCCCCTTCACTAATTGTGGGATATCTCGGAAACTATTCATCGGATTGACTTGAAATTTTCAGGGAATATTTTCGAAACATACTTCAAGAAAATGTAAAAAAAATAGATTTTTTGAAAATTCCGACCTCATCTCACCCCTTAACCACGTTGAAATGAAAAATTTTAAGCCATTCCTCCCTACCGTTATCGAGATATGAACGTTGAAAGTTGGTCTCAAATACACGCACTCAAACGTAACCTCCAAAAATTTTACCGGTAATGATAACTTTACGTAAAATTTTGTCGTTTGACCCAACAGACAAAACTTCTTATTCAAGTCTTGGATTGACACGGAATTCACCTGCAAAAATTGTAGCTGATCTACCGTGTAATTTTTTCACAATAATTTATTAAATTTTGCTTCGCGGCATCTATCTCTCTCTAAACGGTGATCGGAGCGTCAGCTGTGATTGCTAGGGGAAATTCCTAGACGGCAATTCACGCAGAATGCGATATGAATGTCGCCGAATGCCCACGCTGCAGATCATGCTAAATATAATAAGAATAGAATAAATGTAATAATAAACCGAAGGATAAAAAATGAATAAAAATATTTTGATTGTAGATCTTCATTTTTTTCGATTGATTATTACGTATACAAATATACATATGAAGAACGGCTGTAAACATTTTTATTTAGAAAACTTGAAAATTTCTTTCTGTTTTCGTTCTGTATATTTATCTGAAGATGAAACTTTCAAAACTGCCCAATCAATCTCTTATTATTTATCTGCGTGAAAAGCAGATCAATTTTCTGTAAAAGAAAAAACGACCACTTACACGTAATTGTGCCATGTTTTGACATTTGTCGAGTGGTTGAGAGGTGATGTTTGAATTCTTCTAAAGTGAGGTTATGTAGCGTTGCCAACTGCTTAAACCATGAACTCAGTAGTAATGTCGATAACGATCAACCGAGTGCTCAATAACCAATGTCGATTGTAAGTATTTGTGAAAATCATCATAAATTTTCATTCTAATGGGTACCAAAATAAAAATATTTTTTTTATGAGATTAAATTTTATGTATTTTAAACATTCGTAAGAAAGAAACAAAAATCGTTTAAAGTGTCAGTTTGACTACCGGTTTTTCTTCCGAACTATCTTAATGTCTTCGAAATAGATTACATTGAGGGCTGCTGTGCTGATGGGAGAGAGTTATTCAAGAAAATGAATTCTGAATGTATAAGATGATGGGAAAATCGTTTTCACACTCATTTGTATATACAGTAACAAAGTTCTGTACCAAATTTCAGTTTCAAATATGAATAAGTAAAGAAGTCATGTACAACATCGTGAAGGACCTTCGAACGTGAGGGTCTACACGGTGTACTTGATTTTGGCCACCCGGTTGATCTGAAACAAGTAAAGCAAGTTTTTCCTTAGTTCTTCGATTGCACATTTTCGCCATGAACCTCTGACTGCATATGGGGTCGATCCGACCCCGACGTTTTTCAGATCGTTGTATTTCGGTAAATATGCATTTTGTAAAGACGTTTTTCGTAGTCAACGATCCTTATTTTGTCGCACAAAATTTATTTTTTTAGAAAAACAAAAATTAAGTGCCCAAACATTCATTCAAAATGGGAAATACGTACTTGCACGAAAAAAGTGGGGTCGAAATGACCTAGTGTGCAGTCGAAGGGTTAAAGTAGATACTATTGGCTGAGACTTGACCGATTTTTTTTATCGTGTTTCAATGATGGAAATAAAAAATTTCGAATTTCTTTTTCGATTTTTCGAGGAAAATTGCCATCATTATTCTTATAAACTAATGAAAAAAACAATGTAAAGAATCAAAACGCCGGTCAAGACTAAACTACTATTACACTGAATAAGTGTACCAAATTTCGAGTTAATCCGTTAATTAGATATGAAGAAATTGTGTACACCGTTTCGAACAACATAGTTTCGAGCAAAACGCGTTTAAGGGCCGATACCAGTGCGAACGCTGAAAATTTGGGTGATTTTCGGGAATTTTTTGGTAGAAAAGTACTCAATTAAATGTTTCGGAAAATTAAAAATATATTTGGCTATATTTGACCTATATTACATAATTTTTTCATAGAAAAATATTGAGATCCAAGCGACTAATGCGCTGCCTTCGGCGGCGCAAAAAAAAAGATTCCTCCACTGCTGACATGATTCCGGTCGAGTAGCTGAAACCGAAAAAGGAAAAAAATGTCGTTAAACTGGAAGGTATTTCCTGTACAATGACATAGGATTTTCGAAAAATATCAAAATCTAACAAAATGGCGTAGTTATGAAAAAAGGTCTGTTTTCTTGCCTATAAAATGGTCGGTTTTTTTCAATGCCAAATCGTCAATTTTAATCTAATAAAAAAATCCTATGTCATTGTAAAGTATATATATTCAAGAATACTCAGTTCAAATTTCAAGTCAATCGGATAATTGCTATTTGAGTTACAATGCCAGCAAATTTGAAAAATCTCATTTCGAGAAAAACGCGTTTAAAGATTTAACTATCAATTTTATACCTACGAGCGGTTCCTCTTTAGAAGGCTGCCATTCAGGAAGTATTAGAGATACGGCCGTGACATTTTTACAGGATATTCTTGACAGTATAAACTGCCGAAAAAGGCAAAAATAATCGATTTTTTTTTAAGTCACACTGGTATAGCCCCTTAAACTTTTACTAGCAGTTATATCGTTGTAATATGCGCTGTAACCTTCAATTTGCGATTCCTGCAACATATGTGGGACCTTGCCCTTCAATTTGAGTTGCCTCAAGCGGTTATCGATTTTTTTATATTTTTACAGTAGCCTAACCCCTTAAATGGAGTCATATTTTTTAATGCCCCAATGGATGCAGTACGTTTCTGTGAAAAATAACGAGCTGTATCGATTGGTGAATCAAAAAATGTACGGCAAACAAACCAAACTTACATAAAATAATGTGCCTCCTGAAATGATTTTGGAGTTTGCATCGTTGGAATGCAACGAAAATTATTTTTCATTCTTTTACTTCTCCACTTTCTTCTTCATCCAAAATCTTAGCCTATAAATTTGGGCTGTAGATGTCCAATGAGGATTCTAAAAACGGTTGCGTGATTTTTGCCGCCCAAATTTGCCAAAAAATAAAGATTAGGCCACTAAACTCTCGTTGCCTTCCAACGATGCAAACTCCAATGTCATACCCTGAAACCGTGGAACTTTTGTCTGAAACTTATTTTGCCATGTACGGGTTCGAAGGTATTCGGGCGGGTCGATTCGAATAGGGCACTTTGTACACGTGAACGTCCCGAAACGCACACTCACCCACAAACATATATGTGTATGGAAATTATACGAGAGAGTGTACCTCAAAATTCTACGTCAAATTATTTTGATCAATTTATTGTTTTATTTTTGTTGCCAAGAATGTTACTATTGGTATACAAATATTTCGAGATTAGACATTTTGGGCACAATTAAGGGAGGAGATCCCTTCAGGCGAGCAAAAAATTTGCTGATTTTCATGATTTTTTTTAACGCGGTCCTCTAGTTTCTCGGCTGTTTTTTTACGGCCTTTTCAATAATTTTTTACGGGCGAAGCATCGAAACAATCAATCTCATTATTTTTGCATAATTTTTATTAACATTTAAATAAGCTTTACACATTTTTTTAAGTCAAAATATATAATAGAATAAAGGTTATAGTGGCCGACAGGAAGACATCAAGTAAAAGAGGTGCTTGACGGTGACCAAGATTGCGGTTGTTCTGCTTATCTGAAATCGAAAAACCAAACGGCATTTTAATCTTCATATTTAAGACTAGCGATTGAACTAAAGTGAATTCTAAATTACAAAAATTGACTTTTTTATACACTTTTGAAAATTACATTCTATTTTTTACTCTTTTTTTCTTAAGTTTTTCGCTCGTACAAAAGAAACTATCGAAGCAATCATGATAATCCTAGTTCAATCGCTGGCTTATAACATATTAAAGATGCTGTATAAATTTGAACAAGATCGGTGAAATAGTTTCTGAAATATCGTGGTCACCGTTTCGAAAAATGGTGTTTCGAGAAAAACGCGTTTGAAAGTTCGCGCATGTGATTTATACTAAAAATTTTATCTCACCGTCAATCTGCTATGCCTGGACCATACAATAGGCCTTCCTCTTCTTCTTGGAAGTCACGCAGAGCTGCTCCGTCTTCCCTTTTCGCGATTCGGGCCTGTTTTACAGCATCACTCGTGCGCCTTTCTGAACGGTCGATCCGAGAGCTATCACGCTGTTGAAGATATCCTTTAGCTTATGGGCCGATTTTCACTCCAATGGTTTCCAAGGTCTTCAGGATAGATTTGAATCCTTCGTTGAAGATTATGACAGCGTGAAACGTGGCGATTTCAACCGCTTTTGGCCCAGAATGCAGGTGCTTCGGAGCAAAAGTCCAGATTAACGAATTGAACGACTCGTTATTATTTTGAGTTTCCGCTCCCAGGCATCTGCTTAACAATTCTTCTTTGGATAAATCCTCATAAATTGGCTTTATAACTTTTTGAACTGCTTCAGAAAGAGGCGGTTTATTGTGTTTGAATTGCTCGGCTTTCGGAGCAGCCCGGCGCGCGCTCCGTATACCTGCTCCGTTCCAGGGCCGTAACTTGTGAACCATTTCGAATATCGAAAAATCCTTTGGCACACATTTTCTACACATGTTGTAGATGTGATTTATGAAGAAAAAATCGTTTTTTTTTTCGACCCAAGAAACTAGAGGATTGCCTTAAAGGAAAGATTTCTTCACTTTTTGAGTCTAGGGTATGTTTTATTATTACTTTTGGCTGTGCAAATTACAGTGCAATCCTTTCGCGCTGACAGCAAGCCCGCTATAGCTATAGCGAAGCAACGATTCATTGGACCCCAAAGTGGCTAAGGACTTTTCAATTCAGAATGACAAAATGAACATACGGCGAGATTTAAAAAATACTTTTGATTCACTAAAATTTGTAAAATTTTGGTGTTTGGTAACGGTTCGTCAGACGCGAAAATGGCAGAGGACTCTTTGGTTCAGAATGATAGCATGTATTCAGAACTCAAAGATTGGGCGGTTGATCTGGGACACCCTGTATATTAGATATATCTATATTATAGTATAGCTAAAAAACTAATCGACCGATTCTGATGAAATTTGGTATAAATCTTTCTAACCTTGTTGTCTAAAGAAGTTTTAACAAAAGTATGATTGCAAAAAGTAGGCCCATTTTCGGAAAATTCATTCTTCTTCTTTCAAAGCGTACCATTTCATCGATTTTCAACATTTCTCACCTTTTCTTGGTTCATATTCTGCGTATGAGTGTTAAGGGGTCTTCTCACTTTAGACGCTAAAGAACGGTTATTATTATGCATTTTTTTTATAGGTTTATATTATATATATTTATATAAAAGTTGTTGCACTTAATAAATACACTTTCGAAATAAATGTAAAAGAAAAATTTATACATTAAATTTTTTTTAATGTATTTATGTATAATAATTTAACTTTAAACGCGTTTTTCGACAGCTTGTTGATAAAATCTTCGAAACTATTGAACCGATCTTTATGAAATGTTAACCACATATTCTTTACAACTATAGCTATAGCGCATACCAAGGATTGTTTTAAATTTTGATATTTAGCACTTTTTTGCCAGAAACGGTGGAAAAACACGTTTATTTGTTGTTTTGTTCGAAAAATGTCCGCCATTTTGTTATTTTTGCATATATCAAAAATCGTATGATATACGTACTGAATGATTTTTTGTTTCGGATATATTTGTTTTTGTTATGATATATTTGTTTTTGTTATGTTTTGTTATATTTGTTTTTGTTATGTTATTCGGATATATTTGTTTTTGTTATGATATACATACTGAACCGTTTGATTTTTTTGTTTCGGATGATCCATTTCCGAGATTTCATCAACAGCGCAGACCTACCATTTTTTAGGACATTTGTTTAACTACCATTTTCGTTTATAAATAGTGACAAATAAATGAAATTTTTTTTTTATTGTATTTATTAAGTGTAACAACTTTTATATCAATATCTATAATATAAAGCCATAAAAAAAATCATGAAAGTAGCCTTTTTTTAGCGTCTAAAGTAAGAAGACCACTTAAGGCCTTAGCCACAGTAACGGATATACAATCATGCGCGAATTTAACATTTTTTTTCGTATGAAAAAGTGATTTGCTCATAAAATTAATTACACATTTATTTAGTATAAATATCAAGCTGTTAGAAAATATATATATATTTTTTTTCGATGTACAAAATGGCCGACTACGCGAAACTTCTCGAAACAGCTTTTTTCCAATTGGCGTGTCAAATAACTTCAACAATTTTCACTCGATTTACTTCAAACTTGAAAGTTATGTTCCTAATTGCATTTCGCAGAGAAGTACGTATGGAATTTCTGATTAATCGAAAACTTTTCATTTTATGAGCAGTTTATGAGCAGTTATAACGAAATGTTTCACTGAAAATTCATTTCTTAAGTTCAAATACCTACAACTTTTGAATAAAACAATATTTTTTAAATTCCCTACGTACTTCTCTAGGTATTCTAATGTAGATTGACGAGAATTTTTGTTTTTTGTCCTAGGTAAAAAATTGTGGATGCTAAATGTCACGCCGCGGAGTGCCTAACAAAATATAACAAAAGAAAATATTCCTAGTCGGCCATTTTGTACATCGAAAAAAATATATATTTTTTAACAGCTTGATATTCATACTAAATAGATGTGTAATTAATTTTATGTTAATTCGCACATGATTTTATACCTGTTACTGTGGCCTGAGACCTTAATGAAAAAAAAATCTTCTTTGGTTTTTTTCCAAACAAACCCGCCGACACTGCGTGTTACGCGTCAAATACCATGTAATAGCCAAAAGTAGTAATAAAACACACCCTAAGTTTAAAAAATGGTGAAAAAAACTTTCGTTAACAAAAAAAAAAAAAAAAAAAAAAAACGATGAAAATGAGCAATTTTTCCTCGCCTAAAGGTATCTCTCCCCTTAATGTTTCAGAGACGCTCCGTTTTTCCAAAGTTTCAAAACGCCATCAAAAAAATCTCAACCGATTTCTAACTACTGTGTATTATTTTTGTTCCTGTTCTATGTCGATATATCCGCGTGCGTGCGTGATCAGGCAGCGTGTCCCGTGACGGTAAGACTCAACTGCAGATAATATGCCAGCCCGAGCAGCAGCATCGCGCACGTTATCAGACGGAGGGTTCGCGGGGCGCGGTGAAGGATCGCACGGGAAACGGTTTTCCGATCGTCCGTCTCGTCGGTTACGACAAACCGGCGACTCTTCAGGTCTTCATAGGCACGGATCTCGGGCGTGTCGCGCCGCACATGTTTTATCAGGCTTGTCGAGTGAGCGGCAAAAATTCGACGCCCTGCGTCGAGCGCAAGCTCGACGGCACGATCGTGATCGAGGTCGACATGGACCCCACCAAGGACATGCTCGTCACCTGCGACTGCGTCGGTATTCTCAAGGAACGTAACGTCGATGTGGAGCACAGATTTCCTCA
Organism: Ophion obscuratus; assembly: GCA_964007375.1. Classification (NCBI taxonomy): domain Eukaryota; kingdom Metazoa; phylum Arthropoda; class Insecta; order Hymenoptera; family Ichneumonidae; genus Ophion; species Ophion obscuratus. The sequence continues at coordinate 10,206,107 of OZ023319.1, forward strand.
GGAGGCCGGCGTGTTGCAGGGCCGTAGTAAAAAAAAATCCACGAGATGTCGAATGGTGTTCCGTACGACGATCACACACGCCGATGGTACAAGCGAGACTCTTCAAGTTTGCTCACAGCCCATCGTATGCAGTGAGTTCCTCAGTTTCTTCCTACCTATGAGTTTATTCAAATTGTCGCTTTATTAGAAAATTTAAATATATCATGCTGTAAAAGAATTGCTTGGAAAATTTGAATAGATCATGCTGTATAAAAAAAAAAATACGTAGCAATTTTCAATATTGTATATTATGTTGTGAAAAAAATGACTCAGAACATTTTAATACATTATGCTGTAAAAATATGACTTAGAAAATTGGAATAGATCATGCTGTGAAAAAAGTGACTTAGCATTTTTAATATTTATGTTGTGAAAAAGAAAGTCATTTGGAAAATGTTAATGTATGACTTTGTGAAAAAAAAAATATTTGGATAATTTTAATATATTTATTGTGTTGGGAAAAAATGACTTAGAAATCTTCATTATATTATGCTGTGAAAAAAATGACTCAGAAAATCACTTTGTGATTTATCTTGTATTTATATTTATTATCACTTTGTGAAAAAGATGACTTAGAAAATTGGAACAGATCATGCTGTGAAAAAAATGACTTAGAATTTTTTATATTTATGTTGTGAAAAAGAAAGTAATTTGGAAAATGTTAATATATCACTTTGTGGAAAAAAAATTTTTGGAAAAATTTTAATATATTTATTATGTTGGGGAAAAATTACTTAGAACATTTCAATATATTATGTTGTGAAAAAAATGACTTAGAAAATCACTTTGTGATCTATCTTGTATTTATGTTCATTATCACTTTGTGAAAACGATGACTTAGAAATTTTCAATATATTATGCTGTGAAAAAAATGACTCAGAAAATCACGTTGTGATTTATCTTGTATTTATATTTATTATCACTTTGTGAAAAAGATAACTTAGAAAATTTGTATGAATTATGCTGTAAAAAAATGACTCAGAAAATTGGAATAGATCATGCTGTGAAAAAAATGACAGAATTTTTTATATTTATGTTGTGAAAAAGAAAGTCATTTAGAGAATGGTAATATATCACTTTGTGAAAAAAAAAAAATATTTGGAAAATTTTAATATATTCATTATGTTGGGAAAAAATGACTTAGAACATTTCAATATATTATGTTGTGAAAAAAATGACTTAGAAAATCACTTTGTCATCTATCTTGTATTTATGTTCATTATCACTTTGTGAAAGAGATGACTTAGAAAATTGTAATATACTATGCTGTGAACAAAATTAACTAGGAAATTTTAATATATTCATAATGTTGGGAAAAAATGACAGAACATTTTAATATATTATGCTGTGAAAAAAATGACTTAGAAAATTTTAATACATAATGCTGAGAAAAAAATACTTAAAATTTTTAATATTCAAGTTGTGAAAAAGATGACTTAGAAAATTGTAATATATTATGATGTGAAAAAAATTATTCGGAAACATTTAATATATTATGTTGTGAAAAAAATTACTTAGACATTTTTTATACATTACGCTGTGAGACAAAATTACTTAGAAAACTGGAATAGATCAGACCATGAAAAAAAAAAATTACTCGGAATTTTTTCATTAATTACGTTGTGAAAAAAAAAGAACTTCACCATTGGTTAGAGTATCGTTGATCGATCATTCGGTAGAGAATAACCCCGCCAAGTCCACGAGAGCAAATTGAACGCATGACTCTGTTTCTTCCGTCGACTCAGCTCAACCTCCCGGTATCCCGGAGATCTGCAAGAAATCGCTGACCTCGTGTCCGTGCACCGGTGGCCTGGAGCTCTTCGTTCTGGGTAAAAACTTCCTCAAGGACACTCGCGTTGTGTTTCAACTGGACAACGAGGATCTGACGAGCACCCTCGAGCCACACTGGGAATGCGCCGTTATACCGGACAAGGAATTTCTCCAGCAGACGCACTTGGTTTGCGTGGTGCCGGCCTACAGAAGGCAGGATCTCGCGCCCACGGAAACGGTCAGCGTTAAATTGTACGCTGTATCGTCCGGCAAGACGAGCGAACCTCACACCTTCCTCTACACGGCTGTCTCGACACCGCCCGAGCCATCGGTCGGAAAAATCGAGACTGTCACCTCGCCCCTCGTCTCCGCGGGCAACGATCCCGCGGGCCTCGCGACTTCCACCAGTTCGGTAGCCTCCAACGGTGAGTAGAGAGCTTTTCATTGGCTGAAAAGAAGTATGCTCGGTCATTTCTCATCTCGCCACGGGCCAACTATTAGGACGTTGAGTAAGTTCTCGCTGTTTTCCAATAGATGGCGTCACCAAAACTCCGTGCGCGTAGTTCAAGACGTTAACGCATCTATAAACAAGTACTATAAGTAAGCTTAAAATTCAGTTCATGTCATTTCGCTGAAGTGTAAACAACTTTTTTCATAGTGTTAAACATGTCTAGTGTCCCAAAAAGAGTAATTGCGGAGAATTTTCCTGCGCTGCTTTATTAAAAAAAAAAAAATCTGCAGCTGAAGCCCACAGAATTCTTGTTGAAACTTACGGCGACCAAGCTCTGTCGGAAACAACATGCAGAGATTGGTTTACACGCTTTAAAAATAATGATTGTGATGTGTTGAATTGGAGGCATACTTCATGAAGACTCATGTCAGACGCTAGCTGAATTTATAGAATCGTGGGGAGTTGATCACACGACAGTTTCGAAACGTTTGAAAGGATAAGGAACGTTTTTTTTAAGGGGCTGTTCTACTGTGACGGCTTAAGCCCTTCACTGGTAAAGGATTTAAGAGTGAAGTGGACATTGCTGGTGGACTATTTTTTTCTTACTATGAACTTGAAATTTGGTACTTGGGGGTTTTCGGGGTCGCTGATTACGAATCTGCACTCGAAATTTAGAAATTGAAGATGGCGGATCCAATATGGCGGACCAAAAATGCAAAAAAATCACTTGTCGAGAGCGAACGTTGGTACTCGGGGGTTTTTGAGGTCCCTGCTTACGAATCAAGATGGTCGCTGCTTACGAATCAAGAAATTCAAGATGGCGGATCCAATATGGCGGACCAAAAATGCAATAAGTCATTTGACGAGAGCGAACGTTGGTACTCAGGGGTTTTTGAGGTCCCTGATTACGAATCTGCACTCGAAACTTAAAATTGCAAAATGGCGGATCCATTATGGCCGACTAAAAATGAAAAAAGTCATTTGACAAAAGCGAACGTTGGTACTTGAAATATATTTTGGATCGTAAAACCTGCAAAGGGGCTGTACATAAATTACGTCATTTCGAAATGGGGGGGGGGGGGGGGTCTGGTCGCTGGATGACGGTAACGATAATTGGTTTATGACGATAGGAAGGATAGCATGATTTTGGGGGGGGGGGGGGGGGTCGAAAATCAGCAAAAATCGATGACGTAATATATGGATGGCCCCAAAGGAAGCGAATCGAAAAAACTTGATGCAAAAAATGGACAAAAACGACAACAACAAAAAAAAACGAAAAAAATCAAACAAAAGAAAAACAGACTTTTTTTTAATCGAAAAAAATTAAGAAATTAAAACAAAAATGAAGTGTTGAATCCTACCATGCAGCCTCCTCGTGGCACACTGGATCATATAAAAATTGCGAACTAATGATGGAGGTGAGAAATAAATATGTATTTATTTTCTAAATTTGGAGTGCAGATTCGTAATCAGGGACCTCGAAAACTCCTGAGTACCAACGTTCGCTCTCGTCAAATGACTTATTGCATTTTTGGTCCGCCATATTGGATCCGCCATCTTGAATTTCTAAATTTTGTACAGGAAGTAAAGTACTGTACAATTACTGGAAGTAAAGTACTATACAAATACTCTTTTGTAAAGAGTACTCAGTTCAAATTTCAAGTCAGTCGGATAATTACTCTTTGAGTTACAATGTCAGCGAATTTGAAACATCTTATTACGAGAAAAACGCGTTTAAAGATTTAACTATCGTTTTTTTCAAGATAAAATTATATTTACCATAAAAACTGCTAAGTATAAACGTAAAGTAAAAAGCAAAAAGAAGGTATTTTTAATTTTTTTTTTTTTTGAAAACTCTTGCATGCATCGGGACAAATTTTTTTCGCTTAAATATACACTCTTACAGAATAAAAAAAAAAATTTGTCGCATTTAAATGTATATTCATTTAACAATTTATAATCGTGTAAAGGCATGAAAAAACAGAATGTTGCTGGCCTTGATGATTTGCGCTGTCCAAGTAATTGGAAACAAAAAATTCAAAAAGATTCTCAATCTGTATGCGTGTCGTTATCGCCCGAACTAGAATTATTATTTTATATTGCAAAATAACAAAATGGCGTTGGTTTTTGCCAGTGTTCGAAAAATACGTTTATTTTCGTAATAATTTGGGCTAAAGTATAAGATAAAATTAATATTTTTCAATAATTCTAGTTCGGGCAATAGCCATCCATATGCTGAATATGCAGTAAAAATGTTGGCCCGATTGGTTCAGCCGTTTTTCCGAAATCACCAACGCCAGGTGAAAAAAATTCGTTTCGAGAAAAACGCGTTTAAAGTTTACTATACTATACTTTAAAAAACTAACCGGTAGAGCGTCCTTTTACTGACACACTGAAAAGAGAGACTACAACTACTATACAGTAAATGTATAAAAGTATACGTGTCTATGTGTATACTCAGGTATAAATTCAAATCAGCTGTTCACAACAGCTGCCAGGGACGCGCAGCGGGCAGTCGTACTTGAGCGCGCGCACAGTGCGCTGTACTGAGTCGACAAAGTAAAAATCGACTTTACCAGCAATTGGATATCAATTCTATAGTGGAACAGAGTTGAAAAATGCAGATAAAAAATCAATTTTTTCATCCCGTCACAGTAGAATTAAATGAAGCATTAATTTTCACTAAAAAAAAGCGAGAACTTATTCAACATCCCAACATACATAAAAAAAAATTAACAATATTCATTAAATACCAACTGATTACCAATTATGAACGTTGATCAAAAGCTTCCGTAATTTTTGTTTCGCAGCGCTAATTTCCCAAACGTCCGTGTCAGCGCCGAATTTCCTGTCGAGCATTCAACAGACGCAATCGTCCCAGCAGCAGCCGCAGCAGCAGCAGTCGCAGTCGGACGTCTTGAAGACCGATCCGAGTCCTCCACCGTCAGCGCCATCCGGCCAAGTGACACCGGTAATGATGTGGTCAGCCCAGTCGGCGAGCTGTCAGAGTTCAGTGCCCGACGTGATGATGCCACCGCCGAATCTCGTGGCGAATCCCCTTCTAAGTCGGCGATCGTCCTCCAATCACCAGTTGATAATACCCGACAATCTCAAGACGGAAGTTTTGGACGACAGCAGTGAGAACAGTATGCTGAGCGAAAGCAGTATGCAAAGTATGCCAACGCCCACGTCGAACGGTGCGTCCGGCACGAGTCCGTTGCACCAATTGGTGGGTGAAAATTCGGCCGACGCTTCGCAAGCGGGTATGATAAGATCGGTGACGGTACCGACGTTGTCTTCGCCCTCCCAGGAGTCCGTTGGTATGCTGGGCGTCGTTGATCTCATGCGCAATCAGCATACTCATTCGCTCTCGTCGTCCCATCAGAGTCCGTTCGCGACGTTGCACGACCAGCAGCAGACTCACGTAAAAGTTCTCAGTCCCCGTCACTTGAACAAAGATCCGAGCGAGCCAGTCGCAAACGGGGTGCCGCATCAGGGTGGCGCGGGTGTCGTAGATTTGCGCACGAAGCATCACCAGTCCGAGTACAACACGCTGAGTAATTTCACAACGACACCGGCCGGCCAACCGCTTCCGGCTCAGAGTGGTCACAGTATCGAGAAGTACTTGAATCACATCGAATCGACAGCCGCCCCTTTGTCCAAGGACGAGAACCGCGAGACGAACTTCGTAGGTGCCATACAGCAGCAACGCGCTTCCATAATATCCTCCGGTCGACCGCAATCGTCGCAACAAACGGCCAATATACTGGCCCCGAACGCCGCCACCGTGAAGCTCGACGCTCTCGTGAATTCCGCAGCGGACAGCCACCAATTGCCAATGAGAACGGTGAACGGCAGTCCGAACGGTATGATGGGCGGACAGATGTCGGATCACGAGGGTATAACGAGCCCGCAGCAGCAGCAGCAGCAGCAAAGAACGTCCCCGCCGATACCCGTGAAGACGATGCTGCTCGAGGCACTTTTGCCAAATTCGCCAGGACAAAGTCACAGCGGAAGCGCGACCTCGAGCGTTGACATGGGCGGCGGAGCTTCGGTCGTGAGCGACGAGTGTCCCGAGGAGAATCTACTCACGTCGATAAACGCGGCGCTATTGCCACCTATGCAGGAGCCACCGGTTGTAGTTACCGCGAACGCTGGCATGGCCAATTCCACCGTCAGCGTGAATTCTCTTGCTGTGACGAGCGAGCCCATAACGCGCAGCGCCGAGCAGATTCAGCAGATACACGCGCTCGTACAGCAGGACGTGGCGATCCAGCAGCAGGTGCAGCAGGTCGAACAAGTCGTAGCCCAGGCTCAACAGCAGGTCGAGCAGGTAGTCGCACAGGCTCAGCAGCAGGCTGTACAGGCGGTTCAGCAGGCCCAGCAACAAGTCGTTCAGCAGGTTGTACAGCACGCTCAGGTTGTGCAACAGGCGGTCCAGCAGGTCCAGGCAGCTCAACAGGTGCAGGCTGTACCAGCTGTTCAACAAGCGGTACAACAGGCCACTCAAGAAGTTCAGCAAGCCGTACAGCAGGCCACCCAAGAAGTCGTGCAGCAGGTACAAGCTGTGCAACAGGCTGTCCAGCAGGCGCAGGCTGCCCAGGCCATGCAACAAGCTGTACAACAGGATATAGGCTCCATGCTAAATCAACCGGCTGGCTTTGTCGCCGAGGCGAGCTCCGTACTGGCCAGCGGTGCTGCGCAAGAGCCATGCCAGCAGAGACTCACCAACGCCGCCGAACAGGCTATCAACAGCGTTATCACAAACGCAACGCAGGACATAATAAACAATCGGCCGTTCACGACCACTACCGCGCAGGCGATCATCGCCACCAAGAATATACTCAACAGCGTCGCGACCCAGAGTGCCCAATTGATGAACAACACGATGGAGGGCATACTGCCCAAATCGCCGTCCAATCAGGCCAACATCGCTGAACAAGTGGCCAGAAAATCACCCACTATACCCGTTAACAACACACGACAGAACAATAATCCTATAACGAGCGCGGTCTCGACTACCAATGGGCAACAGGTCATCAGAAAGGCCGACGACGACGGCAGCATGCTACCGCAAGAACTCACGTCGATGTCCGAGCACGATCTACTGAGCTACATCAACCCGAGCTGCTTCGATCAAGGGGGTTTCCTCATGTAGTCTCACGGTCTAGGGATAAAAGGCAAAGATCTAGAGGGGCCAAGGGCCATATTGTGATCAGCATCGAGGCAAAACGGCTTCCCAACGTGCACGTTTCGAGCTTATCGAGCAACGTGCTCGGTGACGAAGTTGCGCGGGCAAATTTATCGCTTGTTCGCGGAATTGAGCGTTTTCTTGACGAAGAGCTGTATCGATTGTTTGTCAATGGTTGTTTCATTGGCTATAACGTACCTTGGAGCGAAGATGAGGATGGCCAATTGCGGCATGCGTTCGCAACACGATGGGAAACGGAAAGAAAATAGATGTCTAGTGTAGAACGTGCCATAAGTTGTTTCCCGATATTGACTACAATTTCGGAGGAGATTGGCATTCGCATCACGCCCGCCTTTACTTCCACTGCGAAGACCATTGGCGGTTCGATTTTACGTTCGATGAGACGACGTTGAGTAGCTCGGGAGAATTCGTCCGCTCTGACATACGTAAAATGAACAACTGTTTAGCGTTTTATGGAGAATATTGAAAGCCCACTACGAGACGGGCGCATGCTGAATGCGCGACGATTATCAGTTTTTTTTTTTTTTTTTAACGAATATGAACGACGAACGTGTTTTTTTTCCATCTCGATTCGCAGCGGGGACTATAATTGTTATTTATCGTTTTTGGGGGGATGTCGGTGGTGCGCATTGCGCAGGTGCCTTTTCAAGCGAACTCGCTTTTTGACGATAATGAAAGTGATAGCCCACTCGAAGAAGGATTTTTGTTTATTGTGGAAAAAGAGACGAGTTATCGAGTGTATAGCCAGTTTAGGCTAATTATTAACGAAGATAATCATTTTTGCGAATTATTATCGATTAATTGCCTTGACTTGATTTCATTATTGTGGAAAAAAAATGAATCATTCTATTATTCGACTCGGTTTTTATTATATATCGTTGAAAGCTTACAAGTGATGTTTCTTACATTGTTTAATATTTGAATATACTGTTAATTTGTAGTGATATATATATATATATATATGAGAAATGAAAGGAAAAGTTATGTGATTACGTTGATTTCATCAACGTCTAGTACTCGATAAAATATATGTCGGAGAGATTATGTTTCATGTCGATATACGAAAACAAATAATAGATTATGAAATTATAAACATATATCTATACACATTGCAACAGAAATATATAAATGCATGTACGCGTATATAGATATGTATGTGCACATTCACATATATATATATATATATTTTTTACGTTTACCCAAAGAGAAAAACACGTTCAGATATATATTAAAAATTTGACAAGTGAGCTTATTATGAAGTAAATTACCATCTATATATTCGAGCCGATCGGTTATAAATTGAATACCTGATCAAACATCGATATCGGCCGTAAGAAGAGAAAAAAATGAAAGAAAAAAAAAATGAATGGACTCGGACGATACGATTGAAGAGCTTTCGAATCGAGTCGGATTTTTCTACGAGAACTTTGAAGGAAAAGAAAACCATCTAAAACATGTATTGCTGATTATATTACTATATATTTGGTATCTGTTACATAGGAACGGCGCATGTATGAGCACTTGAGAAAGCGATGAAAACCATCCAACTTGATGAAGTTGAAGTTTGCATCGTTGGAACGCAACGAAAATTCTTTACAATTTCTTATTTTTTATCATAAAAAAAAATTATACTTCGCAGATTAAGGTTGTAGATCACTAAATAAGAATCCTAAAAAATGTTCGCCTGATTTTCGTAGCTGCAATCTGCCAATGGAAATATGGGGAATTAAAGAAAAATCATTTTCGTTGCATTCCAACGATGGTAACTTCAACGGCATCCAACTGTACGTGTGATCTCGCAAGAAAAAGCAAAAAAAAATCCGCTATTGCGGCGTGACAGCGACAATTGAAAAGGGAATAAAAAAAGGAAACATTTTCGTTAGGACTACCGCGTATTATTTCGACACCATTTTGTTTATCTCTCGCTACACCATTGACTAAGAAGATAATCATTTGTCACATGTTACATATATGATATTGTACTCTGCGTAATGAATATCTCGTAACATGTACCGTAGGTATTTTACGCACATCGCTGATCGTACCGAATTCATGGTGTCCTTGATATTAACAACCGAAAAGCATGTATCATGGTTTCTCCTATAAGTTGAATAAATGTTTCACAGCATGTTTATTGTCGTTATATCTACAATGCCTGTGAGTATATATATATATATATATATATATATATATATATATATATATATATATATATATATATATACACGTGCGTTTATTCAGTTTTTCCCCCAATATTTTGTGCGGAATCGTCGACCGGCCAAGTGAGGTAACAATTTCGAAATTTGTCCACGGTAAGGAGAAAGGCTTCCAAGGATAGGGAAATTACTTTTGTGTACATTCGTCGAAGATTCTTGAAGCTAAGCTTTACACGTTAAAAAAGCTTTTTCATAAATCTCGATATTATTTTTATACAAATTGTGTCTATTCGAAAAATGGCTTTTTCATTTCCGGCAGGAATCCATGCATTTTTCAAACAGCTGCGATTTGTGTAAAAATGATGAGATTGGAAAAAAGCTTTTTAAATCTGTGAGCATCAGCTTTGAGAATCTTCGGACGCATTTGACAAATTTTTCAAATGTGATCGAATTTTCCGTGTAAATGAAACGGGCAACAAGATGATCGAGTGATACCATTTGGACTTGAATCTGAGTGTGCAAGCTTGGCACGTTTTTTTTTCACCTATTTTGTTCGAAAGGGTACGTGTTGCGCTTCGTTTTAAGGGCTCAGAGCGAGTTGAAATTTTTGAAAATATCGATATTTTGTTTTCGACGAATTCTCAAAATATAACATTTCAAAAATATTCTCGGAAAATTTTGTAGTCGATTCGTTCCAAATTGACGGAGTTGTGAGCGTTTATAGATGGGCTCCGCAAACCGATGAAGTTCAAACGCGTTATTCTCAAAACGACTTTTTCAACATCGGTGACCATGATATCGGGAAAATCACTGCACTGATCCACTTCGAATTTTACAAGCTCTTTTACATATCAAAAAGCAGTGCTTGGACGAAGGAATTTCTTTATCGGTTTATAGGTTTTTTTTATTAACAAATATTGAGCGTTTTTTCACCGAAAATTGTCACTTTCACTTTGGACTGCAGCAATTTTTACTAAAATCCATATTTCATTTAATGGTTCGTTCAAGCACTAGATAATTTCATGCAAAAATTAAGTGCATTCGCTTTTTGTATTTTGACTTATTTGTCACCGAGCAGCAGTGGTCACCGCGAAGGTCGTTTTTCGAACAGCGGTCTGTACAAACCATTTTATCTACCACATATATACAGTCCGACCTCCGAATAAGAAACCCACCAATAAGAAACTTTCCCCAGTTTCTCACGCGGGCGCTCCCCCCACTCCGACTCGAACTTCGAGCTCGAGAATTTTGTGCGCGGAACCTCTGGTTAAGAAACCAGCCTGGGAGAGATTATTCGGTCAAAATAGAGTGAACGTTGTAGTGTAAATTGATGTGTGCATGCGTGCGTGAGTATGTGTGTGTGCGTGTGTGAATGTAACAAAAAATCTACAAGTTTATTAGACATTTTTTGTATTCATTAAAAAGATACATATATGTGTTGACAAGATTTCATATAAAATAAAAACAAAGATAAGGGCGTTTAAAGATTTTCATATAAAACAGCAAAAGTTTCCGAGACGTCATGAAAAGCGTTTTCATCTTGTCGCCTATTATTTTGATCCGCAACGCCCTCAACTGACGGTGGAATATTTTCGAGAGAGTCGAACTCTGCCATTGAAGATGAATCCTCAGAGATATTGACTTCTTCTTCTTTTATATAAATGGGATAAAACAATATGGACATAAAGCTCTTTGTCTAAATTATCACCTTGTGGCGCAGATTCTGTAATATTTTCTTCGACTTGTATACTACAGTTTGATCTCTTACGCTTCTTTACAGTTTCGGTCATTTTATGACAGTTAATAGTAATTCAGATACAGTAGTACACAATAATATTCAATAGTATGTATATTAACGTGAAACAAAAAATCGCTAAATAAATGTCCACGTGCAGTCGAAAACGTTTTTGCATAGGCGATGTGAATATTAAGTTGCAACTCGTTCGAGCGAGTTTCTTGTTGAGAGGATCGCATGCGAAAAAGAGTGTGAGAGACAGACAGAGGTAGTGAGCGCGGAGCGGGCGCCTGGTGGGGCTATGCGATATATAAGAAAAACTCTTCCCCTTGGGGGCTATTGGTTTCTTATTCGGAGGTCGGACTGTAAATATTTTTCAATACGAAAATTGTAAAAGAGACTTTTCACTTTAGAAGCTAAAATACATTAAAAATACAAAATACATTTCAAAAAAAAAATGTTACGCATTAACGTAACCCAAACAAACTTTAAACGCGTTTTTCTCGAAACAACGTTTTTCGACGGCTTGTTGATAAAATATTCAAAACTACTGAACCGATTCTTATGAAATTTTAACCACGTATTCTTTAAAACTATAGGTATAGCGCATTTCAAGGATTAAAAGAAATGTATGTTTACTATTTTTTTTTCTCCAAAAACGGTGAAAAAACACGTTTTTTCGAAAAATGTCTGCCATTTTATTTTTGCATATATCAAAGGCCGTATGATGATGCGCCATAGCCATTAACAAACTAATTCTAAAACCGTTTGATTTTTTGTTTCGGATGATCCATCCGAGATTTCGTCAACAGCGCAGATTTACAATTTTTAGGACATTTTTTAACTACCATTTTCGTCTAAAATTAATTACTTAAATAAATATAATTTTTTTATAATGTATTTCGAAAGTGTATCTATTAAGTGTAACAATTTTTTATATCAATATCTATAATACAAACCTATCAAAGAAATTAATGAAAATAGGCTTTTTAGCGTCTAAAGTGAGAAGACCCCTTAACATACTTTTCAACGTAAGGAAAAAAATTGAAAACCTGCTCACGTTTCCACAGAAAAAAAAAACGAAAATTCGTCTTTTTCCGGGCCACGAGCTAGTTGTAACCCGTTAAATACACCGCAACATACGAGTTTTTTTTTAACGGGGCAAGAGTACGATTTCCGTGGCGCCACGATTTGATGATGAAAATTGGGTTATCAAGTAAAAATAAACACAATTTGAAGAGTGGTAAAAGTTGATATTTCGATTATTTTGCGTTAAAATTAGAATTTTTGGTAAGTTATTAATAATGACGATTTTTTCGAATTTGAACATGTTGTCTCTGTTTATTGCAAAGATACGTTTATTTTATCGCTTATAATGAAAGTCAGGCAAGGTAACTTGGATATATACAGTTTGAGCAGTGTCTGAAAAGCCAAAAATGTGTTTTATATTAGGAGTACAACTTTGCAGTGACCGTTTTACTTAGAGAGCCACTGCGGCCGAAGTAGTGGCCCTAGCTCAATAAAAAAAGTGGCATTTTAAACTAGAGGCTCTGCCAATGTAAACAATTTAAAAAAGCTAACGGATACGTGTATGCATTATAAAGTTATTGGCACTCAAACATGGCAACCTACGAGCCGAATTCTCAGCATTTGCGGGAACTGCTCCAAAGACAACAAAGGAAGGGATTTTTGCACCGGATTGTGACTGGAGATGAAAAGTGGGTTTACTACGATGATCCTAACCGCTGAAAATCATGGGGACTGCCTGATCATATTTCGTCATCGACGCCCAAACCGAATATTCACGGATCCAAAGTGATGCTGTGTATCTGGTGGGATCAGCTGGGCGTTGTGTACTATGAGCCGCTCAAACCATCCGAAACCATCACAGGGGAACTCTACCGACGACAGTTGATGCGCTTGAGTAAGGCACTCAAAGAGAAACGGCCACAATTCAACGAAAGACATGACAAGATGATACTGCAGCATGACAATGCCCGACCCCATGTTGCAAATGTCGTGAAAAAGTAATTGGAAACGCTGAAATGGGAGGTTTTATCCCACCCGCCGTACTCTCCAGACATTGCCCCTTCCGACTATCACTTGTTCCGGTCAATGGCACACGATTTGGCTGACCAGCACTTCGGTACTTACGAAGAAGTCAAAAATTGGGTCGATTCCTGGATTGCCTCCAAGGACCAAGACTTTTATCGATGCGGGATTCGAATGCTACCTGAAAGATGCGCCGAGGTCGTAGCTAGCGACGGGCAGTACTTTGATTAAAAAATATGTAGCCACTTTTTTATAATAAAGCCTTAAACTTTTGAAAAAAAACGGTCACTGCAAAGTTGTACTCCCAATATACCACTACCATGTTTTCCTCGCTTATAGGTGCGTCTAGACAGGGAGTAAGATAGAACTTTTAGTCGCTTTGAGTCCAACCAGGGATCAAAAGTATACTGTCCATCCCTCTTTGCACTCATAAGGCTCTAAAGTGACTCCTCGGCCTTGAGAATGGATCTCGAAAGAAACACAAAAAAGCTTAACAAGTTCGCCCAGTCGGTTTTCATTATCGGTGATGAAATAAAGGTGTTGCACTCATGAGCCAAAAAGAATCTTTGAATTTTCGCGTATTTCCGAATACCGCTGATAGCGCTGGTATTTCCTCAAGGGATTTCCTCAAGGGACTCTAGGATTTTGGAAAAATCGTTTGTTTTTGGGCTCAAAAAATACTTTGGGGTCATAATATCGTTTTTATGACCCCGAAGTATTTTGAGGTCATAAAAACCCCAAAATCCTTTGGTCCTGCAGCGAAAAGATGTTTCAAAAGGTTCAATTATCGATTTTCCCGTAGCGGGACGTCTTTCAGGCGCCTCGTACTTTAAACGCGTTTTTCTGGAAACCACTTCTTTCAAACTGGGAGGACGGATTACTCGAACACCTTTGCATGGATCGATTTGAAATTTCGATAGTAGCTTCACAATTACATTCTCTATGGGAGTACGTAGCCGTTTTTAAAATTAAAAGTAAACTTTTTTTTTTATAAACAATTAAGTGCTTATTTTTTGGGCAAACAATCGATTTATTTCTTTCAGAGTGCGCCATTTTTGCAAAATTTGATTAAAAAAGAAATCCCTGCGTATTCCCATAGCTAATAATATATAGATTATCATTTTTTTTGGTTTTTGTTCCAGGTATTATACTTCACGAGAAAACCGTCCTCCAGTGACGCTCTTTGCAAAAAAACACGTTTTTCAATGTGGGCTCCGTCGCCGCCAATTTGTGTGAAAATTATAATAGTTTTTTTTCAAATACTTGAATATGGATTAAAAAAACTTTCTCAAAAGAAAACCTATTTCTTTTTTCGTACGCCCAAAATAAATGGTTAAAGTTAGGCCTTACTTTCTGTCGCTAGAGTGCTGTTATCCCTTAAAGAAACCGAAACGCCAAAGTTTTTATTCGAGAAATTCTGGTCATTTCGATTAAAATATCGGACCAATGGTCAAAACTTGTCGCCTTGGATATCGTACTATCCCCAAAAATGGTCTCTGCTTGCGCCGAAGTCAGACCTAAAAGTACCAAAGCGTTTAAATATTCATTCGTATTACTTAAACGAACGTTCGGAATTTACTCATTATCAATGGGAGGCCAACTGCCAGCGACCACCTTCGCCCTCCACTTTGCCCTCCTTCGCCAACTTTTCGAGATGTTGAGCAACGTTCACAGCTGCCGCCGGCCACAAATGCTCCGGAGTGTCCTAAAAGTTTACTAGTCAGTTCCAATCATTTTCCCCCTTCTTTAAGAGGTTTTACCCAAGATTAAGATAAGGCTTACTCCTCATGGGAGCGAAATCAAGGGTCATTTTCTCCAATTTATTTAAGAAAAACGAAACAATATTTAAATAATAAAACGAAGTCGATGCCAAAATTTTCCGAAGTACGTAGGATGTTTGGGAAATATTGATTCTTACAAAAATGGCGTCAATATGAAGGAATTTTTTTTCATAAAGAAATCAGTAATAAAAGCGTTAAATTTGAATTGATCGAAAGATCCTGCGTACGTCACTAGAAAATGTTATTAGGAAGCCACAGACAAAAATTTGGAGTCAATTGGTTGAAAATTGAAGGCGCTAGTTTTCCGCCTGACTAAAAAAAGGAGTTTCCTTTCATTAACCACGGAGACGCCATTTTTTTTTAATTAAAAAGATAAATCTTCACGTACTTCAAGATTTATATAAACATGTATTGCAAACCGAATTTAAAAACATCGCTTCGTTTTTCTTAAGGCGTTAGGCCACAGTAACCGGTATAAAATTATGTGCGAATTTAACAATTTTTTTCGTATGAAAAAGTGATTTACTCATAAAATTAATTACACATCTAATTACAGTCCGACCTCCGATTAAGAAACCAAAAGCCCCCAAGGGGAAGAGTTTTTTTTATATATCGCATACCCCGACCAGGCGCGCGCTCCGCGCTCACTACCTCTGTCTGTCTCTCTCACTCTTTTCCGCATGCGATCCTCTCAACAAGAAACTCGCTCAAACGAGTTGCAACTTAGTACTCACATCGCCCATGCAAAAACGTTTTCGACTGCACGTGGACATTTATTTAGCGAATTTTTGTTTCACGCTAATATACATACTATTGAATATTATTGTGTGCTACTGTATCTGAATTACTAATAACTGTCATAAAATGACCGAAACTGTAAAGAAGCGTAAGAGATCAGACTGTAGTATACAAGTCGAAGAAAATATTACAGAATTTGCGCCACAAGGTGATCATTTAGACAAACAGCTTTATGTCCATATTGTTTTTATCCCATTTATATAAAAGAAGAAGAAGTCAATATCTCTGAGGATTCATCTTCAATGGCAGAGTTCGACTCTCTCGAAAATATTCCACCGTCAGTTGAATGCATTGCGGATCAAAATAATACGCAACAACACGAAAACGCTTTTCATTACGTCTCGGAAACTTTTGCTGTTTTATATGAAAATCTTTAAACGCCCTTATCTTTGTTTTTATTTCATGTGAAATCTTGTCAACACATATATGTATCTTTTTAATGAATACAAAAAATTTCGAATAAACTTGTAGATTTTTTGTTACATTCACACACGCACACACACCTACTCACGCACGCATGCACACATCAATTTACACTACAATGTTCACTCTATTTTGACCGAATAATCTCTTCCAGGCTGGTTTCTTAACCAGAGGTTCCGCGCACAAAATTCTCGAGCTCGGAGTTGGAGTCGGGAATTTTGTGGGGGGAGCGCGCGAGTGAGAAACTGGGGAAAGTTTCTTATTGCGGGGTTTCTTATTCGGAGGTCGGACTGTAGTATGAATATTAAGCTGTTAGAAAATATATATATATATATATTTTTTTTTCGATGTACAAAATGGCCGGCTACTCGCAACTTCTCGAAACAGCTTTTTTCCAATTGGCGTGACAAATAACTTCAACAATTTTCACTCGATTTACTTCAAATTTTAAAGTTATGTTCCTAATTGCATTTCGCAGAGAAGTACGTACGGAATTTCTGATTAATCGAAAACTTTTCATTTTATGAGCAGTTTATGAGCAGTTATAACGAAATTTTTCACTGAAAATTCATTTCTTAAGTTCAAATACCTACAACTTTTGAACAAAGCAATATTTTTTAAATCCCGTACGTACTTCTCTAGGTATTCTAATGTAGATTGACGAAAATTTTTGTTTTTTGTTCTAGGTAAAAAATTGTCGATGTTAAATGTCACGCCGCAGAGCGCCTAAAAAAAAGCTAACAAAAGAAAATATTAGTAGTCGACCATTTTGTACGTCGAAAAAAAAAATATATATATATATATATATATATTTTCTAACCGTTTGATATTCATAAATAGATGTGTAATTAATTTTAGGAGCGAATCACTTTTTCATTCGAAAAAAAATTGTTAAATTCGCACATGATTTTATACCC
The DNA here is from genome assembly GCA_964007375.1 of Ophion obscuratus. Classification (NCBI taxonomy): domain Eukaryota; kingdom Metazoa; phylum Arthropoda; class Insecta; order Hymenoptera; family Ichneumonidae; genus Ophion; species Ophion obscuratus. The sequence goes on from OZ023319.1 coordinate 10,223,441, forward strand.
ATTACTGTGGCCCAACGCCTTAAATGAATTGTAGAAAATGACCCTTGATTTCTCTCCTGCAAGGTGTTTATTACCGCTTAAGGTAGCTGCAATGCACCGTACCTTGTACATGTGGCAGACTACATCCATTTCGGACAGTCCTCCATCCTTCGTATGCTCTGCCAAAACCTGCAAGATTTCAGACTCCCTCTTCATTCTATGGTCGATGTAAAATTGTATTTTTTCAGCGGGATCGTTGACGACCGGTCCGTGTCCCGGGTAGATGGTTTTGGGGTCCATTTTCAGGATCTTGCTCAGCGAGAGCAAGTAGTCCGCGAGATCCTCAAAGACAACGGTGCCCTCTCCAAGGATGCAGTCGCCGGAGAAGAGTGCGTCATTGTCGGTGAGCAGAAGACAAGCATGATCGCTGGTGTGTCCGGGTGTGTGTTTCACCGTGAGCTTGGCGCCTTCAACTTCCAAAGGCTGTTCGTCGCTCAGAGTGCGCCAATCTTTCACGTTGTACTCGTCCTCCTCTTCGCGTCTCGGCAATTTCCAGACCGTTGGCGACGAGCCGTGAATGGAAGCGACTAAATCTCGGACAGGGCCGGCACCGCCGATGTGATCGTGATGCCAGTGGGTGACGATCAAGTGCTCCACAGTGGCGTCTTCGTTGCGCAACACTTTGCCCAGGACTTTGGTGTACGCTGGCGCCGTGTGCTCGTCACCCGTGTCGATCAGAGCCCTCCTGTGGGAATTGTAAACATTTGGAGCACGACTGCTTCGTAGCGTGGGTTTGGATTCGTTTAAGGTTCTTCGGGGGTTCGGAATAGGGCATTTTTATCTTCAACGTTTTTCGTACCTTTTACCCGTACCTACGAGATACGTGTTGGTGCCCTGAAGCGTCATAGGACCGGGGTTGCATCCCAATATGCGTATCACGTTTTTCGACAATTTCGACACCAGCGGAATTGCCGTTAGCGACATATTTTATCAGCGCCTCGTTCGGAAGGCTATTGAGGATTGATAAAAGCTAAACGGAGATAGGAAAACGCAAAGTCAGTCGAAATACACTTCGAGCGGTCGTGAGTTGCGTAAAGGTGTTGTCAGAAGCATGACGCGGGAAGCTACACGTGGGATTCCCGCCCAGGCAGCATGAATGTCCAATTGACGTCGATAAGTTACCATTGTCAGGTTACCTTTAAGACATGACCGTAAGATGACTATTCGACATCTTTCAAATGACATCCCGTATAATGCTGCCGTAAAGTTACCTTTTTTATGATATCGTTTGGCGATGAAAATGGATGTCTAAAAGGCATCCTAAAATATTATCCAATTGATGACTTTTTCAGTTATCAAAAAGTTATCTATTTATTGTTATCTATTGTATCTAGTTCAACGTTGTCCAAAGGATATCATAAAAACGAATTACAATAGACGTCTTTTTCATGACATCTTTCAGATATCGGTAATATGCTGTCTTAAAAGATATTCGGTATTGGTGGGAAATAGTACAAAGTTATCCAAATGTTGTCCTAACGATGACATCCAACGGATCAGATTTGTCATAGTGCGAATATAATGCGTCACCGTTTCATTTTACCGGCAAAAAATTCCGTGTAACAATAATTAATCGAATAGACACAGCGGTTGAAATATTATATACGTGAGTGCCTTTTATCTTATTATTCTTTTTGCCTCTGTGAGTACATACATATTTAATGCACTGTGTTTTTATTCTAAAAGCGTACGTCTGCTTTTTAGGTTATCCAAGGGATCGTTTGAAGTAGGTATACTTCGAGTATCGACTACAAATTTCGAGTAAGTACAATATTCTCTTTTATAGTTTGCATTTCTATGCATGTTGTTCTATTTCTATGCAAATTCGTTGAGGCACATATCGAAGCACTCGTCAAACCTAACCTCTGCTGTGTCACTAATTTTACTAAGATGCATGTGCCGTAAATAGCCCTAACGACCCTAATTCAGGGTTGTCCATTCGCATTGCCGAATCGTTGAAAAATATCTGCTTTCCAAATATATGTGTTTCGTACATATATATATTTAATTTTGTTCCATTCTTTTCTAATAGCGTATGTTCGTTTTTTAGATATTCAAGGGATCGTTTGGAGGTGACGTTGTTTTCGGCAGAGGACTTGAACATTTAAGTAAGCATACTTTTTTCTACTTTATATTTCCATGCATTCAATTATATTACAAAAGTTTGAAAGATAGTTTATCTATATAAAAATTATGGGTCCACCGCTGAAGCCTTTTCTCGAACTGTCACAAAGACAGCAAAGGCGGAGAGCATCTATTGCATTAGAAAGTGACATGAATTTAGTATATCGTCTAAATGAAAATCCAAATGCTGCTGTATTGCTACTCCTGTTGATGTTCGCTATCAGACCGTTCGGTTCTTTTCAATACTTTGTGAAGTAGTTCGCTGTACAGTAACCGTCACACGTTTAATAATATATTATTGATAATAATTGTTCATTTTATTTTTCAGATGTAAGAAGCGTTTTTGCTGACGCAAAGTTAAAGGAGATCGAAGCTCGCATTGCCGACTGACTTTGCGGTGGGGGGGCATAAAAGCGGCACACATTGCGACCACCAAAAGGTGTGATCGTAACAGCAAAGTCCAATAACGACTGTACCACAACTGTTCAAGCATTTGAACATTAAATTAATTTGTATAACATTAAATTATATTTCACTTATAATGAATTAGTTGATGTTTTATTTATAAATACCAAACCCACTTCGAAACCGGCATAAAATATCTAATCAATTTCTTTATTATAAAAATTAACTTATTAACAGTCTGGAATATTTAATATAGCTTAATATACCATTTTTAATTATTGTATGACAAGCATAGATAATGAAATTTTTTTTCAACACGAACGAGCATATATATACGCACGTTCGTATTGAAAGTAACAAAAAATGTGATTATCTATGCTTATCATATAACAATTGAAAATCGGTAATATTGAGCTAAATTAAATTTTCTAGACTATTAATAAGTTGAATTTTTATAAAGAAATGGATAGGATATATATATATATATATATATCCATTATGGCCAATAAATAGATATCCTTTCGATAGTACTCTTCGATGCCGTTTAGATGTCGTTTTGTCAACCTTACTCGGATGCCTATCGGACGACTTTCAGATGGCAGTGGTGTCTTGGCATTTTCGTGCCTTTAAGAGGATATCTTTCGGATATGTCGATTTGATGACTTTACGCTAACTTACCGACAACCGATAAGAGTTAACCTTTTGTTGACACTTTGTTAACCATTAAAAGTTGCCGTATAGTTAACTATCGGACGCGAATAAGTTATCTGCCAAGCGGACATAAGTGATACGTTTTGTAATACAAAACGGCGTCTTTTTGGACAACTAAAAAGTTATCCGTATCCGTTTCGCATATCTTTCGGATGCCATATGGATAACATTTTGCTACCTGGGCGTTGATGTTCGTTTGGGCGGGAAAACGTGCGGAATTCAAATAAGATCGCGCGAACGAAGTTTCAGGAGGGCTCCCAGGCAGCATAAATGTCCAATTGACGTCAATAAGTTACCGTTGTCACGTTACCTTTAGACCTTTAAGACATGACCGTAAGTTAACTGTTCGACATCTTTCAAATGACATCTCGTATAATGCTGCCGTAAAGTTATCTTTTTTATGATATCTTTCGGCGATGAAAACGGATGTCTAAAAGGTATCCCAAAATATTATCCAATTGATGACTTTTTTAAGTTATCAAAAAGTTATCTATTTACTGTTATCCATTGTATCTAGTTCAACGTTATCCAAAGGATATCATAAAGACGAATTAAATAAGACGTATTTTTCATGACATCTTTCAGATATCGGTAATATCCCAGGCAGCATAAATGTCCAATTGACGTCGATAAGTTACCGTTGTCAGGTTACCTTTGAGACATGACCGTAAGATAACTATTCGACATCTTTCAAATGACATCTCGTATAATGCTGCCGTAAAGTTATCTTTTTTATGATATCTTTAGGCGATAAAAACGGATGTCCAAAGGGTATCCCAAAATATTATCCAATTGATGACTTTTTTATGTTATCAAAAAGTTATTCAGTTACTGTTATCTATTGTATCTAGTTCAACGTTATCCAAAGTATATCATAAAGACGAATTACACAAGACGTCTTTTTCATGACATCTTTCAGATATCGGTAATATGCTGTCTTTTAAGCGCTAACGTACTGACAACCGAAGAGAGTTAACCTTTTGTCGACACTTTGATAACCATTAAAAGTTGCTGTATATTTAACTATCGGACACAAATAAGTTATTTGCCAAGCGGACATAAGTGATACGTTTTGTAACACAAAACGGCATCTTTTTGGACAACCAAAAAGTTATCCATATCCGTTTCGCGATATCTTTCGGATGCCATATAGGTAACATTTTGCTACATGGACCGTTTAGAAGATGCCATACCTCCGCCATTTTTAGAGATTGATTAAAAAAAATTTTACTACCAAGTAACAATCCAAACTAGCAATAAAACATACTCTAAGTTTAAAAAAGGTTAAGAAATGTTTTCTTTAAAAAAAATCGTGAAAGTCAGCCATTTTTTCCTCACCTAAAGCCTTTCTCCCCTTAAATCCTTGATACTCCACTAGTGTTGTGTATCTACAAAGAAACGCTTAGATATTCCAATCCAAGTTCCCAAGTTCAATCCAAACAATCGGAATTCCACTATGGCGAGTTTCAGCTAGAGAAGCTTTTTAAACTTTTTGTTTGGGTACATTTCCTTTTGGCGTATATTTTCCGCCAAGAAATAGCACATAGTCAATAAAGTTTATTAATAAAATAGAAAAATCATCTTCAAATGAAGAACAGTCGCTCTATGAGCGTCCCACTACGAAAACCGTATGGAAGTGGTAACCTCGCCACTGAAGCGCCACAGCCGTCCTGGCGGATACAAATCGAAACTATTGGTTCACCGGACGTGCGGCCCCCACTCTTTCATTCAGTCGCAAGATGTGAAGGCTGCTCAGCCCGTGTCTGGCGTTGGCAGTGATTGGCAGTGATGACGGTAATTCCGTAAATGAGTTCCGTTTCTGTGCATGGCCCGTCGGCAATTGTGCTTATTTTTGTTTAAAACAAAATTTCCCTCACACACACGCGCCGTATGTCTCAATCGCGTTACGCTCTTTTCAACTCGTTGAGGGAGTAATATATCGCGAGACGAGGGAGAAACAAAAACACGGGTGTATGTCGTTGCTGTACAGCAACGACGCACATCATTCGGGCCCGGCGTGAATCGCATACTTTGTTTTCAATAAAAACAAAGTCCCACGAAGTGTATATCGCCGATAAACAATTCGTCGCGCTTGTTGCAATCAGTGATTCATCACGCCCACGTGAATAATCGTTCGGTCCGTCCGTCCCGAGGCGAAGGGCTGCACCGAAAAATCGTAAACATTGACAACATGGAGGAAAGAAGGAGGTTAAGGGGTACGTATATGTTATGCGCTTTTACAATTTTTCCAATGGCAGCAATCGTGACGTTTGCCAATCTCGTCACACGATTCCGTTTTTTACGCGCCTCGTCATTGGCCTCCCTCATCGCAGCGATATTCCGTTTTCTGAAAGAAAATCCGAACGTTTGCGTTTCTTGTATCAGCCTCGGCCTCTTGCCAAGTGCGGCTGACCAAACGCTCATTTTCCGCGTTAATTCGAAAGTTCTTTGTCAATTCCGGAGCCGAACCCAGCTGAATTCTCGCCCTCGAAGTATCGCGTATCAGAGCCCGCGAGAGATCAACATGTGAACACATTGCAAATTTCAGACTCGAGTTCGAGCTCGTCGGACGACGGCAGGCCGAGTTTCGAGATGCCTAGTTTCGACACTTCCGAGTTGACCGACTTGAAGAACGGCGCGCAGAAGCGTCAGCATGACGATTCCGATCTGGGATACGAGGCTTTCGACAGGCCGTCCAAGAAATTGGCCTTGGGTGCGGACTTTGACGCGGCGGAGAAGACTCGGCGCATGATGGAGAAGATGGGTTACAAGAAGGGCCTAGGTTTGGGCAAGCACGGTCAGGGGCGTCTGGAGCCGGTCGAGGCGTCCAAGCAAAAAGGACGTCGCGGTCTGGGCCATTACAACGAGAAGTTGATGGAGGCGAATTTGCGCTGGGATCCGGACGAGGAGGTGATAGAGGTAAAAGAGGAGATCGAATGGTTGAAGAGCACTTGGGATCCGCCGATCAGCGACGATCTCAACAATTGGATGGGCATAGGACCGAGCAAAAAGACCATCGACGACGAGACGTTATTTTGCGATCCCGCAATCGTCAGCGGTGTCGTCGGCTCGAAATCCGTTTTTGACGATCTCGACAAGAACGAGATGAGACGTGCGCGCACACGTTCGAATCCTTTCGAGACTATAAGAGGCGCGATATTTTTGAATCGAGCAGCGGTGAAAATGGCGAATATGGACAGGGCTTGCGACATGATGTTCACGAGTCCCAAGGGCCTGACGAGAAACGAACTATTGTATTTCGCGGACGTTTGCGCGGGACCAGGTGGCTTCAGCGAGTACGTACTGTGGCGAAAGAATTGGCGCGCCAAGGGTTTCGGCTTCACGTTGCGCGAGTCGAACGACTTCAAGCTCGAGGACTTTTACGCCAGGGGCCCGGAAACCTTTCATCCGTATTACGGGCCTAAGGGGGACGGAAACGTTTACGATCCGGAGAATCAGGAGGCTCTGGCGCGTCTTGTGATGGAACAGACGGGCGGCGAGGGTGTGCACTTCATGATGGCCGACGGTGGTTTCTCGGTCGAGGGTGAGGAGTCCATTCAGGAGATACTCTCGAAGCAATTGTATCTCTGCCAGTGTCTCGTCGCGCTGATGATCGTGCGCAAAGGTGGACACTTCGTGACCAAACTATTCGATCTATTCACGCCCTTCAGCGCTGGCCTCGTCTACATAATGTATCGTTGCTTCAACGAAGTCAGTATATTCAAGCCGAACACATCGAGACCCGCCAATTCCGAACGCTATCTCATATGCAAGAGCAAACGTTCGAACGTCGAGGACACCATCGTTTATCTGTCCCGTGTCAATCGCGTCTTGCTCAAGGGTGACAAAAATCACGACGTCATGGAACTCGTGCCCCAACAAGTCCTCGAGGAGGACGAGGAATTCTTTCGTTACTTGAAGGGCTCCAACGACAAGCTCGGCCGGAAGCAAATCGTCGGATTGCTGAAGATCGCGGCGTATTGCGAGGACACGAGCCTCTTGGAGAATCGACAGGCCGACATAAGGAAAAAGTGCCTCGAGTATTGGGACGTGCCAGATACCGCGCGCACCGTACCACGCGACGCACAGCCCGAGGAACGCATCAAGAGGCTCATGAAGACCAATGCCGTACCGAGATTCTTGAACAGCCGCGCCAATGTATTGACCGCCGAGAACGTCGCTGAGAACGTTCTCAAAACTCACTACAACTGGTTCTGCACACCGTGCGGTTCCGGCTGCTACAATCCGAACAGCGCGGCCGACAAACCACCCGCTTTCTACATGGGCATGGGACGATCCAAGACCTTCCGTTACGAGAACGGCAACTGGGAGAGAGTACAGAATCTCGAGCTGCCACCTGATACCCTCGTTTACGCGAAACTCGTGTATGAGTATAGGGGCGAGAACAGAAAACAGATGAAGAACACCGCGCTTCACATACTCGACGCTTACTTCCTCGGAGGCGAGGATATCAGTCGGAAGCACATACTCGATAGGTGAGTTCTTCCTCTTCCATTTGAGCCGAATGTCCTCTTGATATTTCGTACACTTGAGAACGGATCCAGCCATTAAATCTATTTCCATAGATTGATATATACAGGGTGTCCCATTTTAATCTTACACCTGAATTTTCTCGAAAAATATTGCTCGGACGAACTATTGTGTGGAACAAAACTTCTAGGGATTGAAGGGGGACGTTTGAAAAAAATTTATTCGAGGAGCCAGAATTCAAAATGGCGGCGTTACAAAGGCTGACATGTTTTTTTCAAACGGAAACGTAACTTTTTTTTATTGCCAAAAAATTTGTCAGCTGAAAACTAAAAACTTTTGTTGAAAAAATGTTTCGATAAAGTTCATAGTTTTCAAGTGAGAACGTTTGATAAAGTTCATAGTTTTCAAGTTCTGGGTAACGCGAATGGTCTGCAACAGACTCAGCCATGCAACCTCCTACGCTTTGGCTAACGCAAATGCCGGTGGTAGGGACAATTAGACCAAATGTCTGACGGCAAGCCGCTCAATGTTGTATTTTCGAATGTATGACCACTTGAACAAAAAAAGAATCAAATTTTTTTGTTGAAAATTTTGGTTTTTTTTTTGTTTTTTTGTTTTCAAATTTGGACGATATTTCATGAGAAAATTTTGGAGGAAAATCGATGAAAAATAGTTTTTTTCCATTTTAATAGCGTTTGTGCCATTTTCAGGCCCAAAAACGTGTTTCTTTAAATCCTTGACGAACTTTGATTACGATGGGTAGAAAAACACACACACACACACACACACACACACACACACACACACACACACACACACACAAATCCTGGATACATCTGAAATAATTGAAAATGATGTTCTCACTTGAAAACTATGAACTTTATCAAAAAAAATTTCAACAAAAGTTTTTAGTTTTCAGCTGACAAATTTTTTGGCAATAAAAAAAAGTTATGTTTCCGTTTGAAAAAAACATGTCAACCTTTGTAACACCGTCATTTTGAATTTTGGCTCCTCAAATAAATTTTTTTCAAACGTCCCCCTTCAATCCCTAGAAGTTTTGTTCCACACAATATTTCGTCCGAGCAATATTTTTCGAGAAAATTCAGGTGTAAGATTAAAATGGGACACCCTGTATATGCACTAGGGTGTGCGGAAAAAAATCGCTACTTTTTCTTCGGTTGCATCCACCAAAAGAAGGTGAATTAAGATAAAAAATGAAGAATCCTCGAAGGAGAGCTCAAAAAAAAAAAAATTATTTCGAATGGCGCATTGCATTTGAATATTTTCCACAAGAATAACCCAGGAAAATATTAGGATTTCTTTGGGAAAGATGTCATTAACATATTCTCATGGAGAATCGAATATCCAACAAAAAAGTTTTTACGAAAAATGAGCTCAGAACAACCGTTCAAGTGGAATCGCTGTCTGAAATTGAATTGATAGAAAAAAAATAATTCGAAAGGGTGTAAAAATCGAATTTTTCGCTTTCCAAAAAAACTTCTTGGGTTTTTTTTTGTAGAGAATGTTCTGCTCTAACATACAATTTGCATGGAATCGTTCTCAAAATATTTCTCTGATACAAAAAAGTCAAGTACAACAAGAAATATAAAAGAAACGACGTCCATCGTTGATCGTGTTTCGAAAAGTTTTTTTCAATGAATTTGGTTTAATAAGATGAAATAATTTGTTTTTACATTATAATGCTTGATAATCATCGTTCCTTTTTTTAAGAGTATGTTTGTTGCAATTAGGGTATTTATTTTGATGATTTTGCACTACGCCCAATAAATACTGTAGCTGCTCTTCGTTTGTTTGTTAATGAACCGTTATATGCTTCTATCAAAGTGACACCACGTTCGGCTACGTTATTGATGACTTTTGGATTTAAAAAAAATCTAAGCAACTCAAATAAGTGGCATTTTCCGGCCATAATTCAATATTTACTCTCAAAAAATCATGAGGTAAATGGAATAGCATTTCCCAATCATTTTTTTTACAATTACTCACTCGGAAGGATTTTTGGATTTTTCTTGAGATTGCAGAGCTTGTACCATTTTTGCCTTTACACTTATCGGCGCAGCATTGTTGAAAAACGACAAAACAACAATTTTCTCGTTAAAGTACCGCAAGTAACTAGCTAATTTTTTAGAGGCAGCATTCCCTTCTACAGAATTCACTTCGCAATAACGAATGAAATTTTGTAGCAGTGATAGATCTTGATTTGGGGGAAAAATGTCGCGGTTTCCCGTTCGTGGCGCTAGCGTGAAGCTTGTAATTTTGCACTACGAGCTACCGCATGCTGCCGCCAGGTGGCAGCGTGTGCTAGGGCGCGTACGCCGCTTAAATAAAAAAATTAATTTCGGACAGCGATACCACTTGACGGTTGTTCTATGCTAATTGTTCGTAGGAACTTTTTTTGTAGGGAATTCAATTCTGTATCAGAATATCTTAATGACATTTTTGTGAGATTTTTTTTCTAAAGAGTTTTACTACGTTGTTTAAAAATGCCAATATTTTCCTGTTTTATTCTTATGGAAAGTATTCAAATGCAATGCGCCGTTCGAAATAATTTTTTTTTGAGCTCTCCTTCGAGGATTCTTCTTTTTTTTACCCTAATCCACCTTTTTTGGTGGATGCAACTGAAAACAAAAATATCTATTTATTTCCACACACCCTAATATACACCCTTGGCCAAAAGTTGGCCAAGAGTTGGGGCACTGCCATTTTTTTCCGGACAAAAAATTGCACATCTCGGCCAACAAAAAAACGGAAACCAATTTACCAAACGGGGTTTTGAAGAGAATATAGTCAGCTTCAATTTGCTTTTTTAATTTTGTTGTTTCGATTTTTTTTGTGCCCGGTACGTCATTTCGAAAATGGCGGTTTTTCACGGTTTTCCCACCTTGCAAAGTCGCTCGCTGGACTTCGGAAAAATAGAAATCTCGCTATTTAGTGAAATGATCTTCGAAAAGGGAAGTGTTAGCTTTAGTTTCGTAAAAAAAAAAAATTGCAATTTTCTTTCACAGACATTTAGTTTTTCTTGAAAAATCGGCAGGTTTCCGTAAAGCCGGCATCGTACAGCGTATCGTGAAAACTATGCGCTTGAGAATATTTGTCCTAAGGACTAAAAATAAGGCATATATCATGCCTTGTGCATGCCACTATGCAATAAATAAATAAAAATCCCACGTACTTCCATAGACAATGTATTTTTCAAGATATATTCAACGTTTCAAGTGAATGGGTTGAAAATTGTCTGAGTTTTGTTTCCGGCCAACTTCAAAAATGCAGTTTTGAGATAAACGCCGCACAGCCGCCATTTTGAAATTGATCGCTTCAAAAAAATGTTTGTATACAGTCACTGATATGTATGATAAACACCCTTTGGGGCCATCCATGTATTACGTCATTCTAAATTGGGGGGGGGGGGGGGGGGGTTCGTCTGCGGATGACGGTAAATGATGGATGAGGGGGGGGGGGGGCGTTTCGAAATTGACGTCATTCTTGTGATGCCAGTTACTTCAAAATGTACAATAGTATATTGTACAACTAGAGTGGTTTCCCCGCATGAGTGATGAAAAATATTTTGCAAGTACCTAATGGCATTAATTATTGAACTCATTATTTATTTATTTATTACATAAGGTTTGTCTACATTATATTCGAGAACTTCAAATAACAGCGTACCTATGAAAATAGTTCGATCGAGCCAAAATGAATATGGGGAGGATACGGAGATATTACCCGTGATCCAGGATTTGCAAGAATGGGTGAAAACTCCGTGGGAGCTATCCAAAGAAAACTAAAGAATAGGGAAGAATAATATTATTATATTAATGAAAATTGCCAAAGTACAAAATAATAAAAGATGATTCTATAACAAAATGTGGGAGCTATCCAAAGAAAACTAAAGAATAGGGAAGAATAATATTATTATATTAATAAACATTGCCAAAGTACAAAATAATAAAAGATGATTCTATAACAAAATGTTTTAATGTTACCGAATTTTTTTCAAATCCGCAAATGTTTTAATTTTGCCAAACTGGTAATGACGTCAATTTTGCGAGGGTGGGGGGGTCATTAGGAAATGACGATAGGATGATTGTAGGGGGGGGGGGGGGGGGGGGTCGAAAATCAGCAAAAATCGACGACGTAATATATGGACGGCCCCTTTCTTGTAATCTCGATTTATTTTGAAGTTTTTCTGAAGAAAAAATCCCCAAAAAGCCTATTTTTTCAGAAATTCAGAATTTCAGTTCCTTTTTCCATTCATCATTTAAATATTAAACACTCATATATTTGAACTTAAAAAAATGTTCTTTATTTCATCCGAATTTCCCTGGAACATTTGCAAAACCTGGAAAATTCAGGGATAACGGGTAACAAACCACGATGTCAAAAAGCTCTGAGATCAATGTCGCAACGTTAACAGGCATCACCTGACGAAACTGTTCGCCGAGGCTCTCTGGAAGCCGACGCTATCGCGGACGAGCAACGAGGCGATATACGTGAGGGCCAAAGAGATGTATCAGCTATCGGCGAGCCTCAAGAGAAAGTTGGATCTGAAGCGTTGCACGATGAAGCGTGGTGACCATGCCCTCGTCCACATGCCATCCGCAAGTTCGCTGCACAAGGAGGAAGGCAACATTCCCTACTGCATCGCGCCCAGCAGCATACTGTTCTTCAAGGACACCGCTCAAAATTGGTCCCGGCACATCAGTAAAACGTCCGGCTACTCGTACTACTTCAATTGCAAGGACAACACGAAGGTCTACGACAGGGACAAGCCGCCACAGGCGGACGCCTCTTTTCCCGAGTCCTTCGAGAATCGTTTCGTTTGGAATTTGACCCACGATCAGGCCCTCACGATCGACAACTTCTTCGCCATGATGCCCGCCCAAAGCTCACCGTTCCGCGTGACTCAAAAGCCGGGTCCAGACCGACCGAGCACGCCTCGCGAGGCAGCCTCGTGAGCCAATGCCTCGGCCAGTGCGGACGTGGCTCAGGTTGCCTCGCTCGCAGTCGGCACGATTGCCGTGCTCAAAGGTGCCTCAGTCTGAGCTACTCGCTCGTTAAAGACGATCGTGACGACGCCCGCGAGCCGATGCGAAACTTAATGCTCAAACTGGCTCGCCTCGCAAACTCGTCGTTCTGCCTCGGAGGACACGGCGTGCGAGGCGTCCTCGGTCGATCGGGACCCGGCTAAATATGAGTTTTTCGGGCTGGCGATTTTTATCTCGTGCGCGCTTCCTGTGTATATACGTTCGAAGAATCGAAAGATTCTTCGGTCTCTAGTAACCGACGATTGTCGAAACGAGCGATGGATTAAAATTACGCGAATGCTATGTACATACCGCAATCTCATAGTATGTATTTATTAGTTGGAAAGTTTTTGCGACTCGACACTATACTCGGGTATAATTCACCGGACCTATGTACAAATCACGATATATAGTTATAGTGACTGGCAAGTTTTTTTCGCGTTTTCTTCCCATCGTCGCGTTGCTTCCACGTTTCGTCTTCACTATCTCACTGTAGCGAGGCGTCAAGTTTTCTTTGCTTTCGAGCCAATTCGTTTCGTCGCCTATCGAGGACAGCCTTCGATACTTTGAACGAGCAACGAACGAGACGCGTTCTGAGGTCGGAAAAAGAAAATCAGGGGAGACTCGGAAATGAGACGAAACTTCGTTGCCCTGAGGGCGTTTCGTCGGGATTGTTTCGACGCTTGCTTTTTCCTCGCTGTTTTGGCTGACTGTGATATATGAAATGTAGTTATATACGTTGCGTAAAGTCCGATACATCATATATACATACAAATATATTTATATAATAACGATGAGACTCAGAGTGGGCGGGAATTAAAATGCGATAAGAGGTCCCGGTTGTTCCGATTAAAATGTCAGGGAGAACTGTACGAACGTAGAAATAAAAATGATCGATTATCAAGGATAAACGACGAGTCGATAGAGTTTCTTGGTTGTCAAAAGTATGAGGTGCTTGTTGGTAGCTACCGCTCCCATTATCGGCGTTGCCTCCGGACCGATGTCGACGATTCGCTGTCGCGCTATCGGCGCCGAGCCCACCGGCTTCTCGTACAGAAACGCGTGCCTCGTGTGCTCCACTATTGCCACGTACGATCCATCTGCACGTATGTACATTTACATTAGGTTAAAATGGCGCCTCTTGTGTCTTTGAGGCTTTAGGCCACAGTAACGGGTGCAAAATCATGTGCCAATTTAACCATTTTTTTTCGTAGGAAAAAGTGATTCACTCGTGAAATTAATTACAGATCTATTTAGTAGGAATATCAAGATGTTAGAATTTTTTTTTCGATGTACAAAATGGCCGATTACTAATATTTTCTTTTATCTTTTTTTTAGGCGCTCCGCGACGTGACATTGAGCAACCACAATTTTTTACCTAGAACAAAAAACGAAAATTCTCGTCAATCTACATTAGAATACCTAGAGAAGTACGTACGGAATTTAAAAAATATCGTTTTATTCAAAAGTTGTAGGTATTTGAACTTAAGAAATGAATTTTCAGTGAAAAATTTCGTTATAAATGCTCATAAAATGAAAAGTTTTCGATTAATCAGAAATTCCGAACGTACTTCTCTGCGAAATGCAATTAGGAACGCAACTTTTAAATTTGAAGTAAATCGAGTGAATATTGTTGAAGTTATTTGTCACGCCAATTGGAAAAAAGCTGTTTCGAGAACTTTCGAGTAGTCGGCCATTTTGTGCATCGAAAAAATATATATATATATTTTTTCTGACAGCTTGATATTCATACTAAATAGATGTGTAATTCATTTTTTGGGCGTATCACTTTTTCATAGGAAAAAAATTGTTAAATTCGCACATGATTTTATACCCGTTACTGTGACCTAAGGCCTTAAGGGGGGAGATCACAGTAGCACACAAAAAAATAGGCATATTTTCGGGAATTAATTTTGGCTGAATAAAAGTATCAATCGAAAATCTGTAAAGTAGGTTTTATAGCAATAATAAAAAAGTACAAAATGTAATTTTTTCAATAAAAAATATTTTTAAATGGCGGCTGCGCAGCATATGCCCCAAGGCGCCTTTTTTTGAGCTCGCCGAAGACATAACTCTAGCACATGTTTACCGATCGACTTGAAATTTTGACAGTAGCTTCGAAACATCTTTCTCCACGGAGCTACGTAGGATTTTTTATTTTAAATGGCTTACTTTTTTTTTATCGACGATTTTATGGCGTTTTTGTTTGTTAAAAATTTAACTTTATTTTCAAACATGCACCATTTTGCGAAAAATCAATATATCGAAAAAATCCTACGTAGCTCCGTCGAGAAAGATGTTTCGAAGCTACTGTCAAAATTTCAAGTCGATCGGTAAAAATTTGCTCGAGTTATGTCTTCGGCGAGCTCAAAAAAAGGCGCCTTGGGGCATGTGCTGTGCAGCCGCCATTTTAAAATATTTTTTATTGAAAAAATTACATTTTGTACTTTTTCAGTATTGCTATAAAACCTACTTTACAGACTTTTCGATTGATACTTTTATTCAGCCAAAATTAATTCCCGAAAATATGCCTATTTTTTTGTGTGCTACTGTGATTTCCCCCCTTAATCAATATTGTCAGGTATAAAAAGTCGCATGTGAAATTTGGGCTCGCGCAGTCCGGTAGGAGCGCTGAATTATTCATTGTCCCCGTTTCCATGGGTTAGGCTACTGTGAACATTTCGAAAAATCGTTCGTCCTGTAGGGGAACTCAAATTGAAGCGGTCCGACATATTATGATTACGATAGAACTGCTGGCAAAACTTTAAACGCTTTTTTTCCCTCAAAATTATGTTTTTTCAAAACGCTGTACACGATTTCTCGACATGTAATGAACGGATTGACTTGAAATTTGGTATACTTATTCAGTGTCATAGTAGTTTAGTCTTGAATGACGTTTTTCTTAACATTTTTTCATTAGTTATTAACAATGTCATTTTCCTCGAAAAATCGAGGAAAAAAATGGTTTATAACTTCCTTAATTATTAATACTGTTGTATGAAATTTCGTACACAATTTTGTTAATGTACATACGAATAAATGTCCAAACGATGTTTCAATGATCTTGCTCATTACTTCAAAATTGATTTTTTTAAATGACCATCATTTTTTAGTCGTCTCAGTAGTCTAACCCCTTAAGGAGTTTCGACGCCAAAATCGAAATGCTTGTAGACGATTGAAATTTAGCGATTAGTGTCAGGAATGTCGTGTTAAAAAATTAAGCGGTTTCTCCACTTGGTTCATTAAGAATACTCGAACAAAACTCAACTCGAACCTTTAAAATCTCCGAAACTATGTAGTGAAACGGATTAATTTTTGGACAGTTAATGCATCCTAAATTAATTTCTCGGTGATATGAATTTCAATCGTCTACGAGCATTTCGATGTTGGTGTCGAAACTCCTTAATTACGGTGAAACTCGCACTTTACGTTCGATCTTGAATGTCTCAACGACTAGTTAATACTTTTCGAGTCCTGTTAAATACCCTTGAGGCCCTCCTGGTTTTAAGGGGGGAGATATCTTTGGGTGAAGAAAACGTTTGCTGATTTTCATGACTTTTTTAAAGGGAGACTTTGTCCCGGATTGAGCAGCGGGGGATGTTAGCGGCTCAACATGAGCAGTTAGAAGAAGAGGAGGGATGCCTCTATGGACCAGGCATTGCCGATTAGCAGTAATTATAAACACATTTGTGTAAACACATTACAAAACTTTAAACGCGTTTTTCTCGAAAACACGTTTTTAAAAATGGCTGACATTCTCCTGACCGTTGTAATTAACATATCGACCTGAAATTTGGAGAGCATACTCAGAAAATATGTCTTCACGGAATGACGGATCGTTTTTTCGATAGATACATTTTTGCATTTATTATTTATCTTTTTATGCGAAAAAAAACGCGAAAATTCGATTTGTTTTTTTAATTGCCGCCATTTTCCGAAATTTGTACTAAACGAAAAACCCATCCGTCATTCCATGACCAAAGGGTCACAGATTGATAATATGCTTTGAATTTGGTTTTCAGATCAACAAAGAGGGGCAGTGATGTCAGCCGTTTACCTCCCGCGATTTGAGGACCTGTTTTCGCGGAGCTGCAACGGCCGCCATATTGGTTTTAAAAAAAAAAAATTTTTTTTAACGTTCTGTATATCATGAATAAAAGCAAGAAAAAAACCGCACTCAAAAAGCTTTACTCGTTTCCTTTGAAAAAAATAAAATGTAAACACCTGAAATATGGCACTCTAAGGACAAAGTCTCCCTTAATGAATGAAAAATCTTCGTTGGTTCCGCCGCAACGAAATTAGAAGATCGTGCCATTCCTCCGCTATTTTTGAAGATTAATCAAAACAATCAACGTAACAGCCAAAAGTAGCAATAAAACATACCCGAAGTCTCAAAAACGGTCCTTTAAAAAAAGAATCCGTAATTTTTTTCCTCACCTAAAGGTACCCCCCCCCCCCTCCTAAGAAGCTTTGTCTAGAAGTTCAATTCTACTCTTCACTTTTTTTCATTTCCGACAGGGATCTTGTAATTTACAGGGGTATCTTGTAATTTACGTAAAAGTTACAATATCGAGTAAATTTAAAAAAACTGCGTTAGCTGTAAGAATTGTTGAATTCTCAATAAATTCCCGTGGAAATTAAATGGAGAAAAAATGTATCCAGTGCTGCGGTCCGAGTTGAAGAGTTTGAGTTTGTGCTGAACCTTTTTCTACCCGATAACATCATTCGAAGGGGTAAGAGTCTAGAAAAGTAGGTCCGTGTCGAGAGTCGACAAGTTATCTGGGCCCACAGGCGAAACTCACTCGGTGGCGAAACGCAAAACTTTTTGTTAGTTTTGCTCGCTTCGACGTAACCGAAGCCCGGAAAGGTGTCGACGTGTTCGATATTCCAATTCTGGGGGTCTGCCTTGCGCGGAACCCAGACGCAGCCGTGATGATCGTGTCTGAGGCAGATTCGTTGGCCGTACGTCAATTTGTAGGTGAAGAGAACGTGATTGCTGGATCCCAGCATGGCGAGATGGGTGGTCGAGTGATCGTTGAGATCGACTCGCTGAAGAAAATTGTTGCGTTCCTGCAGATCGCACTCTTCCAGTTGATCAGCGTTGAATCCGACCAGAGGCTGTCCCTGCTCCTTCTCCGGCTCGTTCGTGCACAAGTGCGAGAGCCTGCGAGGAAAAACATTCAACGCGAAACATCCCCCGCGTTATTGTCTCCACGACTATTCGTTCTGTTAAATTTAATCACATTAAGGCCCAGGCCACAGTAACGGGTATAAAATCATGCGCGAATTTAACAGTTTTTTTTTCGCGTAACAGGATGTCCAATTTTGACCGGAACTGAAATTGCATGACATTTAAGGATTTTCAAGGCAAGGAATGGGGATTTTTTCATGATTCTTACTATGACTTTCTGGCATAGAAGTATACTTAATGATTCTACAGTGCGACTGATTTTCTAAATTTTTATATTTTTATGTTGCTCTTTCAAACAGATGTGTGTTGTATGCCAATAAAAAGTATACGGAATAAACGAAAAGTCACCAAACTGTACAATTCCATATGTAGTAAAAAAATGTGAGACAAACATAATTTCAAGATTGCTGTAAAGGAATATATTTTGGGAATATCTAGAAAAATATTGAATACATTTAGGAACTTTGAGTAATATCATCTAATCGCTTTACACGAATAAAAAAGAAAAGCTAATATATGTTGAGATAACACATAATTTTCTTTTACTTTCTTCTGTTTTATTTTCTATCGATTCGATGTTCGCTTGTCTATCGACAAGTACCACAAAGTTAGTTCATATTGAATATAGACTCAACGATAATTTGGTAGGGTATGATAATTCAGGTAGACTGGTAATTTTTCATGACATTTCATGACTTTTCAGATCGGTAGACACCCAGTGTAAAAAAGTGATTCACTCGTAAAATTAATTACACATCTACTTAGTATGAATGTCAAGCTGTTAGAAAATATATATATTTTTTTTCGATGTCCACAATGGCCGACTACTCGAAACTTCTCGAAACATTTTTTTTCAAGTCGCGTGACAAATAACTTCAACAATTTTCACTCGATTTACTTCAAATTTAAAGGTTATGTTCCTAATTCCATTTCGCAGACAAGTACGTATGGAATTTCTGATTAATCGAAAAATGTTCATTTTGTGAGCCGTTTATGAGCAGTTGTAACGAAATTTTTCACTGAAAATTCATTTTTTAAGTTCGAATACCTACAACTTTTGAATGAAACAATATTTTTCAAATTCCGTACGTACTTCTCTAGGTATTCTAATGTAGATTGACGAGAATTTTTGTTTTTTGTTCTAGGTAAAAAATTGTGGACGTTAAATGTCACGCGAAAAGAAAATATTAGTAGTCGGCCATTTTGTACAATGAGTTACCGTTGCGTGTCAACGATGCGAACTTCAAGGCCATCGAATTTCTCACCTGCTGTGAATTTCAGCGGCGAGAGCTTCGTTGGGGAGGCATTTGCCGCCAGTGTCGCCGCGGATCAATTCGTTCCACATGAGGCCGCTCTCGTGTTTCACGAGTTCGAGCTTGATCGCGTCCTTGTCCCGTGACCACGTGGTCAAATCGGGATCCAGGCGATGTTGGAGGTCGCCCTGTACGAGGGCGACGCCTTTGAGGCTGACGGAAATGGTGGTCGCAGTTGCGTCGATCCGCAGCACGTCGTCGTGACACTTGTCCGCAACTTCGATCCACACCGTCAACGAATCCTCGTCCTGGGACCAACAGTATTTCGGTATTTTCAGCTCGTTCTCCTCGCGCGAACTCTCGCTCTTCTTAATCTCGACTGGCTTCAACGAATCGTGAACGAACGTGGCGGTATCCTGAGTCACGAAGTGCACGTTGTCGCCGCTCTCCTCGACGTAAGCGTACTCCACGGGTCCTTTCGCGTTGAGAACTTGTTTTCGAAGAATTTTCAGCTCTCCGTCGTTCCCGTGTTCGTAGCTCGTTATCACCAGCTGCGAACACTTCTTGCCGCCAATCTCGTTGACGCTGCACGCGACGACCTTGACGAGACGCTTGTCCCGGAAGTAACGCGCGTCGAGCAGAAAGCCCGGCCCGAATTCACTCGTCGCGAACGTCGCTACGTCGTCAGCTGAGTTTTCGACGAGAACCTCGAGACTCTCGCCGCCACCCGTCAGCACCGTAACCTTGGCGGAGGCAAAACTTATCGTCGGGTTGAAAGCTAAAGTCTCG
This sequence comes from Ophion obscuratus, assembly GCA_964007375.1. NCBI lineage: Eukaryota > Metazoa > Arthropoda > Insecta > Hymenoptera > Ichneumonidae > Ophion > Ophion obscuratus. The sequence goes on from OZ023319.1 coordinate 10,243,489, forward strand.
CGCTCCGCTGCGGCGAGGCTGTGTCGCAGCGTGACACTGCCGTCTTTCGACAAACGCCAAACGTCCCGGTTGTCGTCGACATACCAGCAGGACGCGTCAAACGGGTTCTTGAACAGGTGATTGTGAAAGGCGAAGATGCGCGCTTCCAGCCAGGAATCCTGAGTATTCCCAGGCTCCTGACGATACACATCTAGAAAATGAGGGAAAAAAACCTAACATTGGCGAGTTTCGTTATATTCATCGTGCCGATTGAGGTTAGGATTCCTGCGGCGTCCGAGATTTTCACTAAAAACACGAGTCTGCGAGAAATTTCCATAAAATTAATTTGATTACATGAAATTTATTACAAAAATTACGTTGAAGGAAATTAACGAGCAATTCGCAGATTTTCCCGTCACGTTTTGAGGTTAGGAATCGAAATTATCGAGCGGGGACAGGTTCGTGTTCTTTACCTCGTGTCAGAGTCTTCTCCAAATCGGCGATCACGAGGTCCGACGAATATTGATATTTCTCGAAATTTTGATCGATGAGATTCTTGTCAGGACGAAGTTCGATTATTTTGGTCATTGTCATCACCGTCGACGTTTTCGCTCACCGGTCTACTGCACTAACCGGCGGTTCTGCGTTTGTTTGGGCTCATCGAGCGTAGAAGTGTCAATGAGGATGTTGGGTTTGCTTCGAAGTGTCACGGTAGCAGCGATTTTCGGGCTAGAGCGTGTTTTCTTAACGCTCGACTTGTCTTCAGACCGACTACAATTGGTTTAATCGAATCAAAAGTAAATATCTTACTTGTTTGAAAAACAAACAAAATTGATAATATACGCATCCATCTGGAAAAGTCTGTCGCAAGGTTTTTACCGACTGAGCCTGTGATGAATCACCGTAGGACTTACCTGTCGGTTAGTAAACTCTGCACTTTACGATCATAGGATATGTCGAGATAAAATATCATTTTCAATTCGTGACCCAATTTTCACGAAAATTAGACGCGAAGTAACGAGCGGACACTAAATTTACTCGCTATCGCTGTGAATTGAATATTATCTCGCATGATAAGCGCCTCTGATGGTAACTTGTCGACCGCGAAAAAATGTAATCCCTCGGTTGTCACCTAATACCGATCGGGTTCAATACTCCGCGAGTGGCGAGAAGATGGCGCCACCATAGCGCCGAGAAGCACTAACGAAAAGAACGAAGCAAAAAAGGAAGAAAAAAAGATGGCCGCCGGTACCCGCTTGCTGCCGGGAAAAATTGACATCGCGAAATGCAAATACTGACGAGAAAATTGTAAACAACAGAGAACACGCCCCATTTCATTTACGAACGACTTTGCCGCCGGGCAAATTAACTGTCAACGTTAATTAATAACGTTTAGTTCTTCGTGATAAAAACGTTCAACCCGCTCGATGTGATATTCGCGCCTCTGATGCTTAAGAGGGAATGATATCTCATCGCGGTCGGTATGGTAGAACAATTATAGATTCCCAAAAATCTCGAAAACGGCTCTTCAGATCCCGTCGAAGCTTTGCCAAATGACGTCAAATGGATAAACGAACAGCTGTCTTGCCCTCAAATTTTCTGAATTTGAGAAAAAAAACGTAGATTGGCTTATCATAAGCAAATCTAGTTTTTTTTTCTCAAATTCAGAAAATTTGAGGGGAAGACAGCTGTTCGTCTATCTATTTGACGTCGTTTGGCAAAGCTTCGACGGGATCTGAAGAGCCGTTTTCGAGATTTTTGGGAATCTATAATTCTTCTACCATACCGACCGCGATGAGGTATCATTCCCTCTTAACGAGGTTGGAGCGTTAGCCACAATCCAAGATTTAAAAAATACATATATGTTATTGTCTAGACTATACTGAGTCTTTACGAATTTGTTTTTTCTTCACCACAAACCACCAGAGATAAAAAATAATTGAATGTACGTAAATTTACGTGCGGTTAGATGAGCAAGTTCACTCTACGGGTAATGGAGTTTTTTTCGCTTCCAAACAACGGATTAACGCAAACTAAACCTTTGTAAACATTTAGAGAAAAAAAATCCATCTTACTCATCGTAAACCATATGTATTCAATATTGAGCCATCAAGGTTTGATAAATCTTATAAACTACATAAGGAACTACGTAAAGAAACTACGAATCTTGACTGGCGAATGAAGAGTATTGCTGCCAACCGCAATGTCCCGCGAATTTGCCGTATTTTGGCAACGCTTAATATTAATTAATGCTAACAATAAGTCATTTCGTGACATAAATATAAATAGGCATCATTGTAAATGACTCCAAATTTCATTCTGAGTTGTATAAAGCATTCGCTGACGTAGTTATTTTTTCCATTAACGTCATCGATAATGTTATACTTTTTCAAGTTGGTAGTAATCCAAAAGTTTTTTTCATTCACGTAATAAAAATACAGAAATGCACAATTTTGCCCTATATTTATATATGTTATAAAAAAAATAGCATCTACCGAATAAATACCTCTTATGCATTGTTTTGAGGTTGATAGAAAAAAAATCGTAATCCGTCACTTGACTCACTGGACCGCCCCAACCTATTTGAATCGGAAATCTCAAGCAAGTTTCTTCGTCGATGCCCGATAAAAAGAATTACCCATCTTAATACCGCCACCCGTGGATCAGGTCATCCTGAAGAACAATTCCTAATCCTTCATGCCCCCCGCAATGACGCAAATAATAACAAATAAAAATTACCACCAATTTTTTAGAAATTGCATCCATTACTTCATTCGTGAAAGTTCTCGCCACCGCATGCGCAGAGCAACAGCCCAACATGTATTCGCCTCTTACTTCCGGTTTCGAGGCTTCCTCCCGTGCTTCCGCCCGAGCCAATCGTCCAGCCAATGTACGAAAAAAGCGGCTGTACCAATAGCGAGGGCGGCGAGGAGGTGGACGCGATTGCAGCGCCATGGTGACAATTACGCAACGATTCTTCTCAAGACGCGCCAATCGTTTTATTGTTCTTTCTCTCCCCTTGCGTGCTGCAGTGTCAAGATCACGAGGTGTTCCGAACTTTCCAGCCTTACCCGTAAGTGAACATTAGAATAACGGGAAAAGAAAAAGAAACACGAAGCACATTTCGTCGTGATTCGGGCCGTGGGGGCGAGATATCGAGAAATCGCGAAATGAGAGGGAAAACGCGCGGCAAAATGCTCAAGGAAGCGGTCGCTCCCCTGGTAACGTCGTTTCAGCAAACTTTGGCTCGTTTCGTGCACGTGTCGCGTCCGATGTTTTCACACTTTTATCTCTGCGCGACGGAGTTTCGTGTAATCGGCAGGGAAAAAAGCTCGGCTTCCTCATATCGCTCGCCCTGTGATGGAGCCAGACGGGTCCAAAGTAGCGTGAAGGACGAGACCGCTTCGGTCGACATTGGCGGCGTTGAGGGAGGGGCTGGCGCCCGACATACAGTTTTACACGTAGTCTTTTCCCTCGCGTACGTTTTACCCGATATTCGAGTTTTCGCGTTGCACGCGCGCGCGCGCGTCGCGGCGACATGTGGTCTAGCACTTTGTCGGGGACACACGTCGAGCTTCTCTCGTTTATTGCCTCGCTAAAGCTTTTGGCCCGGGAATCGTCGCGTAATAAAAATGTGGTGTGCCACGAGAAAAAAAAAACTGGCGAACATTAGCGTCTGAAGACCGCAGGATTTCTTTCATCGGAAATCGTGGCGAAATGTGTGCGCTGCGGCTGTCGCTGCTGCGGAAAACTGCGACTTATCGGGGACCGCCTCTCCCGCGTTTTCGCACCCAGCGCGCTCGATCGTTACGACCGCCATATTGTTCGACTTCTTCGTCACGGCGTAGATCGAAGCTTCTGAGGTACGCGCCTTTGAGCGCTTGTTTATCACGCATACGGTCGTGATCACTTTGACGGCCATTTTTCTCGCCTATTCGGCCAAGCAGGAAATTATTACTGACGATTTGATATTATATATGTATAGCCATGCAAATGGAATGGGCAGCGTTTTTAATTGGTTCTTTTTTTTTGTAATCTATTCGTTTCGTTTGTGGATGATAATAATATCTATGGATGGATCAATGGATGATGGTAATAATCTTAATGCAATAAGAAAATTATAATAGCTGTAAGAATAACACATGAATAGCAATAATAGTAACAATAATAATAATAATAGTATTTTATATTATCATATAAGAATGATATTAAAATAAGAATAATAATAACAGCAACGATAAGTTATGACAAATATAGTAATAACAGTAATAGTTATAAGGATATAGGACTAACATATAGTAGTAAAAGTAATAATATTAATAATAAAGAGACGAATTTTCAAGAAATATTGCTTAACTTCGTTTTTTTTTCTAGTACCTATATTATATGATCGAATTTTGGGCAAAGAAGAACATCAATAGGGCAGAAAAGCAATAGGAAAAAAATAAAAATGGTTAAGTTGGCCATTTATTATCTCTCAGAATAAAATCTATTACGCTATATCAGAAGAAAACTATCTGGCTTCTCATTGAGAGCTTGCATCAATGGCATTTTTGAAAAGATTGACCTTTGGTTTATGGCGGATTCTTAAAGTATAACATTTCGAAGATATTCGGTGAAATATTCAAGTCGATCCGTTTAAAATTGAGGGAGTCACGAGCGTTCATAGGCAGGTTTTGCGAACCGGCGAACTTTAAACTGGTTTTATGAACATTACTTTTCAAAGATCGGCGACCACGATGTATGAAAAATCACTGCACCGTTCGACTTCCAATTTTGCAAGCTTCTTTGACCTATCTAAACTAGCACTTCTTGAACGACGAATTTTCGTTTTCGATGCGTGGTTTTTTTTTTACCAACGAAAATAGAGCGTTTTTTTACCCAAAATCGAAACTTTCAAATTGGACTGAGGCCATTTTTTCAAAAACCAATATTTTATTGAATCCTTCGTCCAAGCACTAGATAATTTCGAGCAAAAACAAAATGCGGATAGTTTGTTTCCGAGCAGCTGTGGTCACCGCGAAGAACGTTTTTTAAGGCGGGATATACATTTACAACGATAAAAAAGTCGATATCTTTTTTTTATTCTTTAAGGTAGTACGTGCACGAACCTCCTTATTAGAAAAAAAATTGATTTTTTTGTACGCTGTAGTAGAGACATAAAAAATGACGTCCGCGAAAACTCTGCAGGCCTTACCGGCTAAATGCAATGGTAATTAATTCACGAAATAAATGCATATAACCCGCATTGATAAAAAATCAATGCATATAAGTGCGGATCGCACTTTGGAACGGAAATAATAATAGTTCCCGGTTAGATCAGAGCTATGCGAAAAGCGACGAATAACAAGAAAACTGTCGCGGTCTCGTATGTTCCATAAAAAATATAGGTTACGGGACATTTCGAGCAGATATGATCGATTCAATCTACTTACTTTTGCGTTTGCTAGCCGCGTCTGCCATCTTTCTTAAAATATGCACATTACACATACACTACAATACACGATTACACATACGGTAAACAAACTCATGCTTGACATGAATCGAAAGCACCTGAATACAGGGTTGCCCCGGATATTGCCAGAATTATGAAATGGCGGCCTGTGACAACTCAAGTCAAATCTGATTGCGATTTTACTTCACTTACCAAACTATAATACAAACATTTATCACATGCACTTCCCAAATCATTATTTTCCGTATCATGTTTATTATTATACCCAAATACATTATATTTAGTTTTTTCAGGTTCGATAATTTATAGATTTTCCGTTGACTGCTCAATTCCCTAGTACTACCTTAAACGATAGAACTATATATGTAGAATATTTTCCCAAAGCTTCAAAGCGAAATTCCAAAAACTTCAAAAGCCACAGCACGTCAACGCTGTGTCTCACCGCGTGAACTTCAAAAGCGTTTTTCTCAAAACTGCATTATCGAAATTGACGTGCAGGATTACTCAAAAACTATTAAGCCGATTGTGTTGAAACTTGGTAGAAATATTGATAAATATGGGTACCTTCTACTTGACGAAATGTTGATTTTTTTTTGTAACCGTGTGACATTTTCTCAAATTTGCATTTTATTCATTTTAATTACCGTCACATAGAAACTATATATGTTCTAGCGGAAAAAATGATGATGACATGTTGATGAATTAATTAAAAAAATTGTTTCGTATCCTTAAATATACTATTAAAGTATACCTAAAGTTTGATAATTGTAGAAGAATTATTTCTTCGTTTGAACAATCCCTCAATGTTGCTTGTTTTCTTCCTGTCTAAATGTATATCCCTCCTTAACAGCGCTCTGAACACATCGTAGGGGAAATATCGATGTTTTGACAAAACGATATAATTTTTGGTAAAGTTTAACATCGTTTCAGTTCATTGGAGTTGCTGATATTGATTAGAGACAAGTAGGTGAAGACACTAAAAATAGTAGTTATTAATATAAAAAGAACGGTGTTACACATTTTGAAGGTTATTGCGTGATTTTTTTGTTAATTCGTAAACCGTCTAATGGGGCAAGATGAATACAAGCTATCGCAAAGCCGCAATATTTTACAACGTACCCCCATTTACGATAGAAAGGCTACAAATAAACTAGTAAAATACTAGATTAAAATGATATGGAAGCAAGATTATTCCGACTAATCCTACAGAACTTAGACGATTGGCTCATCAGATTGGTGGTATTGAGAATGAAACTACATTTACATGCGAAAGATGCCAATAATTCGTGTCCCATTATTCTCCCAGCGCTGTTTCATCTTGCCCCGCATACGGGGTAAGATGAGAAACATAAACGTTTAATTAAAAATGTATATTTTATCGTACAAATCAGAAAGAGTGATTTTTTGCTTTCAAAATTAAAATATTAATGAATGTTGATTAGTTTAAAATAAATAATCAAAGTTCACTGACTCATATATGTATTGTTTTATTTCAACATGACCTTAGCGTTATCATCTTGCCCCTACCTCTCCTAATTGCCACATTTATCAATAGTTTTCAATACAAAAATAGCAAAAGGTACTCAAAATCCTATTCTTAAAAAAAAAAAAAAAAAAAAACCTGCACACATTTTCCCGGAAAAAGTTCGCGAAAATTCCTCTTTTATTTCGGCCACGAGTTAGGTGTAGCCCGTTAATGCTCCTCGTATTTCTAATTCCACGTTGTACCGAAAACCTTATCGCATTCCGCAAAATAAAAATATTTTTCCGATTTTTCCATATAAACAAATGAGATATACGAAACAATATTTAAATTCATATAAGACAAAAATGGAAATGGAATAAGGCGGGTATGTAAAAAGGGTTCCCGTACGATGGAACTATCAAGGGTAATATATATATATATATATATATATATATATATATATATACACGCACACATACATATATATACTTTTTAATTTCCTATATATAATACTATTGGAAATAATACACAAGTTATATGTATATTATTCATAATTATAAATACCCTGTCTATATACATGTGTATGCATACATATATATAACTTGACGATTTAAATTGAACATAACCTGCAATATGACCATAAACGTCTCAAGAGTACAGTACAAATTTACCGTGTGTTATACTATCAGCAAACGCATTATTCTCTCCTAAACTTGTCACGAATTTTTCTCGACAAACACATAAAATCGGTAACCTAATTGTCGCGCAACAAGCGCCAGTCGAACCCCCCCCCCAAAAGAAAAATGTCGAACCATTGTGCGGTCGCGTGAACGTGCAGCTGCGCGTCGCTCAATCTTCCGCGACAGTTTACGCACTTGCGTTGGTCTCATAGAAATGATGAAATCTATCCGTGGCACGTATTTGATGAACGTTCGATTTTTCCCATAATTCATTGTGGAAAATAGTCGTGCATAATGAATGTTGGTGTTTAGAATTTGAGTGTCGACGCGATGAGAGCGCGCGATGACGTAAATATTCCGGGCCCTCCTCGCCCCGTTTCATCACACCGTCGATGACAACCGCGGCATGGAGGAGGCACACAACATGTTCGCGCCATGCCACAAGCGCGGCGCGTGTGCGCGACAATGCGGGCACAGCCTTCGATGTACAATTTGGCTCCTCTTTGAACGCTCACCTTGGCGATGGATTTAACACACTTTTTTTTGCTACACATACATCGGAGCGTGTAAAAAAATAACTATCAATTTTTGCGCTTTCGAACGATGCTGTTAGGTACGAAAAAATATGTCAGCGTTGAGCCATGAAACTTTATTCTTTTCGCCATTCGATTGACACGCACAATTGGCTCTTTACGTTTAAAATTAGATATTTCATCAATCTATGCCCACATTCTTAAAGTTCTTCAGGATGATTCCTACAACTTTGAGAAACTTGACTTAAATTTAGACTTACACTTAACTTAAAGTTAGACTTGGGCTTAACTCAATTTAAACTTAGACTCGCGCTTAATTTAGTTGCTTCAAAAAGTTGAACTTGACTTAAACTTAACTGAAACTCAACTTGACTGCAACTTGAACTCAACTTGAATTCAACTTAAATTCTACACTTGGACTCAACTTGAATTCAACTTGAACTCAACTTGAAATCAACGTGTACTCAACTTGAATTCAACTTGAACTTGAGTTAAAGTTAACGTAAAGATAACTTGAGATTGATTGATAATTGATAACTCAAGATTAATGTTTAAACATTTCGATATCACAGTTGCCACATAAGTTGCAGCTGTTTAAAAAATGCCGAAATTAATGTTCCTGTATATGTGAAAAAACAATGGTACCGGAATGACTAAAAAAGTTTGTCACAGCTGCAAGAGTCATCTTTAAGGATTCGAGAACAACTGATCAGTGGTTGAGTTATTGAAGTTTGAACGTAAGCAGCGAACGTTCCGTGCAAATTCCGGGTGGAGAAATCATCGAGTCTTGGACTCGATGATTAGACTTAGACTTCAGTTAGAGCACTCAAATTTGGCATGTTTTTTTTCTTCCTAATAATATTGTTCGTAAGGGTGAGAGTTGATTTTTTTTTCGACACGTTCTAACGTACAGACGAGTCGTAAATTAGCGTGGACCGCGCACGAGGAGACTATGACTCGACGCTGATCCTCACACGCGCGTCGTTCAATTTATACAAACGTTGTAATTCAAGTTTTCCTATATACGTTTCCAGGTGTCGCGGGCCGTTTAACATCGCTCACGTGGACGAATCTCTCAGCCTATCTCTCTCTTTTTCTCTTGGATAATAGGCACAGGTGGGATAAATAATAGACACGTTGACAAACGAATGAAGCGCGAGGAGAACGAATGATCGATCGACCTACACGAGCGCGCGCGTCTCGGAGGAAGAGAGCACTCTATACAACGTCCGCGGGCCTGCCCATGCAATCGTCAACGATGAGAAACTTTATTGAAACGTGTGTGCGGATGAGGACAACGATCAGAACGTGGACACAGTCGGATGAAGAATTACAAACGTCGGCGGGAAAGAGAACGACGGCGAGAAAAGGAGGGAGATAGAATGCAAGACGAAAAGAGCGAGAGAAAATCATTTTTTTTTCGGCTCGCTGCAACATACGTAGGCAATATTGTGGTTTTCATCTCATCTTTACTTTTTCACCCCACAGGTCCGTTGGCAATTTCGGTCCGCTTGATTGCGGCTAGAACGAATTCGCGACACACTCCAAAGCAAAAGGAAGACGCTAAAAAACAAGCCCGGGAGATTTTCGTTTCCGGTCCTCCCCAGGTCGCGCTACTGACGCAAAATATGAGGACACTTTGCGGCTTTCTCGCCCACGAATCCAAACAAAACCAAACAAAATTTCCACATTTTAATCCGAATTCCGAAATCTTGAAGACTTGAATCAGATGTTTCGTTTCGAAGGCTACGGTTGTTGAGTTACAACGCATTTTCGAAGACTGCATCTCTTCACGAAAGGCTGCATAACTTTGCGGAAAAAATGAGAACACTATTTTTGCAAGTTAATTGGAAGTGAATTTTGGAGCTCTCGAGACCCTCGCAAGAGAAATTTATACTATTTCCCAAAAAATGGCCCTCGAGTTTATGAGAGTAGAAAACCGCAAAAAAAAAAAAACGAACGTGTTGAAAGTCACGAAGCGAGGACAAAAAGTAGTCAAAAGTGAGAAAAAACGACAATGCAGATTGTTTTTCCATTTTTTCAGCAGTAGGGGAAGTAGGGGCAAGATGAGAACGCTAAGGTCATGTTCAAATAAAACAATACATGTGAATCAGTCAACTTCAATTATTCTTTTAAACTAATCAACATTTACGAACCTTTCAATTTCGGAAACAACATCAGTCTTTCTGATTGTTAGCATACAAAATATATTTTTAATTAAACTTTTATTTTTCCCATTTTACCCCGCATGGGGGGCAAGATGAAACAGCACTGGGAGCATGGTGGGACAAGAATTATTGGCATCTTTAGCATATGGAAATTCTCAATACCAGCAATTTGATGAGCCAATCGTCTGGGTTCTGCAGTATTTAGTTTCAATAATATTGATTCCATATCTTTTACAAAAAATGGTTAGTTCTTCTTCCTCTGGTAGAAACATCGGTTGAAGAGAAACCAAAGGCCTTAGGGTGTCTCAAAATGACTTGACATTTTTATTTATTAATAAAACGTATTGTTTATTTGAAAAGTACGCATATTTTTATTTCAATATAAGGTACAAACATGGCCGTAGGTGTGGATCACAATATTCGATAAATGACATTAACAGCATGGACTTGGAAGACATATTCTTCCAACAAGATGGCGCAACCTGCTACACTGCAGTTATTGCAGACGAAGTTTCATGGTCGTGTTATCTCGCGGCGATGTGAATTGATCACCAAGATCGTCTGCTTTGACGCCATTGGACTTCTTTCCTTGAGATTTTCTGCAAGGAAAAGTGAATGCCAATGATCCACAGGCCATTCCGCAGCTCAATTGGGACAACACATCGTGATGAAGATTTTGGTCTGAAAATATTCTGACTTACCGTTGAAATGTCAATAAATATATAGTAAAAAGTTCAAACTTCTATATTTTAATTTTTCGTAAACAAAATCTCAAAAAAGCTAAACAAGCCGGCCGTCACACGGGATGACTGCCCTAAAGAATTAGTCCGCAATTATGCCAAAATGTTATTGAAAATTTCGTCAAAAGAGTGAAAAGAGCAAACAGGGATGAGGCGGCCATTTATCGGATATCGTGTTCCACACATAACCTCCATGTTTGTATCCTATAATAAAATAAAAATATTCGTACTTTTCAAATAAATAGTACATTTTATTAAAAAATTAAGATGTCAGGTCATTTTAAGAGCCCCTATAGTTTTATTTCACCCTTATAGCTTTAACACGTCTCTCTAATGTAGACAGTGGTACATTGTAAAATATTGCGGCTTTCCGATAGCTTGTATTTATCTTGCCCCATTGGATGGTTAACGAATCATCAAAAAAGCACGCAATAACCTTGAAAATTTCTGACAAACTCTTCTCATAATATTAATAGGTACAGTCCGACCTCCGAATAAGAAACCAAAAGCCCCCAAGGGAAAGAGTTTTTCTTATATATCGCATATCCCCACCAGGCGCGCGCTCCGCGCTCACCACCTCTGTCTGTCTCTCACTCTTTTCCGTATGCGATCCTCTCAACAAGAAACTCGCTCGAACGTCTTGCAACTTAGTATTCACATCGCCCATGCAAAAACGTTTTCGACTGCACGTGGACATTTATTTAGCGAATTTTTGTTTCACGTTAATATACATACTATTGAATATTATTGTGTACTACTGTATCTGAATTACTATTAACTGTCATAAAATGACCGAAACTGTAAAGAAGCGTAAGAGATCAGACTGCAGTATACAAGTCGAAGAAAATACTACAGAATCTGCGCCACAAGGTGATAATTTAGACAAAGAGCTTTATGTCCATATTGTTTTAATCCCATTTATATAAAAGAAGAAGAAGTCAATATCTCTGAGGATTCATCTTCAATGGCAGAGTTCGACTCTCTCGAAAATATTCCACCGTCAGTTGAGTGCGTTGCGGATCAAAATAATACGCGACAAGACGAAAACGCTTTTCATTACGTCTCGGAAACTTTTGCTGTTTTATATGAAAATCTTTAAACGCCCTTATCTTTGTTTTTATTTTATATGAAAGCTTGTCCACACATATATGTATCTTTTTAATGAATACAAAAAATTTCTAATAAACTTGTAGATTTTTTGTTACATTCGCGCACGCACACACACATACTCACGCACGCATGCACACATCAATTTACACTACAACGTTCACTCTATTTTGACCGAATAATCTCTTCCAGGCTGGTTTCTTAACCAGAGGTTCCGCGCACAAAATTCTCGAGCTCGGAGTTCGACTCGGAGTGAGGGGAGCCCCGAGTGAGAAACTGGGGAAAGTTTCTTATTGCCAGGTTTCTTATTCGGAGGTCGGACTGTAGTACTTACCTTGTGTTTACCTACCTGTCTCTCATCAATATCAGTAACTCAGATGAACCGAAACGATGGTAAACTTGACCATAAATTAGATCGTTTTGCCAAAAAATTGATATTGTTTTCTCACTCGAGACGCGTGCTTCCACCACAGTTGATACTTTCACACTCATTCACTTCCTCGTCACCCTTTCAAACTCCACCGGGAGCACTGTCCGCGCACATACTGTTTAGTATCTATGCTTGTGATTCATTTTACCTCTAGTTCCCCTACGTCGAAGATTCCTCCCCTTTTTGGCCGAGATCCTTAACTTTTCGCTTAGATAGAAAATTCCCAGTGTATCAATATTTTCCGCTGGTAGTGTGTCTACAAGTAGCACGCATTTGCAACAAGCGTGTCCTGTTAGCTGGTGGGCGTACAGTATACCCAAGAGTCGCCGTTCGAGCAGTATGCAAACGGCAAGTACTTTGATCCGTGGCAATTATGCTAATTGAAAGCAAGAGGAGAACTAGCTCGTGACAGTGAATCGCACACGGAGCACGCCGCCACCATTGGGAGACAAAAAAAAATCGAGTTCGACTCAACTCTCTCTCACGGATTCACATTTTTGTCCGAAACAAATGGTCCTTCGGGAAAACATAAAGCCCTGACTCGTCGTTTGCACGAAAAATGAGCGAGCAATTTGAAAAGTTACTTTCTGAACTGGCGTCTGGGTGTATTGGAATCGAAAGTTGGTGGAGGCATAAATATTGATGCGGCAAAAAGACAAAAATGAATAGGATGGCAGGCCACACAGAGGGAGAGAGATAAAGAGAGAGCCTGCTTGTGACGGCTTCATAGAGGTCCGTAAAAATTGCTCTCGCACGCTCTGTCACGCATCGTGACTCGTCCCGTAACGAAAGTCTCTATTCCGTCGCGATAAACATTTCTCCGTGGGGCCGTTTATTCACGTGGCTCCGCGGGCCATTCCCCCATTTCTTTCTGTTCCAGCCTTCTCCGATTGACGCTCGACAGTTTCACGAGATTTCCTAATTCAGCGTCATCCGCGGCCTTCGATCAGTTAAAGGACCAATGGAATGCCAATTGGTCCAAACTCCCCGAGCGCAGCCAACCCGGAGCCTGGTATAGTAGTCTCGAGCAACCAGAGCTCGACAAATTCATTTGCAACGTTCCATTGTGAGAAAGGTAAGCACTGAAAAAATCCGTCTTTTTGCCAGCGGGAGAATTATTTTCACCAGAAGTTGATTAATGATAAAGATTGAGATAAAATGAAGGAGCGATTTATCGACATTGACGGACGTGCGCGCCCGGCTGCGGCGATCTTCCATGTCAGGCAGCGTCGTCTCGGGGCCAATATTTGGATGGGTGACCGCTGAGCCCCATTCGAGCGAGTCCGAATGGGGAAAATTGGAGCGCCGTGACATGTGGCAGGCACGAAATGACGTGAGTAATGGGACGTCTCTGTCTCGCTTCCTCTCACGTTTGCCCTTCCTCTTTCTTTGTCACCCGCTGGTGCATTGAAATGCAACGGAACGAGTATGCCGATCGTTTACCAAATGTGATCTCAAGAAACAGAGGACTACAGGCACCAGAAAAAGAGCAAGAGAGAGAGAGAGAGAGAGAGAGAGAGAGAGAGAGAGAGGAAGAGAGCGATGAACGAAGAGATCAAAAGATACCAAAGCGAAAGATAAAAAATTAAAAGAGAATAAAGAAAAGACCATTCCCTCGCGTCGCTCGCACGTTGGAACGAGTATATAATAACGAGGGGAGCGCTCATCATCCGAATCATTATAGATCGCTTTCGCTCTTCCTTCTCATCGATATCCATTCTCGTCCTTAACATCGCCAATGACTGCGAGCGGCGACTCGTTTATAAAGATCCCGGGCGACCAGTGCCCCAATTGGGCCCTTTCGTGTTGGTTGTGTGCTGGCTTGCAAATCCATGCACTCGTTACCCTATACACAAACAGGCATACGTGCGCCGGTTAGGTGCGAGTGGCGGGGGTAATGGCAAAATTATACCGAAAAAAAGGACTCGCTCGAGGTGTGCACGCTCGAGCACGAAAGAAGATATAAGGACTTCTGCGTTGCCTCGTTTCCTTCGAGCTTGATATATATATATATATATACACACACACATACACATAGATACACGGCAAGCCACTATAAATTAGACACTTTAGGCGATTTTTAACGAGACGTTGCAGAGCGTCCTCGCATCATTCAGAAATCGCATCGAAAAATGTTGCGCCTTTAATGGCAAACACCTCGAACGCGTTGTTTGATAAAAACGAACATTCGCTTCCGGAAATACCCGCCGCGAGCTAATTTTCCTTTTATTAAGGGGTGAGATGCAGTCAGAGGCGTGGAAAAATTGGCATATTCAATAATTTTTTGTTTATAGTAATTAAGTTTGTTTTGCAAAAGTTGTTACACAGACTTTTTATGTTATATTTTAACTTGAGTTGTACACATTTTCAAAGAATTATTTATAAAAATATCGCCAACTTTGTCAGACCCCCTTCGGCATGTAGTGCTTTGCGGTGACCATCATAACCTTTTATTGGATCATTTGAAATTAAAAAAAAAAACAGTCAAAAACAAATAATAAATCTAGTCCTGAATCGAAGTTTTTTTTTCAAAAATTAACAAAATACCGGCTTCCGACAGATAATTTTCGATTTCCGACCAAAAAATCGCTCGTTTATTGTTTTAAAAAAATAGAAATCAACAAAAATGAAAATCCTTCGATTGAGGACTTTGTGTTCGTTGCAGAAAATGCTTTCAAAAATTTGTTCCCGTTGTTCAACAATCAACATTTTTTAGCACCGGAAATTTGGATCAGTGCCAAAAAAAATTGTGATTCTCCAAAGACGAATAAAAGGTGGTAGATTTAGCCTTTAATCGATTTTTGGCAAAAACCACAATTTCGATCAGTCGGAACACAATGAAAAAAAATCGCAGGGGTTTAAACTTTTGAGGGCTTTTTTAGGATACTTTGAGGTTATAAAAAACCGATGTTTCAAAAATCTATTCGATATTGGCAAAATAATCCTTAGTTAAAAGAATATTCGTAAATATGCCATTTTTCACGTTTTTTAAAATCCTTTTTCCCGCATAAAAAAAATCTTGATAAAAAAATGATAAAAGCATCTTATAGAGAATACTTCAAAGTTTCCAAAACCCTCTGGTTTTTTTCTGTGCGACCATTAGTCTCCGAGTAATCAGTCATCAAAGTCAAAAGTGTAATTTTTGCTTTGAACATCGATAACTCAGCGAGAAAAAATCGTACAGAGCTCTCCCACCGCTCAAATTAAAGGGAAAGAATCCAGCTAGACGATCCTTTTAATCCGATCATTCAAATTTTTTTTTATTAAAGACCGTGCAGACCGTGAAAGATGAGCAAACATTTTGAATTTTTTTTACTTTGGTTTTTTGATGACTACTAAAAATTGGCTCATGCGAAAAAATGTTTCGCTCAAGATTTCAAAACTAGAGATTCACACCTTCAATTTTCTTCTTTTTTTTTTTATTTTGCTGTACAACCATTTTTCGAGGACTTACAGCTATTTGAAAATGACCCTAAAATTGGCGGACTTTTTCAATATCCTTTAATTCTTTTGCCTAGTGTATCTTTTGAATGAAAAAAACCTTTAATTTTATCATGTTATGAAAGTCAATAGCGTTTTGTTTGGACTAATAAATCCGATTATTTGCACCCACAATTTTACAATTGAATCAACGAAATTGCATTCAATTACACCAATGATATTGGATCATTGATTTTTTTTCTCAGTGTGTAAATGCCGGTCTCCACAAACTCTCAAACATTCCTCGATTTTTTTTGTCTAAAGTCAATATTTATAGGTGTTTTCGAGTGTCTAATTCATAACGTCTTACCCGGTCTATATATCTATATAAGCCTGTCTCTTATACCTTTTATCTTATTTTCGCTCAAGTTGCGCTTCGTGCGAAGTTTAGTGTCGAAAAAGTTCTCTCATGTCTCTCCCTCCGTCTCTTTTTATTTCCTCTTTTTCTCTCTTTCGCACGCGTTCGGAAGCACATTAACACCGACGAGGCTGTAGCGTGTGCACGCCAGTCAAGCATCACGAAAAGCAGCTAGAGCCCCGCTTCGAGTTTACGCCCCGAAATATGATATGACCACGAAATACGCGTAAGTACCTTCGCGAATAATCCTTGCGTTTTTTCCTCCTTCTCCGCGCGGGTATAATCGGAGCTTTCGTTGGATTAACGCGTGGACAAGTGCGCTAAGGGTATGGCGGAAAAAGCGGTCGCTAGTCCCTTTCGGGATGACTGAGAAAACACGAATGTTTCGAAATCCTTGAAACGAGGACTCTGTCGAGATCTCTCGGTACAGACACGACTGCTTCGTCTATCGGCCGGAATAATCCGTGTTTTCGGTTCCTCTTCATTCGGCAGAAAGACCATCAATTTTTTTTACGCGAAAACCCCTGTAAGTTTGGTTTGGTAGCCAGGTCAAAATTTTCGATGCAACGAAACTTCGCCGAATTCAGGACGCGATAACTCGGCCAATGATGATCCGATCGCAACGAACCGGGTGAATTCAGAAAAGGTTCCATCAGTAGGTTCCGATGCAATTTCTTATTGTGACGGACGCGTAAGAGAGAGAGAGATGGAAATATAGGAGTGAGAATGCGTTGCGAGCTGTCTATCTCGCGAACGCGTCAAGCTAGGTGGAAGATCGAGATGTTGGAACGCGCTTGAGAGGCTCGTCTTGGATCTCAAGCGATATCGGCTTCAACAACAATAACGAAAATTTGGTTTATTGGCAAAGTTGGGAAAATCACAATTTTACAAGAATGTCAGCATATATGAAATGAAGATATGATCAGAATCGAAGGAAACGGCAATCAGAATAAATGGAGGGTCGAAAGGGAACCCAAGAGGCCTGAAAAGTTCAGCACCGAGCGCCCGATAGTGCTACAGGAATGCCGAAGAAGATTAACGGGCCAAACCAGTGTGACACTTTCAAAAAATCGATTTTTTTTGTCTTTCTCGACAGTTTATACTTTCAAGAATATCATCATTTATATCATTTATATCATTTATATCATTTCATCTTGCAAAAATCGATAGTTAAATCTTCAAACGTCACATCAAAACTAAAAGAAGGGAGCTAAATCTAAGAATAAGGAAAATGTACTGGCTTATCGGTAAAAAATCAAGACTATCGCTACAAAACAAAATAACAATCTACAAGGCAATAATCAAGCCAATTTGGACCTACGGCATACAGCTATGGGGCACAGCTAGCAACTCAAACGTCGAGATATTACAAAGAATGCAATTAAAAACATTACGCATGATTACAAGTGCACCATGGTATGTGAGTAATAAAAACACACAAAGACCTCAAAATCGACACGGTCAAAAATGAAATACAACACCTCAGCCAACGATACGAAATAAGGATTGAAAGTCACCCAAACGAATCTGCATCAGGGCTGCTAGAAGAAAATGCAACAACGAGAAGACTGAAGAGATACAAACCGCGGGACTTCAGAAATCGGTTCCTAATATAAAACGAGGAAGAAAAAAGAAGAAAAATAATAAAACATTTATGAGCTAGACGGGAGCGGATCACTAGATACCCACCGCGCCATCGCTAACATTAATCACATCCGAACAATTGCCGAACATTATTTCATAATAGATTGCAATTAATAATAATATTAATAAAAAAATCTTTAAACGCGTTTTTCACAACTCAAAGAGCAATTATCCGATTGACTTGAAATTTGAACTGAGTACTCTAGAATATATTTACTCCACAATGACGTAGGATATTTTTGATTGGATGAAAATTAACGGTTTGGCATTGAAAAAAACGACCATTTTACAGGCAAGAAAACAGATTTTTTTTCATAACTACGCCATTTGGTTAGATTTTGATATGTTTCGAAAATCCTGCGTCATTGTGCAGTCGTAAATTGACGTAGGATTCATTCATCCAAGTCGCTTGGATCTCAATATTGTTCTATGAAAAAATTATGCAATATAGGTCAAATATAGCCAAATATATTATTGATTTTCCAAAACATATAATTGAGTACTTTTCTTTAAAAAAATTCCCGAACATTACCCAAATCTTCAGCGTTCACAATCATATAGTCCCTTAATGGCGGAGGCGAATTCGGCTGTTGGCGTGCACAGTGAACCCAACCCTTTATCGGCGGGGCATGTTCGATTTGTGCGAGTGTAGTTAAGTGACTTATATGTACTCGTATTAAGGCGGAATATACATTTGCAATAATCAAAAAATCGATTTCTTTTTTTCTTTAAACGATAGAACTATATACGTCGTATATTTTTCCAAAGTTTCAAAGCAAAATTCGAAAAACTTCAAACGTTCCAGCCCGTCCCCACTGTGCCCCACCGCTCGGATTCGGAGCGGGCATCAACTTCAAATGCCTTTTTCTCGAAACTGCATTATCGAAGTTGGCGTGCCGGATTACTCAAAAAGTATTAAGCCGATTGAGTTGAAACTTGGTAGAAATATTGATAATATTGGTACCTTCTACTTGACGAGAATTGTTTATGAAAAAAATGAAAAAAAAACAAAAACAACTTTTTTAATTCACATTTTACAGAAATGTTGTGTGAAATGTTGATTTTTTTGTTTGGGTGCGTTTTGTAAATGCGTGTCATTTTCTCAAATTTGCATTTTCTTCATTTTAATTACCGTCACATATTTAAAGTACATCACAGTATATTTACAGTATAAATCTCATATTTAAACCGTCACATATTTAAAGTACATCACAGTATATTTAAAGTATAAATATACTAGAAACTATACATGTTTTTACTGAAAAAATATTTGTACTTTTTTGCAAATCAAAATTTACGGGCAGCTAGACTACACGCCGATTCATTTTGATGATCAATTAATTGAAAAAAATCATTTCGTATACTTAAATATACTATTAAAGTATACCTAAAGTTTGATAATTGTAGAATAATTATTTCTTAGTTTATAAAATTCCTTAATATTGCTTATTTTTTTCCTGCCTAAATGTGTATCCGGCCTTAATAAACGAATATTGTGCAGAATGTAGGCCTAGCATAGTGACTTAAATCGTTCTTCGTATTAATATAGAAAACAAATTGTGTCGCACTGAAATGCTTAAATTTCTGCGACTAAAACCCCGCAAAGGTGCAAAGGAATCGAAGATCGTGAGGTTTTCACGAAAAAAATAGGGCTCGGAGCGAAAATAGGGCTCGCTTCAATTTCGGTTTTTTGTTTTTTGACGGAAGAAAAAATATTCGCATGTGACTTTTGTTACGAGCACGCAGCTCGTAGCAGGAGGATCTTTCGTAACCGGCTGGATAGAGATGTTAAATGTGCTTCGTGCATATGAAAATGGATTCGAGCATGGGGTTTTCGTGTTTCGGAATGTAGACTCATAGTTTTACGAACTTCGGACATTTTAATCGTTCTCTTATGAATTTTTCTGTTCATTCGGATATGCACGAATATATAAATATTCACATACATGAATATTTAAACATATTCATGTATATAATTACGAATATATATGCACGATATAACTATATCTGTGTGTACGTATATATATAAAATTGTATACAGGATGGGATTCCATTTCTTTCGTGATTGCGTACCGGGACGTTCCGTAAATTTCGGGCTCCATAAATTAATACAAACGTCTCGGGACCGCGTTGATGAAAAAAAAAAAAAAAACAGGAAGAAAAAAGAATCGTGGGTCGAGCCTATACACGGACTCATCGTTTCTCTGTCTCTCTCTGTTTTAATCTATGTCCGTAGGCTTAGAGAATCCTTAAAATGTATAGTAGGCGTAGGCCTCTCACGGCCATCTTTGAGATCGTCCGGGATCGCTCCACCTTTCCGCTCCACGGTTGGACTTTGAATTTTGTGTGGTTTTTTTTCTGCTCCCTTCTTCCTTCTTACTTTGTTCCTGTCGCGAACCTATAGAATTTGTCAATAATTCGTTCTCGGCGGTTTCTCGTTCTTCCGGTACGGCACGACCGAAATCGCTCGAATACATACAGGGGCGTCCCTTTACGAGAGAAATTTCCGTTCGCCGATTTTATACGCTCGAAAAATAAATAATTGCTCTTCGCGTAATGACTGCACTATATATATATATATATATATATATATATATATATATATATATATATATATATATATATATATATATATATGGGGACACACACACACACGCACACACACACACACACACACACACACAAATATATATGTGTGTGTGTAAAGAAGAGTCGAAGAAGCAAAAGATCGTAAAAAGCGGAAACGAAACGCGCGCGCGAGAGAGGAAATTAGCAAAACTGCTGCAAATGGTAGCTTTGCGAATCGACGAACCGCGAAACGTCCAGATGTTTTTTTTTATATTTATAGACTACGTTTTTCGTCTGTTTTTTGCTCGTTTTTCTTTGTACCCCGGGAAAATGAAAAATATTTGTATTAGTCAATATCATTCATACAAAAAGCTAGTTTTTGACCAGGGCTTGGCTTGCGTGCACGTCTGTAATAGATGATGCGATTATATCATATTGAGGGTTGTATACCAAGGTCATTGTGAAAACACATGTTTTCTATTTATTTAGAAAAACACGTTTTCTATGTGTATAAAAAACCGTTTTCTATATCACCTAATACATACACGTACTCACATAACCAAAAAATTGAATCAGTTAATCATTAACCCTTAGGAGTCATCGGGGGTTGAATCAACCCCTGCCGCTTTTTGACCTGCGATACCTTCCAGAAATTTCGAGAAAAGGGGACATTTTTTTATTTTAAAAATTACACGACTTGAAAATAATCGGTATAGTCTTGCACACAAGGGTTGAAAATGCATTGTGGTATTTTTTTTATTTTTCAATTATTTATTACCCTCCAAAGTGAGTGGGGTTGATTACACCCCCAATGACTATTACGTCACAAACTGGAGGTGTGACTGACAAGGGTTAAGGGGTTAGGCCGCAGTAACAGGTGTAAAATCATATGCGAATTTAACAATTATTTTTCGTATAAAAAAGTGATTCACTCATCAAATTAATTACACATTTATTTAGTATGAATATCAAGCTGTTAGAAAATATCTTTTTTTTTTCGATTTACCAAATGGTCGACTACTGATATTTTCTCTTCTTATCTTTGTTTCAGCCGCTCCGCGGCGTGACATTTAGCATCCACAATTTTGTACCGAGAACAAAAAACAAAAATTCTCGTCAATCTACATTAGAATACCTAGAGAAGTACGTGCGAAATTTGAAAAATATTGTTTTATTCAAAAGTTGTAGGTATTTGAATTGGGTTGTAGGTATTTGAATGAATTTTCAGTGAAAATTTTCGTATAAAACTGCTCATAAAATGAAAAGTTTTCGATTAATCGGAAATTCCGTACGTACTTCTCTGCGAAATGCAATTAGGAGCATAACTTTCAAATTTGAAGTAAAGCGAGTGAAAATTGTCGACGTCATTAGTCACGCCAATTGGAAAAAAGCTGTTTCGAGAAAAACGCGTTTAAAGTTTTAGGTACTTTATGGCCGTGCCAGAGGTGGGCTAACGTTATACGCTCAAAGTCGGTGAAATCAAATTTTTCTTGCTTTAAATCGAATAGTAACTTATTCTTATGATGATAAAGCACCGTTTGAGCGAAAAAAAACCAATTTTTTTAATATTCTACCGTGGCCTTACCCCTTAAAGCTAAGGAATCTTGTATTGAGGATTTGTATAAGACCTTCCTTATCAATGCTTAAGGGTGACGGCACGTCACTGTCCTTTTGGCGGGAAAATCCATTTTCTTCACGGTCCACTTGACCGATCCGGTTAGAACAAAATGTCGGCAAATACCGGGAGCGTATTCCAACATGCCAAAAGTTCAGAAAAAGAGCTCCAGCTGTCTCATTCCCCACTTCGCGTAACGGAGCGGACGGAAAAAAAAATTCCAAAAATAATAGATATCGTTTAAGCATCGTATTCCAACACTAGCCAACAGAGTCCGGGAAAAAGAAACGACAATGGGCATGCACGATTTTTCAAAATATACTTTTAGTGAAAAACCTGCGGTCAGTTTCTCGACCGTGTTTTGGTCCGGAGCGGCCCGGGGCCATTATTTTTTCGTTACGCCGTCGTGCTTGTCGATCGAAAACTCCCAAACGGGCCCAGAAAAAGCCTAAAGTAGGGCGTTTCGTTATGCTTCATTGGCACCGGGGAAAAAGTTTCCTTCGCTAAATTTGCGGCGACGATGCGATGGCACCGAACGTCACAATATTTGAAATCTCAAGGCATTGTTGTGGCTTTTTCGAGACTTTTCGGCTTTTCACGGAGCGGAGAGTGACTCCTATACAGGGGCTCGCTTTCACCCGAAATTGCTACCTCGGTGTATAATTACACGCATCTATTATCCGTTCCGATACCTTTGTACCTGTGCGTATTATACGACCCTGCGGTCCCGGATTCGTATACGGGTTGTGCATATTATATACACCCGCAATTGGCTACTATGAGGACGGTCCTCGAAGTTGTCTACCTTCAAGCCCACCTTTCACATTATGCAAAACTCGTACACCACCTACCTACCTGTACAGTGAAATACGTGTTCACCGTTGGGGTAGGTGGCCCAAACATACGTAATATTTCATATATACGTAGGAGCCATTGTGCCGAAAGAAAGGGCCAAGGTGTATCCCTTCTCGGTGTCGGTAACAGCCTTCAGCCCAACTGTACGTCGAGCCCTACAAAAGCGCGAAAAATATTCCCGTTGCGAACGTATTTAACGTGTCAAAAGTGGATCGGTTGCTCTAACGAAACTCTTTCCGAAGGAATCCTTTCCTTTCACGCGTAAAAATGATCTACGAGCTTTGTCCACCCGATTTCGAAATACCCTCGCACCTTTGCAAAGCCACAAATTGGCAGCAACTGTGATGCGGCTACGCGCCACTTTCTCTCATGGACGGCCTCATGAAGGCTTTGTGTGCCTTCGTGAATTTGGGGCTATCGGAGTTTCGTGGTTCATCTCGTGGTGGTGCTTCGTTTTAGGAGGTTCACACGCCGCTGCGTAAAGATCTGCAAAGATTTGCAGGTTTTCTTGTCTGCTCAACTGGTAATGAAATGACACCGGTCGTGAAAAGTATGACACTCGAGAACTCAAATAAATATTGATTGTAGACAAAGTCGGATCGGAACGTCAAGGTGCACACTCCGGTCGTGTCATTTTTTTTTCACTGTCTTCAAGGTCGACTGAACTCTAAAAACATGACGACCTCTATTTTTAACGCCCTATTTCACTCCCTGCTTCGAAATTGCACCAGTAGCAGATCACAAGTTTGGGATGACATCTTGACACGGCGGAAAAAAATAAAAAATCGTGGTTTGACAGTAGTGAGCGTGGTATTTCCGAAAGCAAGTAATAATTTTTATCATATAACGCGTTCAAAATCCTTCCCGTTGATCTCATAACATTTCCAGACATAATTTTTGAATCACGAGTGGACCCTCTATTTCCTTTTCGACTGTCTAAATTCTAGCAACGCACCCTGCATAGGCACATAGATAGATATGGTTTATTAGTGTGCTAGGACAGGGTTTCCCAACCTGGGAACCTAGGTTTCCCAACCTGGACCAAAATACAGACCACTAGGATACAGATAATGGCACATATACCGATACTGGTAGATTGGTGGTGGGGTTCGGCTCCGGCGGTACTTCGAGTTAAGCAGCGTTGCGCATGGCCGATACTCGGAGTGGTGACCGTGTACCGGCTGGCGCATGAACCAGTCAGCGGAAGGCCAATTCTCCTGAGACCTTGGTGTTAAGATACTTGAGTAAAACGTCGTTGCACCAGAAAATACGGATATGTGGCCGTCTACACTGTCAAACATTTTATTTATTTATTTAAATAGGATCTATTTAAATCATATGGGTTTTTTCCTTGGCTCACGGCCTACTACGATCTTATTTGTTTCAAAGATATTTTTTTAATTTGGTTCAGCTATTCTTTTTAAATATTGAATATGTTCAAATTG
The DNA here is from genome assembly GCA_964007375.1 of Ophion obscuratus. Classification (NCBI taxonomy): domain Eukaryota; kingdom Metazoa; phylum Arthropoda; class Insecta; order Hymenoptera; family Ichneumonidae; genus Ophion; species Ophion obscuratus. Next base: position 10,268,011 of record OZ023319.1, read on the forward strand.
AATAAATAAAAATTCGATTTAACTAAATTTCTATTTGCTTACAATGTACACTGTAAATCTAAGTGTTCTATTTATATAAAATATTTCATAAATCTAAAATAAAATGAAATAATTAAGAGTTTCACGACAACGATTTTTTTTATCGTAATTCGTTATTCCCTGGCCTTTTGAGATGATTTCTATCGAAAAAAATATTTCCCCTATATGGGAATCGAACCTAGAACCTACCTACTCGTAGCTACGTACGCTGCCTCTATGCCAAAGATATGGCTAAGAGACCAAATGAATTCCTACAATTATTTGCTGTATCACATAAACTATATCAATTAGTTAACATCATTGTGATAATTAGAGAGTTTTATCGAATAACATGCTATATATTTTTCTAACATAATCTATATATATATATATATATATATATATATATATATACCAGGTGTGTAAGTATGAAACCGGAATTTGCCCATAGGTGGCGCTAGATGTCGATGCAGTTACCGACACATCACGTCAGCGGTGTCTTGTTATTGTATTGATATCCGACAAAGATTTCCAACTCACAATAACACGAGTTTCATTCAGTAGCATTAGTTTATTAGAGATAAACATGTCGAGTTTTGTGCCAACAAATTACGATTTCCCGACAGCCCTACTTTTCTGTTTTCATCTGAAGAAAACCGCAGCCGAATCGCATCGAATGCTTGTGGAGGCGTTTGGTGAGCATGCTCTCGGTAAAACACAGTGTTTCGAGTGGTTCAAACGGTTCAAAAGTGGCGATTTTGACGTGAGGAACGAAGAACGTGGAAGACCACCGAAAAAGTTTGAAGACGCTGACCTGCAAGCCTTGTTGGACGAAGACGACGCTCAAACACAACAACAACTGGCGGATGTACCTACGGTAATGATATGATACTTTGTATCATATCATTACAATAAACGTGTTTTTTCTGTACAAAAATTCCGGTTTCATACTTACACACCTGGTATATATAATTCGTCTCTCTCCACCCTCTCTACCCCAACACCTCTTTGATATGTGTGTTGCAATAAAGACAGACCATTCAATCAAATAGAAAAATGGTTGACTCTACGAAAATTCTATTTAATTTAAATTTGAAAAATCAAATGGATCCATTTAGTGGATTCAACTAAATTGTTTTTTGAGCAGATGAAACCGAATCACAGATTTATTAGGATTAAATAAAATAGTTATTGGACGATATAGAATATATTTTTATTTGAATAAATAAACATATTTAACGTAAATAATTTCAATAATGGAATGCAATAGGAAAAATTTGATTCCACGAAAAATCTAGTTATTTCAAATAACCAAAAGTCAAATGGACGCGATTAGTTCATATCAATAGAATTTTTCTGGCAGTGTATACCGGTACGGGGTTTCTACAGGTTCCCCGTACCCTCGGCAAATTTGGGATAGTGTAGCTGAAGACGGCTGTGGACGTACCGGAAGTAAGCTTAAATTAGCGTAGTACGGGTAGGGAGTGATAGGAAAGGGTTCAATTGGGAAAGACGATACTCAAAAACCCACAAGGATACACGTTCGAACTAGGAAAATACTATATATATATATATATATAAATCTCGAACTAATTAAAGTCTGATAGTATCTAAAAAGCTACTGAACGCTTTTAATACGTTCGTTAAATGTCGTTGGGTTATTAGTCACGTCATCGGACATTTGCTCATATACATGTATACAATACACAGCGAACTCTACCTAGGGAATATTCCGTGCCTGCGTGTGCCTCCTGTAACTGATCCTAGATTAATACGTCGCGCCCGCCCGCACCGACGATATGCAGACATATCTATACACATAAGCAAACACCATCTAAAGCTTACACCTATAAGGGGTACACGCAAAATATGCATCGGAGCATAAATATACATTTGTACATACATACATACACATACATGCATACATCAATATATATATATATATATATATATATATATATATATATATATATATATTTATATGTATGTATGCATGTATGTGTGGATGTATGTATGTATGGAGGTGTCTGTGTTATTCCTTTCGTCGAGTTTAAGCACGTGCACTACTGTTTCTGAATAACATTTCTCGAGCTCCGTGTACGATTGTACTCTCTCTTCGTTCGCGGATATGTGTGAATCTGTATAGATATATACATGTATATATATATACGAGGAAGTGAGGGTACGTATGTGCGTATATAGAAGTGTCATCGCTCTGAACAATTAGCCTGTCGCTCGAGGCTGAATTTGTCGTACTAGCGAGGAGAAACCAGGAGCAAAACTTACTCACGAGTGTGTTTGCGTTATAGTGTCTTATGGTTGAGAGTGCAGGGGCGAGGAGAAGGAAAGAGGTAGAGAAAAAGATAAAGAGAACGAGAGAGAGAGAGAGAGAAACTGGAATTCACTAGGGTGCACAACCATAGTGGCTATTATGAGCGTGTTGAGCCCCTCAACAATTGTTGGATAGTTTGTATGACACATGGCAGAGAATACAAAGCGGGTTTATTACCTTCCATTATATTCGAGAAATTTGCTCTCTTCTATCTTTCTCTTTTTCTCTGTAATTTTCTCTCTCTCTCCCTCTCTTTTTCTCTCGAGTTAGGGGAGCGTAGGCAGACAAATAAGTATCCCGTAGACGAAAGCGACGTGTGCCGTGACATTTCGAGTGTGGGTGTCGTATACACCATGTCCCTACCCAAAGTTCAACACACGAACGATTATTCTTCCCGAGTGTATTAAACTCGAGGCTTCTCCGCGCCCAATTTTCACCGGTCATTCAATGAAATTGTATTTGTTCGTAGTTCGTGCCCTTGTTTAATTATAGTCCTGTAACGTTTGATTATAAAAAAGGAATGAATCGTCGAGAGTATTTTTTTCGCGGTCTTGATGGTCTTTGGGTGGCTGAACTGTCACCCATCCTAGTAGTGGGCTAGTTTAGATTCTAATATCCATAATAAGAAGAATTTTTATTTCCAATATATATGTATATATAGTACAATTCTACAAGCCGCTGGTAAACACAATACGGATCCAGAAAATTTTAACCCTTTGACTGCACACTAGGTCGTTTTGACCTCATTTATTTTTCGCGCAAGTACGTATTTTTTAAGGCATCTCCCACTTTGAACGAACGTTTGGGCATTCAATTTTTTATTTTCTTAAAACATAAAGTTTTGGCCGTAAAATAAGGATCATTGACTACACAAAACTTCTCTACAAAAAAAAGGATATTTACCGAAATACAACCATATGAAAAACGTCTGGGGTCCGATCGACCCTACATGCAGTCAGAGGTTCGTGACGGAAGTGTGCAGTCAAAGGGTTAAAAATGACGCACCTTCTCGATTCGAATTAAGGCGTTAGGCCACAGTAACGGGTATAAAATCATGTGCGAATTTTACAATTTTTTTTTTCGTATGAAAAAGTGATTCACTCATAAAATTAAATACACATCTATTTAGTATGAATATCAAGCTGTTAGAAGATATATATTTTTTTCGATGTACAAAATGGCCGACCACTAATATTGTCTTTTGTTATCTTTCTTTTAGGTGCTCCGCGGCGTGACATTTAGCATCCACAATTTTTGACCTAGAACAAAAAACAAAAATTCTCGTCAATCTACATTAGAATACGTAGAGAAGTATGTACGGAATTTAAAAAATATTGTTTCATTCAAAAGTTGTAGGTATTTGAACTTAAGAAATGAATTTTCAGCGAAACATTTCGTTATAACTGCTCATAAACTGCTCATAGAATGAAAAGTTATTGATTAATCAGAAATTCCGTACGTACTTCTCTGCGTAATGCAATTAGGAACATACCTTTTAAATTTAAAGTAAATCGAGTGGAAATTGTTGAAGTTATTTGTCACGCCAATTAGAAATAAGCTGTTTCGAGAAGTTTCGAGTATTCGGCGATTTTGTACATCGAAAAAAAAAATATATTTAAAAAAAAATTTAATTAAAAAAAAATCATATTTTCTAACAGCTTGATATTCATACTAAATAGATGTGTAATTAATTTTATGAGTGAAACACTTTTTCATACGAGAAAAAATTGTTAAATTCGCACATGATTTTATGCCCGTTACTGTGGCCCACCGCCGTAATTCGAGAGATTCTCTCGAATTAAGGAGTAAGGCCACTGTAACGGCCCAAAAAAAAAGGTTTTTTCACTAATTTTTTGCTCCCGAAATTGAAGGTATTTGAAAAAAAACTTTTAATGGTGTTATCGGGCATACATTAAACTTTATTATAAAATTTTTTTACAGTAAAAAAAAAAACAAAATGGCGGTTCCACAGCTATCTTCCCGGGACATGTTTTGCTTCCAGGGCTCCGCGGCACGCAGCACCAGTGGTGCACTTTTGAATCTAGAACAAAAAAAAAAAAACCATTAATCTAGAGGGCTATAGCTAGAGAATGTCGATCGGATTTTAAAAAGTATCAATTTTTGTGGATTTGGCGTGCGTTTGAAAAAAAAAAATTGATTTTTGACGAAAAAAACGGCAAGTTTTTTGTTAATAAAAAATCAATAAATAAAGTTCTTGAAAATTCCGATCGACATTCTCAAGATAATGTAAATGTTCACATCTGGTTAAAATTTCAAGTAAAAAAAATGAAAATTGTTTGAGTTATGCTGCGTGCCATTTTGAAAAACCATGTTTCGAGAAAAACGCGTTTAAAGTTTTGCGAATAGTTTTTTATTGGAAAAAATTTAAAAAAGAAGTTAAAAGGATTTAAACTATTTTTAAACTAGAGGGTTTAAACTATTTTTTAAGCCAATAAAAAAAAATCGATTTTTCAAAAAATTTACAGTGGCCTTACCCCTTAAGGCTGACATACCCTCTGTCCCTCTCTCTCTCTCTCTCTCTTCCGAAAACCAATAAATTATCATTAAGAAACGTGGATAGTCGCGCGTATTATCGTGAGGAATGCGTACGAAAAGTACAACATCGAGTGCACGGTAAAGCGCGGTGGTATAGTACTGTATAGGGCCCTTGGGAAATTGTGGGGTATATATATAAATATGAAGATGTGTGTGTGTGTGTATAAGCGAGAGTGCAAGTTATAAAAAAAGAAAGAACGCTCCAGTTACTTTATGCGAACGAGCCTGAGAGAAGTATATTCTTACAGCGTATTCTCGTACTTCTACGTACATGCGCAAATGTGTAAGTGCACACACATATATTTACAAGTGTATGCGCGCATAATTTTTTATATTTTTGCACACGTACTATGTGTATACATAAAATCGAGCCAGTTTATGAACATGTGGTATATACATATATACCGGGTAAGTAACCAGAAATTGGGCATTGAAAACTTGAAATATCGATTTTCGACAAAGCATTGAAACGTTTTTTTTAAAGGGTTTACATCTGTTGAAGTTTTTGAAAATATCGATTGTATGGTTTACGAGGGATTCTCTAAATATAACATTAAAAAAAATTCTCGGAAAATTTAAAGTCGTTCCGATCAAAATTGAGAGAGTTGTGGGGGGGTTTATAGGTGGGTTCCGCGAACCGAAGAACTTAAAATGCGGTTTTTTCGAAATGACTTTTTCAAGATTGTTGACTACGATATCTCGTAAAACACTGCACCGATTAGCTTCAAATTTTACAAGCTTCTTTTACATACCAAAAAGGTTTTGTAAAGCCGAAAAGGCGATGCAAATAAAACTTCTTACTATTACATATCAAAAAGCAGCGCCTGAACGAAGGCATTTTTTGTTCGTTGCATATTTTTTTTATCAGCGAGAATAGAGCATTTCTTTTCACAGAAAATCACTACATTCATTTTGGACTGCGGCCCTTTATCTAAAAATCAATAGTTTATTAAATTCTCGGTCCAAGCACTAGATAATTTCATGCAAAAATTAAATGCGTTTGATTTTCTTATATCGTATGATTTGTTTCCGAGCAGCAGTGGTCACCGCGAAGACCACTTTTCAAACAACGGCCTGCACAAACCATCCTATCTACCGCATTTATAAAGATTTTTCAATACAAAAATTGTAAGAGATACTCAAAACCATAATCGTTTATATAAAAAACAATAATTTCAAAACCTGCACACGTCTTTTTGGAAAAAAAAAAAAAGTTCCTCTTTTTTCCGGCCATGAGCTACGTGTAAACCCCGCAAATGAGAGCTCCTATTTTTAACACCTTTCTTCTATTTATTTTCTTCAATACGAAAATAATGACCTATTAGCTCCTAAGCGTATAAAAAAATGAATAAAAGAGGAATTAGTTGGAGGCAGGTAACCAGATCGTGATGACATTAACATTTGCAACGTTGGGATCCCACCGAAACTATTTTTTTCGTAATTGCGGATTTTTTTTTTCGCCCATCTAGGCTACGAAAACCACTGAAACATTTTTAAGCGGCCATATTGGAGATTTATGATTTCAATCCGTCGAAAAAACTGTTTGAGATAATAATCCAAATAAACAAAGAAAAATCGTTGCACCGCATCGATGCAATCGTCATCATAGTTAATCGTGATATTAATTGCCAGAAGGGGATGACTGTTTTCACTAACAATAAGTTTTCGCCATTAGGATCGTAAGATTTTTCGATGAGATTTCTGAACCATGCGGGAATCGTTAGCAATGAATTACTTAAAATCGCCTGAACTGGTTCCTAGCCAAGCACCGGGAATGTGTGCGTGTGTGTGTGTGTGTGTGTCTATATATATATATATATATATATATATATATATATATATATATATATAGATCTATATATATAGGACATGATCAGATCATGTCCTACTATATGCTAGAATTTCATGTCAGTAAAAGTTCCACAGTTTTCGAGATAAAAATCATCTGCTTTTGGTTATTCGCATGCCATTTCTACAAACGTTAACTCTTTTTGACCTTAAATGTTAAGGAAACTTTTTGAAAAAAGATCTTACAAACCATCCATATAAACCAATTCGAACATCTGACTTTGATACCGGGCGGCGTGAAAAAAATGTACTACGCAAATCGTGTCGATCACTTTCAAAAGTTGCTTAGTTATTGTCGATTTAAATCATTTGTAGAAATAGCATGCAAAACCCGAAAGCAGATGATTTTTTTCAAAAACTATCATAAAGCCCAAAATCTCGAAAATCGTGGGAATTTTACGAAACTGAAAATCCAGCATATAGTAGGGCATGATATAACCTATCGACAGTTGCAGGATTATCCATTCATAATAGGACACCCAGTATTATGTATGTATACATAGTACAATATATATATATATATATATATATATATATATATATATATATATATAATATTGGGTATGTATGTATATATACGTATGTCTATATATAGCTGCATATGTGAGAAAGAGCACATCTCGATTGGGTTCTTTCTCGTATAGAAAGAGCAGAAGAGAGAGCGAGAGAAAGAGAGAGGGTGAGAGAGGGCCCCAGTCGTCTCCGCGCGGCCGTGAGAGCACTATATTATATCATTGGTCGGCCATTTTGGACCACCCAAGTTGCTGTCAGAGCATAAAAAAATATGAAGTTCTTTTTAGGGCCGCCTTTTTTATACGAAAAAAGCCGCGTGCGCTTGCTCGCTCGCGTTCCTCTCTTCCACAGTCCTCCGGGTCTCGAGAGCCGGGCGGCGAACGCCTCGGCGAGCTCGACGCTCGTGAGCGCATAAACGAGCGCGCACACACACACCAACGAAGTTACACGTGGGGACACGTATAAAAACGTGAACACGCGGCGAAGAGAGGTGCTTCGCGGTGCTTCTGCTTTGCGCTAGGCTGTAAAAGGCTCTCCTCCCGAGGAGCGAGAAAGAAAGAAGAGCGAAAGGGAATGAGATATATAGAGATTACGAAGAGGGCTGGTGCAGGAGGTAGAGGAGGAGGAGGCGGGGGAGGTCGAAAAATAAGGACACGAAGGGTGCTGAGGAAGAGAGAAGCGAAAAAGAGCGGATGAAGTTCGTCCGAGATGGGGAGCGAGAGCAAGAAGGGCAGAGGCTAGAGAGAGAGGGGGAGAGAGAGAGAGAGAGAGAATGAAGGGCGCTGCGGTTAGAGGAGTGAAAGGGAGGTACCCAGGAGGGGAGAAAACGTAGAAGAAAGATGTAGTTATGTAGTTAAGACGGGTTAGATCGTTCGACCGTCCGCCATCGCCACTCCGGTACCTTTTTTCTTCCTCTGTTTTTTTTTCCCGAGGCCCTAAAGCTTCGCGCGCAACGCACATGGCAACTCCAAGGTGTATAGGCACGAGAGAGAAAGGGAGAGACGGAACGGAGAACCTCCCTCTGATTGTGACTCCTCTTCGTCTCGTTCTTCCTCTCCGAGCGAGCAACGGACTCTATTATTATTTTACTCCTCCCCCTCCTCCGTATTCCTCTTTTCAGACTTGTTATTTTCTTTATTTTATTTTCAACACTTTATTTCTTCTCTCTTCCACGGCCCTGAGCCATGTTTCTCCGTTTCCCATTGTCAGGAAGACGAGAAAAGTTCGACTCAATTTCGAGGCTCACGTGTCGATGTACAAACCTCCTCCCATATCCTGTACCCCGGTACGGACGACACACAATGCGACGCCCTCGATGAGTCCTAGTGTGTACATGGAGCCCTTCGGGACTTTAAATGATTGAGATTTATCCGGTTATTTATCGTGCGGAAAATTGCCGGTAGATAACCGCGTTTCTCACGATCGCGCGGGAGAAATCGCGAATTCATTTGGATTCGCGAGGTGTGTAATTCGCCTGGGGAGCGCGAAACGAGAGTATTATGTGTGTGTGTGTGTGTATATATATATATATATATATATATATATATATATATATATATATATATATATATATATATGCATATGGTCTTCGATTACAAATTTATCGTTTGGCGAGGCTTGTAATTTGCGAGGGGCAAAGAAGAAACAAAAATGGAGTTGTATATTCGATCCCGAATTTATCGGTTCGAGGTTTATTATTCGTGAAGAGGAAAAAATGAACGTTGAGTGGATCAATGTCTCTCTCTCTCTCTCTCTCTGTCTCTCTCTCGCTCTTTCTCGTTCACTCGTTCACTCGGGTCTCGCGTACGAGCCATAAATATATACGAATATTATTGCTTTATCGTGCGAGATGCCTTTTCGACTCTCTGTGTCCACAACGAACGATCTATCGTTCTCGCGATCGATCGATCGCCCCTCTCGCAACAGATTTGCGCAATCACCTTCGGGCTGAATCGAGAGAGGGACGGGGGGGGGGGGGGGGGGGGGAGAAGGACACGAGATTATACTTCGATCATCTCTCGCTTCGCGGATCCTTCGTGAACGCCCATACGCGAAGCCTACACTGACCATCAGCCAGGAAAGTCGAGCCATCACTCCATACAGGCAATTCACTGCCAACTCGACCACACCGAGGCGAATGCTTCGTTTGAATCAACTGAAGATTGAATTAGAGTTTTTCATTTGGATGCTAGGACTTGGAGTACGCCGCAATGTATCGCCATGTACAAAGACAAGAAATGGGAAATTACAGAGCCATGGGTCACGAAAGATCAGAAAAAATAGCGTTGGTACTTAGTGACGGCATTTGTGAATCGCGTAGGCCATTTGGTTGTCGAGCTATTAGGACAGGCCTACTTGCTGTCATTCGCCATAGACTAATGCGGATTGGAGCTCGAGGTAGGTGGTTATGAGATTGCTAAAGGAGGCTCCATCCAAGTTCACATAGGTGGTGGCACCGTTTCAGTACTCCAGGTCCACATGGTAGGGGAGGCTGGGATAAATTGGAACCTTTTTGAGAAAATCGGTTAGTGTGACTTCATTTTATACCCTATCTGTTTGGTAATGGGCTTAAATTATAGCTGGATTATCTGGCTATATGATAGCATTATTGATTTTACTTTTACTATGCCCTGAACTTAGGTAGAAGCTGTTTAAAAACTCTTGGAAAACGTTTCATTTGACCCTGTGTCGGGGTCAATCGAAACGGTGCCTGGGGTTGGTTGAAACGGGTGTTTTCAGCTGATTGAACTGATGTTTCTACTAAACCCAGGTACTGTTAATGATGTGTATGAAGTGAAAGTATGTTTGTTGTGAATGAAATACACTTTTAATTAAAATAGTCGGTTTTATTGCTTTTCATTTCAGTTTTGGTATCACCGAAGGCATATTGAGGTGCTTCAATATTATTTTACTTATCCAGTTTCAATTTACTAAAGATAATCAGTCAGAGAATAGTTTTTGTTATTAGCGAGGTGCTCAATGAGACCGACTTATTTAGTCTTCGAGGTTCTTTTTTACTCTCGTAGCCTGTTTTCTGCGGTCTTTCTCCTCAGTCTCTTTCCTTTTCCTACCCCTATTTAGCGTTTTAATATTTATATTTTTTGGCATCTTCATATGCCTTTTTACAATTTTCGAGATCGCAGCTTCCGCGGTTCGTAGTTTCGAACGGTCTCTTGGCATCTAAAAGAAAAACGAGAGTTGGAAAACTTACTAGCGTATAAAATGTTTGTTCGGGGTCAATGGAAACACGTTTCAATTGATCCCGAACCGTTTGTTTCAACAGCCCCCATACCCTCGCTTCCAATAATTTATCAAATAACAAAGACCCTAAATGTTGTAGATAGGTATTGACCACAATAAACTCCCTAGGATATTCACAGTAATGATGATTGTAAACAACGCTGAAGAAGGAACAATAGTTTTGGAACAATACGCAAAATAATAGTAATAAAAAACTTCTAATGTCGCAAAAGTGATGCACCCACATAAAATGTTCGACGCTCTTGGAGCGGCGGCGTGAACTAAACGACAGGTTCCGATATGCAAAGCAGTTCCTTCCCCCCTCGGGCCCCCATCGCTATCAATAACAATCTTCGAGTTATTCAACTTGTCTCATTTGACCCGTATTTCTATCGACCCCAGCTACGGTTCGTTTTGAGTATTTTCCTTCCAAGCAATTGAACTTTGGTTTAAGTGTACTGAAATATTGATTGGCCCGAAAAAATACACCAAATCAGACCTGTAGATTCAAATGAAGTCTTCACCGAGTGCTAGACTGTAAAGATATCCATCTAGGTCACTCAACGTTTTAGTATAAAGCTTTGATTAGTTTGCCAAATGGGATGTACACTGCCGTTCAGCGCAACGAGAAGGCTGTACTAATCCTGATCGGGAAAATGGCGTAGTGATTGCATTGCGAATAACTCTGAAATCTAACCATCGTAATTTGTTTGGTAAAATCCAGCGGCTGATTGAAACGTCGTCTTTGCGGATTCACCACTTTACGGTGTCGAGGTCCGAGGTAGGTACAAACACCAAAAATACTCGTGGAAGAAATGGACGAGGTCTTCGGGCTTGAATGAAGTACTGTTAGAGCCAAAGGTGCTCTCTTCGCTAAGCACGCCAGTGATAGCCAAAGGATTTTTCCATGGAAGCGAAGAGAACATCTTTGGCTCTAACAGTACTTCAGCGGCGAGACGGCCAAAACAACCGGTAATGATCCGTTGTTTTGGCCGACTCGCCGTTATTGGGCAGATCGGAGTCTGTTGCTTACGCCTGTCAAGGCGAGGTAGCATAGGAATCCGTTTGGCGAAATTAAATATTGGTTGAAATCAAATATATAATGTGATTGCAGTATATGAAAAGACTGTTTCACTTGAATACAATTTTATTCCAGTCAAATATGAGTTTCTTCGAGTAATTTGGGATGATGTTGAAGTTCACATTGTTGGAATGTGACAACAGTTCTTAACAACTTGTATTTTTATTTTTATTATTCAAAACCTTCTTTGGCAGATTTGCGTTGTAGATCTCCGACGAGGATTCTGAAAAATCGTTTGAGTAACTTTCGTAGTCTAAATCTGCAGAATAATAAGTGGGATGAAACGCCGCATTACAAAGATTCTTTTAAGTTCATTCGTGAAGAATTGAGACAGTAACCTGAAGCAAATATATCACATGGAACATCAAGCAAAAGTCTAGTAGGCCGAGATTCCAGTGGGACGCTTATTTCATTCAAATTAGATGTTTCGCATTGAAAAAAACGTCCATGGTAAGTAAGATTCTAAACATGCGTTTTGGGTGGCGTTTTTTACGGTCTATTATCCCCGAAGTAATTATTATCCATTTTAAGGGGTTACGTGGGTTTCGAAGCCAAAAAAGCGTATTTTCTCTGTTTCAAAACATATATAAATTATTTTATTCAAAATGTTAAGCACATAAAAGAGCAATGTTTCAACAATATTTAAAAAAATGTTCATCCGAAAAATTGGGATATTCAGCTGGTGGGACCTGGTTTCCGGAGACCCCTAAAAAGTGTTCCCGTGGTGGTCAGGATAACTCGTGATAGCTTTATCTGAAATTGAAAAATCAAATTTTTTCTGTCAGTAGATAAGTATAGCTCGTGACTGAACGAACGATTTTAAAAAGAATTGAAATTTGAATTTTCGGCAGAGTCGTGTGCAAAATAATTCAATTTTTGGTACAATTTACAATAAAAAAAAAGCCTTGTAAAGTTAGTTCCAATCGAAAAAAAACCTTCGTTCAATCACTAGTCAATGCTATTTTGGAGAAGTGTGCAAAATGTCAATAAAATCGGTGCATTAGTTTTTGAAAAATCGTGTTCACCGACCTCAAAAATAGTGTTTTGAGAAAAATGCGACACACCTGCGTCACTCCCGGCCGGTCTTTTCCAACGGGTGGAATTCCCAAAGGCTCTCTCTCCTAGACTTTTACTCCGATTGACTTAAAACTTTGCGAGAATATTCTAGACATATTGTACTATTAGTTAATAATATTTTTTAAATGGATTTTTTGAAATTTTCAAACCCACGTAACCCCCTAAAAGACTTGACAATATAGATATGGTTAATTCAGTGCTATCAACGAAATCGGTGCACAAATACTAATGTTGTATACTGTACGGTAGGTTATGTTGAGGTCAAACTTCTACTATTCTATCCAAGTTTGTACAATTCATATGGTTAACGTTAACATTTGTCGAGTATAATGTGCAAGAAGACCTTATGAAATGTGACTATACGAAAAAAATTATGGTTATGTTTGCTTATAGCGAAGACGTAAATCATTAAGCTTAGTAGCATGTTTGTTGCGTAGGGAAAATAGGATATCAGTTCAACAGTTCTTGCAGTCCACCTTCTGTTCTTGTAGGACACACATTAATGTGCATATGGCAGGACGTATAATATAAAATGATAAAAATCATTATAAGCATCGTCCCAAATCATAAGCAACATTTTTAATCAATGCATGTATTTCAGTCCCGTTCACTATTGGGATTTTGGGGAAGTACATTTTTGGTAGTGTCAGGGAATATCCATTTTATGAAAGTCTACCATATTATGCAGCATTGAACAGTCAACGTGTGCTTGTACGATTCGTGGTTGCATTCGACATATATGCATTACTTATGCAACTGCTAAAATACCTATGAGCATTACTATACACAGAAAAAAAACATTGTTCCAATATCATTGGTGTTATTGAATGAAATTTCGTTGTTCCAATTGTAAAATTGTTGGTGTAAATAATCGGATTTATTAGTCCAAACAAAACGCTATTGACTTTAATAACATGATATAATTAAAGGTTTTTTTTTCATTCCAAAGATATATTGTTAGCCGAGAACAATATATTTTTAAAGGTATCTGAAAAATGATCGCGAATAAATTACATAGTTTTGAATGCATTTTCTGCAACGAACAAAAAAAGCGTTTCAATTCATAAAATGAATATTGTTGATTCGGGTAAACAAGAAAAATTCAATTTCGCTCGTTTGATTCAGATAAAATTTCTATTGAGTAAATATGTTATTTAATTTTTTTCACCATATCCGATATTGATTTTCAAGTACATTATTCGTTAAATTATTAATATTTTATTTTGATTGAAAAATATTAAGCAAATGTCTGAATTGGTTAAAAAGTTATGTGAAAATAAGATTTGTTTCTTGCGCATTTGGTTGAAAAAATCCAACCAAATCATAGCCGAGCGCCACCGCAATTATAGGTGTGAGGAAACTCGTAGTTCTCGGAGCAACCGCTAGAAGCCGCCCGCGCGCTCGTTTCTCGTAAGCGTAGCGCGAACCGAAAATCTACTTAAACGCCGGAGAAACTCTAAAGAATATCGCTTCTTGGCCTGTGGCTAAGATCAAAGTGTAGTATCTATTCTTATCAGTTGAAAATTTGATATTCTCTCCATGGATATTCCATTGGATATCTGATATTCTCTCCACTATTATCTTGGATGATGATTTTAATGCTCACTTTTTATTTAAGATTTAAAACAAATTGAAAAACTTACGTCTCGTGGCATATTCGTTTCGATGTAGTAAAGAAATAATTGATTCTTTTGATTATATTTTTGTACGAAATACAAAATGTTGTAGCAACCTGTAGGATGTATATAGTAGGATGTATATATCCTGTTGTAGGATTGTATATAGAAGGATTTCAATAGAATATCATTTTATTTGAAGGATAATGTAGATACTCAGAGAACAGAAGAGATTTTCAAATAAAATAATATGTTATTTGAATCAATCACATTTTCCAATATATTATAGTATTGTGACAATCTCATATATCGTTGGCACTCCGTGATCAGACATTTGTTTGAATCAACCAATATATTTTTTTGAGTCAATTGGTTTTATTTCTAAGTGTACTTTTAGCAGTGACTATGACTATCAAATATTATTGTCCCCTCAGGGAAATGTAAAATATAGTCAAAATATGGTTGAAAATACCATACGTTTCTCGCAGTGGTCACTCGATTCGTATGTGGCGTTTCCAATTTTCATCGCACTCGGCCGATTCGGCCTCGAACTCCCCGTGTACTTGCAGCAAGTGCCTCGATTTTGCGCCGCACGTTCGAGCCTCGATGCAAACGCTTTGCGCGCAGTTATGGAGATGACTGCTCTCTGCGTACGTGATTGCGTGTGCGAGTGAGGAACGATCAAGTCATTCCATTACGCGAATTGAGTGCTGCTCTCGTGGGTTGCCACGATCGCTCGTTTTTTTCTTAACTTTCTTTTTCCGTCTCGTTTTCGTTTTTTGCCCTCGTCTTCGATGTCCATTCGTACACTGACCTTTTTGGTCCACAACGCGTGCCATTTTACAAAAACGAAAACTGGTATAATTTGGAAATTGTCGAAATTACAGATCCCAGGAGATCGGTTGAAAATAGGACGTGGCGTGGGGGAAGAAAAAACCACATTTTCTAATTATGATTCTAAATCTTTTATTTGTCGTGGTTGATTCGTTAACTTTATCGGCTAACGATGTTCTTTCGCCCAACGAGAGGAACGGCTTTGAATCGTCATAGTTCTTTTACTGTTACTTCATTACTCTTTTTATCGCGTCGTTAAGTTACGGGCTGAGTGTTAAATGCGTCGAGTCGATTGATAGGTTTTTTTTTCATTCCCGATCTGGCAATGGAAACGTATCGTATTTATACAGGGTGTGTCACTGGGAATCAAAGACTTTTGGCGATTTTTAACGTTTTACGGAGTCCACGCATCATTTAGAAATCGTATCCAAAAATGCTGTGCCCTTGATGGTGAACCGTTTGAGCTCGTTATGTAAGGGGTTAGGCCACTCTGGAGTTTTCGAAAAATCGATTTTTTTAATGGTCCTCTAGTACCTCAAAAATGATGTTCCAAAAGATTATGGCCGGGAAAAATCTCTAAGTACTCCCCCCATGGAAATTTATATACGCAAAAATATACTGCAAATTTATTTTATTAATAATTGTAATATATGCGAAATGTATGCCATATATTGAAAATATATGTTGCATATGTGTGCCAAATTCTTATTTTCGTAACGTTTTTATATATGAGATGTATATGCGTGGTATTACTGTATATCAATAGTATATGTAGCATTTACCCTGTATATATACCACATATATTTAGCATATATGTTGCATACATACTGCATAAATGGTACATATATGCCACATATATACAGATATGCGTAGCATATCTGTATATGGTGTTTATATGTAATAGTGTACTTTAACTGTGAGTTAGGTTTCTTTAAGTTTAAATTTTAAGTTTTATTAAGTTTAACTGTAATAGTGTTTATACACAGCATATATTTCTTGTCAGGAATAGGTATCAAAAATTTATGCGTCATATATGACGCATAAATGACACATATATGAGTCATATATGACGCATACATTTTTGATATATTTTTCTGACAAAAAAATAGATTGAAAATATATCGAAAATATATGCGTCGTATATGCCTCATATATGCATCATATATAGTGTTTATACGTAGCAAATATTTTTTTGGTCAGAAAAATATATCGAAAATATATGGGTCATATATGCGTCATATATTTGGTGCATATACAGGGTGTCCCAGAACTCAACGTTAAGCCGACACGGGGTGACAGGATTGATTGTAACCATCATGAGAAAAATCAGAAAAAAAATAAATCAGAAAAAAAATAAAGCAAGAAAAAAAATAAAGCAGGGCCTTTCAAAGTAGACAAATTTTGAAAATTTTAAATTCATAGTTTAACAAATAGTCTTAATTCTAGGAAACTTGGGATTGTTTGGGTTTGTTTGGGTTTGTTTCACAATGACCGAAAAATGGTTACAGTTTGACCAAATTTCTAGGTTTTTCTTAAATGTCCATAATTTTCAAACTGCATGGGATAGATTTTTTTTCTGATTTTTCTCATGATGGTTACAATCAATCCTGTCACCCCGTGTCGGCTTAACGTTGAGTTCTGGGACACCCTGTATACTGATTTATATATTCATATATAAATATATAGCATATATATTGATTTATACTGAGCATATATATTCTATTTTTCGTCACTTTATATGCGACCGATATATATATATATATATATATATATATATATATATATATATATATGTGTGGCATATATTTTATATATATAAATGTCCATGCGGGTCGGTTTTCGAATTTTCGTACAAGGCCGCTTGGTCCGCAGCGAGCTACTCAAAACTTCAAACGTGTTTATCTCGAAACTGCATTTTTTAAGTTGGCCGGAAACGTAACTCAGACAATTTTCAACCGACTCACTTGAAACGTTGAATATATCTTGAAAAATACATTGTCTATGGAAGTACGTAGGATTTTTTTTATATTGCATAGTCCATTTGTTATTAACAATTATCTGACGATTTTTTAGGCAAATCTTTCACTTTTCACTTTAGAAGTGCGCCATTCGTACTTCTATAGCAGTTATTATATACAATCGAAAAAAATGCATTGGCTCATTACAATTAAAAAATTATTGGAGCTGTTTGTCCGGCCGTGGATCCTGGAAAAACGGAGACGCCATCGCAAAAATGCTGCACAGCCGCCATTTTTAAATTAATCGCTTAAAAAAATCATATCCAGTCATTGATATGTATGATAAACACCCTTTTTTGTAATCTCGATTTATTTTGTAGTTTTTCTGAAAAGAAAATCCCCAAAAAGCCTATTCTTTTCGGCCTCTGGAGTGGCCTAAGGCCTTAAGGGCTTACACCTAGTTGAAATTTTTGAAAATATCGATTTTCGGAGTACTCTCAAAATATAACATATCAAAAATATTTCCTGACAATTTTAAGCTTATCCGTTAAATATTTATAGTTTATAGGTATATTCTGCGAGCCGGCGAACTTTAAATGCCGTTTTACTAAAATTACTTTTTTCAAAATCGGGGACCACGATATCTTAATATTAATTTCTCAATAAATATTTGTCAATACAAAAATTCTACAAGATAATTAAAATCATACACTTTAATGGAAAAAAATTGAAAGCCTGGACACGTTTTCCCACAAAAAAATCACGAAAATTTCTCTTTTTTCCGGCCACGTGCTGGATTCCATTAATAAAAATGCTCAATTGCTTCCGGAAATAGCTCGTTCCTTGACCCGCCTCGAGCCAAATTCCATTTTATTAATTATTCGGTATGTCAATGTCATCTCGAGTTGATAGGTCATAAAATCAAGTTAAAGATCTACTTTTAAAAACTGACCCAAACGAGATGTTAAATCTTTCATATTTTGTCTCTGCTTTTTTTTTCACCTAAAATCAATATTCACAGGAGTATTCGAATATTCAGGCCACTTTCTCACACATACAGCAAGGACGAGCAGGTTATTCGGTGCCTCGTTCCCATTTTATTCCGAACGGTAATCTTAAAAAACCTACGCATGCAATAAAAAAAGCCATCAAGGACCCCTTTCCATCTATTCGGAAACGGAAGTATGCGGGAAATTTCCCTAACGGACCCAAACCCAAACAAAACAACGGAAGGATCGATTTTTCTACCCCTACTGCAAATCATTGCCAATATCTCGGCCCTCCTACCCTTTCGTGTAAAATAGAAAAAAAAACCAAAGTCAACTCATCTGGAGCACGCGCGTCCATCTTCCCATACGTAAAAATTGTTTTTCGAAATTGAAACATCGATATTGAAAATGTTTCGCGGTGCGCGCGAGTCTCGATCGAGCCCAGACGCGATCGTGTTCGCCGATAAAATTGATTTTCCGTGGGCGTTCTGCCCAACCAAACGGCCAATAATTGGGTACCGACACAGCGGTCGCAATTTTCTGCGGATTAAACGTACGAGTGGTATGGGTTGGGGGGGGGGGGGGAGGTACATGCAGGTGAACGTATTTTTGAGCACCCCGAGAGGGCCGAATTTACCGCCTCGTTCAAATGTTCACCAACTATACGCACACTTACACACGCGCAGTCGAATAGGCACACGTAAAAACGTCGTGTGGCCAATTTGCCATTAAAATATTGCCTGCTAATGAGATCGCGCTCGCCCCAAGTGTCCACGAAGATACGCATTACCGGGCGCGCGATGGATGCATAATTGCATTATTACCCCGCCGTCCCGACGAGAAGCCCGCGCGAGGGGCCTCTCAAATTGGCCGCGTATTTCGCCCGACGCGTCTCCACCCCGAGCGTTTAACGGAATATTCATTTTACACCGAGCTCGCAATATTTCGTGAAAAATTACGCAAACGGTAAGAAAAAAGTAAGCCCGGTGTTTTTTCCCCCATCGTATAAAAGAGGACACGGCTTCTCGTAAAATTATTTTCCCTTTTTTTTTCACTGCTCTCTCCGTATTTTCGCGATTTTGTTCTTTCGTTAAGGGGCTGTACCAGTGTGAACGCAAAAAATTTTGGTGATTTTCGTGAATTTTTTGGAAGAAAAGTACTCAATTAATAGTTTCGGAAAACTAAGAATATATTAGGCTATATTTGGCCTATGTTACATAATTTTTTCATAGAAAAGTATTGAGATCTAAGCGACTTATGCGCTGCCTTCGGAGGCGCCAAAAAAAAGTTCCTCCACTGCTGACATGATTCCGGCCGATTGAGTAGCTGAAACCGAAAAAGGAAAAAATGTCGTTAAACTGGAAGATATTTCCTGCACAATGACGTAGGATTTTCGAAAAATATCAAAATCTAACAAAATGGCGTTGTTATGAAAAAAGTTTGTTTTGTTGCCTATAAAATGGTCGTCTTCAATGCCGAATCGTCAGCTTTCATCCAATCGAAAATATCCTACGTCATTGTAGAGTAAATATATTCAAGGGTACTCAATGTAAATTTCAAGTTAATTAGATAATTGCTCTTTGGGTTACAATGTTAGCAAATTTGAAAAATCTAATTTCGAGAAAAACGCGTTTGCAGATTTAACAATCGATTTTTGCAAGATAAAATGATATAAATGATAATGATATTCTTGAAAGTATAAACTGTCGAAAAAGGCAACAAAAAAAATCAATTTTTTGAAAGTGTCACATTGGCATCGCCCGTTAAAGACACATTTTTGAACTGTATTTTCCAAATTATGTGGGGGAACTCGGGGCCATGTTCAAATAAAACAATACATATATGAGTCAGTCAACTTTAATTATTGTTTTAAACTCACCATTTATTAATCTTAATTTCGGAAGAAAAAAATCAGTCTTTTTTATTGTTACCGTGCGATATATATTTTTAATGACACCTTTATGTTTCCCATCTAACCCCGTATGCGGGCCAAGATGAAACAGCGATGGGAGAACGATGGGACACGAATTATTGGCATCTTCCGCATATAGAAGTGGTTTTATTCTCAATACCAGCAATTTGATAAGCCAATCGTCTAAGTTCTGTAGTATTTAGTCCGAGTAATCTTGCTTCCATATCATTTTAATCATTTGTAAGTTCTTTTTCTTCTCTTGGTAGAAACACCGGTTAAAGAGTATCTAAAGGCTTTACTAGTTCCATTTCACCCTTCCTAACGTAAATAGTGATACGTTATAAAATATTGTGGCTTTGCGATAGCTCGTATTCATCTTGCTCCATTAGACGGTTAAAGAATTAACAAAAAATCACGCAATAACTTTAAACATTTCTGACAAACCGTTCTTATTATATTAAGGCCTTATATACGTGAAAAATTTCAAAAATTTTCATTAAAAAAA
This sequence comes from Ophion obscuratus, assembly GCA_964007375.1. Taxonomy (NCBI): domain Eukaryota; kingdom Metazoa; phylum Arthropoda; class Insecta; order Hymenoptera; family Ichneumonidae; genus Ophion; species Ophion obscuratus. The sequence goes on from OZ023319.1 coordinate 10,288,490, forward strand.
TGTTAAATCCATTAGCCTGAACGGTTAGGAATATTTTAAGCTTTACAGAATTGAAAAATTCCCAAAAATTGCAAAAAGAAGGTAAGATTGCATTTGTAATAGATACCGTGCGGCGCACCCGACTGCAGACTTCAAAGCCGTTTTTCCACGATTCACTTTTTTGAACCTTGTGAAAGTTCTAACTCTCGAACGAAGGTCCAGATCGCTTTGAAATTTTTACAACATATTCTTAGTATCATCACCTATCGTGTGAAGCACAGAAACAAAAATTTCAAAGACACAAAAAGTAATAAAAATAAAATACCGACATAAAATTGAGTCAAAAAATGTTAAGTTTCGAATTTTTATTAGAATTTTTAAAAAATAATATTGTTGGTTCACACTGAAGATACATTCATTATGCAATCATAAATATGTTCATTTTTTTCAGACACCCACATCGATGCTGAGAATTTTCACCATCAACGCGCGCGCAAAAAAAAATACATTGCCTTATTATGTTATATTTCCGCCATTTGTTAATATTTCTGATTTTTTTTTACATATACTTAACCGTGTGCATAAATGATCTGTAAAGGAAATGTTGTCAATATGTGCGCCATTTTTTTTAACCGCGTCTAGAAACGTATCTTCGAAAATCGGTGAAATCGCGTATTTAAGGCCTTAATAATTAGTACTTTCATTGTGTTTACCTACCTTTTTCTAATCAATATCAGCAACTTGCCCCGAGTTTCCCTAAAGAGTGAAACACGACCATGAAACTTCGTCTGCAATAACTTGCTCAATACTTCGTGATGCCAGTTGTCAAAGATTAGTACTCGATAAAAATTGCGCGCCACAAAAAAATGGCGCGCAATTCAAAACCACCGGTTCGAATGAGACACCATTGGATTTTTTAAATATAAATGTAGTTGCGAGAAAATAGTTGCACTCTTTCATTTTGAGCACACTTTTTTTCACTCGCTATGGACCAAGAATCGATTTTAGTAGTCAATTCATTATTTTTATTATTTTATTGCGTTATTGGTGCAATTTTTGGGGAATGAAAAATATTAATTTTATACGGAGAGGAATGTTTATGGTATTTAGATAAGAAGCGTTCATGGTAAAAGAGGGGATAGTAAAATTTTCCATGGTTTATTGACACTGCAATCATAATATGGTTAATATAATAATAAGCTATGATATGGTTATATAGATATGGTTTATTCAGTGCTATCACGAAATCGGTGCACAAATACTAATGTTATTAGGTAGGTACAGGATATGTACACTAGGTTATGTTGAGGCCAAACTTCTACTATTCTATTCAAGTTTGTACAATTCATATGGCTAACGTTAACGTTTGTCGAGTATAATTTGTAAGAAGACCTTATGAAAACTGACTGTGTGAAAAAAATTATGGTTATGTTTGCTTATAGCGAGAACGTAAATCATTAGGCTTAGTAGTTTTAAGAATTACGCGTGTCTCACGGACTGTTACATAGTATGTTTGTTGCATTGGAAAAATAGGATATCAGTTCAACTCTTCTTCCTGTAGTTCACCTGCTGTTCTTGCAAGACCCACATAACTGTGCATATGGCAGGACCTGTCATATAATACGGTACAAATCGCTATAAGCATCGTCGCAAATCATAAGCAACATTTTTAATCAATGCATCTACTTTAGTCCTGTTCACTATTAGGATCTTGGGGGAGTACATTTTTTATAGTGTCCGTGGGTATCCATTTTATGAAAACCTACTATTTTATACTACATTGAACACTCAATGTATGCTTGTAAGATCAGTGGTTGCGGTTAAGGTATATGCATAGTTTATGCAACTGCTAAAATATCAATATAATATTATTGTCCACTCAGGGAAATATAAAAAATAGTTAAAATATGATTCAAACACCATACATTTCTCTCAGTGTATAATTTACATATGTGTATTATATAGGCATACACACTGGATGACTTAATTATCCATTTGTCGCTAAAGACAAATTATTCCATTACATTTTTTTACACATCTCTTATTAATAACTTATTCATTAAAAATATCTGCATACAAAATGGACATTGATTTTTGATAATTCTTTTTCCTGACTGCCAATTACTTATAATCCTACTGATGATTTACTTGGTTTTTAATTAATTATTATTCATTCTCATTTTCTTGCTCTTTTATTTTTGTTCTTTTCCTCTTCTCTGTTATCATTGAAAACAAATAAAATTTCATTCTCTCTTACGTACCGTTTTTAATTCCATACGTATTTGCAAATAGACGTTGGGCTTGTGATCTCAACACATGTCATTTTACTTGCTATTGATTTGATTTGATTTTACTTATCGAAGGGGCACTATTTATATCTACACACACATTTTTTCCCTAGAAATTCATTTTGTTCGAGAATATTCGGACTCAAGCCGCCATGTACTTTCTTCGGGGCAGATCCTCGGCGTTTACATTTTTTATTCGATCGATTGATTTCGCATTTACGATACTAAACTGGCCACTTTGCTGGGCGGCTTGTACAACGCGCGCGCGCGCGTCATCGTCCGTATTCGTACGGACCATAGGGAGAGAAGGGAGCAATGAAAGCAGCGTAATCGTTTGACCAGGTCGAGAACGACGATGGCGTCGCGCGAGCGAGTTATTACCCGGTCGATTTCACGTTCATCTCGCGTTCTACGTACTGCGGGAACATCGGCGCGTTTCATGTTACCGCATCGCGAATTTTACTCGTGTATATGGATACGAGACGAGACAGCGAACGTTGACCCAAAGCTGGGCTGGAGAAAACAAAAAGAAATTATCGTATGGAAGGCTCTGCATCGGAAAAAAATGATAACTGATCAAAAGTACATGATCTGTATATTAAAAACGTTCTATTTCGAGGTCAATTGTCGTAAATAATTGAGATTAGAAAATGTTTGAATTACAATTTTTGAAAAAAGAAACTCAATATATTTGCAAACATTATGATCACTAAATTTATTTCATATTGAAATATTTTGATATTTTTTTCTGTGTTTAATATCTCTATAGAGTTTCAATTTGCAATGGTTGCGGTGATGTAAGGATGAGGTTATGAAAATGATTCATCACCTGACCTCAATTTATTGAGGTTAGAAACATGATCTATTACCTAACGGCACCTTATCGAGGTTAGGCTCTGCATTGGACAGAAAAATGATAGCTGATAAAAATACCCGATCTTGGTATTAAAAATGTTCTACTTGGAGCTCAGTTGTCGTAAATAATTGAGAGTTAAAAAAATGTTCATATTATTACTTTTGAATAAAAATTTCAATATATTTGCAAACATTATATTGACTAAATTTGTTTTATATTGATATATTTCGATATTTTCACTGTTTTAAATATTTCCATAGAGTTTCAATTTGCAATGGTTGCGGTGAAGTGCGAATGCGGTTATGAAAATGATTTATAATCTGACCTCAATTTATTGAGGTTAGAAACATGATCTATTACCTAACGGCAACTTATTGAGGGTAGGGACATTATCTATTATCTAACCTCAATTTATCAAGGTTAGGAACATTATCTATCACCTAACGTCAATTGAGGATGTGAACGTTATGTATCATCTGACCTGAATTTATTGAGGGTCGGGACATTAACTATCGTTTACCCTTAATTTATTGAGATTACTAACATTATTTATTAACTCATGTTAATTTATCGTGCTTAGGCACATTATCTATTCCCTGACGTAAATTTATAGAATTTAGGGACATTATCCATTACCTAACCTCAATTTGTTAAGGTTAGGAGCGTTAACTATTACCTAACATTATTTTATTGAGGTTCGGAACATTAACTATCTCCTACCCTTAATTCATTGAGATTACGAACATTATTTATTTCCCTACCTCAATTTTTTGTGCGTAGAAACATTATTCATAACCTGACGTTAACTTATTGAGGTTAGGAACATCATCTGTTATTTAAACTCCTTTAATTAAGGTTAGGAACATTATCGATTACCTGACCTTAATTTATTGAGGTTAGAAATATTATCTATCATCTAACCTTAATTTATCGAGATTACGAACAGTATCTATTACTTGACCTTAATTTATTGAGGTTCGGAACATTATCTATCATCTGACTGTAATTTATGTAATGAGATTGCGGACATTATCTATTATCTAAACTCACATTATTGAGGCTACGAATATTATGTATTTTCTAACCTCAATTTATTGAGGTTCAGAACACGATATATCATCTAACCTCAATTTTTTGAGGCTACAAATATTCTCTATCATCTACCCTCAATTCATTGAGGTAAAAAGCATCGTCCATTTTTTCTATCCTGACATCCAACCTTACTTTATTAAGGTCAGATAAAAGACACTCTATAAATTAGTATTATCATTATTAAATACTTCATAAATTATCATTGTTCGTATTTATCCATACGAAATAATAAATTTACTTTATATCGAATATTTTCGATATTTCCAGCGTTTCAAATATTTCCATAGTTAAAATTTTCAATGGCTGAGCGGTCACCCATCCGAGTATTGACTGCGGCCAACGCCGTCGGATATTCAACAAGTGTGCCATTACATATCCGGCCGTTAAATTCACGAGAAGATGGCAGCACTATCCGGTCCGTCTCGAACCTCGCAACATCCAGCCCTTATTTGCTCGGACCGTCATTTGTCCCCCCGACAATAAACTCGATACGTCGATCTTCCCTTTAGCGCAAAACAAGCGGAAAATTATTTCAAAAGTTATCCTATTCCAATCACGTGATACGACTTGCGGCGTACGTTTGTAAGAAAAAAACAAACAAAAAAAAAGAACGAAACCTCACGACAGGTCGATCCGACCGCATCTCAACGAGGACCCTCTTAATTGTGTCCCCATAATGAGCCTCGGGGAAATGTGTTCGCTCCTAAAAATGTGCGCCCGAGTGTCCCGAGTCACGCTGGCAATCCGCGTTGCGTCTGCTTCTTGGATTATTTATCCTACCAAAAATGGTGGACGACGCGGCGAGAGGTCCCCGCCGTTAGCGATTAAAACTGTGAACTCGTCGATTTTTTCGCATCTCGGTCTCGAGCCGACTTTGGTATTTAACGACGAGACTCGGCAATCGCTCGGAATAAAAATGTCACGTGGTGTCGGTTGAGAGTCGCGGTGAGAAGGAAAGGCGCGGGCAGCGGAGCTGCAGGGGATAAAAGTGCGCGGGGGTAGGGTGAACTAAGCGTGTACGTCGGGTACCAAATATGGCGTACATGAGCGCGCGCCGGGCGGTCCCTGTCCTCGATTTTTTGGAAATTTAAATCAACCCAAGCGGTCTCGGCAAAAGTGGCTCGTATAATAAAATCGTTCACCTTTATCCCTCTCGCTTTCTTCGATTGCTCCTACTCCTCCGCGAGCTGTACTCGAAAAACCATAAACTGCATACATAATTTAATTCCACGTGCGTCGAGCGCCCTCTCGACGATGGATCGTAAAAGTTTGCGCGTCGCGATCGGTGGAAAAAAGTGGCTCGTTTCCGGCGAAAAACAGCGGACAAAGAAGAAATTTTGGAGGTCAACCCGAGTCGAAATTTTCAGCCTATTTCGGCCCTCCAGATCCTCACAGTGGCAGGAGATAAAGGCAGTGAAGTAACTTCGTATTCAATATAAAATAAGCTCCTACTCAACGCCTAGAACGGGAACAAATTTCCCTTTTCTCCACTTGCAGGCGCTAAGGAGGACGTCGATTGGCACACGTATACACGCGCACGCATACATTCTATTACGCCTATAGAGATACATATGCCTGAATACGCGCATGCGTAGACACACGTATATACCCGCACACATACATGCCTAAGCATACACCAACTCACGTATACTAGTACCTATACGTATGCATGCGTGTCTGCTATAGGAATCCGCGTATACATTCATACGTGAGGGCAATTCCTATCAAAAATATTGTAACTCTTTGTCCAAGATCCATTTCTTCCACTTTGGAGAGTTGCTGGAGCTGCAGGGGCAAGTTTGAAGCGAATGCGAAAGGTTCGCTGGGTGGAGATAATGGAAAGGCCATTGGAAAAGTAGGCCTCTACGGCGAACGCGCGGTCCTACCTAGTCCAACGTATGACGGTTACTGAAAACTATCACACCCGCTCTTTCGAATGCGACCATCCCCACTCTCGTTTGGTCGAAACAGCCAAATGCGCGGTAGGTCCAAACGCAATCAAAAGAGGAGCAGCAACGACTTCAGCTGGGTTAGGTAGGAGTATAAGGGCCTATGCAGGAGGTAAGCAGCAAAGGAAGAGCATGTGACGGCCCATAGTAGGATTTCTAACAGTAAACAGACTTAAGTGAGGCTGACATAGGATTAGAGGCCTTTAAAATAGGCTAAAAGTTCGACTCGGGAAGCTTCTCGCAATTGCGAAGTGTCGATTTCCTCTGCTCCTCCAGCATTGCCGATCTTCCATGGAAAATCGGCAAAAGATCGGCAGAGATCGGCTGCCGATTTTCGAGCAAGCGATCGCGTCTGATCGGTCGCGATTTTCCAGACAATCCAGTCAAAAATGCTGAGCGAATGTGACGTCTTTACGGCCGATCTTTTTCGTCTCAACGCGATTTTTTCGGGGCCCGAAAAATTCTTGGGTCCGGAAAGGACACGCGGTAGTTGCGGTTGGAGGATTGGGTGGGAAAGGGGGCGACACCGGGGTCGAAAAGAAATGGCGGCTTTTAACGACTTTCCCAATTTTTTCGAGGCTGGAAACTCGAGAGTCAGGCATGGCGGAGGGATCGGTAAGAATTCGGATAGAAGAGAGAGAGAGAGAGAGAGAGAGAGAGAGAGAGAGAGAGAGAGAGAGAGAGAGAGAGAGAGAGAGAGAGAGAGAGAGAGAGAGAGAGAGAGAGAGAGAGAGAGAGAGAGAGAGAGAGAGAGAGAGAGAGAGAGAGAGAGGAGACTCGGAATAAAGACCGAGCCGCGATCTAATCTCAACGTTAAAATTTATACTTTCCTGCCCCACTACTTTTCGGCGCCATGGCTAATATCGTCGCGGCTGTTGGTGCTTTGCCGATTCGTATATACCGGCGGGCTCAACGGACAGCTGCTGCTTTTGCTGCTGCTGGGCTGCTGTTCCTTGCTGCCGGTTTCGGTCGATCCTTTGGTAGGCGGCGACTTTATCTGCTTTACGAGCGGACTCGTGAGTCGCCCCACGATTCCTTCTCCAAAGTGTGTAATGCCGAGAAAGAGACCGAGCGAAAGAGAAAGAGAAAGAGAGAGAGAGAGAGAGAGAGAGAGAGGGAGAAAGAACGAACAAGAGAGAATCACACTGGCACCCGCGACTTAAACTTGCTCTATCTTTCTCTTCTATAACACAACACGACCGGAATCCACCGCCGAGATAAAATGGTGAACCGGTTGTCTTGTACATGGGTATTTGTGTGAAGGTTCGATCCCACACGGATTCCCAACAAAACGAACCGTGTGTGTGCGTGAGATATGGCTTAAAACTGTTTTCCACCATTTTGGCCTTAATTAATTGAACGGACCTGGGCATTAACGAAAATGTCACTGCCAGGCCAGCGACGAGAGAGCGCCGCCTTCTTCGCTCCTCCGCTTCTTCGTCGTTCTTTTTCTCCTCTCCTTGCGAGAAATAAAAGAAGAAGAAGAAAACAAAATTTCTTGCTTTTCGTTAAGCCGTAGCCGTCGACATTCGATATCCTTGAGAACGTCTTCTCTGTCCACGCGTTCCTTCTGATTATGATAATGCCCGAAATTCCATCTTTCTCTTTCCCTCGCTCTCTCGGCATCCTCTTCACCGCTCCTTCTTCTTTTTCCACCTTGGCCTTCCGAAGAAAAAACACGTCCCGCGAGTGCACCTGCATAACACTCGTGGAATCTTTTGCGGCTTAGAGATTTTCATCGGCCAGGCCCTCGCCCGCGCGCGCGCGCGCGAGTTCATGAATAATCACGAGGATCGAGGCACTCGTTAATTGTCATATTTTTCTATTTCGATAAAACGCTTTTTCGAGAGCCGCGACTTCTTCGTGGAATCTCGTATAATCGCGGTTTCCGAGTTTAGCCCTTTGTCCTTGGGCAAACAAAATGGTGGCTCGTGTACACGGGGAATGGAGGAGCCCGGATTCCGTATGTGCCGATAGGTTCGTATGATTGTGAGAAATTAGTTGCTGTGCCTGGTTGAAGCTGGAAGTTCATCTAACGTCGATAAATTGAGGTTAGAAACTGTATCGGCTGCTTGACCGGTATTTACTGAGATTAGGAACATGATCTTTTATTCATCCTAAATTTACTGGGGTTAGACAAATGATTTGTCATTTAACCTCAATTTATTATAGGAAAAAAAACATTATATTTATAATTATTAGTAATTATTGTTATTAATGAAGCTAAAATCATATTTGTTATTACTTTTAACAGTCACCTCAGTTTATTGAGGTTTGAAACATTATCTGTTATCTAACCTCAATTTATTTCGGTTACAAACAATATCTTTTATCTAGCCTCAATTATTGGGGTCAACCACCAGATTTATCATCCAACCTCATTTTATCGAAGTTGAAAAAATGTCTATTGTTAATATTATTATTATTATTATGAAAACTTGGGACTCGAGGCCTTGTTCACTCAGATAGTAAGGGGTGAGCGAGAGTCACCTCTCGAGTGTAAAGTGTCAATGATTGTTATTTATGAAGTTAAAAACATTAAGTTTTATTATTATTATTATTAATGTTGTTATTAATATCGTTATTTATTATCGTTATTAATGAAGTCGGAAAAATGTATATGTATTATTAACACCTATTAACAATGTATTATTGACAATTATTATAAATTAACAATTCTTAACCTATTATTAATAATAACCTCAATTTATTGACGTTAGGAACATGATCTATCATCTAGCCTCAATTTATCGGGGTTAGGAACATGATTTATTGCTTAACCTCAAGTTATTGAAGTTGAAAACATTATATTAATCATTATTATTTAACAATATCCTCAATTTTTTGAGGCTAGGAACATTATCTATTATCTAGTCTCGATTTATTTAGGTTTAAAACACCATCTACAGTCTAGCTTTATTTTATTGAAGCTAGGATCATTATCTCCTGCCTAACCTCAATTGGTCCATGTTAGATAATGAATAGTAGATGTTCGTGTTTTGTTGCAATTCTTGAGTTCGCCAGTGAAAGTCTAGTAGCTAAAGTAGTCACTTTACGATGCCTATTGCCCTCTTTTTAAAACCCTAAACTTGTGTAAAAGGTACGGAAAAGTCGTTTTTTTACCTATCCCTCTGGGCTAGTGTCATCCCTCATTGAACAGCACTGACGCGCTTATAAACGAAAGAGATCAGTCTCGCGGTCGCTTTTTCCAGCACCTTCACGAAAGAATTCGGATTCTACTAGTCTCCCCGTGTATTAGGAATCGCCCCGGAGAGATGGCGCCACAAGCGGGGCAACGGGGAGCGCCATCCCGATTTTTCTCGCGTACTATTGCACGTACTGACGTGAGCGATATAAGCCGAGAGGTTCGCACTCGTTCGGCACAAATGCACATAATATAAGGACGACGCGCGGATACCAGCCGGGCGCGTACTCGGGAGATCGTAATCCCGCCAGGTCTGCTTATATTCTTGATGTTTCGCAGCGTGCGGGCGGTTTTTGCCGCCCGGCAGAAACTCTGAGATAATGATCGCTTTTGGAAATACAACACGGTGTCTCCGCGTAAGCATTCTCTCTCTCTCTCTGGGCTTCTTGTTTCGCTTATATTTTTCGCCGCTCTGCGTCCGCACACACGCGAGCGCGCGGTCATAAACCCAAACACTTGGCGTTGAATGTCCAAGTTCTCTTTACTTTAATCTCTCTCTCCGCTCTCGCTTGCTGCATGTCACTTTTCTCTCTTCTCTTTATCTCCGGAACTACTTATTCTTCTTTGTGAAAGCGAGAAAGAGAGAGGGAGAGAGAGAGAGGCAAATACACGTCGAGCCTCGCATGATTTTCAGAAAGGTATAGGATAACGTAGAGTCCCACTTAGCTACTAATGCTGTCGCTACCCGCTCCTTTTTTTCACCACATAAGCAACGAACCTGACGCTCTTATGTTCACCCGTCTAAATTATGTCCTCCGGCGAGTCTCGGTGACTTTATCTTCCTTTTTTCCTTCCATTCGTCCTCCTGTTCTCCTCTCTCGGTCTCTCGGTATCCCTCTTTGCCTCTCGAAAGAGGCAAGAGAGTTGGCACCCGTCCGTTAGAATGCTTGCTCCGTGTCCTCGTGCGCAACAAGAGGAGTCCGACAGTGGCGAACTGCAGTTATCGAGAATTTTTCACACCCGATCGCCGCACCTGACACTCAGGTCTTTCGCTCAGTCGCGTGATGAGTGGTATGTTCTTGTAATCGTTTGGTTTGAAAATCGGAAATACGTGAAAGTCGCACTCACCCGTGCGGAAATTGTCGTGGTCCAATTGGATTCCTATACTTGTCCTCACTTCGTGATAGGCGTTGAATGGGTCATCGCATTGGATCGCTATATTAAGGTTGTTATGGGGTTTAGCCGTCGGGGGTGATGTACGAGGGGAGCGCCCTATGCTTATGCACGAGAATTAGTCGGACTGTATCTATTTTTTCAGCTCCGTAGTAACATTCACCTAGCAGATATTAATAATGTACTGAAAAATGATCGGGAGGTTTCCACAAGCGTAACTTAATTAGCCCACGAAATACGACGAGTTTCCGATTTTTTGTCTAAAAAATGGTAAGGTAAATGTCCCAGTTATTGAACAGCTAAGGACCGGGGGATTGAATTCGGTGAGAAAAAAATATAAAATCACGAAAAAACCATCGCTTTCAGGTTCAAATGATACTTTAATATTTTTACTTTCGAAAAATCTTCCTTTAAATTATTTTTAAATGATTTCAAATGAAAAAAAGAATAACAATGTGAAGCATGCAAATGTCCCAATTATTGAACACTGGAAGTGCCTATGTCCCCAATATTGAACAGACATGTCCCAGTTATTGAACACTCTCGAGAATTCTTTTTCCGTTCTGAAAATATTATTTTGGGTACAATATGAAGAAATAAAACCAAAATCAAACATCTAAATAATTTTTTGTTAATCATTTAAAAATACAAAAATATATATTTAGTCTCTTTTGACAGGTTTTTGGTTCATTCGCATTTGGTTTATTTTTGCTTTTCAACTCGAACTTTATTTTATTTTTATTTTCAGCTTCCTCGTTTTTATGTTCTGTTTTCGTTTGATTTTGTCGCAGCTTGGCTCCCTGAAATATCGGAGAGCAAAAAATATTGAACAATACATTCGTATGTTTAGGTTACATTTAGGTTATATTCTCTTTTTACTTTCCTTTTTATGTTTATTGCACGAAAATACAAATAAAAAATATATTTGACGATCTTAGAGTTATTATTAAAAGAATAAAGGTAAGTTTATTCAGTAACTTACAGTTTCTGTTGGAATAAATCCGATTCACACGATCTGTCGCACGTTAACTGTCTCGATGTTTTGATGGGTGTAATGACGCCATCTTGGAGAATTCGAGTGTTCAATAATTGGGACACACTGCATTTTCTATGTCCCACTGATCGAACACCGTATTTTTTAACAAATAATAAAATAATCATTTTTCATAAAAATTGTTATTTGTAAAAAAAAATCTGAGGAAACTGAAACGCCTTTACTTTTTGAGATGCGACAGTTTTTGAATTTGTTACGTCCTTACGCATGAAGCGGCGCGTATTAGCAAAACGATAAGCAGTTACCACGAGACGTCAAATCGGGTCACCGTTACTGATTAAATAATTCTTTGCTCTATTAATTAAAGCTTTTTTTGCACAAGTAAGGTAACATTTCGATAGCTAAAAGTTCCATATATGTAATGAAATTTTTATAAATAAGTAAATGCATGCAGGTGAATGAGAAATAATAAAAATACAAAATAGTATTCAATAATTGGGACCTGTTCATTAATTGGGACATTTACCTTACTGTGGATCGTATTCAAACTGCACAGGATGATCAGCAAAGAGGTTATAAAGGTCCAGAAATAAATTCAACCCGGTGGTAACATGTTGACTTAACCCCATAACAATCTTAAAACGTCACACACGTCAAATCGTACATTGGATTCTAATCGGGATTCTCCATTGGAATGTAATTTTAATCCTAAAGGGTTCCCAGATTATCGAACAAAATCCGATACGATTCTTGACGGATCCCATCGCATTCTGTACGTTAAATTTTCTAAGCAATATTTTGCGATGTTAACGAGTTCTCGTTGTTTTTTCGTGAAAATTAATGCTTCATTGAAAAAAAAATTCCTAATCATTTTAAATGTTTCGAAACTGTTGTGTGGTCAACTCCTAACGATTCTGCAAGTTCAGCCAGCGTCTGACATGAGTCTTCATGAAGTATCACCTCCAATTTAACATATCAAAATAATCGATTTTGAAGCGTCTAATCCAATCTCTTTAAAAAACGTTAAAAAACAATCTGCTTCAGCTGCAGATTGTTTTTGAATAAAGTAGTGAAGTAAAATTCTTCACAAATATTCTTTTTGGCACGAAATTTGACACGTTTAACAAAAAAAAAAAAAAACAATTGTTTAAACTTCGGCGAGATGACATACACTGAATTTCAAGCTTGCTTATAGTACTTCTTTATTGATGCGTTATCATCTTAACCTACACGCACGCAGAACTGGTAACGCCATCTGTTGGAAAACAGCAAGACCTTATTCAACGTCCTAATATATAAATATACATAATGAGTAGATCTTAAAAAAGTATTAATCGCTCAAAAAAGTATATCTCAAAAATCGATTTGAATTGCATCTCTGAAAATCCAATGTAATTATCGTTCGTTATTTATTTCACTGCACTTTGACATAATTTCACCACACACGTACACGCTCACGAAGCGTGCAGGTTATGTTTCAACACGACGATTATTTTCCCGTGACTTTTCACATATTTTCGATTCGAACGTGGTAAGAATTCTCAAACGGCGTGCATCGGAGAACAGTGCAGAACCTCGAACACATCGCTATAGAGATGTGGGTGCATCTTGGGACAGTCCAACAAATTTGTGCAGGGATCGTGAAGGAATATTTTTGTTTTGGAGCTCCAACAAATTCCGGTAGAGAATGCCAAGTAAAAAATTCTCAAACCACGTCAACTAGGAAATGGGGGGGGGGGGGGGGGGGTCGACTTGGATTCCAATGTGGAGTCTCTACGTGCGGCGTCCCTATCAAATCCCTATAGGGCTGTAGTAGGATTTGGGGGCTCTCCAACAAATGTCTGCACGAGTAGCGAGTCAATACAAGCGAATCGTTGCAGTTGCATTGATATTTTTTTTTGGATCACCCAAACTCGAGAGGGTGTTTGAAATCTTTCGACCGATCAGCCGATCTGTGAAATCCGTTTCGGCCATTTTCAAGCTCTTCTCGGTCGAATGATCGTCACTGAATGGAGCAGATCCCAAAGGGAATTGTTTAATTCCGAAGCACTTTCCACTGAACATTGCGGGCGGATTATTAATTAATTATAATCAAAATATACACAAATATTTCCAATGTTCCTGCTCAAGGCCTTATCGGTTTATAAGATCCCTTTCCCTTTCACCTTACGCTCATCACTTCACCCTTTTCCAGTTCCTGCACTGGGAAAAAAACCAATTAAATAAAAAAATTTATTGGTTGATTCAAATAAATGTCTGATCGCGGAGTGCCACCGATATATGAGATTGTTACAATACTATAAAGTATTTGAAAATGTGATTGATTCAAATAACACATTATTTTATTTGAAAATCTCTTCTGTTCTCTTAATATCTACATTATCCTTCAAATAAAATCATATTCTGTTGAAATCATTCTATATACAATCTGTCGATGTATGGATGAAATAATTAAGCGGTTGCTACAACATTTTTAATTTCGTACAAAAATATAATCAATAGAATGCATTATTTCTTTACTACATCGAAACAAAAATGCCACGAGACGAAAGTTTTTCAATTTGTCAGACATTTTCTTAATATTTTTCAATCAAAATAAAATATCAAATTTTCACGAATGATGTACTTGAAAATCAATATCGGATATGGTGTAAAAAAATAACATATTTACTCAATAGACATTTTATCTGAATCAAACGAGCGAAATTCAATTTTTCTCGTGTACTCGAATCAACAATATTCATGCTATGAATTGAAACGCTTTGTTCGTTCGTTGCAAAAAATGCATTCAAAACTATATAATTTGTTCGCGATAATTTTTTAGATCGTTTAAATTATATATTGTTCTCAACTAACAATATATCTTTGGAGTGAAAAAAAAACTATTAATTTTATCATGTTACTAAAGTCAATAGCGTTTTGTTTGGACTAATAAATCCGATTATTTACACCAACAATTTTATAATTGAATCAACGAAATTTCTGTCAATAACACCAATGATATTGGATCAATGATTTTTTTTCTCAGTGTGGGTGACGCCCCAGAGTGTCGCTCCCATCGTTTTCCAATCCACTAATGTATCGCATTCGCACGAGGGCACAGGGAAACTGCGGAAAACCCGTGCCGATACAGGACCGCTATACTTTCACCGACTTTCAGTTGCGTTCACCCATCCAAGTATTGGCTCAGACCAAAAAAAAAATTGAAAAAACATCACAAATATGCCTAGACTGGGGCTCTACGTTGATCCTCCTTAGGACACATACTCGACTGGTTTTTTTTTCGTCATAAACGCGTTGATCGTCGCTCATTACTCGGGTATCGATTTTTGCCAAGTGCGCGCCGATCCAAAAGCTCTCAGTATTCGCGAAACGTGCCGGGATAGAATTCTCTCTCGATAGAAAAGGATTCTCTCTCTCTCTCTCTCTCTCTCTCTTTTGAATGCACACACATTGGTCGGCTCTCAGGTTTGTCCCCGCGGCAAAAGAAGGGCGGCTCGTTAGTCGGTGCGGCGTGCGAGCGCGCGCGCCATTTGGAATTTTTTGCTTGCCCTCCCCGCGGGGGCAAACGCGCGCACACGTTCGAGGATCGTTCGCCGTGAGGCACCGCGCGATCTCTCTCGCGTCAGCATCGCGCACCGCGTCCAACCGAGAGCGATGCACACACGTGGCAAAAATCAACGCTGAGAAAACGGAACGTAAAAGAAGATAGAAAATAAGAAGGTAAGAATGAGAAACGCGGAATGACCGAAAGGTACGATGCCGAAGGCCGGGGAGGGAGCAGGGTAAAAGGTGATTTGCGGTTTTTCCTAGCAGAGAGAGAGAGAGAGAGAGAGAGAGAGAGACCAGAAATCTGGAGAGCGTGTCTGCCATCTTCAAGCGCAGCGATCTTTTTATTGTCTTCTATATGTGTGTTTTTTTATGTTTACCTCGAAGAGGGAGAATCCCTGACGCTTTGGCCCACGATAATTTGTATCTCAGATTTGTTAAAGCTGCGTCAGTTCTGTCTGTCTCTCTCTATCTGGCTCGCTTTCTTGGTCTCGCTTGAATAAGAAGTAGAAGAACGAAAGCGGAAGGATGAAAGAAGAAGTCAAAGCTGCGGGAAGAAAAAGAGACTCGATCTTCCTTGGCCAGGTGCTCGAGGATCTCTCGTTTTATCTCTCTCTCTCTCTCTCTCTCTCTCGCTCTCTCTCTCTCTTTCTCTGGATATCTATCTCTCCTTTTTTCCTTCCATCTCTTTACTTTCTGCTTCTTGATCCGCGCGTTCGCGTTTTTCCCTATCGATGTTCCGTCGCTTGTTTCCTTTTCGACCGACAATGCGTGCCGTCTGTCTCCTCTTTTGGACGGACGATCTCATTGTCCACTTGCTGAACGCGCGGATGCCCACGTATAAATACATATCTCTCCTCTCTCTCTTTCTCTTTCTTCCTCCCCATCGCGTATTATCGCAATAAACTACTCCACGAATAGCGCGCTATGCTTCGCGCTGTGCTACGCGCTGTGCCATGTGCACAGTTGTACTACGGTTCGCATTGTGCCACTGTTGTACCATGCGCTGTGATTTGTACCTACGTGCTGCACCACGCGCTGTGATTCGCGCTGTACCACGCGCTGTGCTACACGCTGTGCCATGTCCTGTGGTACGCGCTGTATGATGCCCTGTGGTCCGCGCTGTGCCACGTGCTGTAGCACGCGTTGTGATTCGCTTTGTGGTTCGCGCTGTGGTCCGCGCTGTGCTGCGCGCTGTGCCATATGATGTGGTTCTTGCTGTGCTATGAGCTGTGCTACGCGCTGTACCACGTGTTGTGCTACGCGCTGTGCCATGTCCTGTGGTACGCACTGTGTCATGCCCTGTGGTCCGCGCTATGCCATGTGCTGTAGCACGCGTTGTGATTCGCTTTGTGGTTCGCGCTGTGGTCCGCGCTGTGCTGCGCGCTGTGCCATATGATGTGGTTCTTGCTGTGCTATGAGCTGTGCTACGCGCTGTATCACGCGTTGTGCTACGTGCTGTATCACGCGTTGTGCTACACGCTGTAGTTCGCGCTGTGCTACACGCTGTGCCATGCCCTGTGGTCCGCGCTATGCCACGTGCTATAGCACGCGTTGTGATTGGCTTTGTGGTTCGCGCTGTGGTCCGCGCTGTGCTGCGCGCTGTGCCATATGATGTGGTTCTTGCTGTGCTATAAGCTGTTCTACGCGCTGTATCATGCGGTGTGCTACGCGCTGTATCACGCGTTGTGCTACGCGCTGTATCACGCGTTGTGCTACACGCTGTGGTTCGCGCTGTGCTACACGCTGTGCCATGTCCTGTGGTACGTACTGTGTCATGCCCTGTGGTTCGCGCTGTGCCACGTGCTGTGATTCGCGCTGTGGTTCGCGCTGTGCCATATGATCTGGTTCTTGCTGTGCCCTGAGCTGTGCTACGCGCTGTACCACGCGTTGTGCTACGCGCTGTGGTTTGCGCTGTACCACGTGCTATGCTCCGCGCTGTACCACGCGCTGTGGTTCGCGCTTTGCTTCGCGCTGTGGTTCGCGCTATGCTTCGCGCTACCGCGCGCTATGCTTCGCGCTGTGCTCCGCGCTGTGCCATGCGCTGTGCTACGTAAAAGCGTACGGGGGGGATCAGGAATTACAAAAAGAGAGTAAATAGCATAGCTCGTTGAGTATTCACCACAAAAGTGCGCTTTTTCTTTAGGAAAAGACTTCTGGATGCAGTTCGAAGAATCGAAAAGCTGAGTAAACTTGACAGTCAAACTTTCCACTCTTCACCCCCATTCCCACCCCTTGTTTTTTCAGCGTGTGCCATCGTCGCGATCGAGGCGTGTGCCTCGTCGAGCGCGCCTTACACAATATACAAGCTCGAAGAATAAAATCGTTTAGCCTACGAACGAGAAGAAGATGAGGGCGCCGTGCTGTGACGTGCACTCAATATTGACTTATGCGTAGGCGAAACACGTGACACGAGAGAAGGCACAAAGAAAGTTGGAAGGAGAACGAAGAGGGAGGAAAAAACGCGGTTAAAATGAAAACGCGTGCGGAAAAACCACCCCTGTGGTCTTATGCACAAAACCACCGGGAGAAGCTGGCCCGGTGGTGGCCTCGTCCACGTGTAAAACGAGTTTCGGTTTATTGAGGAGGCAAAACTCCGGGTGTCTCGTTTCTACAAATCACTCGTTTTGTCAGACGAACGGACACTACTTTGTGTACGCGCGAAGTGATGTGTACAGAGTCAGTCCCTGGAAATCGTGAGGGTGCGCGCATTTTTTTGAAACTATACATGAAGACTGTTGTACGGTTGACGGAAAAAAATTTCAAAATGTTATTTAATAAAAATGGTTATTTTTTTTCGGTGGTACCAGAATCATTACCTGCTTTACGCCAATTCTCGTTTTATGACTTTTTTCGTTTGTCAAAGTCATCCCAAGATCGTTCTAGGTCGTTGAGTTTGGGTTAAAGAATAAGTGAAAGAGGAGCGTTAAAAATAGGAGTTCCTGCTCAAAAAGTGAAGTCGATCTTGAAATTAGGTTCACGTTTCCGTGAAAAATTTGGAATATCCATTTTTTTTATTGCATAGTTTTGTAGCCTGGTCTCTTAACGCATTTGGAACAAAGATTTTGTGAAAATTCTAAAAATAGACCGAATTATGACGATTTTTGTGAAGGATAGGGTTGTCTACTGCCCTACGGAGAATCTCTTATTTGCGTTTGTTTTTCGTCAATATTTTTCTCGAAACTCTGTTTTATGAAACAGGGTGAGTCGTATCTCAAAGTTCATTCGTCCGATTTATTTAAATTTCGACAAAGCATAGTTTATGACATTTTCTATCGTATGGCCGGATGATTTTTTTCATATGCTTATCCAATTGTTAATAATAAAAAGTCAAAGTTGTTTTGTTGGTCAAAAATCGGCCGTTTTTTCCATAGCTCGCTATTTTCGTAATGTTCAAAATTTCAAAAAACTATTCGGTCATCCGAAGGTTTTATATTATATATTTTTCACTTCAGATGACTGTTGCCAGAAGCACCTACGCCTATTGGTCATGCAGCAACGACGACACATTGTTTAGATAATATTAAACTTCATTGTTTACAAATATTTTTCAATAAAAAAGATACGCAAACTTGACATGACTATGAATCAGTTGTGTATAAAATCCCAACCTCGTAATCGCACTACTCTCAAAAAAAATCTTGAAAATCGACCTGTTTTTTTGGCCCCAAGTTTATGCAGGCCTGTTATAGCAAAAGACCCCCACATTTTTTCGTCCCCAGTCAATAGGTACAGGACATTTTGAGTATCCAATCTCCCGTAACTTTGACAGTTTTTCGGGGCTACTTTAACAGAGCGCCAAAATACGGACATTTACTTTTTGCTTGCCATAATACGAACACAGACTAATTATTTTTTAACGTTATTTTTCTATTGTTGCTCAAGTTTATTACAATGTTGCTAGAGTGGATTGTTCTGTTGTTCAAGTTGATTTCAATCGTAATGATAATTATAAGACTGATTAAGTGCCTATACCAGTACCCTAGGTACTTGATATTTTTATGTAAAACGTTTTCTCAATAAAGACGAAAATTTAATTGTAAAAAAGTCGTTGTTTTTCATTTCATTACGTTTTTTAAAACGGAATTAAATGAATGGAATTAAATTAAAAATTCCAACGGAATTCAAACGGTGATTAATAAAATTAATGGGTGATTAATTTTATTAATCCCCCATTAATAAAATCACCCATATTTTATTAATGGGTGATTAATAAAATATTAATTTTTTTTAATCAAAATTATGTCAAAAGAAATGCCCTTAATCTTTGACATAAGTTGCATTTCAATGCCTTTTTAAACAAACACTGCACTCGACTTTGACACTTTTAAAAAAGTCTATAAAATTGTGGAGCTTGTTTTTTTCTACAATTTAATATTCTGCCGGTGGCGCTTGACTTTCTTATACATTTGATACCCAAAAGACACCTTGTTCTATTGGAACAAAAAAAAGTTGAAATTCAGGATTAAAAAAAACTACCTACAAAAAAGTTCCAAAACCTATTCAAAGTAACCCCATTTGACAGTACACTGCAAGAAGCTACTTATATATGGCGTTCTCGACTACAAATCGGCAGCTTTCGATAAAAAGTTCATCGTCCGGAAAATCCTTCAACGCGAAGAAACACGGTTACACGACCTCTCGTTTTTTTTTTTTTTTTACGGCGGCACCATCCCCGTGCGGACATTGTGTAAGTGTGCCCTCGTGCATCCTCGTGCGGTTGACTCGACGAGGGATGAAACGAGCGACGGAACACTCGCGGTTGAACGCTCCAGTGACAAAACCGCACGGAAAAAAAGCAAACGGACGTAATGTTGGCAAACACCGCGACAAAGAGCAGCCGATCTTTTTGATCTGAGGTGCGGCGAGAGGTCGAAGGAAAAACTGGGTCTCGGAGCAAGGAGACGAGAGAAGTTGCGAGAGAGAGAGAGAGAGAGAGAGAGAGAGAGAGAGAGAGAGAGAGAGAGAGAGGCCGGTGGTTTCTGTTAGAAAGAGACAGCCCCCATGGAAATTTATATACGCAAAAATATACTGCAAATATATTTAATTAATAATTGTGCAGTATATATGTGGTATGTATAATACAGTATAAATGTGGTATGTATGCAGTGTGTATGCAACATATATGCTAAATAAATGTGGTATACACATATACATCATATATAAAAACGTTACGAAAATTAGAACTGGGCACATATATGCAACATATATTTTCAATATACGTTGCATATATGTGCCAAACTCTAATTTTCGTAATGTTTTTATATATGAGATGTATATGTGTGTACCACATATATTTAGCATATATGTTGCATACACACTGCATACACACCACATATATACTGCATAAATGGTACATATATGCCACATATATACAGGTATGCGTAGCGTATCTATATAGTGTTGATATGTAATAGTGTACTTTAACTAAGTTAAGTTTTAAGTTTTATTAACTTTAACTGTAATAGTGTTTATACACAGCATATATTTCTTATCAGGAATATGTATCAAAAATGTATGCGTCATATATGACGCATAAATGACACATATACGAGCCATATATGACGCATACATTTTTGATATATTTTTCGGACAAAAAAATAGATTGAAAATATATCGAAAATATATGCGTCGTATATGCCTCATATATGCATCATATATAGTGTTTATACGTAGCATACATTTTTTTGGTCAGAAAAATACATCGAAAATATATGGGTCATATATGCGTCATATATTTGGTGCATATATACTGAATATATACGTATTATTCTAATTTTCGTCACTATACATGCGACTGATATATATATATGTAGCATATATTTTACATACATAAATTTCCATGGGGGAGAGATGGACGAATTCGCGAAAAAAAGAAGGAGGGATGAAAAAAGAAAGAGAGAGAGAGCGAGAGAGTGAGGAGGGGAGATACATCTTTCAAAAATTCTTTAGAAAAAACGACTTGAGTGACAAAAGTCAACATGGGCGGGTGGTCCATGTTCACGCGTAACCTTTGCACACCCGTAGAGCTTTTCAGCCCTCTCTCTCTCTCTCTCTCTCTCTCCTTCGCCCCCGTAGGTGAAATCGCAAGGTGCGTTTGCTGCTTCAGCTTCCGAGCGTTATTAGCACGCTCCATCCCCCTGGAAATCGTCTTCTTATTCTTCCCCAGGGACACCCTCGTTCTCCCAGACCCAAACAAAGTATACACGAGTATTCCCATTCTTATTTTTTCCTTCGTCTCGCGTATGGACATACGTTTTACGGGTTGCGTACACACAAGCACGTTTGTCATCCTGAAGGCGCGTGCGTTACGCGCGAGGAAATAATGCCGAAGGTGATCGGAAGCTGTGCACACTGCGTCCCTTTCTTTGTGTCTTTTTACACCAAAACTGCACGACAACGCGTGCTCGCGATAGTCTTCTTCTAACCAGGGGTGGGGGCACCGGTGCAGCTTCCGCTTTTAGGCGCCGCGATCTTTGCCGGAAGTTGAATTAAATTCGATCGCACTTATATTATTAAATCCTTGGTTGACACCGTGGGTCCAAGCGATCCAGTGTCGCCAATTTTGTTTTTACGACTTTGGCTCTTTACGAATTTTTTTTTGCATGCTGCCATCTGATTTTTGATATAATAAATTTTGACACATGTTATGCTATATTTAAAGTATGTTCGTGATTTTTTTCATGGTCATCCGACTGTAAGGCTTGTCACACTGGGTTAAATTGGCCCAGTGTGACGAGCATGTTTCTCCAGGTAAGTGTGATTACGAAGGGTTAAAGTGTGGATTCTTGTGGGTCGCTTTTTCAGGTTGGGATGGACGGGTTTGCATAGCTTGGGGACGAAAAGGAAACAGGCTGGGTTCCTATGTTTTTTATGACAGGAGTTTTGGGATGGCGGGGTCGGGATTTGACAGATAACTTATACATAGTCTTGCTGAGTAGGAGTTTTTCTGGAAAATATTGATAAACAATGAAGTTATTATTATTTGGACAAAGTACCGCCGCTGCTGCATTGCCAATCGGCGTACGTGCTTCTGGCAACTGGTGTCGTTTGAAATAAAACAAAAAATAAACTTCTAGTATAATAATCAAACTTTAGTATGAACGAAAACTTTTTTGGAAATTTGGAAAATTATGGCAATGGTAACCACAATTGCACAGTGCCAGTATTGGCAATTATTGCCATGTTTAATTAACCAATTTCAGTATTAGCCAGTACGGCGTTGTCAAACTTTCCATATCGTCAATTTGATTTAATCCACACGGTACATTGTCCGATGCAGAAATTGTTGTAGGGATCCAATTAGATTCCCATATTTGTTTTTGCTTCCTGATAGAGGTCCAATTGAATTCCCATACTTGTCTCTATATCCTTATAGGGATCCAATTGGATTCCCATACTTGTCTCTACTTCCTCATAGGGATCCAATTGGATTCCCACAACTATGGAGATCCAATTGGATCCTTATTCGACGTGGAAGGTGATTCCGTGCAGAAATTTTTTGGGGACTCCCCAGATCCTACCAGATCCCTATGGGGATTTGATAGGGATGCCCCAAGTAAGGAGTCCACACCGGAATCCAAATAGATTTGTTGGGGATTCCCCAGATTCTACCAGATCCTTATGGGGATTTGATAGGGACGGCCCAGGTAGGGAGTCTACATTGGAATCCAAATGTATTTGTTGGGGACTCCCCAGGTTCTACCAGATTCTTATGGGGATTTGATATGGACACCCCAGGTAGGGAGACCACATTGGAATCCAAATGGATCCTGGGCTGTTTCCAGATTAACGTGGTTTGAGAATTTTTTACTTGAAATTATATAAAATTGGATTTCGCGACGCTCTGTAAAAAATTATTCTTTGATGGTCCCGTACACAGATTTGCTTGGGAGTTTCAAGATGCACCAACGTGTTTCTAGGAATTTGTTAGGATATCGAATACTACAATATATAATTATATTCTTTAGTAACTTCTTTACTTTAGTGCTTACCCATATTGTATATTTATAGTTTGTTATGGGCTAGTATTTTTTATACGAATAAAAAAACTTGTTATAAATTTTAATATGCACACTTTTTGAATTTTTAATACTTGTGCGCATAAAAATTTGTTTTGGACGTGACGGCAATCGGGTTACGATTGCGTCTGCGGTTTATCGCTCTGGGTGTGGAGTTTTGTTAGAGTGGCTTAAATGAGGTTTTAAAAGAAAATTAAATGTAAGTATGAAATCATATTTTTATAAACATGATATCTATTACACATTCGCTTAAGTTTGTAGCCCGTAACAGCAATTTCCACCCGACCCGGTGGATTTTTCATCGGGATCCAATAGGGATTCCCCATCGGGATCTAACAGGGATTCCTTGTCGGGAGCCAATAGGAATTCCCTATCGGTATCCAATAAGGATTCAGAAAATCGCTTCCGACAAAAGAAAGACGTCGGGCGATAGAACATAAGCGGCGCAGGGTACATATATATTCGTGTCGTCGTTGAAAAGCGCGCGACGATCGAGTTACTGCGCAATCGCGATCATAAGATTGGATGGAACCTACGTTACTACCGATGAAGCGCTGCTGTGCTGTGGGAAAGCAATCGCTAATTCCAAAGATTGGGATGGCCGCCGACCTGCTGAACCTCAAGCGCAACCATAACCTGATTGCCGTTACGTCGGAAAGAAAATTCCATGCGCACAAGTATTTTTATTTAATAATAATATAAAATGTGTATCAAAAAACGTTGCAGTAAAAAAAGTATTCGTTTTTAAGTATTTACAATATAAAACGTATTCATATTTCATTAAATACAAAAAGTATACGGCATTGAAGTTTGCATCGTTGGAACGCAACGAAAGTTCCTTTTTACCTTTTTTTTCCATATTTTTATTGTCATAGAAGATCTTTGTTATACATTTATATCGTAAATCGCCAAATTTTTTTTTAAATGGTTAAAGGATTTTTGTAACCAAAATCTGCCAAAAAAAAATTAAAATAATTCTAAAGCATTAATGTTTGTTGCATTCCAATGATGCAAGCATCAACCTTATTAAAGTGTTTAAATTTTATATAGTATGAAAAGTATTCAAAGAATATCCCGCCCATAACTGCACAAGTATTTTTTGCTTAATAATAGTATAAAAAGTATATAAAAACTACGTTACAGCATAAAAAGTACTCGAAGATATAGATATAAGATATAAGTATTCGAAGAATACTATACAAAGCACTATAAATATTCAGTATGGGTAAACAATTAAAAAAAAACAAAATAAGTATATTGTGGTATTCGATATGTACTCCTTTGTAAACAATAAATTGATCTCTTTAGTGTATCGATGCTTTTATTTTTTGTAGCATTTCGGGCTTACAGAATGCGATATGATCGATCAAGCATTGTATCGGATTCCGTTCAATACTGTGGGGAGGCTTTAAGATTCTTACATTGGATCCTAATAGGGAATCCCTATGGAATCCCTATGGAATCCCGATAGGAATCCCTACTGGATCCCGATGGGAATCCCTTTTGGATCCCGATGGGGAGTCCCTCTTGGAATCCAATGTACGAGCGTGACGTTTCCTGATAGGGATCCAATGGGGTGTCCCGTTGGATCCCTCTCAGGGAGTAGGGAGAAGTAGGGGAATCCTATAGGATTCCAAACATAATTTCTACCTGGGGAAGGTGAATACCAAAGGTAGCTCATAAAACTTTCGTACGACCGGGTACTTTTTTGATATTTGAAAAATTACGATAATGGCGGGTGTTGAAAGTAGATAACAATGATGGGTTATACAATAGGATACTTCCTGATAGGGATCCAATAGGATTCCCATACTTGTCTTCTTCCTTATAAGGATCCAATTGGATTCCTATACTTGTCTCTACTTGCTAATAGGGATTCGATTGGATCCCCGTGCTTGTCTCTTCTTCCTGGTAGGGATCCACTTGGATTCCCATTCTTGCCTCTACTTCCTGATAGGGATCCTATTAGATACCCATAGGTGTCCCAATACTTCCCGATAGGGGACCAATTGGATTCCCATAAGTCTGAGGATTCAATTGGATCTTTACTCGGCGTGCAAAGTGAAGCTGAATAACAAAGATTGGTCATAAAACTTTCGTATGATCGGATGTTTTCTGGAAATTAAAAATAGCGATGATCGTAGCTGTTGAAGGTAAATAACAAAGATAGGTCTTAAAATAGGGGACGAGTGTCTTCCTGATAGGGATACAATGGGTCATCGCATTGGATCCCTATACTAAAACGTCTCACATTGGAATCTAATCGGGATTCCCCATTGGAATCCAATTTTAATTCTAAAGGATTTTCAGATTTTCTAACAGCATCTCATAAGATTTGTGATGGATCGCATCGCATGCTTTATGTTGAATTTTCTAAACAAAATATATAGACATACAAAGTGAGTGGATCTTAACAAAGTTTCATGCTCAAAGAGTATAAATCATCTAATATACAGAGCATAAAATCTTATGTCAAAAGGGTATAAACCGCTTAACTAAGTACATCTTTAAAATTAATTCGAATCACATCACTGAAAATCTATTGTAATTATCGTTTCTTATTTATTTCCCTGCACTTTGACACAATATCACTATACACGTGCACGCTCACGAAATGTGCAGGTTATGTTTCAGCACGTCGAGTTAAATCTCGTGACTTTTCACATATTTTCGATTCAAACGTGGTAAGAATTCTCAAACGGCGTTCATTGGGTAACAGTGCAGAATCCAATTGGATCCCAATGATGACTCCCTATGTGCGGCCTCCCCAACAAATATCCCTATAGCGTGCATCTTGAGACCCCCCAACAAATTTGTGCACAGTATCACAAAAGGATATTTTTTTTTGTCAGAGCCAACAAATTCCAGTTGAGAATTTCGAATAAAAAGTTCTCAAACGACGTCAATTGCTAAATAGCGCAGCATCCATTTGGATTCCAATGTGGACTCCCAACGTGCGACGTTCCTAATAAATCCCTATAGGGATCTGGTAGGATCTGGGGACTCCCCAAAAAATGTCGGCACGGGGTATGGGAAATAATTAATTCGCACCGTGCATCACCTTCCCCATGGACATCCGTTTCTCCCTTTTCGAGATCTCGCGCGAGTACTAAAAAAATGATGCTTCCCAATTAAAAGTAGCGGAGCACACAAACGTCTCGTAAAGTTCGCGCACCTTTCGACCACTGCGCTCGGCTTGATATGTTTATAAGGATATGTCCCGCTCGAAACTGCGCCTTAATTGATCGTTAAGTATCGAACTATTCCGCCGTAAATAAAAAGGTCCCTCGTCTCGTTGCGCGTAGCCCGTAAGAATGCAGAAATTCTGACAAAAAAACTTCATCCTGTACAATCTCGTTCAACAGTCATTGCCTGGAATGGAATTCAGACAAAATCGTGGTTCCATTTTTCGACCCTTGTTGGTGCCTTTTTGTTTCTTCTCTTCGATATCCTCGCGTGGCCCGCCATTTTGGGATCGGAGCATAAGTGATCTCAGCCCGGAGAAAACGCTCATTGGTTTTTTTTTCTCTATAGTGCATAACGAGATATCCGAGCTGGGTGAAAAAGCACCGGGGCGAATCATCATCCTGCTGTGAGTATGTGAAGAGATAGGGGAAGATCATCTTCGTGTGTGATGTGCCAGCTGGCTTATATTGAAAATCCAACCCTCCCTATCGCCCAAATATCTTTTCTTCGCCTTCCAAGCTAATATGGTTGGACACCGTTGTATTTGTATACATATACCGGGTGGCTCACGAGAAATTGGACACTGAAAGAGGCCCATGAATCTTGATTCTAGAAAAAAAAACCGCAGACACAATTTGGAGAGTTTTTCCAGAACGATCGTCACCACAGTTTATTGTAGACGCATCAAACTGATTTCAAGGTCAACTCCTTTTTTTTTTAGAAAGCGAACCCACGTCTTTTACGCGTCCGCCTAAAGTTGGGGTCCCAGAAAAACGGGTCGATTTTCAATTTTTTTTCTGATGAGGGTCTAGGGGTGGCCAAGTCGGGATTTTACATGCAACCAATACATAATCTTGCCAAGTTTAAGTTTTTTTTTTAAATTGGCCAATATTGATAAGCAATGAAGTTATTATTATTTAAACAAGGTGAACAATAAAAAATCTACTTTTATGATGATAAAAACACTTACGTATGACTGGATACTTTTTTGAAATGTTGAAAATTCCGACAATGGCAAGCTGTAGAAAAAAATCGCTTGCCGACAACAAAAAAAAGACTGATAATTTATTATTAATAAATGAATAAAATAATAAAACGGTAATTAAGGCGGTATTGTTGTATAGACACTTTTAACAATCATTTTTTCACTTTTATTTTATTATTCTACAGACCTTTTTGAATACGCTGTGGAAACCGTTTAATGATACATACTCATAAAATTAGCCGAATTATAGAAACTACAAGGAGTACGGGGAGCTAGAGAAGTACGTACGGAATTAAAAAAATATTGTTTTTTTTCAAAAGTTGTAGGTATTTGAACTTAAGAAATGAATTTTCCGTGAAAAAATTCGTTATAACTGCTCATAAAATGAAAAATTTTCGATTGATCAGAAATTCCGTACGTACTTCTCTGCGAAATGCAATTAGGAACATAACTTTTAAATTTGGAGTATATCGAGTGAAAATTGTTGAAGTTACTTGTCACGCCAATTGGAAAAAAAGCTGTTTCGAGAAATTTTGAGTAGTCAGCCTCGAAAAAAAAATTCTGACAGCTTGATATTCATACAAAATAACGTGTGTAATTAATTTTATGACTGAATCACTTTTTCATATAAAAAAATTGTTAAATTCGCACATGATTTTATACCCGTTACTGGCCTAAGGCCTTAAGGGAGACTTTGTCCTTGGAGTGCCATAATTCAGGTGTTTACATTTTATTTTTTTTAAAGGAAACGAGTAAAGCTTTTTGAGTGTTTTTTTTTCTTGCTTGTATTCATGATATACAGAACGTTAAAAAATTAAAAAAAAAAAAAAACGGAAATGGAAGCCGTTGCAGTTCTGCGAAAACAGGTCCTCAAATCGCGGGAGGTAAACGGCTGACATCACTGCCCCCTCTTTGTTCATCTGAGACACAAATTCAAAGCATATTATCAATCTGTGACCCATTGGTCATGGAATGACGGATGGGTTTTTCGTTTAGTACAAATTTCGGAAAATGGCGGCAATTTAAAAAAAAATCGAATTTTCGCGTTTTTTTTTCGCATAAAAAGATAAATAATAAATGCAAAAATGTATCTATCGCAAAAACGATCCGTCATTCCGTGAAGACATATTTTCTGAGTATGCTCTCCAAATTTCAGTTCGATATGTTAATTACAGCGGTCAGGAGAATGTCAGCCATTTTGAAAAACGTGTTTTCGAGAAAAACGCGTTTAAAGTTTTGTAATGTGTTTACACAAATGTGTTTATAATTACCGCTAATCGGCAATGCCTGGTCCATAGAGGCATCCCTCCTCTTCTTCTAGCTGCTCATGTTGAGCCGCTGACATCTCCCGCTGCTCAATCGGGGACAAAGTCTCCCTTAAAAGAAAACACGTCGGCCGTCTCAACGTCGCCATTTTGAAATTTGGACCGAAAAATATTTTTTTTTACCGTCCCCCTTTGGACCCTAAAAGTTATGTCATACGCAACACTTGATCGGAGCAGTATTTTCCGAGATAAATCAGGTGCAAGATTAAAATGGGACACCCGTTATAGGA
Source organism: Ophion obscuratus (assembly GCA_964007375.1). Taxonomy (NCBI): domain Eukaryota; kingdom Metazoa; phylum Arthropoda; class Insecta; order Hymenoptera; family Ichneumonidae; genus Ophion; species Ophion obscuratus. The sequence goes on from OZ023319.1 coordinate 10,317,262, forward strand.
AAGTGTATCTATGGAGTCTTCTTCATCTGTCGTTATCTCGGACCCTCTGCGCTTTTTCTCACCTCTCGCAGGATCAGTTCGCGGGATCATCCACTCGGAATTCTCACCACGAACATCGAGGGTAAAGCCCAAATTATTTTCAACCTCTCTATACATTCACAAGACCCCAATCCCCCCCTCCGTTGCGTCGCCCATCGTAACGCGTTACGAGGGCGTTTTCGCGCGAATGTGTGGGCAATATTTCCCGCTGACGCGGTCTATAAATGCGTGGCCCCCCTCGTGCAGCTTGCGGGCCACAAACTGGCACGATCGGAGTGTTCTTTAGGGGATCCCAGCCACACCCCTTCGAAGCGAGTAGCTCCACCCTCGGGTATCACATAAGCCCCCGGGTCTTACCGTGAAAGACACCACGGAACGAGGATATCCTATCCTCGGTGGCGTCAAGCCTAATTTTCCCATACCCCTTTGCCACTTTTTTGCCCATTTCTCAAATGAACCCTCCGGGTAAGATAATAGAGATATCGGAATGAATAGAAAAAAAAAATCAAACGGCACTCTCTGAGTCTATCAAAATCCTTCTCGGAAACCCCCCAATAAGTCTTCTTGACTCAAATAGCAGACCGCTACGGCTGTTTGGAATTTCAGGATTTTAGCGATAATGAAAAAATGGCCAAAATGGTCGATATATTTTTTTTTTTCGACTTTTGTACCGTTCCAAGGATCTATTCGATGGGAAATTATCCACTGATTACGAATATGTCGGACTTTTCGTCGAAACCTCGAAATTACACCGTCTAAACGCGCGAAAACGTGTTTTTCCACGCTTTTGATTATTTTTAACGGAGATTTTGGGTTTTGGGGAAAGTAATACAGTCCGACCTCCGAATAAGAAACCCGGCGATAAGAAACTTTCCCCAGTTTCTCACTCGAGTGCTCCCCCCTCTCGGACTCGAATTCCGAGCTCGATAATTTTGTGCACGGAACCTCTGGTTAAGAAACCAGCCTGGGAGAGATTATTCGGGCAAAATAGAGTGAACGTTGTAGTGTAAATTGATGTGTGCATGCGTGCGTGAGTATGTGTGTGTGCGTGTGTGAATGTAACAAAAAATCTACGAGTTTATTAGACATTTTTTGTATTCATTAAAAAGATACAAATATGTGTTGACAAGATTTCATATAAAATAAAAACAAAGATAAGGACGTTTAAAGATTTTCATATAAAACAGCAAAAGTTTCCGAGACGTAATGAAAAGCGTTTTCGTCTTGTCGCGTATTATTTTGATCCGCAACGTACTCAACTGACGGTGGAATATTTTCGAGAGAGTCGAACTCTGCCATTGAAGATGAATCCTCAGAGATATTGACTTCTTCTTCTTTTATATAAATGGGATAAAACAATATGGACATAAAGCTCTTTGTCTAAATGATCACCTTGTGGCGCAGATTCTGTAATATTTTCTTCGACTTGTATACTACAGTCTGATCTCTTACGCTTCTTTACAGTTTTGGTAATTTTATGACGGTTAATAGTAATTCAGATACAGTAGTACACAATAATATTCAATAGTATGTATATTAACGTGAAAGAAAAAATTCGCTAAATAAATATCCACGCGCAGTCGAAAACGTTTTTGCATGGGTGATGTGAATACTAAGTTGCAACTCGTTCGAGCGAGTTTCTTGTTGAGAGGATCGCATGCGGAAAAGAGTGAGAGAGACAGACAGAGGTAGTGAGCGCGGAGCGCGCCTGATGGGGGTATGCGATATATAAGAAAAACTCTTCCCCTTGGGGGCTTCTGGTTTCTTATTCGGAGGTCGGACTGTAGTCAATTCGTGTTCGGGGGGCAAAAATACATCGATGTAGAATAGAAAACAAAGGATATAAAGGAGGTATAAACCCTTCGACAACACACGGGTCATTTTGACCCCATTTTTTAAAAAACCAACTGTATCGTAAAATATGGTAATCTATTCGGCCGCAGTGCGGCGCTCGAATGTTCCCCCACTCCTACTCTATAGGTGGACACTCGGCCCGCATCTTATGCCCGTGTACCGAGGACAGCTCTCAAAAAAGGACCGGGGTCGAATCGACCCCGGTTATGCAGTAGTGCGGTGAACGTGAAAACATTTTTTTTGTTGTGAAATTTGGTATTTTTTTACTACATGTAAGTGAGTTATGATAGAAAATGCTTATAGATATTGTTTAGACTCGAAAAAGGCTCTTATTTTCATGAATTTTTTTGATAGGTTTTTATCATAGATATTGATATAAAAGTTGTTACAGTTCATAAATACACTTTCGAAATACGTTTAAAAAAACATTTCATGTATCCGTGTAACCCAAACAAACTTTAACGCGTTTTTCTCGAAACGACGTTTTTCGACAGCTTCTTGATAAAGTCTTCGAAACTACTGAACCGATCCTTATGCAATTTTAACCACATATTCTTTACAACTATAGATATAGCCTAAATCAAGGATTTTTTTTTAATTTGGATATTTACTATTTTTTGGCAAAAAAAGGTGAAAAAAACGTTTTTTTTTGTTTTTTCGAAAAATGTTCGCCATTTTGTTATTTTTGCATATATCTAAAATCGTATGATGTGCGCTATAGCCATTAACGTACTGATTCTAAAACCATTTGATTTTTTTGTTTCGAATAATCCATTTCCGAGATTTCATCAACAGCGCAGACCCACAATTTTTTTAGGACATTTTTTTAACTACCAGTTTCGTTTATCAATAGTGACCTGAATATTTTTTTAAAATGTATTTCGAAAGTGTATTTAGTAAGTGTAACAACTTTTATATCAATATCTATAATATAAACCTATCAAAAAATCACGAAAATAGCCTTTTTTAGCGTCTAAAGTGAAGGCCCCTTAATCTGCCAGAGTCGGTTTTTTCCATTGTTCACTATCTCGAAAATGCTCAAATTCAAACCTCCGAATAAATATGCTTTTTGGAAAGACGGTCGACACTGTCTTTTTTTCATATCTACAAAACTTCCTCTTTAAAAACCTCAAAGGACATTTTTTTATATTGAAAAAATACATTTTGCTATTTTTCGTGCAAGTACGAATTTTTCAACGCGTCTCACAGTTCGAACGAATATTTGGGCACTTAATTTTTATATTTCTTTAAACATTCATTTTGGGCCATAAAATAAGGCCCAAATTGGGCCATAAAAAATCATTGACTACAATAAACGTCTCGACAAAAAATAAACAAAAATGCATATTTACCGAAACACATCGATCTGAAAAACGTCTGGGGTCAGAATGACCCCCTATGCAGTCGGAGACTCGTGGCGGAAGTATGCAGTCGAAGGGTTAAAAATCCAACAAAAAATTCCACTTCGGCTAACAATAAGTGGCTTCACTGCATCATTGATAATTTATTTGCGCTTTGGATTTGGAAGTCCGCTTAAGGCGCATTCTCTTTAAAATACCCTTTCATTGTGGAGTTTCGACGATTTCTCCAATTTTTGGTAGAATTCCAAAGTCGGACCATTGATTTTCGCGAATTTTTTTCATACCACCTTAGTAGGTAGGTATGAAAAAAATTCGAGAAAATCAATGGTCCGACTTCACTTAAAAAATGGCTGCCAAAAAGACAAAGTTGCCATTTTTCAAGTGAACTTTCTCATCAAATGTATGTCATTCAAATCTCTCCGCCTCTACGGCCGTTTGAAGTTTCCAATTTTGAAAAAGCGGCCAAAAGGGTCGACCATTTTTTTTCGCCCTTTGCACCATTGTAAGGGCCTATCCGATGGGAAATTTTCCGCCGATTACATAAATCACGGAGTTTTTGTCGAAAGCTCAACATTGCGCCCGCAAAACTTGACAAACGTGTTTCCAAACGGATTCGACGATTTTCACCAGACATCGATAGTTTGAAGAGAAATGAACACTAAAATCCTACTCGGGAGGTAAAAATACATTCGAAAAAAGAAATTCCAATTTACCATTAAAATTGAATAAACTTCCACGATTAAACACCAAAATCCCATCAGCCTTTTCGGCCTAAAATAGTGTCATTAGCCCCTACCGATCTGGGTCCTTATTTCGTTTCGAAGTAAATTATTGTTTCTTTCCCATTCGAATTCCAGTGACAAAACAATTGCAAGTTTCGGAGTCACACGAACCGATGCCGCCTCATTAAAAATGATGATAAACGAGCGATGAATCAATCGCAAGATTTATAAAAATGGATTCACTGCAGGCATCTGCCAATCGTACATAAATAATCGAATTAAAACGTCGGATAGCTGTGTGAAGAAAAATGACCAACCGTGACCAATTGTAAAAGATATGCAGCGAAGCACACACGCACACACGAACAAACCCTCCGACTGAATTCCAAGATTCCCATTCCATTTAAATAATGTTCAATTATGGAATTATACACTGTCGTATGGGGGAAATCTTTCCGACTATTGGATGCATTAATGTGTCATAAATACATTATGCATAGATACTTGAATATATGATATATATATATATATATATATATATATATATATATATATATATATATATATATATATATATATATATATATATATATATATATACTTATTACATCGATAGTCATATATATATTTTTTTTTCCTTTTTACTTTCTTGTATACGTATACAGTACTGGTAAAAAGTTTTCGATCACTTTGAATAATTGCAAAATTATATTAGAATGACATAATTAATTTAATTTCTTACTTTACGAAGAGACTACACAGCTCTATAAATTGAACCTCATTATTCTAATATATTTAATTTCTAATATAATTTTAATATAAAAAAAATTCTAATATAATTTTACAAAATTATTCAATATATATATATATTGAATAATTTTGTAAAATTATATTAGAATAATATCGTCCATTTTATGGAGCTGTGTAGTATCTTCGTAAAATAAGAAGAACAAAAAATGATTTATTCGATTCTAATGTAACTTTGAATTATTCAAAGTGATCGAATAGTTTTGATCGGTACTGTATACAAGAAAGTAAAGAAACGCAAAACAATAAAAATCACCCCGGAAGTATTATCGCTTGTTATACCGTACAAAAATTCTGATTTAACTCAAAATATTCTATATTTTAATTGAAACAATGGTTTTATTATACTTTTTAAATTCAATTGTGCAAAAAGGTGAAACAACTTTTTATAAACAGCCAAGCAAGTTTGCTGGAACTGTACGCAAAATTGTGGAACCTTAGGAATAATATATTTTTCAAAATATCTTATTTTCATAAAAAAATCATATTACTATTATATGACGAAATTGATATCCCCATTATAAAAGAGTATAACGTATGTACCATGCAGGTACACTGCGAATGCTGTGCAACAAAGTCGTGTAATTGAAATAGATAATATTGGCTAAGACTTGACCCAGTTTTTTTTGTTGTAGTGTTTCAATCATTTAAAAAAATGTATCGATTAATCCTTGAAAAATCGAGAGAATTATTTTCTCATTATTTCATTGATCATTGTCAATAATCAATGAAAAAAAAATGTTAAGAAGATAAACGTCGTTCAAGACTAAACTATTATTACACTGTATAAGTGTACCAAATTTCTCGTTAATCCGTTCACTAGTTATCGAGAAATACACCGTTTTAAAAAACACTTTCGTCAAAACCCCGTTAAAAGTTTACCTTAAATCTGCGACTTCTGCACAATATTTTGGACCTCGTCAATTTGAATTGGCTCAAGAGAGAATCGATTTTTTTTAAATTCTCACAGTAGCTCAACCCCTTAAACCTCTATCTCACGAGCCGTTTGTATAAAAACGTATTGATTATAATCCCAGGATAGCCTCTTTGATCCGCATATCACATTCTACGTTGGTCCCGTAAACGGGGTGGTAGGGGGGGATTATTAGACTCGTTGATACGACTGGCTTGATCCCACGATCGAGAGATCAAAGCCAAGTTCTCCGCGTGAGGCACGTATACGATTCTTCGAGAGCGGCGACTTCGTGACGTAGCTGGTATATATATATATATATATATATATATATATATATATATATGCTTTACCATTGTATTATAATACTGTACGATTTAGCTGCTAATGAGACCCGGAGGCGTATGATCCCTCGAAACTATAGAAAAATCGTGCATCGGAATATCCGTCGTATGTGTGCACGTGTACGAGCGAGGGAGTGCGCAAAGGAAATAGCTTGTCTAAAAAAAAAATTGCATCTCAACCGGAGAAGCCAACGACGGACGGCAGGTGAGAGCATAATATCACGAAGTTGGCCCAGGAGGAGATACTATATACTAGGTGTCCTGTTATGAACGGCTAATCCTGCAACTGTCGATATATCAGATCATGTCCTACTATATGCTGGAATTTCAGTTTAGTAAAAGTCCCACGGTTTTCGAGATAAAAATAATCTGCTCTGGTTTTTCGCATGCCATTTCTACAAATGAAATTTTTTTTTGACCCGGTTTAAAAAAAATACTCTTGGTTATTTGTTTTATCTAGAAAAGTCTTCTTTTTAACCTTAAGTGTTAAGGAAACTTTATGAAAAAAGATCTTATGCAGAATTTTCATACAAACCAATTAGAACATCTGACTTTGATAGCCTGCGGTATAAAAAAAAATGTGCAACGCATATCGTGCCAATTACTCAAAAAAGTTCCTTAGTTATTGTCGATTTATGTCATTTGTAGAAATGACATGCGAAAAACTGAAAGCAGATGATTTTTTTCAAAAAAATAACATAAAGCCCAAAATTTCGAAAACCGTGGGACTTTTACTAAATTAAAATTCCAGCATGTAGTAGGAGATGATCTGACCTATTGACAGTTGCAGGATTATCCATTTGTAACAGGACACCCTATATATATATATATATATACATATAAAACTTTTACTCTATATATAGAATTTTTCATCATACCGAAATTATAACGCGACCAGCTCGTCTCCAATCCGCCATCGATCGATCGTGACCAACACCCATATCGTAATCGATAATGGCCAACACCAACACCACCACCTCGCCGCCCCTGCTCATCGCGGGGTTAAACATCTCGTACGTGTTTAATGATACACGTTCGTGTACACGTGCGTACATCGGTAAATCGCCTCACATTACTGCTCAGCTTATCGTTGTAAACGTACATACGAACGGCAACAAAAGTACACGCGGCGTATATATAGACGAGTCTATATAGACGAGTTGGCAACTTTGCAGCCAACAAATTGGTGGCAGTTTACGGAAAATTGGATGAACGTAGTCGCGGTTATGTTCGTTGCCGGTTAGGCGACATGGCAAAGTTGCGCACATTTTTTTTATATTCGCATTAGCGGAGGTGTACAGCAGCTAGATTCGAACTTCCGGTTTGTGTTTTGTGCAAGGGGAGGATAAAATTGGACGAGATATTTTCTACTATGGATATCCGTGTGTTTTGTCGTAATAATAAATGATTGTAAAACTACGAGTGTACATTCTTGATTTATTGTCATCAGTCCAAACGTATGAGAAGAAAATAGATACGTACGAACTGGTGAATAAAAATAAAAAATAATAATAATGTTTACGAGTACGAAACCAAGCAGCGATAGTTATTACGATTATAACGATAATTTTATTACAGCAATATCGATTGTAGCCATTATATCAATAATAATAATAATAATAATTAATTACGCTAATAATATTGTATCATCTTTATTATATTACGATATAAGAACAATAATAATTAAATTCATAATAAAATCAGATAGTTTACATAGTTACCATTTTTTAAAAATTATTTTACTTTATTATTTTATCTTGTAATAGAATACAATAATGAAATAGTAATAACAATAATAATATTATAGTAGTAGTAATAATAATAAATAAAAATCATAAGCTGGGTGTTTACTGTGTATATTTTCAAAAATTAAACCATCAAGGTGGCGAACCCCTGTGGTGGGTGGACAAATGATTTTTTTTCTTCTTTTCGTATACATATTTGAGAATATGTGAAAAAAAGATCGAGTAAAAATATTGAAAATTGACCAAGTTACAGACGATTTAGTGAGAGCAGGTAGCGTAACGATTTACGTATACTAAAACTTTTAATGGCGTTTTTCTCGAAACGACTTTTCTCGACCTGGCCGGAATTATAACTCTAGCGATAATTGTCCAATTTTCAATAGAAAAAATATATCTATATATATATATATTTTGGTAATTGCAGTAGTTATCGCTGTAGGTGGACGTTTTTGTTTTGTTATAAAATTTAGTACTTCGTGAGTTTTCGAATATAAGTAAAAATTTTGCCAAAATGATGCTCTTTTTTAACACGCGCAATTTTGTGATTTTTTTTTCTCGAGAAACGACTACGTACAACGAAAATTACATTTATATAGATGATAAAACTTTTTTATTTTTATTTTCCAGACCAACCATTGTCAAGTTATCGATCCAAACGTTGGACCACATTATTTATACAGAAGCTCTAGTATACCTCAATAACGGAGTTAATTTTGAATTTCTTTCAGTAAAAATGTACACGAAAAGAGTTTAATGTATGCTTATAACCTACCTTTTCCCCAAATCCCAAATAAATAATCCAGTAAACAAAAACAATTCGGAAAAAACTATCTTTTTCGGCGCATATCAGTGGTGTCCTCCCACAAATTAAAACCATCAATTTGGCGGGGAATTGAAAATGTGGAGAACTTCGATGCGAAGATTTCCGGAGTGCCTCTGTCGATTTAAGGGGGTATCCCTCTCTGGAAATAAAAAAAAATCGTTCATTTTATACATATTGTTATAGTGTGAACGTTCGAGAATGTTTTAAGACCGAACGGACCCTGAAATTCTAAAAATTGACGAACTTATACCCATTTTAGTGGAACAGTGTGCGTCGGGTTTATCGCGATCCGTCGAGTTTGAACGCGATTATCTTGAAACCACGTATCTTGACACGGCGGGATTGATATCTTGAGTAACTTTCACACTATTGACTTGAACTTGCACAATTAGCGTTCAAACCGTAGTCATTTTCGGTTCAAGATCGCATTTTTTAATTGGATGAACCATTTGTTAATAACAATGACTTCAGCATGCTGTTTTTCATTCGAAAAATGAGGTTTTCTTTGGAAGAGCTGTCATTTTTCGTATTTTTCGAAATTTCGAAAAGTGGATCGTGAACCCATAGCCATTTGAAGAAAAAATTCGTTGTTTTCGTTTCAGATTACATTCGAGCCTGGTAGAGATCCCACCGTTTCGGGCCTCGCCGCTGGAGGACTGCAACGCCAACTGCAGCACCACGAACACTTTGAAAAATTTTTGTCCGAAAAAATTACACTGTAACCACAAACATGTGTACAACATGCTGGGAAAAAATTAATTTTATCCAAACAATGTGTTACTAGAAAAAAAAAATCATCATTCTGACCCTTCAAATTGGGCTTCCAGAAAGGGGTACCCCGTTAAGGGAGACTTCGTCCTTGGAGTGCCATATTTCAGGTGTTTACATTTTATTTTTTTTTAAGGGCGGGGTAAAGTATTTAATTTTTTTTTCATTTTTTTTAAATTTTTTAAATGAATGCATAATATATCAAGAATATTGTGTTAAAATTTCAAGTCGATCGGAGTAAAATTGACGAAGTTATGAGTATTTGAGTGTCTATTGCTCCATGCCGTTCTCTTCTCTTCTGCATTTTTCAAACCGTTTTTCTGAGACTTGTCATATTTGAAGTCCGTGTGCACGATAACTGAAAATCTACTGGACCAATCGCTTCGAAATTTTGCACAGTACTTCTTCACATAATTCACCAGGTATTGTCGAGAGCTTTTTTGTTTTTTTTTTAAATAATTACTAATTTTTCAACAACAAATTAGCCGAAGAAAATATTTTTTTTAGCGAAAATCGGGTTTTTGGCTCCCAAGTGCTACGAAAAATCGAAAAATCGAAAAAAAAAATCCTCCCGTCATTACCTCGAGAAACATCTCCTTTAACAAATGCATTTTGATTTTTTTGTTTCAAATGATTCTGTTGCGAGTTATGGTGCACACCGCAAACCAACTTTTGTTCGAGGCGCCTCCGGGGTTTAATTTTCACTCGCTCAATTTTGAATATTTTGCAATGCAAATTTAGGAGAATGTTGTTCAAATGTTACTTTATTATATGTAAATTTTTCAATAAACGTACACTATTCGTTACGCCAAAAAAAAATCTTAAAAACATGCCTTTTTTTCGCCGAATTAACTTTACCCCGCCGTTAAAGGAA